>BSBN01000298.1:6350000-7585525 GCA_027924645.1 Cunninghamia lanceolata
TCACTCATAGTGGAGGTTAAAACTAGATAAAGATATTAATAGAATTTGGCATATGGTGGTGAAGGGCCATGAAGGTGACACTGGAATTTCTAATCTAGAGTGGGCATTTATGCCACCTACCCCATCAGAGATCATCTAGAGATCTCCCTCCTACCACACCCTATAAAACAGTTAATGCCATTTGTTGGCTAGTCAAAAGTTATTGTTGGTCAGACCATTCAATGCAGTTGGTGAGTTTGAATTTGAGCGGCATAATTTTTTGGGTGAAAGAAAATACAAAAGGAAGGAATGAAGAATAATTAGACACAAGAGAAGAATATTGCAAGTAGGAGCAACACAACAAAGGGAAGATTTGTTGCAGTAGCAACAGGGAAGAATATTGCAGAGAGAGTGCAGAGATTCGAGCTCCAGGCAGCTCTAGACATGCACAACAAATAGTTAGTGAATGAGCAGTGAGTAGCTCCAAACAGAAAGGGACAACAGTAATGTCTAGCAAGCTCCAGAGAGGGCAGTAGTTGTAGGGAAAGAAGAAACAAAGTTGTAGCTCTGTAGTTGTATTTGTTTGATGTAAAATAGTTTTATCATTAATAAAAATCTCTGTTTGTGTATTTTGTTTTGTGTCCCCTCTCTCTCTGTTTGTTTGTTTTTCCTCCAACAGTGTGGTATGAGAGCATAATGCTTCCAACAAGTGGTATTAGATCTAGGTTAGCAAATCTAGAGCTAAGGTTAGCAGTTTCAGAGTTGAGGTTTGGTAAAGCTAGAGTTTTAGCTTTCTAGGTATTGAGGAAAAGCCCTAAGATTTTCTGGGTATTAACAATCTCCCATGTTTTAGAAGAATGACCAGAGGAGACAGCAAGAGTTGGTAGTAGCCACCCATGTTTGATGGAAAAAAATTATGATGTTTGGTCAAAGAAGATGAAGACTATCTTGGTTGCAAATGTTTTGTGGGAACGTGTGGTCAATGGGTTCATAGATGTGACTGACCCAAATGCTTTTATAGCCTTAACAAACGCCCAGAAGAACCAGCTAAAAGAAACAAGGAGAATGATGCAAAAGCCCTCAGTTTGATTGAGGCAGCCTTGATAGAGGCTATTTTCCCCATAATAGCACTAGATAATTATGCAAAGGAGGCTTGGCAGATTCTAGAAAACAATTACAAAGGAATTGACAAGGTGAAGTTGGTGACACTCTAGTTGCTTCAGACAGATTTTGAGACCCTGCAGATGAAGGATGGAGAGCCTATTTTAGAATTCCATACAAGGGTTTCCACCTTGATAAATCATTTGAGGATAAATGGTAAAACCATGGAAGAGCAAATGATTATTGAGAAAATCCTTAGGAGTTTGCTCTTGAAATTTGACCCTATTGTCATAGCAATAGAAGAGGTGAAGGACCTCTCAAGGATAATAGTAGATGATTTTATGGGTTCCCTTCAAACCCATGAGTAGCGGCTTAATAGATCTACTCCTTCCTTAGAGAAAGCCTTCAAAGCTCAGAGCAATGTTAGAGGTAGGGGAAGAGGAAGAAACAACAAAGGTAAAGGTAGAGGAAGAAGCAACTCTAGAAGAGGAAGCTCAAACAATCAAGAAGATGGACCAACCACCTCACAGCAGGACTCCCACAACAAGAAGAGCGGTAGCTCCAACCAAAGGTATGATAAATCTAATGTGTAGTGTTACCACTATCACAATTTTGGTCATTATGCTAATGAGTGCAGGAAGAAACAACATGACCAAGGGAGTCAGAATGCTCATGAAGCAAATGAGAATATGAGTGAAAATAAAAAATAGTCTAAGGTGTTTATTGTATGCAACCTTGCTGAGTAGAGCAACATTGAAGTATGGTATTTGAACAGCGCATTTAGAAACCACATGAGTGGTAATGCAAATTTGTTTTCCTCCATTGACACGAATGTCAAGTTTGAGATCATGATGGGGAACAGTCAAAAGGTTCATGTCATGGGAAGAGGCATCATCACAGTCCTAACCAAGCAAGGTGAGAGAAGGTAGATCCAAGACGTCTATTATGCCCCAGGCATAAAACATAATCTACTAAGCATTGGACAAATGGTTCAAAATGGTTATAGAATCCTAATGGAGAAAGGGGAATACATCATCTATGACAAGGATGGTAGCAAGAAGGTCATTGCAATAGTGCAGATGATGAAGAACAAAATGTTTCCCCTCAAATTATAGTCTCTGGCTCTATCTGAAGCTACACACCAAATGGCTCTAGATGGCTCCAGAGTCAACCAGATGGTGTCTACAGTAGTGGCTCAGTAGTTAGCATTCAAGACAGTCATCTAAGACCCATCCAAGCTTTGGCATTTGAGGTATGGGCACTTAAGTTTTTTTGGTTTAAGTCTTTTATCCAAAAAAGGCACGGTTACAGGGCTCCCAACAATTGTTGAGCTCAATAGGAAATGTGAAGCTTGCATTTTAGGAAAGTAAAATAGTTAGCCCTTTCAATTAGGCCATTCTAGGAGGGAAAGAACACCATTGGAGCTAGTACATTCTGATTTGTGTGGCCCCATAAAGACCCCCACCCTAGGTGGGAATGTTTATTTCATGACCTTCATAGATGATTACAGTAGAAAGACTTGGGTTTATTTCTTGAAGAATAAATCTGAAGCATTTGAGAAGTTTAAGGAGTTTAAGGCCCTGGATAAGAAGCAAAGCAGCTGTTATATCAAGGTCCTCAGAATGGATAGAGGGAGAGAGTACATCTCCAAGGAATTTATGAATTTCTACAAGTATGAAGGCATTCAAAAATAGTTCACAACATGGTGTTACCCTCATCTTCGAACCTGAAATTTTTTAAACTGTTGCCCTTTTGAAGTCACATTGTGGTCTCATTTTAGTTGTTATATCAATTTGATCAGAATATTAAGGTTGTGCATCACTTAAGTTGCCTCATAGTAATAATGTTTTTCCAAGCATATTGACAATGGGTTGGAGAGGTACAAGGAGAATTGATTTTTGTTTATAGATGTACACTAGATGACAACCTTGAATGAGTTTTATTTGGAGAGACATCTTGCAGTCTGATAGATAATGAGGTTGGATAGCTATTCCTGATGCTTCCCCTACAAAAAAAGGACTTCACAAGGATTATGCTAATACTATGGCAAATGAAAAATACCCCAAAGGCAATGATTTTACAAATGCATTGAAAGATGTTAAAGCAGTGAGCTCTTGGTGTTTTGATCGATTCATTATACTAAATTAAAAGTGTGTATGCTAAAAGAAAGTCCTTTGTAGACAAGCTCTGGTTACTTGTCAAGACAATATACTTGATGACCAAATTGATCCATGTTACTATTGAAAAAATTTTCAGATGCAACTATCGAGCTTTGAATTTCCTCCATATGGTCATCATGGGTTGATGATAGAAATGTTGATAATATCTCACTCCAGTTTGAAAGATAACAATCTTCAAATGATAAAGGTCGGGAAACTACAGAAAAAGCTTGGTTTGCTGATGAGTCAAAGTTTAAATATACAACAGCCTCTGTGCTTGAGCCAAACATAAATTTTTGAGTTGAAAATCTGTGACTTGATGCTTTTATGAAGAGATTTGCCTGAAGCAAGACTAGAGCAAAGATGAGTAAGTATAGAGACATGCGAGAAAAATATGAAAGCACCATCAATAGAAGCAAAGAAGATAGGCTATTTCTTCATGCAATGGTAGTGGGATATGAACAAAATGGATTCATTGAAAAAGCTCAAGACTTTCAAGCAAATGCAATTGGTACGTGGCGTAACACCATCCTGCATGCAAAACATGGAATGCAAGGATTGTGAGAGCATAAGAAATGGCCACAACCTTATTGAACATGAGACCATATCTTATGAATGCCAATGGCCACTCAAAATGGTTCTATGGGAGTTTTTGTCATAAACTATAATTAGAATGATATACACAAGATGGATCTATCAAAGGATTTAAAAACTCTCAAACCAACGCAGTTGCTAGCAAGTGCTATGATTAGAAACGCTCCAATGGTAATATATGTGTGAAAGTATTGAGAAACAAAGGCGTGATTTTAATAAGAGGAAGTGATAATATCTTAAAATGAAATGAAGAGTTATCTTTTGGGATGCTATGATAGTGGGACGTGTGCAGAATCTACTCATTAAAAAGATATTATCATTGGAGATGCTTTTGTAGCCAAATGCATGTGAGGTGTGAAAGTCTCATCATATACTATTGTTAGTTCCTGCCTTTGGCAGGGTAACTATTGTTTTCATCGTAATAGCATTTCTTTGGGCGTTAGCATTTCTTTGGGATGTTTGACTTTGTGCAAGTGTTATAATCGAAATTAGCCTAAGCTTTTTAGTCTATCCTTGGTATTATTTTCCCGTTGATATCTGTGCAATGACAATAATCAAAGTTAAACCTAAGTCGCATTGGCAATTTGTTTGCCCATTGGCAATTTAGTTGAGATAGTTTAGCCTAAGCTTTTTAATCTATCCTTGGTATTATTTTTCCATTGATATCTATGCAATGACAATAATCAAAGTTAAACCTAAGTCGCATTGGCAATTTTTTTGCCCATTGGCAATTTAGTTGAGATAGTTTTTGGATTCTTAATATTTTAGCTTGTCTTTGCATAGGGTTTCCTTTCTTTTTGCTACGTCTCGGTGTGTGATCCAATTTCAACTCGTGGTTGGTTTGAGATTTGCATGTCCTCATGGGTTCCAACATGGATGCGTGTGGCCCATTTTCCCTTGTAGACACTGATGTAGAAGAAGGCCTTGGCGAGGAAGGAGTGCTTTTGCTTCTTCTGGTTTATAGATTCTTTTCCCTGTTCTGCAGTCGGTTGCTTTTGCTGCTGCTCTTGTGGATGCTCCTCATTTTGTTGAAGTTGAGGTAGAGAAAGAAGGGCCAATTTCAATCATGGGAGGCGGATCCTTTCTTTTCAGCGGATGAACAGGTTTGCATCAGATTGATTTGTTGGCATTTTCTGATACCAATTTGGTCTTTTATGTGTTTTTAGGGTGCACTAGACAGAAGTCCTTCGCCACATGGTGGGAGGGGAGCTCTGCCCTCTGAAGGCGGCAGCCCTTCTAATATTCTCTTTCTTGCCAGAGGTGGCCATTTCCTTTCCGTTTGCCTTCCTCTCTTTCTTCATCTTTCACCGGGAAGAAGAATTTGGGAAAAATAGGAAGCTTTTTGTTCTGTATATTGCTAGTTAAACTATTGTCATCATCATGTTGACCATAAAGAGGTGGCTGGATGTTGTTTCCTTCACCAAGAGGGGTCGGAAGGGCTTGCATGCGGCCACAACTATTTAGGCCAATGTTGTGTTTCAGGTAAAACTTTACTATAGTTTTTTTTCATTTTGGGGTTTTTCATTTTGCTTGTTTAGGATTGTATCCCCAAGTGAAAATCTAAAATTCGTCTAAGAACAAAATTAAGTCGATACTTATTTAATGCGATCAATGGTATTTTTTCAACCATCATAATAATATAAACCATTTATCGCTAATCTTGCAGCTACAAATAATATTATTGTCCTCCTGTCTTTAAACCTATTACAATAGATAACTGTTGTTTCTGGGCTTATTAAAAATCTCCTCTAGAAGGATACTGAGGAAATAAGTCCAAGGTTCTCAACTCAGAAACATCTACTGAAGAATTTCTGTGAAACCCACTATTCACCTCTTCTTCTTCCTACATATAAATCAGCATCAGTTAATGCAATTCTCTGCTGCTCTGCTAACTGTGAAGGTTGCATTTTGTTCACACCGCACATCAAAGCTGTGGAGAGGCCATACAAAAGGCTGGCAGTAACATTATTACTATTATTATTGGGTAAATTCTGGAGAACGAGTGCCACCAGCGTGATGTTGGTGAGGGGGGTGAGGAGGAGTTTGTTCCATCCGTCTCTTTGTTGTCCGAGGACACCATGCATTTCTACCCGGTCTGCCGCTACTGCCGCCATCAAACACAGCTTCACTTAAAATTCACATGCTACAGATCAAGCCAGCTTATGTGATTACTACCCAAGTGGACTGTGCAATCAGACTACATAGCAGACATGTAACTATTGTGTGGTTACACAACATGCCCCATTTTGATTTGGCAAAATAGGGACCCAATTTTTGGTTTGGCTTGTGCGTCTGCTTCTGGGTGATTTGGTAAAAGTAAGTCGAGTGCATCACCCTGCAGGATCATGATGAGGTAGGTCACCATGAGGTTAGTTTGTCAAAGTTCATATTTCATCTCTGTGACCTTATATTTTGAAAGAGCATTGAAATTTAGGTAGGTTTGCCTTTTACATCACCTTGATATTCGTCAGGATATAAAAGTTATGAACAGTCAAAGTTTCGGTCAAACTTGATATTCATAAGTGGAAGGTCATATTGTTGAAGTTCATCATCATATTTGAAACACTCCCCCCCGATATGTCATGCGGTTCAAATATTCGGATGTCAACTTTAAATGGTAGCAAATTCTTCCCGTCAAATAGTTTTATCTATCGCGAGCATCATACTTCGCATATAACCTGATATATCTTTATATCCTCCTGATGCAAATATCACCCTTAGGAAACATCCTGATGACATCAGCATCACATTTACACTGTCGCAGGATTTTTCTCTAAAACATGATCATGTTAGCCTAATATGATGATGACGTCATGATGCACTTCCGATATGAAGAGCGAATATCAGGATGACGTCATCCCGATATTCCAAAAGAGAGAGAGATGTAAGTTTGTCTTGACATCATCATATTTTGAAACATCACCCGATACACCAAAATATCCTGCCATAGGGATATTCTCCTGCTCCCGTTGCCGCCATTATCATTTAATGCGCGCAGCCATGGTAGGTGGTTCTTGCCGACCTCGGAACCCAATGAAACACTTGGCGAGATCCTGAATTTTCGCACGGATAAGCAAGGAACATGATCTAATCTATCAGAGTTGCCCTAAATGCGCCCTAAATGTGAGGTTAAAGGGTAATTCAACCACCATTTTTTACATTTACCTTATGATAAACTTGTTTTACAGAGTACCAGCTTCCATATCTGCATACCAGCTACCGTTGCACAAGTTGAGCTCACGAGCAGAAGGGAAAGGTGATCACCAGCTGAATTAAGAACGTATCGGCACTCTACTGGTATAAAAGGAAATCTGCACAACCAGGTAAGTGAATAAACCCTCATCATATTGTTTCTATCCTGGTGCAATAATTGTAAGTTCTGGTTTATGCACCCGTATGATCAAGTAATGTTGAAATTCATACAGTAGGCATAATGATTTATAAATTCAACTGCAGTATGCATGCACATATGTACCTTGTTGTGAGATAGGATTGTCGTTAATTGCAGGCACTCATGGCTGAGAAGCGATTAGTCAAATGTCAGGAAGAGTTCAGCAAGCCCATGTTTTCTACTCAGAGGGGGGTCCTGTTTAAATACGGAGCAATCACAGACACCCATCAGGGAGGCACTAATCTGGAAGCCTGGTCAGCCAAGCTAAACAATGGGCATGACAAGAGTTCTGTGCTGGATGCAGTGTTCGTATCTGGATTGTGGAATGCTGCTGATTTTCCCTACTCCATGGAGTCTCCGGAGCTCATCATTGAATGTGCCTGGAATTACAACCCTTAAACCAGGCAGGTAGTGAAGCATGGGAGGGTATATGTAGACCTCTCCATCAAAGGTCTCTCCCAGACGTTCGGATTGCCGCTGGGAAGTAAAGTCAAAAGTGTGGACCTGAAGAAGTCTGAGAGGGAGTATGAAGCCAATAAGAAGTTAGCCAGGAAGAACATGTATCCGTGGTGGGCTGAGAACAGCACCTACAACGCAGTCGCCAAGCTTCCTGTGCACCTGTTTAAGTATGATTTTAATGAGGAGTATCAGTACATGATCGCACTCTTGAACAGGGTTACTGGCCAACCTGATACTGGCAGTTTCAGAGATTGGATGTACGGGATTATAATGATGTGTTTGTATTCAGACACCAAGCCACTGTGGGGGCAAATTATAAGTGATGCTCTGCATGAGCAACTGATGAACCTGGGAGGTTCTAATTGTGCTTTTTTCATGTCCTCATATATTGTGTATTCCTGTGCATATAGAGGCACTTTTGATGCCTTGGCTACAGATGGGAAGCTCACAGGCACAAACGCAGCATATATCTGGGATCATCATCCTCAGCTGCAAAGAACCCACTACTTAAAAGATTACAAACTGGTCAATGATGCATTCTCTATGCATCTGGTAAGGACCATGGAAGAAGACAGAACAAAAAGATTGAGCTTGGAGGCTCAAGAGGTAGTCTACAGGCATGGGGCCTGGTACATACAGTTCGCAACCTTTTCCTACATCAGGGTTGAAGGTTTCGAGGGACATCCCCTGATTCTGCCAAGGTATCCTACTGACGCTGTGGTATTAATGGAATTCATCAGGTAGGGCTCCACCATGATCCAGATGTACAAGGATGCCAAGAAGTTGCCACCAATTTTGTTCCCAGTCAGCATTGGCAATTATATGTGCCCTGACTCTGATAACATCAAGAAGGTGATGGTCACCCCAAATAAGATGAACTTGCAGCCCTTTCCAATAACTAGACCATATGATCCTTACGGCAGAATACAGAAAGTGCTAGGAAAGCCTGTTCACCAGAGGCACCTAGAGGATTTTTGGGTTGACTGTGAGGATGAGGCAGAAGCCAGGAGGAGGAGGTATCAGAGATTAACTCTGAACCAAGTTAGAATGTTTGATTGCATCTCCCTTCCCCAACAGTTAAAGAAGGATGATGGCAAGACAATGGCAGATGAGTATGAAGAGAAGAAGATATATAATGACACCATATCTGCACCTGACCTCACCATGCAGGAGGATATATCCTTGGACCCATTCATTGCCAGGACCTTACGCCTAACCCAAACTTGGGTTGATGCACAGATAGAGGCATTGAAGAAGAAGGGTGTTGCCATTATGGTGGACAACAAGAAGAAGGGGCAGGATATCCCCGCAGATGAATATGATGACTTCCTATTGGAGAAAAGGAAGACCAAGGGAGATAAAGTCCCTCCACCACAACAGCATAGCAAAAGACCCCCGAAGGGCAAGAAGGTGGAACAAGGGCCAAAGGGGATTATAATCGAAAGATCAGTGTTTACAGCTGAGCAGGCCATAGGGTCAGGATCTGAATCAGCATCCCCTCCAGAAAAGGACAGGCCCAAGAAAAGTAAGACAGCAGAGGCTGGAATCATTGAGACGCAAGAGGTGGGTCAGTCTTCTAAACAACCAGGGGTAGAAGGCACCCTCATAGAAGAAGAGCCGGAGGAGGAGGAGACTCCGTTGATAATAAGAAGGAAGAGGAGAGCTCTGCAGGTGGTGGTGTCTTCCCCACCAAAGAAACAGAGAACCTCCATGAGAGGTGGAATAAGCCAACCCCTTACTTCATCACAAGGGGAGGGTAGTGAAGTGCACAAGGAACTGCAATACAATGTTCCACTTCCTACCATTGTCAAGTTCAAAACTGAACTTGCTGAGGAGCAGTTGAAAGAGACCTCCCAGACACAAGCAGAAGGACATGTCTCGCTAGACAAGACAATAAACTTGTCTGATGATGAGGTGGTGTAGGATGTGGCTGCACAAGAAATGGAAACACTTGCTGCTGATGTAAGTGTGACTCCTCACAAGCCTCCAACGGTTCAAACAGTGCTTGAGGAGATGAAACAAGTAGAAGAGGAGCAAGAAAAGAGCCCAGAGCAAATAGCTCAGGAAATAGGGCTAGACACATTGATAACAGAGGTGACCAGTCCTGTCGTGGTGGATCTGACAGAGAAACAGGATGCGAGTCCTGAACAGCCAGCAGGATCACCTGATAAGGGCCACCTAATAGAAGATACAAAGATGGCGGAGTCAGAAGGCCATGCTCTTGAAACCGGCCAACAAAGCCCACAGGATACCACGAAGGAACCTGCTATAGTAGAGGTTCGAGAAGTGAGGGCTGGTGAAAAAGAAACACTAGAGGACCTAGCTGCCAAAGTACAAGAAGTGGCTGGTGCAGGCTCAGAAGAAGTAGTAACTGCAGAATAATCTCCACCACATCAGGCAGAGTCCCCAATATCTGGTGCAGTGGATAAACCACAAGAAGAAGAAGAAGTGGGAACAGATGAAATAATGGCAGAGGCGGGTCATGATCATCATGATCAGCACATAGCTGCGCCTCAGGCTTCCCCACAGCACATAGCTGCGCCTCAGGGTTCCCCACAGCACATAGATGCACCACAAGGTTCCCCACAGCATGAAGATGCTCCTCTGGAGAAGGAAATCTCTCAATAGGAGGAGGCACCGCAAGATCAACCACAAAAGGAACATCAAGAAGAAGAACTGAGGAAGTCACCATCTCCACAGCATTTGTTGACAGAAACGGGAGATATAGGTGAACATCAGGATGATGTTGAGAAACATGATCAGGTGCCTCCGTGGTTGGCAAAAGAGGTAAGTGCTGAGGAGGAGATTGAAATTCAGGAATTCAATGTCTCCACCCTGTTCTCTGCAGACATAATGAAGCCAAGGAGGAAGGCCAAAATGACTTCGGCCATCAGGAGAGATCCGGCAACAGGGAGAAGGACCGCACAAATTGCCATACCTGCGGTGGAGAAAGAAAAAGGTAAAATCACCGTCGACAAATTTCAAATTAGTACAGTAGATTTGGGCTTTGCCAATGAAGACCAAGAAGGTCAGGAGGGCAAAGATATTATTGACTCTCTAATTCAGAAAGTGAAAAGAGAGAAGGAGAAAAATAAGCAACATAAAGAGCACATTGCTCAGTTGCACGCCTATATCAAAGGGCTGACCAATCCTGATGATACCGCAACTGAACATGCAGTCCCATTGACTGCCATTTCTCAGGAGGAGGTAAATAAATTAGACATCATGAAGCATGAGGTGTCCGTAATAAGGAAGTGGATGTCATCCACATTGGATGACGCTATTGAAATAATGAAGGCCTCCTTGAAGAGGTGGAGCACCCTAAGTGACTCTAAGGGTAGATTGCAGATGCAGACCGGAAAGAGGTCTTATAAGCTGGAGAGAGTCCTGACCCTATTAGGGGAAATAATAAATATAAATCCACAACTACTTATCAGTAAGCAGGTACTAAATAATAATACAGCATTATTAATTGATTTTTGGTATAAGGACACTCAGTTTGAGTGCGCAGTCGTCAAAAGGTGTAATAATAAGCTGAGAGATGTCAGCATGAGGTTGCGAGATTTAATGGCTGAAGAAGTGGTAATAATGGAGGCTTTGGAAGGCAAGATGGAAGGAAAAATAGAGAATCAGGATGAAGAGTCCACCATCAAAGCTGTACACAGCAACTTCCAAGCAGAGATAGATGGTCCAACTGTCCCTTTGATAGAGGAATTGATAGACAAAATAATGAGGATCAAGGTCCAGATGGAGAAATACAAGGAAACGCTGTAGGACAGGAAAAATAAGCTGGACAACAGCAGGGATAAATATGAAGCACATAAGCACGCCATTGTAAAGGCAAAGACTCAAGATGGCGGAGGGATAGATCAAGTTGTGCATTCATACGAGCAGGTCCGCAGTAGTATGCAGCCGCATCATCATCAGGATAGTGAAAGTTCAGAAAGTGAGGCACATGATGATGAGCCGCATGAATCAACTGAAGAGCATGATGAAGATACATCATGAAGGGGATACTAACATAAGTAGTATAGATAGTTGCCAGCTGGCAACTTGTACCATTTTGTAAACATTGACAAAGTCAAGTGAATCAGGACCGTGGATTTGTATTGATAAATCTAGATCGTAGATCTTTTGTAACGGATTCCTCACCTTATTCTATAAAAGGTGGTGGAATGCCTTGTTAAAACATTCAAAAACTTAATTGAAATCTGTTTGCTGAAATATTCAGGGCTTATTTCAAAGTTATTGCATATGTACATGTCTTTTGCATACTTAATGAAAGAGAAGAGTATTTCGATTACAAATCTTCGTAAATCTTGAGTAATCTGTGTCTGAATTCTGGATATGTGCTTTGATTTGCTGCGTCCCTTGGAGTGCTCATCATGTTGCATGTATTATTTTCATTCATCATCCTCTGAAGTTTGCATCAACTGTATCTAGCTGTGGAACATCCTGGTGAATATATGGTTTGATTTCTTCTCATCATGACAGTATCTAGTATGTATGTGGATCAATAGCTGAAGATTCAACTTTAAATTGTAGCATTCCTTTAATTTCTTTCAAATTCAGGACATTTCGCTACCACAATTACAAATAATTGATAATCTTAAGCAAATAATGCAAATATGCAGACATCTCGTAGGTAATCGCAAATATTCAGCATATTTGAATACAAAGCATGCACAATTGAAAATATCATGCAAAGATTAAGGTATTTTTACATCTTTTCATCTAATAACTATACAATATGACTTCTTTGTAGAGAATTTCTGCAGGAACGTCATGATGATGGCACAATTTCACGTAAGGCCCCAAAATGGAAACAGCAACTCACATTAACCTCTAAGTAACGTCAGACGATTAAGACCTAATCACCGGAGACTTGGGATCCCGAATTTCTTGAATTCGCAGTATCTTTCAAGATGAATAAGGTTAATGTGTACTTTTATTCTATGCTTGTTTATGAATAACATCATGACCAACATAAATTGGCGCTAGAAGGAGGGCCTAGTCTGGATTAATATGCTCATCATCATTATTTTTAGGTTCTATGATGCAGAGAGTAAGGTAACCTCAGATAGTTTGTGAATTTCAAATATTACGTAAATATTTACTGTAAGAGGCTCATATATGTTCATTTCGTGTGAAGATTTCCAGATCTTACATAAATATTGCAAGCTTTATAGTAGATCATTCTGAATTCACTAATATTGGCCAAGGATTCGTAAATCTGTTCAAACTTTGAAGAGTTTAAGCTTTAGATAATTGAGATCTTGTGCTAGGGTCATTATACCCTAAATATCCTGTCATACTTGCAGTATCTTCATAAATATTCCGTAAATATCCAGTTTGATTGGCCATCTGACTGCAAATATCACTTCATCCGGTGAAATCCAGCCAATATTTGCAAAGATTCAGTCAATTTGCCTCAAAATTGAGAAATCCTAGCTTACAGGATAAATACCAGGTCTAGATCTAGTGGAATCTTCGAGGAACTACCTGTTAGAGGTTTTAGACCTAGAATCGTAGACATTCATCATACTCCAGGGTCTAGTGCGTCAGGAGCTTCACCAGAGCCTCCTCCTGTAACTCCCGTTGGTTTACAAGTACCTTCCGGGATATCTGTAACACCTCCTGTTCAGCCTCAGGGAGTACCTTTGGTTCAACCCCAGCCAGCTGCAACATCAGCTCAACCTCCTCTGGTTGCAATGTCTTTCTTTGCAGCGGAGTCACCTTTGACCTTTAATGCATATCATGAGTTACCAAAGAATCTGGAACAAACTGTGTCCAAAATATCATCCTTATCAAGATGCTGATGATCATATCAGGACATTTAAGGAAGCTTGTTGTAGAGCCAGAATAGAACATCAAGATGTGGTGTGCAGGTTATTTCCTTTTTCCTTAGGGGAAGATGCTTATAACTGGTTCATTAGTCTTGGCCAAGCCTCTGTTGGTTCATGGGATGTCTTAGAGAAAGCCTTTCTTGACAGATTCAAAGTTCCTATTGATCCATCTATGAATTACCATATGTTTGCTACGATCAAAAGATTTGAGCATGAACCTATTGCCAATTTCAATGCTAGGTTTCAGAAAATGTTGTCCAAGTTAGTTGCCCCATATGTAGTATCTGATGCCTCCGCCCGGAGTATCTATTATTCAACTCTGGATCCATTAACTTCCATGTTCATCAGGAGAACACATCCTGAGATCACTACATTGACGGGAGCTTTTCAAGAAGCTATCAAAGTGAATCAGCAGTTGATACCTGCTCCTACTCCAAATATAGTGTTTCCCACCTTGCTTGGCATGCATTCACAATATCCCGCATCATATCCTGCAACATATTCTCCGCAGTATCCTGCGCAGTATCCTAATGGAACAGTGATACCTCCAATAGTCATGCCTGCCCCTTTGCAAATACCTCCACTAAGCATCATGCCCCCTCCTAATGGAAATAGTCAAGTGTCACAATACCCTGCACAAGCCCAGATACCTCAGGGTGCTGATCTATCCAATAATAACCATGGATCCTCTCTCTTCAAGCCTCAGACTGAAAATGTAGTAGCCAAAGCTCAAGAAGAAAAGGAGGAAATCAAAGAAATTTCTGCTCAATTAAGAAAACTCACCACAGAAGTGACACACTTGAGAAATCAGGGTTTTTATTCCCAGTCCAGTCAGAACAGAAATTATTCCAATGACAGACCAAATTATCCTGATAGAGGATATAATAACAATAATTTCAACAATAATGGTGGAAATAACAATAATCCACCTAGACAGCCCAGAGTATGGAATTCTAGGCCAAATAACGGTTCATTGCCATCACCCCTGGATAATCAGCCTCCTAGTGAAGCCAAACAGACTACTAGAGTCAATCTTGCTAAGGCAGCTCTTACTAATTGGTGTAGGATCCACAATACTAATGCACATGCAGAGTTAGACTGTCCACAATTTAGAATTGCTGCTAGCATCTTTCAGACTGAAGTGTCAAACACTTCTGGAAATCCACCTCATGCAGAAGGAAATGAGATTGTTCCTTGTGGATACGACTTAGCTTTTGTGCTAGAAGCCTACACAAATGAACCTCGTCAGAATTATAACCAGGCATGTGAAGAATCGGCCTTAGCTTTTGAAACAAATTATGTTTTCCCCTTCGAAGATGAAAATGAGCCTGCAAGGGAATGTGAAGAAGTACATGCATATCAGCAGCAATATTCTGGTAAGCACAATTATAACTTGAGGAGCAATGCCAACAGACCTGCTGGTCCATTGACATCATCTCTACCTCCAAACAACTTCAATACACCTCCTGATCCTAAGGCTAGTAATAACCCAGGGTTCCCTAAGGTGAATGCTCAATACTTGTCACCTCAAAACACAGTATCAAAGATTGTGAACACACCTCATTAATCTGACAAGTTGGTCAGCTATCTCGCTGATGAAATGAAGAAAATTAAGATCAGCCTGTCCCTGTCTGAGTTACTGAAAACCCCTGCCATCAAAAAAGCATTCATGAAGTCCTTGGATGATCCTGCCCCCAAAGAGGATAGCCATTTTTCGAACCAATCCAGTGGCAAGGATCATGCTGTTAAGGATAATATTATCAAGCCTAAAGTGTCAGCTACAGTCCAAGCTGTGGAAACCTCCCACATGACCTTGTATAGGGATAAAACTGAATCACCTCCGTTCCTCCTTACCATAAGAATGTTCAGTAAGAATCTGCACAACTGTCTGGTAGATTCGGGAGCCTCAACGAATGTTATGCCCTTGTCAATATGCAATGCCTTAGAACTACATCTTGCTAAATCCTTAAAGAAAGTCACACAGTTGGACAAAACAGAAGTAAGTGTAGTAGGTGAATTAACTCATATCCACATGCAGCTAGCATCTGATCCTAGGATCCAGTATTATATTGATATTCAAGTAGTTGACATACCTGATACGTACGGGATGTTGCTTAGCCGCGATTGGTCTAAAACTCTTAACGGATATATGTCCACAGATTTCAGCCACATGTGGTTACCCTGGAAGGGTATACCTAATCAGATCAGGATTGATGCTGAACCAAGAATGAAACATATGATAACTGAAGATAATAGAACAAATGAGATCATGTACGTAAACGTAGAACCTGGAGTTTATTGCATCAGGCCGCAGACCGTCAAAATAGAAGAAATCATGATGCTTAAGCTGCATCATCATCATCATGATGATGATCAGGAGGACATGCCAATCATAGAAACTAATAATTATCCCGATAATGAGGATGAAACAGATCACTTCAGAGATTTTGAGATACATCTGTCTAGACAGGTAAAACGTTGTCAATTGCTAAATATACCGGCTAATGATATCTTGATTGACGGATGGTGCAGGTTACATGACGAAGCACATTCGGAAAAGACATGTGAAACATGCTTAGAGATGATGATGCTAGAACAAACATACAGCGAGGCATCATCATCATTTTCTGAGGTAAATGTTACATTTGATGATGATGACGATAATAATTCTTCTCTGTTTTTTGTAAGAACTGAAGAACCGACAGATCATGATGAGCATCCTATCCCAGAAACGGAGGAAATTTTAGCCTCTCTTCAAGTAAATAATGAAGTGAAAGAGAAGATCACCCTAGGGAGTGATTGCTTTATGGAACCAGATTATGAATTGTCTGACGAGGACAAAGGTAGTGACCTGACGAAGTTCGAAGAATTTTTGGAAAAGGAAATAGAGAAGGTGATACGGTAGCATAAATCTCCTCGGGAGGTCTTAGTTAAAAATTGGTGTAGGCTGCACGAGGCACCTCACTCAGAAACAACTTGCTCACTATGTTTACACATCCTGAAAAGGCATGCAGCTGCAGATTCAGAAGATCATCCTCCCACTGAAAAGAAGGAGAGGATAGAAAAGCTATCAGGCTCACAAGAAGAGGGAAAGAAGAAACTTAAGGACGATGATGTCCCTAAGATAAAATGGATATCAAGCGGAGCAGCAGCCAGAGCTGCCAAGGGAAAAGAAAGTTCAGCTAAATGTCCTGCTGAAGATAAACCTTGGATCCTGAGGTTTGATGGATCCAAATCTAAGCAAGGTGCTGGGGTAGGAATAGACTTGATTGATCCAACTGGGAAATCCCATCTGGCAGCCTACAGATTACAGTTCCCCTGTACTAACAATGTAGCAGAGTATGAGGCTTTGATTCATGGAATGCTGTTTGCTCATAAGAGGAAAGTAAAGATTCTGCATGTCTTTGGAGATTCAGAACTAGTTGTGAAGCAAGTAAGAGGAATTTATTCCTGTAACTACAGAAAACTATCAAATTACAGACATCGTGTGTGGGACCTGATGGAGGACTTTGATGCCTTTAACATCACTCATGTACCAAGAGAACAAAACCATAGGGCAGATGCGCTAGCTCAAGCTACCAGTACATTGGAGCCACTGTCTATATCTGGTCTAAAGAGATTTTCAGTAGAACTGGTGTCAGTGCCATCAATACCTGACAATGTGACTAATCTCCAGGTGTTTGATGATGATCAACACATTCTGAACTTCATTTCAAATAGAGACATATTTGAGGCTCAGATCATAGATGAGAATGGAGTGGAGGATCATGTCTGGGCAGAGGATGAGATATTAGAGTTGCCTAGCAACAGAATCCCCAGAGGTATGATTTAGTTGGAAAGAGCCTTTGATTTGGATAATATGCTTAAACATAAAGATCTGCCTAAGGCAGATGGAGGTCAATATTCACAAGTGAATATTGGACAAGCTGATGATAAGAAAACCGTCTTGTTGGGTAAGGTTTGTACACCAAAAGAGTTAGAAGGAATAACTCAGGCCCTCAAGGATTACATACACGTAATTGCATGGACCTATGATGAGCTGAAGACATATGATACCTCTGTCATAACTCATACTATACCTCTCAAGCCGGATGCTAAACCTTTCAGACAGAAGCAGAGACCAGTCAATGCCTTGCTCGAACCAATAATTCTTGAAGAAGTTAAGAAATTGTTAAATGCCAGGATAATATTTCCTGTCAGGCACTCCACTTGGGTGGCTAATCTTGTGCCGGTCAGAAAGAAGAATGGAGACATCAGGTTATGTGTAGATTTCAGAAACCTGAACAGAGCATCAGAAAAGGATAATTATCCTTTACCTTCATTAGATGAAGTTCTGCAGATTGTAAATGGAGCCAAGATGATGTCCTTCTTGGACGGCTTTTCAGGATACAACCAAGTAATGGTTGACAAGATTGACAGATTGAAAACTGCCTTCACCACAAAGTGGGGGATATTTGCATATAGACGTATGCCCTTTGGACTCATAAATGCTGGAGCTACATTCCAGTGAGCAATGGACATAGCTTTCAGAGGTTTAATAGGAAAGTGCATAGTCATCTACATGGATGACTTGACGGTATTCTCCAAGGAAAGGAGAAATCATGTTGCTGATCTTAGAAGTGTACTGAAGAAATGTGAAGAATATGGAATATCTTTAAATCCCAAGAATTGCATATTTGGAGTCACAATAGGAAAATTACTAGGCCACCTGATCACAGAGGATGGAATTATCATTGATCCTGACAGGGTGGAATCTATTATGAAACTACAACTTCCAGGAAGCAAAAAGGAACTCAAGTCTTACTTTGGTAAGATAAACTTTGTGAGGAAGTTCATCACCGGCTTTGCTGAGATTGTCAGACCTTTAAATGCTATGTTGAAAAAGGATGCACAAATTGAGTGGACACCAGAAGCCCGGACTACCTTTGAAGATATAAAAAAGGCCATATCAGATGCTCCTGTCCTCATTAGTCCAGACTACACCAAAGATTTCTACATCTATTCATTTGCTTCAGAACATACCTCTGCAGCAGTGTTAACTCAAAGAAATGAAGAGAAAGAAGAGAAACCAATTGCTTTCATGAGCTGCCCTTTTAGGGATGCTGAGTTGAGATATGTAGATGTTGAGAGACAGGCACTTGCATTAGTCAGGGCAGTAAAGAAATTCAGACATTACATACTCAGAAGCAAAGTGATTGCTGTGGTGCCTGATGCAGCGGTGAAGATGCTGCTGATGCAAAGTGAGCCTGGTGAGAAAAGAGCTAAATGGATTACTGTATTACAAGAGTATGACATGGAAATTACACCAATGAAGCTGGTAAGAGGACAAGCTCTAAGCCAGATGATATCTGAGATTGATCCCAACATCACTAGTCAGCAATATGTGATCAATGAGAAAGACAATAAAGAGTGGTACTCAGACATCAGACACATCCTGATTACTGGAAGATGTCCATCAAGGATGCAGGCCTCACAGAGAAGAGCCTTAAAGATAAGATCCCAAAAGTATATGATGAAGGGAGGAACCTTGTTCAAGAAGAATTACGAAGGAATATACCTTAGATGCTTAGAGAAGTCAGAAGCAAGTAGAGTTCTGACAGAATTACATGACAAGTTTGGAATGGCACATGGATCGGCGTTGGCCACAACACATGCAATCCTCCGCGCAGGATATTACTGGCCTACAATTTTCAAGGACACATCTGATCATGTTAAATGTTGTCATGTTTGCCAGGTTGCTGCCAATAGAGAGAATATGCTGCACAACCCCTGCAGCCAGTAATGGAAGAGCGCCCATTTGCACAGTGGGGCATGGACTTCATAGGACCAATCAATCCTCCGTCTTCCTCAGGGCATAGGTATGTTTTAGCAATTACTGATTATTGTACTAGATGGATTGAGGCTATTAGCAGCAAAACTTGCACTGCAGATGATGTCATTAAATTCCTGGAGAGCAACATTGTCACCAGGTATGGAACTCCTTATGCATTGGTAAGTGATAATGGGTCCGCCTTCATTTCCACCAAGTTATCTGGTTGGGCTTTTGACCATGGGATTATACTTAAGTTCTCATCTAATTACTACCCTCAAGGGAATGGTTTAGCAGAATCCACCAACAAGAATTTACTGAGAATCATAAGAAAATTGATAGAGAAGAACCCTAGGGAATGGAACTCATTCCTAAAGTATGCCTTATGGGTGGACAGAACTCGAATAAAAACTGCATTAGGAAATTCACCTTTCCAACTAGTATATGGAGTGGATCCAATCCTCCCTGTAAACTTAAAAATTCCTACCCTATAGTTTGCCCAAGAATACCTAGGCATAGACAATAGACAAGAAGTCAGGTTGCTTCAGTTGATGCACCTGGAAGAAAAAAGGAGTTAAGCAATTGATCAATTTGCAAAACATCAGGCTGTTGTCAAACACTGGTTTGACAAGAGAGCCAGAATTAAAGCTTTCAGGATATCCGATTTGGTCCTGATGTGGGATAAGGCCCATGAAAAGAAAGGTGACCATGGTAAGTTTGATAGATTATGGATAGGTCCCTTTCAAATTTCTGAGATAGTAGGAGACAGTACTTATAGGCTTAAAAACCTGACAGGTGAGGACGTCCCATTGCCAGTCAATGGACAATTCCTCAAACATTATTTCCAGGCCTGAATGACTTCATAACAGTCATGTGTATCATATTGTATATTTGTATAGTTGTTTGTACAGTGTGTCTGTTTTGTTTGTTTTGTTGTGTTGGTTGGGACCTTGTTCTGGTAAGTCAGGATTGTGAACTTCATCACCCAGAAAATAACTAAATTGTTAAGATTCAAGTAATGAGATCACATTTAGACATAGGTTATGATTCATTGTAAGAAGTGTTTATGATCAGGTTTGTGATAGCTTTTCATCAGGATGCCTTTTCTTGATCAAAGTGAGTCAATCACAATGAAACACCTAACAGCCTTGGGTTTGTTGAACACACAAGTATAGGTGTTAAGTGAAAAATCTAAAGGGACTCCTTTGCTACCAATACAATCTCCAACCTAAAGCTGCAAGTGACTGTACCTTGTACAAATAAGCTAACATGATGATATCAAATACAAATTTTAAAGAGAAAATTAGAACAGAAATAAAATTAGGCCATCTAAGTAAATCTACCGAGGCTATAGACGCCTGCTGGTAGTGGGGCTCTACTTAGGGAGATTGTATAGATAACCTTGCCGGGGCTATAGACGCCTGCTGGCAGCAAGGCTCTATCCAGGTCGGCTATGAGCGATGATCCCCAACTATGTAGTTTAACACCAGTTACTTATGTTTTCAACTTGCTTTCAAGATGAGGATAATTAATCATATGCACACACCTGATCCTTTGTTAGCATTGTTATCATGACGAAACTTTATCATTCATAGGATCATGATACTTATGCTTATATGGAATTAGAATACTATATGTAAATGTGATTACATCACTTGAATCATTGGAATTTGTTTGTTTTCTTTGGTGGCAAGTTGTTGTGTGGTTACACAACACGCCCCATTTTGATTTGGCAAAACAGGGACCCAATTTTTGGTTTGGCTTGTGCGTCTGCTTCTGGGCAATTTCGTAAAAGTAAGTCGAGTGCATCACCCTGCAGGATCATGATGAGGTAGGTCACCATGAGGTTAGTTTGTCAAATTTCGTATTTCATCTCTGTGACCTTATATTTTGAAAGAGCATTGAAATTTAGGCAGGTTTGCCTTTTACATCACCTTGATATTCGTCAAGATATAAAAGTTATGAACAGTCAAAGTTTCAGTCAAACCTGATATTCATAAGTGGAAGGTCATATTGTTGAAGTTCATCATCATATTTGAAACACTCCCCCCCGATATGTCATGCGGTTCAAATATCCGGACGTCAACTTTAAATGGTAGCAAATTCTTCCCGTCAAATAGTTTTATCTATCGCGAGCATCATACTTCGCATATAACCCGATATATCTTTATATCCTCCTGATGCAAATATCACCCTTAGGAAACATCCTGATGACATCAGCATCACATTTACACTGTCGCAGGATTTTTCTCTAAAACATGATCATGTTAGCCTAATATGATGATGACGTCATGATGCACTTCCGATACGAAGAGCGAATATCAGGATGACGTCATCCCGATATTCCAAAAGAGAGAGAGATGTAAGTTTGTCTCGACATCATCATATTTTGAAACATCACCTGATACACCAAAATATCTTTCCATAGGGATATTCTCCCGGTCCCGTTGCCGCCATTATCATTTAATGCGCGCAGCCATGGTAGGTGGTTCCCGCCGACCCCGGAACCCAATGAAACACCTGGCGAGATCCTGCATTTTTCGCACGGATAAGCAAGGAACATGATCTAATCTGTCAGAGTTGCCCTAAATGCACCCTAAATGTGAGGTTAAAGGGTAATTCAACTGCCATTTTTTACATTTACCTTATGATAAACTTGTTTTACAGAGTACCAGCTTCCATATCTGCATACCAGCTACCGTTGCACAAGTTGAGCTCACGAGCAGAAGGGAAAGGTGATCACCAGCTGAATTAAGAATGTATCGGCACTCTACTGGTATAAAAGGAAATCTGCACAACCAGGTAAGTGAATAAACCCTCATCATATTGTTTCTATCCTGGTGCAATAATTGTAAGTTCTGGTTTATGCGCCCGTATGATCAAGTAATGTTGAAATTCATACAGTAGGCATAATGATTTATAAATTCAACTGCAGTATGCATGCACGTATGTACCTTGTTGTGAGATAGGATTGTCGTTAATTGCAGGCACTCATGGCTGAGAAGCGATTAGTCAAATATCAGGAAGAGTTCAGCAAGCCCATGTTTTCTACTCAGAGGGGGGTCCTGTTTAAATACGGAGCAATCACAGACACCCATCAGGGAGGCACTAATCTGGAAGCCTGGTCAGCCAAGCTAAACAATGGGCATGACAAGAGTCCTGTGCTGGACGCAGTGTTTATATCTGGATTGTGGAATGCCGCTGGTTTTCCCTACTCCATGGAGTCTCCGGAGCTCGTCATTGAATTTTCCTGGAATTACAACCCTCAAACCAGGCAGGTAGTGAAGCATGGGAGGGTATATGCAGACCTCTCCATCAAAGGTCTCTCCCAGACGTTCGGATTGCCGCTGGGAAGTAAAGTCAAAAGTGTGGACCTGAAGAAGTCTGAGAGGGAGTATGAAGCCAATAAGAAGTCAGCCAGGAAGAACATGTATCCGTGGCGGGCTGAGAACAGCACCTACAACGCAGCTGCCAAGCTTCCTGTGCACCTATTTAAGTATGATTTTAATGAGTATCAGTACATGATCACACTCTTGAATAGGGTTACTGGCCAACCTGATACTAGTAGTTTCAGAGATTAGATGTACGGGATTATAATGATGTGTCTGTATTCAGACACCAAGCCACTGTGGGGGCAAATTATAAGTGATGCTCTACATGAGCAACTGATGAACCTGGGAGGTTCTAATTGTGCTTTTTTCATGTCCTCATATATTGTGTATTCCTGTGCATATAGAGGCACTTTTGATGCCTTGGTTATAGATGGGAAGCTCACAGGCACAAACGCAGCATATATCTGGGATCATCATCCTCAGCTGCAAAGAACCCACTACTTAAAAGATTACAAACTGGTCAATAATGCATTCTTTATGCATCTGGTAAGGACCATGGAAGAAGACAGAACAAAAAGATTGAGCTTGGAGGCTCAAGAGGCAGTCTACAGGCATGGGGCCTGGTACATACAGTTCGCAACCTTTTCCTACATCAGGGTTGAAGGTTTTGAGGGACATCCCCTGATGCTACCAAGGTATCCTACTGACACTGTGGTATTAATGGAATTCATCAGGTAGGGTTCCACCATGATCCAGATGTACAAGGATGCCAAGAAGCTGCCACCAATTTTGTTCCCAGTCAGCATTGGCAATTATATGTGCCCTGACTCTGATAACATCAAGAAGGTGATGGTCACCCTGAATAAGATGAACTTGCAGCCCTTTCCAATAACTAGACCATATGATCCTTACGGCAGAATACAGAAAGTGCTAGGAAAGCCTGTTCACCAGAGGCACCTAGAGGATTTTTGGGCTGACTGCGAGGATGAGGCAGAAGCCAGGAGGAGGAGGTATCAGAGATTAACTCTGAACCAAGTTAGAACGTTTGATTGCATCTCCCTTCCCCAACAGTTAAAGAAGGATGATGGCAGGACAATGGCAGATGAGTATGAAGAGAAGAAGATATATAATGACACCATATCTGCACCTGACCTCACCATGCAGGAGGATATATCCTTGGACCCATTCATTGCCAGGACCTTACACCTAACCCAAGCTTGGGTTGATGCACAGATAGAGGCATTGAAGAAGAAGGGTGTTGCCATTACGGTGGACAACAAGAAGAAGGGGCAGGATATCCCCGCAGATGAATATGATGACTTCCTGTTGGAGAAAAGGAAGACCAAGGGAGATAAAGTCCCTCCACCACAACAGCATAGCAAAAGACCCCCGAAGGGCAAGAAGGTGGAACAGGGGCCAAAGGGGATTATAATTGAAAGAGCAGTGTTTACAGCTGAGCAGGCCACAGGGTCAGGATCTGAATCAGCATCCCCTCCAGAAAAGGACAGGCCCAAGAAAAGTAAGACAGCAGAGGCTGGAATCATTGAGACCCAAGAGGTGGGTCAGTCTTCTAAACAACCAGGGGTAGAAGGCACCCTCATAGAAGAAGAGTCGGAGGAGGAGGAGACTCCGTTGATAATAAGAAGGAAGAGGAGAGCTCCGCAGGTGGTGGTGTCTTCCCCACCAAAGAAACAGAGAACCTCCATGAGAGGTGGAATAAGCTAACCCCTTACTTCATCACAAGGGAAGGGTAGTGAAGTGCACAAGGAACTGCAACATAATGTTCCACTTCCTACCATTGTCAAGTTCAAAACTGAACTTGCTGAGGAGCAGTTGAAAGAGACCTCCCAGACACAAGCAGAAGGACATGTCTCGCTAGACGAGACAATAAACTTGTCTGATGATGAGGTGGTGCAGGATGTGGCTGCACAAGAAATGGAAACACTTGCTGCTGATGTAAGTGTGACTCCTCACAAGCCTCCAACGGTTCAAACAGTGCTTGAGGAGATGAAACAAGCAGAAGAGGAGCAAGAAAAGAGCCCAGAGCAAATAGCTCAGGAAATAGGGCTAGACACATTGATAACAGAGGTGACCAGTCCTGTCGTGGTGGATCTGACAGAGAAACAGGATGCGAGTCCTGAACAGCCAGCAGGATCACCTGATAAGGGCCACCTAATAGAAGAGACAAAGATGGCGGAGTCAGAAGGCCATGCTCTTGAAACCGGCCAACAAAGCCCACAGGATACCACGAAGGAACCTGCTATAGTAGAGGTTCGAGAAGCGAGGGCTGGTGAAAAAGAAACACTAGAGGACCTAGTTGCCAAAGTACAAGAAGTGGCTGGTGCAGGCTCAAAAGAAGTAGTAACTACAAAACAATCTCCACCACATCAGGCAGAGTCCCCAATATCTGGTGCAGTGGATAAACCACAAGAAGAAGAAGAAGTGGGAACAGATGAAATAATGGCAGAGGCAGGTCATGATCATCATGATCAGCACAGAGCTACGCCTCAGGCTTCCCCATAGCACATAGCTGCGCCTCAGGGTTCCCCACAGCACATAGATGCACCACAAGGTTCCCCACAGCATGAAGATGCTCCTCTGGAGAAGGAAATCCCTCAACAGGAGGAGGCACCGCAAGATCAACCACAAAAGGAACATCAAGAAGAAGAACTGAGGAAGTCACCATCTCCACAGCATTTGTTGACAGAAACGGGAGATATAGGTGAACATCAGGATGATGTTGAGAAACATGATCAGGTGCCTCCATGGTTGGCAAAAGAGGTAAGTGCTGAGGAGGAGATTGAAATTCAGGAATTTGACATCTCCACCCTGTTCTCTGCGGACATAATGAAGCCAAGGAGGAAGGCAAGAATGACTTCGGCCATCAGGAGAGATCTGGCAACAGGGAGAAGGACTGCACAAATTGCCATACCTGCGGTGGAGAAAGAAAAAGGTAAAATCACCGTCGACGAATTTCAAATTAGTACAGTAGATTTGGGCTTTGCCAATGAAGACCAAGAAGGTCAGGAGGGCAAAGATATTATTGACTCTCTAATTCAGAAAGTGAAAAGAGAGAAGGAGAAAAATAAGCAACATAAAGAGCACATTGCTCAGTTGCACGCCTATATCAAAGGGCTGACCAATCCTGATGATACCGCAACTGAACATGCAGTCCCATTGACTACCATTTCTCAGGAGGAGGTAAATAAATTGGACATCATGAAGCATGAGGCGTCCGTAATAAGGAAGTGGATGTCATCCACATTGGATGACGCTATTGAAATAATGAAGGCCTCCTTGAAGAGGTGGAGCACCCTAAGTGACTCTAAGGCCAAAGTGGGTAGATTGCAGATGCAGACCGGAAAGAGGTCTTATAAGCTGGAGAGAGTCCTGACCCTATTAGGGGAAATAAGAAATATAAATCCACAACTGCTTATCAGTAAGCAGGTACTAAATAATAATACAGCATTATTAATTGATTTTTGGTATAAGGACACTCAGTTTGAGTGCGCAGTCCTCAAAAGGTGTAATAATAAGCTGAGAGATGTCAGCATGAGGCTGTGAGATTTAATGGCTGAAGAAGCGGTAATAATGGAGGCTTTGGAAGGCAAGATGGAAGGAAAAATAGAGAATCAGGATGAAGAGTCCACCATCAAAGCTGTAGACAGCAACTTCCAAGCAGAGACAGATGGTCCAACTGTCCCTTTGACAGAGGAATTGATAGACAAAATAATGAGGATCAAGGTCCAGATGGAGAAATACAAGGAAATGCTGCAGGACAGGAAAAATAAGCTAGACAACAGTAGGGATAAATATGAAGCACATAAGCACGCCATTGTAAAGGCAAAGACTCAAGATGGCGGAGGGATAGATCAAGTTGTGCATTCATACGAGCAGGTCCGCAGTAGTATGCAGCCCCATATGCAGCCGCGTCATCATCAGGATAGTGAAAGTTTGGAAAGTGAGGCACATGATGATGAGCCGCATGAATCAACTGAAGAGCATGATGAAGATACATCATGAAGGGGATACTAACATAAGTAGTATAGATAGTTGCCAGCTGGCAACTTGTACCATTTTGTAAACATTGACAAAGTCAAGTAAATTAGGACCGTGGATTTGTATTGATAAATCTAGATCGTAGATCTTTTGTAACGGATTCCTCACCTTATTCTATAAAAGGTGGTGGAATGCCTTGTTAAAACATTCGAAAACTTAATTGAAATCTTTTTGCTGAAATATTCAGGGCTTATTTCAAAGTTATTGCATATGTACATGTCTTTTGCATACTTAATGAAAAAGAAGAGTATTTCGATTACAAATCTTCGTAAATCTTGAGTAATCTGTGTCTGAATTCTGGATATGTGCTTTGATTTGCTGCGTCCCTTGGAGTGCTCATCATGTTGCATGTATTGTTTTCATTCATCATCCTATGAAGTTTGCATCAACTGTATCTAGCTGTGGAACATCCTGGTGAATATATGGTTTGATTTCTTCTCATCATGACAGTATCTAGTATGTATGTGGATCAATAGCTGAAGATTCAACTTTAAATTGTAGCATTCCTTTAATTTCTTTCAAATTCAGGACATTTCACTACCACAATTACAAATAATTGATAATCTTAAGCAAATAACGCAAATATGCAGACATCTCGTAGGTAATCGCAAATATTCAGCATATTTGAATACAAAGCATGCACAATTGAGAATATCATGCAAAGATTAAGGTATTTTTACATCTTTTCATCTAATAACTGTACAATATGACTTCTCTGTAGAGAATTTCTGCAGGAACGTCATGATGATGGCACAATTTCACGTAAGGCCCCAAAATGGAAACAGCAACTCACATTAACCTCTGAGTAACGTCAGACGATTAAGACCTAATCACCGGAGACTTGGGATCCCGAATTTCTTGAATTCGCAGTATCTTTCAAGATGAATAAAGGTTAATGTGTACTTTTATTCTATGCTTGTTTATGAATAACATCATGACCAACAGTAACCTGTTTACAAATTCACCACAAAAAGAGCAATATTCTTATTTCAGGAGACACAGGTATTCCCAAGCTTTTATATTCCATTGGTGCCTTCCATGCTCATTGAATGCATTTTAATGTAGGTTACTTACAAATTTTGAAACAAAATAAGAGACTTATGATGAAGTCCACCCACAATAAGTTGTTTCAGGTAAAGCTCTATAGCAATACCTATATATAACTTAAATGTGTTTGATTGCAAGGCCTAAATTTGTTTGAATAACACATTGACTGTAAGAGCCTCATTTGGAGCACCTTTCAAAGGAACATCATGAGGTACAAAGATACACTGTTAATTCTCAAAAGTGGTTTTATTGTGCTTAAATTTCTTTGCAAGGGGTTCCAAGAAGTCTTCCATTGATACACAGCCAAAAGTGGATCCATTTGTTACAGTACCCTTTTTAGCTTTCTCCTTCTTCAAAATCAATGAATATCCCACTGAACTAGGGCCCCATGCATAAATAGGTATCTGCAGATTCAATCCAGATCACTCTGCCATTGTAGGCTTCTCATCCTGCATTAAGAAACCCTTGACAAATATATCAGTCCTATAATCGTGTTGTTCACATTTTCACCATTTTTTTAAATATGGTTGACAGTTTCTATGTTTTGTCTGCAGTTCAACAATGTCAACCAATTTTTTTAATATTGTTGACACTTTCTATGTTCTGTCTGCAGTTCAATAATGTGAAATTGTTAACGTTATTGGAAGGATTAGTTTTTTCAAAGGAAATAATATACAGATAATTCAGTTTTTGCACTCCCAACTATTTTTAACACTTGAGTTATCGAAAGGGCAAGATCTTAAAACAAACTAGTCTTTAGACCATATTATCATATATGCCAAAAATTTGAAAAGAATAAATAAATCTACAGTGACAGAAGTTGATCATATGTTGGGGGCTTAATAAGAAAGTTATAGCTCTAGAAATGCTTAATACTGTTTATCTTCCCAAGATCCATAGTCACAAATTGTCAGTATAATGAAAATTATATGAATTTTTTCTATCCAATGGGCTGTATTCAACTGCAGAAGGTAGCTTCTGATAAATTTCATAGTTGCAAGAAATGCAATGACAGTGTCATTGCACATTTTACCAGCTGAAATGTTGTTTGTGTTTTATATGTTATCTCCCACTTTTGCTATCTTCTAGGGCATGGGAAATATTAACAAAGGTCATGGAAATTGAATTAATAGTTGCCAGATGCATTTGTATATAGTTTCTAACCTCTTTGGAGTAATACAATTGTGGCTTCACAATGCTCTGATTTCATTTCATTGTTCAATAGTATAGAGTTCTATTGCATAGCCAACTGTTCAAACATATCTTTACCAGTCATTGCTTTATGACTGATTTTTTAACACCTTTAATTTTGCAGTCTTCTTGATAGCCACACAGCAAATTGGACAAAAAATTCTATAGAACAGGTAAACAAATTAACTTCCTAATAGGTTTATCTTTGTCATTTTTTTGGATAGTATAGAGTTGTATCATTGCTTTACCACTGATTTTAAAACACCTTTTATTATGCAGCACAAAGGACATTGCAATAACAATATTCTAACATGCTTACACAGTTGTATCATTGCTTTAGTGCTGATTTTAAAACACCTTTTTCTCTGCAGCACAAAAGACATTGCAGTAACAATATTTGCTAGTGCCAGATGATGCTCGGTCCTCCACCAGTGATAGCTGCCAACATGGATGCATTTTTCAATCCAACAAAATTGCTTTCAAAACAATGCCCTTTCACTTACCTTGCAGCTTTAGGTAGGAACTCCAGCTGCAACGCAGCCCTTGTTGTAATTGCTTCGGTGGATAAATGCACAAAAGGTAGACTTGCACTCATCATTCCTCTTACCTTTCTCTTTCATGCCAAGAATAGAAACGTGAGATATTATTCTTGCCAGGTTTTATGATTCAAAATGCTCGGGTCTTAATGTATGCAAGTGTGGAAGCCTGGAATGCCGCGGCTCAAATGTAATTGTGTATTATAGAGAGAAATGCTCGAGTGTATCGCATATTTCTTCAATCTTTGCCACCATTGTTTGGGTTCACGCAAGATGGTAATTTGGAAGGCATCGAAGACCTGCACAAAGAAGCACAAAGTGAATGTAATAATAAAATTCAAATAAATAGTATTGGCAAGTATCCTTGAAGAGCCGTGGTTTTATTATAGACAAAGTATTTTAAAAGTTGAAATGCCACCTTGTATGGTGCAATGATGGTGGGATATTTTCAAAATAAATTTTTTGAAAGGTGGCAGCACAAAAGATCCGCGGCCTTCTTTTCTTTAGAAACTCTCAAATAAATGCAATGATCGCGGGATATGCACTAGATGGATTTGTTGATAGGTACGAGAAGTTTTTAAAGAAAATGCGACTAGCAGTTGTAATGCCAACTCCACCACCTATCTGCGCCATCTTTTATGCCAAATTTGGAACATTGAGATAAGGAGCTTTGCCAGCACGTTCGGTGTGGAAAACGCAAGTTATTTGTCAACAAGATTTTTGTCAGAGATAATAGTTGGAAAACACTGGTAGATAGCATGCATTCAAAATGTAGAAGCCAAAAAATGCTACAACCCATTTTATGAGAAAAGAAATGTGGTCTCATAGAGGTTGATGATTTAGGCAAGAGAAGCCAAAGTCTAGTAAAGAAGTCTGGACCACTCCTATTCCGGTGGTTTGAGCTAATGCTGCTTGGTCTTGTCAATCATGAGGTTTCTTCAACATGAACACCATACTGGTTAGGCAATAAACCAGAACCTTGGAAGCTAATTTATGGATTTTCTATACTTGTTTGGATGTGTGTTTGGTCCATAGCAATTAGATTGTTGAAATATTTTTGGCAGTTGTAAATGCCAAAATTTCCTGAACTTTGTGCATGCAAAATGTAGAAAAACAAAGGTGTAATTGGCAAGGATAATGCTAAGCTCTAATTGCAGGATATGCATAGATGGATGAAGGTTGTGATTGCATGCTTCTATTCATAGAAGAGTTAGAAATATCAATCAAAGTTGGCACATGAAGAGTTAAAATCTGTTACAATGGCATCTTCTATGAAAGCAATTCAACAATGTATGGAGAAAGTTTGTGGGTTTTCAATCCAAGGAAGACTATCTGGTGAAGCATAGATGAGCTTTCAGTCCCTAGAGATGAATAAATATTGATTAGGGGAATTGGCCTCAAGCAGTAGTCACACGCATGGCACAACTACTATTAGTTTAATCTTATGAGCCGCCATTGCAAGTGAAATACAAAACAAATGAGATCAACACATTACCTTAAGTGACATGACACACATCATACATGAGGACTTAAGACTATTAAAGCAGATGTTGTCTAGCATTATGGTGGATTGAATATCATAAGTATAAAATCCTCCAAGAAGTTGGTAAAGCTCATAGCAAGGGTCTTCTATGATGATATCTCTACAAGAGAAAAGAATCAACCAAAATCTAGAAGATGTGATAGCAGGTATTGTGGTCTTTGATGCTTTAGCAGAATTACAAAAGGAGCAAAAGATTGATACTAATGTAGCATCTATAGTAGATGGTCAATAAAATAAAAAAGGTGAAGTGAAATTGAAGCTTCATGCCCACTCTTACTGTTGTCTGGTTTATGCTCAGATAAATGATGTTGTAAAGAATAGGTATACACTTCAGAAATATGTCTATCCTAATTGTCCTCGAAGAGGAAAAGGGAAGATGCTAGAGTGAGTTCCACATTGGAAAAGGGGCGGCTTGAGGGACAAAAAGAGTGTAATGTACATTGAAATGAAAACAAGAAGTTGGAGAAGAAAGCCAAGAGTCATTAGGGACTCTTCAGTTTTCTTTGGTGTCTTTGTAATTTTTCTTTGTGTGAGTGGATGGCTTTTGAGTTGACATCCAAGGAGAGTCTATAAAACTGAACGGCTATTCATTTGGGAGGGATCTTTTTGTTGTTTTTCATCTGGGAGCCTCTGTGAAGGCTGGGGGATCTTTTCCATTTAGTTATTCGCCTAGGGAAGATAGGAGCAATTTGGTTTTTCCTCAAAACACATTTTGTTGTACAGAAGATATGAAGTTTGTGAGCTTATATTTTACATTATGGGAATAAAGAGACATTCTCAAATCTATGTGTTTGCCTATATTTCTTTGATTGTGGATTCCTTTGAGTCTTTGCAATCATCCTTTAATGTAGCTTTTGTATATCAAGTTGTGAATGCATTTGCTGTTGAATCTGTGAATTCCAGTTAAATCATTTCTTGAGTGGACTTGCAGCTCATCCTTTCCTGGTTATCATTCGTGGGTGTGAAGTGGGTGATCTATGTGTCATCTAATTTGCATTCTATTTATTCTATGCTTGTCTATCATATATGTATCATGTTTATGTGCAGATATTAGTTTTCCTTTCCTACTTTCTGATTAAAAGCATACCCAGAAAAATCAATTAAATCATACGAGGGAGTTACCCCTCTCAAACGCAGAGGATAATCGTTGCACTCACAACAATTAATCCATTTGTTGGTGTCTTTTTGTTGCTGCCTTCTTGGGTGAATTAGGTTATTTTTTTAGTGACAAAACTATTAACCAACACACGGTACACTCCACAACAAAATGGAGTTGCTGAGAGGAAAAATAGAACCATCACAGAGATGGCAGCAAGCATACTGAAATAAAAGGGACTACCGAATGATTATTGGGGTGAGGCAGTTGTAACAACAATATACCTGCTAAATAGAAGTCCCACAAAGGTTGTAAGGGAAAGAATTCCACAAGAAGCGTGGACAAATGATAAATGGAGTGTGGAGCACCAACAGATTTTTGGGTGTGTGGCATATGCATTTATGCCTAAAGAGAAGAGACAAAAGTTTGATGACAAATGAGAAAAGTGCATCTTCATTGGGTACAACAAATAATCCAAAGGCTATAAGTTGTACAACCCTATTACCAAGAAAGTTATAATTAGCAGGGACATTGAGTTCATAGAGAATGAATCATGGGATGGCATGGTTGATACCACCACAGGTATCTCAGCAACGATACCCATAGATGATGAAGAAGGAACTTCCAGCTATGAAGTAGAACTAGCCTTGAAGCGCTTTGGATACAACTCTTGAACTCTCCAAAGCCATCCCCAGAATAGTTCAAATTTAGCCAGTTCAAGTCTACAGTAGCAGAGTCAGCTCCGAAGCACTCCAGAGTCAAGAAACAGTACTCCAGAAGTAGTTCAGATGCTACACTCACTTCTCTAATGCTGAGAAAGATAAGGAGCATGAGGGAGATTTATAAAAACACTAGGTATGATGAGTTTGATGAAAATCTAGACTTTGCTTTGTTCTCTCATGGTGATCCAATAGATTTTGAAAAGGTTGTCAAAGAAGAAAAATGGTGTAAGGCCATGGTTGAAAAGTTGGATGCAATAGAAAGGAATGAAACATGGGAGTTAACAACCTTACCCAAGGGTAAATAGGTTATTGGAGTCAAGTGGGTCTACAAGACCAAAAGTACTACTGAAGGAAAGATTGAAAGGCATAAAGCAAGGCTAGTTGTCAATAGATATAAATAGCAGCTCGGAAGAGATTATGATGAGAACTATGCACTAGTTACAAGGATAGAAACTATGTGGGCAGTCATAGCAATTGCAGCCCAGCACAAGTGGAAGGTATATCAAATGGATGTGGATTCAACCTTCCTAAATAGAGTATTGAAAGAGTAGGTTTATGTGGAGCAACCACCTAGCTATGAAGTCCTAGGGCATGAAGACAAAGTATATAAGCTCTGGAAAGCCCTCTACAGGCTGAAGCAAGAACCTCGGGCATGGTACAATAGGATAGATTCCTATCTGCTGAGTAATGGCTTCAGAAAAAGCACTAGTGAGCCCACACTCTACATCAAAACAGCCAATGGTGAGATTTTAATTGTTGTTTTGTATGTAGATGATTTGATTTTTACTGGTAATAGTGATCTCTTCATTGCTGATTTCAAAGAGGTGATGAAGAAAGAGTTTGAGATGACAGACTTAGGTTTGCTGAGGTACTTCCTAGGCATTGAGGTACAACAAACTGAGCATTGCATATTTATTTTGCAAACTAACTATGCCAAATAGATTTTGAAAAGATTTAAAATGCAGAACAGCAAGCCTGCACCAACACTAATAGCTATAGGTCTAAAACTGAGCAAGGAGGACAACAACAATGAAGTGAACCCAACCCTCTACAAGAGTATGGTTGGAAGTCTAATGTATTTAACTGCTACAAGGCCTGATTTGATGTACATAGTGAGTTTGATATCTAGGTTCATGGAGAGATCTAAGGACACACACTAGCAAGAAGGAAAGAGAATCCTGAGATATATCAATGGCACCATAGGCTATGACATATTATACACTGCATCTAATGAGTTTGAACTGGTTGGTTACACGGATAGTGATTGGGTATGAAGTGTAGATGATAGAAAGAGCACATCTGGATATGTGTTCCACATGGGTTCAGGACCCATTTCATGGGCATCAAAGAAGCAACCCATAGTTTCTCTTTCCATAGTAGAAGTTGAGTACATAGCAGCAAATGCAACAGCATGTCAAGTTATTTCATTGAGAAGAATCCTTGCAGATTTGAATAAACAACAAGAAGATGGTACAATCATATTTTGTGACAATATTCCCTCCATAGCCTTGACAAAGAATCTAGTCTTCCATAGATGAAGAAAGCATATTGAGATTCGTTATCATTTCATTTGAGAGCTAGTTGAGCATGGAGAGATTGAACTATAGTTTTGTAGGTCTGAGTAGCAGCTCACTGATATATTTACTAAGGCACTGTCTAAGGAGAGATTTGAGTGCCTAAGAGATAGCTTGGGCATTGTGGATAGCTCCAAATTTTAGTTCTGGAAAGAAAGCTCTAGACAGCTCTAGAGAACTATAGATAATTCTAGAGATACAGAATGAACAAGGTATGTGGCTCCAGATTAAGGGGGAGTGTTGGAATTTCTAATCTGGAGCAGGCATTTATGCCACCTATCCCATCAAAGATCATCTAGAGATCTCCCTCCTGCCACACCCTGCAAAATAGTTAATGCCATTTGTTGGCTTGTCAGAAGTTATTATTGGTCAGACCATTCAATGTAGTTAGTGAGTTTGAATTTGAGCAGCATAATTTTTTGGGTGAAGGAAAAGACAAAAGGAAGGAATGAAGATCGAAACTAGACACAAGAGAAGAATATTGCAAGTAGTAGCAGTGCACATCAGAGGGAAGATTTGTTGCAGTAGTAACAAGGAAGAATATTGCAGAAAGAGTGCAGAGATTCGAGCTCCAGGAAGCTCTAGACACACACAACAAATAGTTAGTGAATGAGCAACGAGTAGCTCCAAACAGAAAGGGACAACAGTAATGTCTAGCAAGCTCCAGAGAGGACAGTAGTTGTAGGGAAAGAAGAAACTAAGTTGTAGCTCTGCAGTTGTATTTGTTTGATGTAAAATAGTTTTATCATCAATAGAAATCTCTATTTGTGTAATTTGTTTTGTGTCCCCTCTCTCTATTTGTTTGTTCTTCCTCCAACAGTGTGGTATGAGAGCTTAATGCTTCCAACAAGTGGTATCAGAGCTAGGTTAGTAGATCTAGAGCTAAGGTTAGCAGTTTTAGAGTCGAGGTTTAGCAAAGCTAGAGTTTTAGCTTTCTGGGTATTGAGGAAAAGCCCTAAGATTTTTTGGGTATTAATAGTCTCCCCTGTTTTAGAAGAATGGCTAGAGGAGACAACAAGAGATGGCAGTAGCCACCCATGTTTGATGGAAAAAATTATGATGTTTGGTGAAAGAAGATGAAGACCATCTTGGTTGTAAATGATTTGTGGGAACTTGTGGTTAGTAGGTTCATAGATGTGACTGACACAAATGCTTTTGCAGCCTTGACAAACACCAGAAGAACCAGCTGAAACAAACAAGGAGAAATGATGTAAAAGCTCTCAATCTGATTGAGGCAACCTTGATGGAGGCTATTTTCCCTAGAATAGCAGCAACTAACTATGCAAAGGAGGCTTGGAAGATTATGGAAAATAGTTACAAAGGAACTAACAAGGTGAAGTTGCGACTCCCAAATAAAAACAAATTTACAAATCTAGCCTCACAAGTAAAAACAAGATTACAATATTATTTATGGGCTACAACCCAAGGGAAGTTATGATTCCTTGAGATACAATGCAACAACACTTACAGAATGAGGCTACAACCTTTGTACATCACACTTGACAAATTCCACTGATCAAACACCTCTACACAATTCACTGTGACTCAAATCTTCACTTCCTTTGCACAACAAAAACTGCTTCCTTCAGTTCACACCTTTACATACACACTCACTCACTTCCACACTCACACACACAACCTCACACACTCTCACTCAATGACACTTTTCACACCAAACAAGATCTTTTATTTATACCTTCCACAAACTTCAAAATATTTCCCCTATCAGCCAAGATGAAACACATAGAATGAAACATGCAACGACGACACCAAGTCAACTCACAAAAGATGTAGATATCCAATGTGGTTCAATCCAAGTTATAAGAAGGACCTATTCTTCCTTAACACATTCATCCAAGTTGGCACACACTATCAAACATTCGGCGAGATCATCAAATTTCATCAAGTTAGCCCAGCTAGCACTTATCCTTCCACAAGATAGCTCCAAACCTAAAGTGGTACTAGAGAGACCAATTAGCACCATGTGGACGACTTCACAAGAAACATAAGACTTATACAAACCTTCTCAAACATTCCTTCTTCTGAATTACATACATTTTCTTTCTAGTACAAACAAATAGACACTAAACCTGACATCACTTACAAACACTAAACATACAGTCTTGAGATGGAACATTGAAAAACCAATTTGTGGTGCACTTCAGCACCTGAAACCTAAAATGAACAAACATATAAACTAACCGAACTCATCCTCCAAACATCAAAGCCATATAATGAAATACAGTGAAATGCGATGGCTTTTACTTTCTCCTCTAGACAACCCTAATTAGCAACATGATATATCATTTCTCTGCTAATTCTGGAGAACCTTTGTGGTACACCTTATCATCAAAAACTTTAATAAATCATTCTTTTCATTTCTATCTAACTATCCTTCAAGCCGCAGCATCACAACTTCAAATGTGGAGAAATGTGGAACATTCCTCAGACTTATCGTGACTGCAACAACTCTGAATCACTGTCTTCACTTCTACAAGCTCTAGAATCTTCTATGATAACTTCTATGCTCTGAAATTAGGAACATACCTTCTTCACACCTGTCTTTGTCTATCTTTCAAACTGTAAGGCCATACCTTCAAATACAGAGGAATGCAGAGAATTCTCCTGAGCTACTTTGGTGCAATCTTCAGTGCCTTAGACTTTCTAAAACTTTCTTTCAAAACTAAATCAATACTTTTCCTTAGGAAATAATGAATACAACATTCACCACACTAGAGACTTCATTCACAACATCATACAACAACAATCACAACTCTTCTCAACAAAACAAGAATCTTCATGTTAGCACAACCTTTGTCTATGAACTTTAGAAGATAGGGTACAACTGTGTATAGATGATACTAATCCAATTAGTATGCATAGTACACTACTTACACCACCTTACCCTTCACTTCACAACTTCTTTGATCCATTTTTTATCATTACTCCTTTGTCTTCTTCTCTGATCACGTCAACATATGCTCATCACTTTGCTTCTCTGAACATCATTGATCATCACTGATTAGCACATCATACCACTTTGACATCAACTCTGTTACTAATACTTCCAACCTTCCTCAACACAACATTGTTGAAATCAATGACAACACAATGTAATAGGCCCAACCAATTTGGACTGAATTTTTCTTTTGTACCTTTAGGGGCATTAACATTATGCTGGTTTTCATATAGCACCAGGTTACCCACTTCGAAGGATCGATGTAGAACTTGTTGATTGTAACTATGATTGAATGTCTTTTGATAAGCTTAAAGATGTTCACGAGTGTTGAGACACTATTCATTGAGCATTCGAAGTTGTAAAACACAGTGATCATGATAAGTTTTATCATCAATGAGGCCTTGGAGGGAAATTTTCAAAGAAGGAATTTCCAACTCTAGAGGCATAATAACATCGGTGCTGTAGACACCCAAAAATAACCATGTTATCGCATCACTTACATTTTATCAAATATGTCTAATCACCCATGTTTAACGTTAATTAAATAATCTAATTATTTAATTAATTTCATCAAAATCATCAATTTCCTCTAAATCACATATTTTTCAACATTAATTAAATAAATCCTCTTTATTTAATTAATTTCATCAAAATCAACTTTATTCTCCCAAAATTAAATAATTTTGATTATTTAATTAAATCATTATCGTCTTTCAAAATTCAAATCCACTTCAATTGAATAAATTAATTATTTAATTAATTATCATTTAAATCCTCATATCTATAATTAAACAATTTCTAAATTATTTAATTAAATCAATTATTCTTCCAAATTTAAATAAATCATTCAAATTTATTTAAATTGTATCAATCTCAAAAAATAAAATATTTTATTTATATTTCATCATGCAAAATAAATTAAATCAATTTATTTGTTTAATTTATTTAATCTTCAAATATATTCCATGCCTTCTATCATGCACAAACAATTAAATAAATTTATTTATTTAATTTACTTTTTATCTTCTAATTCTTCTAAAAATAAATCTTATTCATCATGCACACAAAATTAAATAATTTATTATTTAATTTATCTCAAAATCATGCAAAAAGCAAATCTAAAGTTGAGTTAATCAATATTATTTTTATCACCAACTCATAAAGTAGAAAAAAATATTTTTATTTTTATGAAATCTAAAAATATGTCTATTCCATGTCTTTTTTATGTCAAATCAATCAGTTAACTCAAATAGAAATATCTTTTTGTGTGACACATGTTATGTGCACATTCATCATGAATTCTAGATTTATCTCATCCGTTGATTCCATTGAATTCTCTGGACCATTGATCGATCTTTATTGAAACCTATATAAACCCCCCTCATCTCATAACAAATCCTCTTCGATCATTTATTCTTAAGCATTCTTGCAGCGCTTGGAGCATTCATCGCATCGTTGAGCACACTTCTACTTTTTGAGCACAAACACAATCTACATCCGCTTGTTGCAAACATGGTTTCACAATTTATGAAGCAATCCACATTTGACCAAAATAACAATACAATCTAAGTGAAATCTTTCATTGTTTTTGGTATTATTCATTGATTATTTGTTTGTTTACTTAGATAGTTATCTTGATGTTATAGGATTGAGTAGTTGATTATTTCATTGTTTTGATTATTATTCGATCTCAATTTTATTCCTATACACATTCTAGCACACTTGGTGGGACCCATTAACCTTATTTTTTTTCTAAAAAAAAAGTTATTTTTTTGAAGCTAAGTACGGAAAAGCGCAATCGCAATGTAGAAAATGTGAAGATCTTTGTTCACTAGTTTGAGAGAACAGGCGTTGAGCATTCAAATGGTGTAACCTTAGCTCAAAATATTTCTAGGTTTTGTCGAAAGGATCAAAATCCTATTTGGGTATCTCTTACTTTCTATAGAAAGTGCATGGATTTCAAGAAAAATAGATCACAAATTTACATCCCTATTTTTAGTCCATGTTTGTTTTTTTTTGCTTTTTTAGAGTAATTTCGTGAAATCAGGCATATCTATGTAACCTTAGCTCAAAATATTTTTGGGTTTGTCGGAAGCATCGAAATCCTATTTAGAAATCTCTTATTTTTTGTAGGAAGTGCACAAATTTTGAGAAAAACATATCCCAATCCATGTCCCTATTTTTAGCCCATGCTTGCTTTTTTTTTTTGCTTTTTCAGAGTAGTTTTGCGAAATTGCACATATCTTTTGCATATGGAGTCTAATTTTCACAAAACTAGCGGTGTTGGAAAGTTGCTTCTCCCAACTTTTCTGTGGTAAAAGAGTTTTTAGGTAATTTTATTAGATTTATCAAGTACACTCAGTCAAAGTTAACCCTTCTTTGCAAACTTCAAATGGTCATAACTTGCGCAAAATTTATTCAATTTTCATAATTTTTTTTTGAAATTGTATAGAATTTCGCATAGAATCTATTCATAATATCCAATCTATTATACCTAATCCTTATTAGCTTTTTCCACATTGCTCATTTTTTACCTAACAAAGTTCAGTGTTTTTGGTCAATTGATTTATTTTTTGGCTAACTATTAAATTTTTGGTGGAACTAAACCTAATTGTTGCAACATCTTATTACTCAAATAGAGCAATTGGAGTTTTCTAACATGTTCATGTAGGATGAGATTTGAAAAAATTATCAAATCTATCGTACTAAGTCTTAGAAACATATTGTTTTCTTAAGAGACAATTAAACAAATCATCTTTTTTCTTACAATCTAAGTCTTAGGAACATATTGCTTTCTTAAGGGACAATGGACATGAATGCAAAAATACTTCAATTTTATAAAGGACAATTGACAACTACAACCGTGTGTGTGCCTAATCTAGTTGCACCTTATTTTTTTTATAACGGAACAATTGAACCTTTAGTTGATGTGCTTGATCTTACTTTTCAGTTATTCCTTTAGAAGGGCCTGCTTTTGATTGTGCTTCATCCAAAAGGGATGACCCTAAGCAGAGTTTTCCTTTGAACCGCTATATAAGAGGGATAAGGCGAAAGCCAAGTCCTAATCAATGTCAGCCTTACCTTGTGGTGCCAAATCAAAAAGAGGTGTACTAGCACTTTGTGGAAATAATTTTTACATTGTGTGAAGTGTTTAATACTCTTAGTAGGATTGGTCAAAGCTTTTAGTAGCTTGTCACATTGCTCGTAAGACATTGGTCCCTCAAAGCTACTAAGAACCATCTAGATAGTGACTACCCATTTCACCTCTGAACATTGCGATAATCATCAGTGCAAGGAAAATCAATATAAATCCTCAAGATTACTCACCATTGCCTCCATTGAGAAGAGATAGTATTCCCTCAGGCATAAAGCTCTCTTGACCTACTTGAGGCTTTTTGAGGGGAGGGTGGGATATCCCTACCTATCGTCTCGTGCAAAGATACAAATTTACGACACCTATATGGAATGACATTTGGTTGACTGAGATTTCAAGTTGTAGGCTAAACTATCGCAATGAAAGCTTGTCTCTAGGGATAAAAAGTGCTTGAAATTGTTTGCAATTGTCTAATACCTGTGGAAACATTGGGCTTTTTTTCGTGAGCCTCGAACATACACTATCTATTGTGTCAGTCCTTTTTGCCAATTTGTGTGCTGTGTTTTCTCTTGCCAAAGCAAATCCAATCAAAATCAAATCCAAATCTATCAAAATTTGCCTTATAAACATTACTAACACTACTTTAGCGCTTTTGGTACAACAGTAGCTTGCCTTTGGTATAACAGTTCAGTGCCTCTGGCAGCATAGTCCAGCGTCTTTGGTAACATAGTAACCTGCCTTTGGTATCATAGTCCTGCACCTTTGTAGCATGATCCAGCACCTTTTGTCCAGTAAACTGTTCATCAAACTATCTCAGTAAAAACTTAGCAAAAATCTCAAACATATTGTTCTAATGCATCCCATGGTAACCACTAGACTCTAGCAATCTATGAAGGCTAAGCAAATTGCCCCAAAGAAGTGCAAATCACCTCTGCATACACCTCAACCAAGTCAATCCAACATGTCTCAAAAAAGTACTCCCCACACACCAACTGCTAGACCAACTAACTTTCAAAACAGGCCGCAACATGACCAACCAGCCAATCCACAACAGAGTAATGTCCCTTTGGTAGATGCCACTCAATTCACTACTGGCATGCCTCCCAGTTATACCACGGTTCAAGTCCCATCTCAAGAAGAGCGACACTTTGAAGAAGGTCAATCCTCTGAAGAAGATAGACAAGACCTTGAAGTAATCATGCAAGATCCTAGAGCCATAGCCGTGTTTGACAAAATCCTTAGTGAGAACCAAGACCATTTCTTTTGCTTACTAGTTGAGCAAGGAGCCAAATTACCCCAAGATTTTGACCTATCCAATCTTAAAGAGCCAAACAAAACCCATGACGCTATACCTACCATCTAAACTATGTCAACTGTGACCACTCCCATACCTAAACAAAACTCACAAGGGAGAACGAATTAATCTTTTGACACACAATATGAGAATCCTCTTTATCAAAATCCAACAGTAGAAAGACCCATATCACCACTTATGACTCCTATGGAGATTTACAAACACCAACAAGAGACTCTACATCATCAAGCAGAACTAGCAAGACAGGTTACCTTAGCTAAATCAAACACACAACAAACTCCTAACATGTCACAAATGCCCACACCAATAACAAGTGGAATTTTGGCTACCCCATCACGAGATGGTTTCCCACCAAATTACAATCCGGGAAACACTTATATAGCCATGTAACAAGGGTCTCAACTGACACCACCCCCAACATCATCAACCCTCCGTATCACTAACTCGAATAATGTCATGCAACCACAACACTCCCACGACATCAACACAAACTATATCCCTCCACCACAATGTTCTTCCACACTCAACCTCACCTATTTCAATCAACCCCAACCATCTCAAAACCCATCTACCTATGTCCCTCCACCACAATGATCATCTACACTCAATTCACATATTTCAATCAACCACAACCATCTCAAAACCAATGATCCTATGGCTATACTCCACCATCACAACCAAACCCAACAAACTTTAGCTTTCCTCCACAAAATCCTCTCTTCACACTTCCTCAATAATATCAACAACAAAACTCTTTTGTCATCCCTATACAACAATCACAGAACCAACATTCTTACCTAGCACTACCTCCACATATCTAAAATTGAAACAACCCAATCCAACCCAATCCAAATCAATCATACAACACATATGACCCAAACCAATCATATGACCCATATAACACCAATGCCCATGGATTTCACTACGATCTTCCATATGGGCCACAACAACCACCCTTTGTGCAACAGGAGACTCTTCCAACACCCCCAACAACTATGGAGCTTAAACTTGCTAAGGTACAACAACAACTGGCTAATCTAACATTTGGTCACACTAAGAGAACCTTCTCCTTGGAGGAGGTTTGTCCTTATCCATTTGATCAGTCATTGTAAATGATCCCTTTTCCTCCCAACTTCACTATACCCAAATTTGATAAACATAAGGGGAGAGGAGACCCAAAAGACCACATTAGAGAATTATATATCACTTGTTTCGAGGTTGCACATAATGACACATATGTCATGTGCCTCTTTCCTCGTAGCCTTGGAGGTCAAGCTATAGAATGGTTCTCGTATCTACCTACGGGTATCAAATCTTTTAACAAAATTGTAGAAAAAATTGCTGCCCATTTATCATACAACACAGAACATGAAGTCTCTATGACTGACTTATGTAACAATAAATAGAAAAATGGGGAAACTCTTATCTCCTTCCTTCAAAGATGGAGACACATGGCTAGCAAATTCCCATTCAAAATACCTTAAAAGCAACTTATTAGCATATTTGTGTAGAACCTTAACCAAGAATTGGGTTTCCATTTGCAAATACTAAGTGCTACAACCTTTGACGAGATTAACTATAAAGGCATCAACATCAAAAAATCTCTCATCGCTAAAGGCGTGGTCAAAATCTTTAAAGACAATAAAGACAATCCTCCCCAACAACAAACAAATGATAAGCCCAAATACTGGAACAAAAACAAAAACATTGTCAATGATGGTGTGGTGGATTCCAAACATGTCCAAACACTACAAATGCCCCTTAATCTTTCATTAAAAAAAACCAACCTCCGCCTCAACAACAACAACAATGACAACAAAACCAAAACCCACAACATCCACAAGAGCAGCCTCCCCAAGATTACCCTCCAAAGCATAAATTCACTCCCTTGGGAGAGCCTATAGAGTTAGTTCTAAAGAAAATTGTGCAAAATGGATTCATCACGCTACCAAATGCTTCCCCATATGGCGAACCTGCTTACAAACCTACATGGTACAAAGACAATGAATATTGTGAATACCATAGGACCAAAGGACATAGAACCATATCATGCATGAAACTCAAGTACATGATCCAAAACCTTATTAACAAAGGGGAAATTACTTTTGATGGACCTCTTAGTCAAAACACCAACAAAGACCTCAACATGTACAAGGAGCCTTTCCGCAACCATGGTCAAGGTCAAAATCCTGATAAAGGTAAAGGCATTAACAAAGCCTCAACTTCCTATGATTCTATTGTCAGTCGCTTTGAAGAAAGTCATGTGTCTACCATCACTATCAAAGGTAAATCTATGGATTGTGCAGTTACAACTCGTTGTAGTCGTGTTACCCTTCATGGGCCTACACCAAGTCTCCCGACCCAATCAGATTACAATCTTGTCAAGCATCTAGGGAAAACCCCTGCATAGATCTCTATTTTGGACCTTCTATGGTCATCACCTGCACATAAAGTTGTGCTAGAAAAATCCCTACAAGAGTCTTCGGTTCCTAATAACATAGCGGTCACGGATTTCCAAGCTATAATAGGTAACATTTCCTCACCTTACAATGTGGTCTTTTTTGAAAAGGACCTCCCATCCCATGATCCATGTCACAATTATGCACTTCACATTGAAGTTTTCATCCATAAATGAAAGATCAAATACATACTTATAGATGGTGGTGCTAGTCTCAATATCTGTTCTCTCAAGTTACTTAAACAATTGGGATACTTAGAGGATCATGTCAACATTGATCAAAGCATTACAATCAAGGGGGATGATGATGATGAGCGTCATTCAGAAGGTGTTATTCACTTGCCTATACAAGTAGGCCCCATCATGCTAGGTGCCAAGTCCTTGACATTGAGCTACCTCATAACATTATCTTACGATGCCCATGGATCCATGCCATGAAAGTTGTTCCCTCAATGTACCATTAGTCTCTCAAGTTCCCATTTAATGGTACATAGTGTTAACCTATTTTCCTCTGCCCAGAGTTAAATAATTCACCTTGTATTTTCCTTGAAAATCCTTTAGAAAGTGATCCAAAAGGGCTTAAATCCTTCAAATACTCATGCTGTGCGTTGCCAAAAATTCCAAAATCTTGCCTGAAGAATCCTTGCAAAAAAAAAAAACCAAAAAAACCTAGAAACCCTTTGTCTTCAAGTGCTTTCCATCGCAGATAAATCTCAATTTTATACTTAGTAATTGTATATGCATTTTTTGAATGTATGTTCAAATGTACATTCGCCAATGTATGTTCGCATATACAAAGGAAGTGTATATCAGCGAGATACAAGAAAATATACAAAGGGCATATGCAAGGGGTGGAATGTAGGGATGAATGTATGTTCGCATTGTATGTTCATATATACAATCGCACATACAAAGGAAAAGATACAAGGGGAAGATGCAAAGGAAACATACATTGGCAAATGTATATCGGCTTCATGTAAGGGAAACATACAAGGCAGAATGTACATCAACAAAAGATGCAAGCCAAAGATACAAGGAGTCATAGATGCAAAAGTGAATGTACATTTGCAATGTACAAGGCCAATATACATCGGCAACGATGTACAAAGGAAGGACATATAAGAAAAACATGCATCGGGCACATACAAAGAAGTGCATACAATAGCCTTTGTATATTGACAACATACAAGGTCAATATACAAATTAGTTTATATATGTAGGGTGAATGAATAGTTGCATGTACATCGGCAGGATGCTACAGTGGCTTGTATATGCGATTGTATGTTTGCACATACAATTAAACATACAAGGAGTTACATACAAGGCTCGGACTCGATAGTAATTTCCACTTGCTTTATAAAGATTTGGAGTGCGCGGCTTGTCTATGCACAGTGCATTGTATGTGCCGATATACAAAGAATAAAAGATACAAGGCCTGGACCCGATAACAATTCCAATCTGGTCCATAATCATTTGGGATCTGCACTATTTATATTTCGCATTGTATATGCGATATACATCGACTGATATGCATTCGAAGGATACAAGGTCCGGACCCGACTGGAGATCAAATGCAGCATATAATCATTTTGGGGTCTGTATTGTATAAATGCATATACAAGTTCCAAAGGTGCAATATGAAAAAAGGAAGCATACAAGGGCTGGACTTGACGTCAATTTCAACTTACTTCATAATCTTTTGAGTTACACATTGTATGCATATTTTCGTTTGTATGTTTACATATACAACAAGAATATACAAAGGCTGATATGCAGGGGTTTTCAGTGTGACAACATGCATTGGCCACTCTGTTTTTAGTCATTCTGATGGCTGATGGAAGATGCAGTTTCAGCGATGGGTCCCAGCTTCCATTCAATAACCAATGCAACAATGACATGTGGTAGGGGGTCTATATGCAAAGAAGAATACAAAGTAAGGACCCATGATTGTATAAAGGCATATACAAATCAGTTTGAATATGCAAAGAGGGAAAAAGGCATGGTTGCATGAAGTAGAGATAAAGTATAGTCACCATTGTATATACATTGGCGAGATAGAGCAGATACAAGCACACAGATGCAAAGCGATATACACAGGTAGTTGACCGCAACTTTGACCGTGAATATCTTGCGCGTCCTAGTGAATTTCTACATGCTGTAAAAGGAAAAAATGCTTGTTTTTGCCTCCTCTTTCATTTGGCAAGTTTTTGAGTAGGTTTTTTCCACTTTCAAATTTTGGATCTGGATTTGTATGTTTTGGCAACTGGACGTTTCAGCAACCATTTTTGGGTAGGATGCAGATATTTTTGCAATTAGGGGTACATATCAATGTTCAGCAGCTTGCATTCAATGCCCAAAATATCTTCCACCAATTCATGGTTACAGATCGATGACAAAGCAGCTTGCATTGAAGATTCGAAATATCTTCTATCTGCCCCAGTTCCAGATCTTCTATCCCATGAATTCTTGCAGGTAGACATCCCTTCAATCATAGATATTTTTCTGATACAACTCATGGAGCAAATTTTTGTAACTAAATTAGGTCATTTTTGAAATGCTATATAAGAATTAGTTTGAGATGTAAATTGGGTTGGAAAATTTTAGCATTGAAGCTTTTCTGTTTCCAAATAGAGCTTTCTGCTGCTGTAACTGTGCCTTCTTATTGAATATATGCAAGTTATTTTTACCTCTTTTATTGATTTTGGTTTAGTGTAAATTTGCATGTGACTGTCTCTAAACATCTTTGTTCCTCTCAATCATTGTGTTTCTTACCTCTGCTAGAATCAGTTGAATCTGTGTATGTCTACTTGTTGTATCTGATTATGTTGTGTATTTTCTCAGTACTGTAAGGGTTCTTCTATTCAACTTGGTGAATCAACCCTTTACTTTCAAAGTTTTTTTTGTTTATCTTTCATTTAAAAGCATTCCTTCTCCCTTTTCCTCTGAAGATCTAGTAGATTTTAGGTGATAACTAGTTAAAGAAGCTAACCTTCTCTAGAGGTCTGATCTCATTTTGCAAGGTCCCACACTTCGAGATCATTGCCATGTTTCTCTAGATTGCTGAAGTTTGACAACTAGAGCAAGGGTGTAGATCTGAGAGACAACACATAGATCACTATCCCAAGAGACCCTAAGCCCTTTGAATTCTATCATACCTTGCAAGGTAGTTATAAGAACAACAACCAAGTGCCAAATAATGACAAAGCCTATGAATCCCCATTGTATGTCAACCTTGAAAATCTAAAAAAAGCCTCTGAAGTTGAACCCAATCCTAATCCTATTCTTGAAATCATAACTCACATCCATGATATAGGCTTTGGCGAATATGATATCTCTAAATCTTGTTGTGTAGGGCGAATGTCCTTATCCCTTAAATCCTACGGCCAACAACCCATAGCTAAAGAAACTAAGAAAGCATCTATCCCCCCTCTAGCATCTCTAATCCAATTCCAAGAGGGAAAATTATTGGCAAAGGAAAGTATTGAAGACATCTCATCTTGGCTCTACAAAGAGAAAGAACTAGTCACCATACCAGTTAAACAATATGGCAATGGCCTAAGAATTGTGAAGAATATGGGCAATAAAGGCAAAGGTGGCCTTGGGAAGGATAACCAAGGGGACATAGAACCCATTATTATGAAGAAGAAACTAGACAAGAAGGGGTTAGGATTTGGTAGGAAGGTACCATGTGCCTTGGACATTGAGGGTATCCTCGATGAGGTAGCACAAACTTCTCTCGCAGATTCAACGTCTAAAGAGGATATCATCGATGACTCTTATCTCCATATGACTAACCTATTCACTGAATCTTCTAGATTTATGCTATCATCCGTATCCTTAACATCGACCACCAACACCCATATTGTAATACTTGTCTACCCTGAACTTATCAATTGGGACCAACAAGGGTCCCCTATTTTAGATGTTTTTCAGAATGACAAAGCTATTGCTAAATTCATGGGACTTCGGGATGGTATCTCTCTTGGTGATCACAAAGTTAGTTTTGTAATGGAACTAGATAATGATAGCGGAAGAAGATCAACATAAAACTACTTTCATTTGTCCTTAGGGTAGCTATTACTGGTACACCATGCCAGTTGGTCTTAAAAATGCAAGTGCAACCTATCAAAGAGCAATGACAGTGATATTCCATGATCTCTTTCATCACATCATGGAGGACTATGTTTATGATATACTAGCAAAGTCTTCTAGGATAGATCACATATAGGTTCTAAGCCAAATCTTCGACAGACTAGAAAAATATCAAGTAAGACTCAATCCAAAGAAGTGTGTCTTCGGGGTAACCTCAGGAAAATTGTTGGGATACATCGTATCTCACAAAGGCATTGAACTAGATTCATCAAAAGTCAAGGCCAAAGAATTTGAAAGCATTAAGGAGCCTTCAAGGAAGGTTACAATCCATCAAGCAATTTATCTCACAACTAGTGGATAAATGTCAACCATTTCAACACTTTCTCCAAAAGGATGTCTCATTTCGATAGGACAATAAGTGTCAAGCAGTATTTGATCAGCTCAAAGAATATCTAGCTACACCTCCTATCTTGGTACCACTAGTCACCCATAGGCCTTTGATCTTGTACATCTCAACTACAACTGCAGCCCTAGGGGATCTTCTAGCACAACATGATGAGTCAGGAAAAAAGCATGCAATCTATTATATCAGCCAAACCTTGGTGGGTTATGAACTCAATTATTCACCTATGGAAAGAGCTTGTTTAGCCTTAGTGTTCGCTTCCCAAAAGTTGTGGCATTACATCATAAACCAACACACAAATCTAATAGCCAAAATTGATCTATTAAAGTATCTACTAGCAAAAGCAGCTCTCGTATGCAGACTAGCTAAATGGGTCACGATCCTTAGTGAGTTTGACATTGAGTATGTGGATCGTAAAGAAATCAAGGGACAAGTCCTAGTAGATCAATTAGAAGAAGCACTGATGGCAGATGTACATCCTATGGTATCTAACTTTCCAGATGAAAATCTCTTCACTCTTTCTACCTTAGTAATGTGGAAGTTGTATTTTGATGGTTCCTACACGCAGCATGGATCAGGGGCTGGCATCCTGTTTATCACACCACAAAATGACTATATCCCAAAGTCATATCGGCTTGCATTTCCTTGCACCAACAACATAGCTGAGTATGAAGTACTCCTCATCGGTCTCCATACAGAAGTCCAATGGGAAATCAAAGAACTATAGGTATATGGAGACTCATAACTAGTCATTCAACAAGTCACTAATGAGTACCAAACAAAAGATGAAAAGTTGGTCCCTTACAAGCAACTAGTGGATGCCTACAAACCACACTTTTCTAGCATCACTTTTGAGCAAATTCCAAGAGAGCATAACAAAGTTGTAGACTCTATGGCCTATATGGGGTGACTTATAGACATGCCTGCAAACACATAGAAATGTGAATTCTTGATCGAGCAATTGTTGATACTAGCCATCGATGTTCCAACTACTGAAATTATTTGCAAACTTGTTGGTCCCAATTCCCCATGGTACAAAGATATCTATGAATACCTTAAACATGGTACCTTTCCCCTTGAGCTATCTATAACCCAATGCAAAACCTTTATCCGTCGATCCTCCCATTACACCATTCTGGGTGATACACTATATCACTGGAGTCCCAATGGTATCCTCTTTCAATGTCTTAATGCAAAAGAAGTTGATGCTACCTTACGAGACATACATGAAGGTGTTTGTGGCACACATTCTACTGGTCCTAACCTCGCTAAGAAGATACTCTGCATAGGGTATTATTGGCCTACAATAGAACAAGATGCTTTACAGTTTGTAAGAAGTGTCTACAATGCTAATAGCATGAAGATTTGATTCACGCACTAGCTCATGAACTACAACCTATGACCACTCCATGGCCTTTTTCACAATGGAGTCTCGACCTCATAGGACAAATCCATGCATCCTCATCCAATGGCCATAAATTTATCATTACCACCACTGAGTATTTCATGAAGTGGGTCGAAGCCATTCCCATGACTTATATTATTGTGAAACAAATAGCCAAGTTTATCCTTAACTACCTCATCTGCTGGTACAATATCCCCCAAGCCATTATCACTGATAATGGGATACCATTCAAGAATCAAGATGTCCATGCCTTGTGCACCCAATACAATATCCAACATCACTTTTCCACTCCCTACTATCTGTAGAGTAACGGCCAAGCCGAGGCTTCCAACAAAACCATTCTTAAAATCTTGAAGCAAACGGTCAATGAAATTGGTTGTGATTGACACTTGCAACTCAATCCCATCCTATGGGCCTATCGCACTAGTATTAGAACACCAATAAGATCCCATGTCTCAGAGTATCTTTACAGCACCTAATTGATGGAGAGGAGTATCACACTTCCAAATTAACTAAGCTAGAACTGCTCAATGAGAGGCACCTTACAACGCTTAATCATCTCCATGTCTATCAAAACTACCTCTAGTGCAACTATAACAAGAAGATCAAAGAAAGATGGTTTCAAGTTGGTGATCTTGTCTTAAAGGAAAATTAGAGAAATCAAGCAGATCGGGAAAAGAAGAGCAAGTTTGAGTCTAATTGGTTAGGACCCTTTGTTATCACAACATATGAATTAGGAGCTTATACTTTAGTAACACCTAAAGGAATTCCTCTAGATGAGCCACTCAACAGTGTTCATCTCAAGAAGTTCTTTTCTTGATCCTTAGAGTATCCATGTTGAAAAATTTGAAAAAAAATAAAAATAAAAAATAATAAAAAATAATCCATCCTCTGGTGAAAACTTGGTAAACAAGTGCCTTGGATAAGTACCATAGTGAAAACCTGGCAAACAAGTGCTATGTGTAGAGTCAGCATCCACCATCTATAAATTTTTGTCTATTCCATGTCCATTTCAAAACAAACTTCATCCATCCATCCATAAATAACACCATTGACCCATTTGCATTTCCATTTCCCTATCTAGAATAGCTTGGAAATTTGTCAAATGTCACTCATCCCATGTCAATCGTCATCTTCTCTCTATCAGTTCATCCATCATCATTATCCTATGTCAACAGTTATCCATGTCTTATCCTATGTCAACAGTTATCCATGTCTTATTTTATGTCAATAGTTATCCATATCTTGTCCTATGTCAAAACATTATCCATGTCAAGTTATCCTATGTTAGTGAAACATGTCAATTATCTATATCTTCCTATCAACCATCATCATCCATGTGTCAGTACATTCATCCATAATAACACCTCTACCAGAATGGGGGAAACTCTTTCCTTAACCTAGGTCTAGGAATGGATCCTTGCTCGCGATTCATCAACCATCTCAAAAAAAAAAAAAACACATCAACCATCACAAATAAAAACAAAAACACATCAACCAATCCATCATTCATATCAATTGTCTTATACAGATGGTCACACTCTCGAAACCAGACTAGGCATCTTATACGAGGTGTTTCATTTATGAAACCAGACACCTTCATCCTTGTGTTGATCTAGGGATATATCATTCCCCACAATGACAACACAATCATTATCAATCATCAAACAAAACCAGAACTACATATCATCTCATCTCACTCTTAAGGTACCTTGATCCCATGGATATGGGTATGTAGGAAGTCTAGCATATGAAGGAAGTATCCAGTACTCAGGGTCATAAGATGTAATCACTTCATCTACCCAAGCTCAAACACCTTGACCCACTCATCACTCTACCTAGAACTATATATCATCTCATCTCAATCTTAAGGTACCTTGATCCCATGGATATGGGTATGTAGGTAATCTGGTATACGAAGGAAGTTTCTAGTACTCAGGTACATAAGATATCATCATTTCACCTACCCAAGATCAAACACCTTGAACCACTCATCATTCTACCCAGAACTACATATTATTATTTTCATCTTTCATTGTAATGTGCCTTGATCCCGTGGATACAGGGTATGTAGGTAGTCTAGAATATGAAGGAAGTTTACAATACTCAGGCACATATGATTCATCATTCTTCACCCATCTCAATCCATTGACATTCCATCTTTCTAGTCTTCCATTTATCATAATCCATTCTATCACCTCAAGTTGACTAACTCAAGCGGCAAAATAAAAAACAATGCATCCTTTCAAAGCAAAAGTCCTTAAACAACCTGAAGCAATGACACCTACTTGCAGAGCCATATGTTGTCCTACATATCGATTGCCAACATCTACTACATCAATCAATTGTCTTATACAGGATGTTCCATTGTTGAAACTAGACTAGGCATCTTATATGACATGTTTATTTCCTGGAACCAGACATTATCCTCTCAACAGATCAACACACTTTAACAGATATATCGTTCCTACAATAAGGTTGTTATCTATCCTATTTACCCAACCAATCCAATCTATCCTGAGCAACCTCTTTGGCAAGAGAATATGTTGGTTGTATGTTTACTTTGTAAGTCAGTCAATTTGCTTTTTGGTTTATCTTTTTGTCCCTTTCCCATTACCTATTCAAGACTACCTTGATTTATCTATATCTTGGTATGTTGCGATGCAGTATAGATTGGGGGCATAGTCATTGCTTTTGTGTGCTGTGTTTGACGAATGATCCTTTATCTTCCTTAGCATCATATTTATCTTGTGTGTGTGTTACAACCTAGCATCTTACATATTAATAGACTTTTTTCATTTATGTATTAAAGTTTATTATATGTTCAAGACTATGGCTCATTCACATGTGTGTGTTACAACCTAGCATCTTACATATTAATATACTTTTTGCATTTATGTATTAAAGTTTATTTTATATTTAAGACTATGGCTCATTCACATGTCCAACAAGGTTATATTATGTCTAAAGGATCTAAGTTCAAACCGCTTGCTTGCAGAGTCAACGTCCTCACACTAGGATATCATAGCACCTTGGTCTTTTATACCTTGGTGACAAACTATCCATGTGCTATATCAAAAAAAAGGATTGCTCTTTATAAACATTTGTGAAACCATTGCAACAAGCTCATCCATTTAACCATCTAGTTATCCAAATCATCATATAGTTTTTCAAGCAAAGCTCAATCAATTGTCTTTCTATCATGTTCTATTTTATCTCCATTGTCTTCTATCTATCATCCAAGTCTTCCGCATACTTGCATCACCATTGTAGTGCCCCTCAACTTATCGTCTTTTGGACTGATGTTGCTTAGTAGTACTGGACATTTTGACAGTATTTTTAGGTTGTTGATGATGGATTTCTAGTTATTTTGGTATTTCAGTATGAACCTAATTATTATGATAACAGATGTTGATGTTGGATTATGTCATTATGCTTTACAATTTGATAAACGAACTGATGTTTTAAATGCTTTGATGTTATTCATTATATGGGATTGGAAGTTAGCTGATCATTTTATGTCGTAGATTAGTAATCTGATATCTTGTTCAATTTAGTTGATTATTATTTAAAAACGTGAATGGAACAGTGTTGTATTACTCGTTCTCGAGTACCCTACCTCACTGCGATTTCCATTCACGATAGGACTGCATGTGATGTATATGTATATCTTGTTACGATTAACTATGCGTTGCTGCAGGATGCAGGTACTTGGCATCGACTCCACCTGATTACAGGTCTGAGCGTGCCTTCACCAATGGATTAGTTGGTTGGAGTTAACAGGAGGTCCCTAGTCAGTGTTCCTTCGTCGTCAGTTTACCCTTGTGGTTATTGGTTGTCATTCGCTCATATCTCACTGTCAGGTAATATTGTATCTTGGAGTCAAATCAAGTTCGAAGGTGTCTAAGTATGTGTGGTAATGTTGTGCTTTAATTAGAATTATTCTACGAAAGAGTTTAAGTGTTGTTAAATGGGCATAATGTCGTTAGTTGTCGATTTTAGCTATAAATAAATTATTATTTTAATAGAAGTGTTGTTGATAAATAAAGTTGTAAGAAGATTGTATTATTCGATATAATATTATTTATAATAAATATTTAAATAAATAAATAGTTATAGCCACTCTTGTAAATTGTGTTTCACAACTAGATTAATAAAATAAATTATAGGATAGTACAAAATTATTGATAGTTGAAATAGTACTACTCTATTAGTGACAATATTTTGGGGTCGGTTATAAAGAAAATAATAATAAAATAAAGTAGCTTATGATTGGGAATCATTAAATTAAATTAAAAAAAAAATATACATATTCTTAAAAAGGAGTTACACGGAATCTTGTGTGAAGCCCTAGGAGAAGAGAGAGAGACTGAGTTATAAAAGAGCTGGAGGGGCATCAAGGAGATCATGACAGGGGTAAGGAAAGAAGCAGCTTGGAACTGCAACAATTGGAGCGGGTTCGTCGCGGTGATTGCGAAATCAGGTTCCGTCGAATGCCTTATCTCTGAACTTCCTTTCAATCTGCAAATGTGGTTATAGTTTGTTTGATTCCACATAGTTCGGTAGTCTGTCCTTTCTGTGTGTGATCAGCATCCTCTCTTAGGGTTTAAATACATCGTTTCTGCCCAAGGATTCTGTAAGTCGCCTTGTATTCACTTGATTTCCCTGGTTGTGTACCTTTTTAATCTGCCCTCACATCTGCAAATGAAGCTCCTTCGTTCGAATAGACCTGGTTAGGGTTTTTGGGTCTGAGAATCAGTGAATCCTCTTGTTCCTGTTGACCTTATTTACCCGCCTACTGATCACATGAATCGCTGCAAGTTGCAATGCTAGGACGTAATTGGAAGCGCACTGTTATTGCCTTATTGTTATTTGACTTGGCTGAAAATCTCTGAAACCTTGTTGTCACGCCACTCCATGCATATCATTTTGCTGAGGTTGTTTTTATAAGGTAGTTCGCTGTCAGAATATCAATCGTTGTGAACAAAAAACCGGAAGCCTTGATAACCCGTCTTTCATCTAGGGTCATGAAACGATATCTTATGTTTACGGTCTTGTGTGTTTGGCATCATTCCGTTTGTGGACCGATGATGATAGGTAGTCCGCTGCTGGATGTCACTCGGTTGGAATGAAAGACCGAATCCTTTTTCTTCTCTTAGCCATTTGCTTAGTATCATTCCATGTCCACGTTGACTATCCCATTCCATAGCAGGTTGATCGTATCCCTTTCATTTTTGATTTGGGAAGTTCTCCGTTTAATGCTGCACTCGTCCTATGTATATTGCTAGTCGTATGGGGCTAGGCGTGTATCTGCCAGGGGCAGAAAGGGCTATGGGACTGTCCGTTGCTGTTTCCAAGGTCTATGAGGGCGTATTCCTTCAACCTCCAGTGGGCGCAGGTGTTAGTTTTGGTGTTATTTCTAATGGCACGTCACTGCTAGTGTCTGGAACAGCGTTGCAACCCCTTCCTGATCAGGAATTTGCTTGCGGTCGATGGACCCAAGAGATTTCGCCCTTACAACCTGCACAAATTTAATGTCCAACCGTGAGTTTCAAACCTCGTCTGTGATTTTGGCTGAGAACCTATCATAGCGAGTAATGGCATGTTATCGCTAGATTATAATTTTTAGGGCGTAAAATGGAGCTGGTTATTCTGGCAGTCTCGCTGCCGTAGTGGTTGTCTTTCGCTTTCTTTGGAAGTGCCTGAAGTCTTTCAATATTTCTCTTCTGGAGGTCTTCGTCATTCATTAACGAAGGTGTGGTGCTTTCCTTTGACTAGCCCACATTGTAATTGGGCTGCTGTGATTCGCTGGCCTTCCAACAGATAAGAACCTTCAAGCTGAGTGAAACCTAAACTGTAGAAAGGGATCCTAAGCCTCAGGTAATCGCTTGCACCAAGGAATCGAACCAAACTCCCAACATAGATTTAACTGGTGTCTAGCTGGTTACTTTGGCAGTTTCATTGCCGTTTGTGCCTTGCCTACCGCCTTGGGTGAAAGTGACAGAAGCTGTTTTAACATATCCTTCCTAGAGGTCTTCGTCACTCAGCAAATGATGGCGAGATGTTTCCCTTGACTAGTTTACATTGTAGTTTGGAATGCCATGACTTCGCTGGCCCACAACAGTTGTTTACCTTTGAGCTGGGCGAGTATGATCAACCGCCGAAGATGAAAGAGGCTAAGTTATGCGCCAATTGTTAATTGCACCCACATCGTCTGGCTGGGATAATAAGAACTTACGTTTCCTGTAAATTGTTAGAGTTTAAAATCTAAATTTTAGTCAATTTGATTGGGCAGATCGCTCCAGTATGACTGGGCGCTCTTCTGAAAGTAAAATTCATGACATAGAACGCTGCCTTGACAGCTACTTTGTTTGCATACATTCTGCAATTTTTTCTTCACATCACATAGATCGTTGTCTCTGTCAGTAGCTGCACCGTATATTAGAAGTTTAATCCCTTTTATTAACCAAAACCAGCGACCTTGATACATCATTGAATCTTACCGTATATGTATACACCTGGCTGGTAAATTGTAATTTATTTATCTACTGAAACATCTGAGAGGTTCCTCTCTGTCTTTGCACCTTCACATTAACTTAACGGAATGTAATACAGTCCACCTAGCTGGCACAGGTTTAACAGACATCTCATTGATAGAATTGGCGCTTTTCTGAAGGCCAGTGCAGCGAGGAAGTTCAACAGAGTACCTACAGAAATTAACTGTTGAATCTTACAGAATGAATCAGCGGCAATAGTAATCAGAACGCCATGAAGATAAACATAATGGCATATGTATGGCAATTCTGATCTTCTGTTTGGACAGACTTAAATCATTTCGTTGTAGCATTTCTGAGTCACCATTACGACGAAGACATGTCATAAAACCATTACACCGTCTTGACGATTTTTCCTAGATATGATCGTCATGCAGTGATAAGGTGTTATTGTTCATCTCACTACTCGATAGGTTAAGGTCAATTGGACAAGATTAAAGGAAGTATATGAGATCGTATCATTTGAAAGTGTCGAACGGTAAACAGAAATTAAGTGGTTCTTATGTCAATTGTTATAATGATTTAGTTAATCAATTTATTTATCGTTAGAAGCAAAATAAAGTTTAGTTAGAGATTTTGATGCAAGTGTTATAATATCATGTTGATCTTATTTCGAAAGTTGTTTGCATTAAACTGAGAATGAGCCGTAGTATTTTACCTCCTGAATCTGAATTGTGTTGATTTGTATGAGGGTTGTAATGAGTCGTATCAAGGTTGTTCAAACTCATATTCCAGAGGCTAAGTGGTCGTTGTTAAGTATTGGCAACTTGTGTATTGCTGTTTTGTAATTGTGATATAATAGTGTTTATATGTATCAAACAAGTATGAAGTATAATGAGGTTCTGTCAAGTTGAATGTTGTGTCTTGAAAGGTAATAATCTCAGGATGAAATATCAAACCCCTTGTGCTCTTATTGTACCGTTTAGTCGTAAGGAGAGATCTGAAATCTATAAGAGGATAAAGTATTGCAATGTTAATAGTGTTGGATAACAATTGATGTTATGATTCTATTTTGATGCAAGAAGGTTTATGCCTTGCAGTGTAATTATACGTGTGTTGTTATTAAGAATTGCATGATGCTTTAAGGTTTACTAGGTGTTAGGAAGGAGAGTGGCTTTCAACGTGGGGCCGGCGCCCAAAGTGGCAGTCAGGATAACCCGTTGGAAGTAGATTAATCAAGTGATAACCTAAAATTAACTAGGGGGTTAAGGGTAGACTTCACATTAATAAGGTTAATAGATTCCTCTCCCATGGCCTGTAGTGCTTGTTTAGACTAAGGATGGGTAGAGAAGGCCTGGTCGGCATGATTGACTTCCTTGTCCTCATGAAAGGAAGGTCAATTCCGCATGTGTCACCCTATGGGGCCGGCGCCTAGTGAGAGGCTGTCAGGATAACCATAGATGGGGGCCGGCGCCTAGTGAGAGGCTGTCAGGATAACCCATGTTAGGACCATGCGATGACACTCTCCCTACTACAACCTAGCATCCCTTGTTCGGTCTCTCCTCGTTTGTTTTGTGTCGCCTCTGGAAGTGAAGTGAAAGTTAAGTTAAGTTATGTTGTGTTGTATTGTTATAGCCATGTGTTGTAGTGGCATTGGCCGTCCTTTGTTCTTGTTTGTCTTTCGTCTGCCTGACTATCAGTGTTTGGGACCTCATGTTAACTCCTAGCTCGGGGGGTGGACCTTAGGGTTCCACATGGTCGGGTGGAAGAGCTATTTTATCCATTGGTTATTCTTGTCATGATCATATGCAGAAAAAGGATTTGGTCCAGATGTACTTGTTACCATGATGATGATGTAAGTGCATAACCTTGTACCAGATTTATGTAACAGAATATTCTTTATGTATGTAACTTTAGACGTAGACTAAAAGTGGCATTGTAATGATGTCTTGATGTACTTATATGAAAGCATTTCAGTTATGTATCTTATCATGCTGATTCCGTTATCTGATGTTTGCAATGAATGTGAATGAGTTATTTATTTGAAAAGGAATTTGGATCAATTACTGATGTATGTTAATTTATGTTAGTTGATTGGTTAAGTGATGCAGCCTTGGTCCCTTAGAGAATATGTTGTAATTAGTTGTGTTAACTTACTTTATAAGTTTTTTTAAAAAAAAAATTCCTGTTTCATATTGCATACATGTGTATTCTTTAAGGCGTTCAAGGCGGGCGTTACAACCATCATGTCAGCCTCCATCTACCCAACCTCGTCTGTCTCCAACACAATCTTCTAGTCAAGCGTCAACCTAATTCTTCTGTCGCTTCCCTATCTTTCCTCTCGAGGGGGCATCCTACGCCAGCTACACAGGGGAAGCTAGCTATACTTGGGCATCAAAATTGTATCATGTCTTCAACAATCATTTTCTTTGAAGCAACACTATAAATTGCATTGCATCAAAGAGGGACAAAATGTAGACACCCAAAAATGACCATGTCATTGCATCACTTGCATTTCATCAAATCTGTCTAATCACCCATGTTTAACGTTAATTAAATAATCTAATTATTTAATTAATTTCATCAAAATCAACTTTATTCTTCCAAAATTAAATAATTTTATTATTTAATTAAATCATTATCGTCTTTCAAAATTCAAATCCACGTCAATTGAATATTTATTAATTATTTAATTAATTGATCATTTAAATCCCCATATCTATAATTAAATAATTTCCAAATTATTTAATTAAATCAATTATTCTTCCAAATTTAAATAAATCATTCAAATTTATTTAAGTTGAATATCAATCTCTAAAAATAAAATATAATCAAATATTTTATTTATATTTCATCATGCAAAATAAATTAAATCAATTTGTTTGTTTAATTTATTTAATCTTCAAATTTATTCCATGTCTTCTATCATGCACAAACAATTAAATAAATTTATGTATTTAATTTGTTTTTTTATCTTCTCATTCTTCTAAAAATAAATCTTATTCATCATGCACATAAAATTAAATAATTTATTATTTAATTTATCTCAAAATCATGCAAAAAGCAAATCTAAAGTTGAGTTAATCAATATTGTTTTTATCACCAACTCATAAAATAGAAAAAAATATTTCTATTTTTATGAAATCTAAAAATATGTTTGTTCCATGTATTTTTATGTCAAATCAATCAGTTAACTCAAATAAAAATATCTTTTTGTGTGACACATGTCAGGTGCACATTCATCATGAATTCTAGATTTATCTCATCCATTGATTCCATTGAATTATCTGGACCGTTGATCAATCTTTATTGAAGCCTATATAAACCCCCCTCATCTCATAACAAATCCTCTTCGATCATTTATTCTTAGGCATTCTTGCAATGCTTGGAGCATTCATCACATCGTTGAGCACACTTCTACCTTTTGAGAACAAACACAATCTACATCTGATTGTTGCAAACATGGTTTCGCAATTTATGAAGCAATCCACATTCGACCAAGATAACAATACAATCTAGGTGAAAGGTTTCATTATTTTTGGTATTATTCATTGATTATTTAGTTGTTTTCTTAGATCGTTATCTTGATGTTATAGGATTGAGTCATTGATTATTTCATTGTTTTGATTATTATTCGATCTTGATTTTATTCCTATACATAGGTGTGATACACAAGGTTGTATGGAGTAGTTCCTGTAGCTATATGAATGCTCATGTAATAGGCCCATAATATGTAATAAAATGAGTGTGCCAATCTTTACCATGTTTATTAATAGTTTTTACGAATAACTTGTTCGGTAATTTTATTAGAAACTTCTACTTGGCCATTAGACTATGGATAGTATGGCATAGAGAAGAATTGTTTAATATGGAACTTCTCAAGGAACTTCTTCACATCTTTGTTCTTAAATGAAGTACCATTGTCAAAAACAAAGGAAGAAGGAAGTCCAAAATGAGAAATGATATGATCAAGAAGGAAATGATAGATAACTTTAGTAGTTGTGGATCGATGTGGAATAGTTTCAACCCATTTTGTAAAATAATTTGTAGTAGATATAATGAGTGTGTGACCTTTAGGAGGAGAAATTTTTCTAATCAAATCAAAGCTCCAAATTAAAAATGGCCAAGGTGCTACCTAGGTATGGAGTTCTTGCATAGGAGCTCAAATCAATTTGCTATGTTGCAGACACTAAGGGCACTTTTTAATAAAAGCAAAGGAATCTTGTTCCATGTTTTGCCAATAGTAACCCATTTGGAGCATCTTTTGAACTAAGGCTCTTCCACCAAAATGCTCTCCACAGGCACCTGAATGGGTCTCTTCACTTGGGCAATGGGATTTTCAGCCTTAGTTAAGCAACAAAGAAGGAGACCATTGTAGGCTCGATGATAAAGAACAAGAAAGAATAATGTATCATGTTGTGAGATTATGAATGCAAGTCCAAGTGCTCTTTGAAGAGGCATTAAAGAAGGTACCATCATGCAAATAACTAAATATATGGGAGTACCATTCCTTAAAATCAATATTGTAACAAAAAAGAGCATCAAAAGAAGAATTATTAACAATGGCCAGTAGAGAAAGAGTGTGAATTACGAAATGGTAATCACTTGTGGAATCATCAAAGGGTACAGGGGAAGAAACATTTGCCATTGCATCTGCATGATGATTGTCTTTGCATGGAATAGCATTGATAGTAAAATAAGAGAACTAATTGAGAATTGATAAAGCTAAGTCTTGATACTAAGATAACTTATCATGCTTAGCCTGATAAGATCCTGTGACTTGCTTTATGATCAACTACGAATCACCATATATATGAATAAACTTGATAGGAATAGACAACGTGGGATGCAAGTTAGCAATGAGGGCTTCATTCTCAACTATGTTGTTTGTACAAAGAAAGTTTTGATGGAAGGAAAGGCAAATTGGCTTTCTGAAAGGAGGAACTTGTATTACACCAACTTCGAAGCTAGTTTGACACCTAGATCCATCAAAGAATACTTCCCATGAATGATCATCATCCAAGGAAAGAATATGATCATTAAGGAAAGAGTCTTGATCTTAGGAATAGTGAAAGGATAAGGAGCTTCGACCAATGGTTATTTCCTTTTGAGAGATAAACTTGAGGTCAAACTTGGTTAGTGGCATCATCCATTTAGCTAAGCAACCAAATAAGACTATCTTAGAGAAAATATGTTTTAGCGGATCAAACTTTATAATGACATGCATTTGAGCATGGAGAAGATAATGTCTCAGGTAATGTGTCGCAAATACAAGAGCTAGACATTGTTTCTCTAATTTTGAATAATGAGTCTCATAGTCTAGTAAGGTTCCCTTGATATAGTACATAACACGTTCCTTACCTGCATCATCATGTTGGGATAATAAAGCCACCAAAGAATCAAATGATGTAGAAGTGTAAAGAAGAAAAGTGTCGCACTCCATTTTTTATTCACATGTTTTAGAATATTTAAAAGATTAAATAGTTTTTTAGGGAGAGCAAAACTAATATTTTCAATGATGAGAAAATGTATTAAAAATGAATATTTTAGAATTTTTACTTGCTATTACAATTGATTCCAATTAATAGACTAACTACTGTTGAACTGGTCTAAGGTGGATGCAGGGTAGTGTTTTCACTCAAATAGGCTAAGGGAGAGTATCATTTGGGAGAGGATGATAGATGGCAACATGATGGTGGTGGAACCAGAATGTTTGAGAACCACACACAATCTAGTGTTTGCATTGGTAGTTGGAAAATGTTATGTCATGTTGGTTTGCATCATTGACTTAATGTTGAACTTGAGGATGTCTTGCATTCATATCAGTATATTTATTGTCTTTTGTCATGATCCTGCTTGCATAAGTTATTTTCATTCAACAATGGTGAATCTCTTCTGCAGATAGGGTCTTGTGTCGTAATTGTACTTATTATCATCATAGGTAAGCTACAATAATTTCTTCTACTTTTCAAATATTTAATGTTAATTACGCCGAGAGGCATTATACATCCATGATTGTAACTTTTATTTGACCGATTTAATTTGACATTTACTTAGCTGTCAATGTAAATTTGCATATAATTATAGTTTTTGCATGTTTTTTATATTTATTTGAACTATTGAAGCATCCCATCACCTCCCATATTGTAGGACAGAATATTGGCATGATCAGATTTCCTTAGAGGAGAGAATAGTGGCATGTGGGTAGTTAGGAAATCAGTCAGTGTTAGTTATCCATTATTTGTTGCTAACTTCACAGATCTGCTCATTGAGCCCCTGATCCTTATATTTTTAATTCAGAGCCTTTGGTTGCCTCTAGGTTGAAGGTTTGAATCCTAGCCATGTCAAGAGAAATTAATAGTAGTAAACGACAAATCTTCGAAGGATAATGGGGGGAGAAAGAGGAAAAATGATAGAACTAGGCTTCGAGAAATCAAGGTATGCTTAGTATTTTTAGTTTTGGAAAATTTTACTCAAATTTTTAGGGTATGCTTTCCATTAATTCGGCAACCTATGTTTTGAGAAATGATGGAGCGAGATATTATAAAATCTATTTTCCCAAATTGGCTCTTGAAAGCTTAAATGGATGCATTTTAGAAGAAATTTGGCATTTAGGATAGGCCTAGGGAAGATTTGACTAGTTCTCTGCAAGAATTCATTCAAATTTTTTTCATTTTTTAAGTTTCCTTCCTTGGATTTGACGGTTTAAACTTTTTAAGGTTTGTTACCTAAATTTCAGTACAACTCATTCAGGTAGAGTTTTGATTCAAAGTTTAAAAGGTACATTTCATCTTATCCTTATTACATTACATTCAAGTGCATAAATGAAATAATTTAAAAGATTATGATTATCAAATTACTACATTTATTGTAGTGTGTGTAACATAAGAAATATTTATACAAATTCTTTCTAAAACAAATAAATAATCTTTATTGAATGTAAAATGTACATTATCTCACACAAGATGTGAGATTAACTTTCTTATTCAATGAAATTAAAGAAACAATTTATACATGAATAAGTAAAAGTAAAAGCATGTGCATGTAAGGTTAGAGGCCAGTCATAGCCTGAGAATGACTAGTTCTGGTTCAGGTGTGTTGTCTTGTCGCCCTGAGTTGTCTTTGTCCTTCCTGGTCCATGTCATCTCTATTTCCTGCATCTGGCAAAAGAATGGTGTTAGAGTATACTCTAAGCAATGAATGGTCCCTAACCTAACATGAACAAGTACTTATGCATGCATAAACTACTCCTCAAACTCATTCAGGTAGAGTTTTGATTCAAAGTTTAAAAGGTACATTTCATCTTATCCTTATTACATTACATTCAAGTGCATAAATGAAATAATTTAAAAGATTATGATTATCAAATTACTACATTTATTGTAGTGTGTGTAACATAAGAAAGATTTATACAAATTCTTTCTGAAACAAATAAATAATCTTTATTGAATGTAAAATGTACATTATCTCACACAAGATGTGAGATTAACTTTCTTATTCAATGAAATTAAAGAAACAATTTATACATGAATAAGTAAAAGTAAAAGCATGTGCATGTAAGGTTAGAGGCCAGTCATAGCCTGAGAATGACTAGTTCTGGTTCAGGTGTGTTGTCTTGTCGCCCTGAGTTGTCTTTGTCCTTCCTGGTCCATGTCATCTCTATTTCCTGCATCTGGCAAAACAATGGTGTTAGAGTATACTCTAAGCAATGAATGGTCCCTAACCTAACATGAACAAGTACTTATGCATGCATAAACTACTCCTCAAATGCATTAAACAAGAAATGTATACTTTGGATGTCCTAGAAAACAAGCAAGTCATCAAACACATCCAAAAGTATGCACTTATTTTTCTAACAAGTTTTCTTCATGTGAAGATACAGGTGAAATTGTGTTTCTGAGTGATTCACTAGACTATATTATGAGTGGGGAAAATGTGGCTCCCACAAGGGTTGAGCCTAGCTCATAAGTGTTATAGAAGCATTTCATATGATTTCATCAGATGCAAAGATTAGACTGTGTGAACAAAGAGAACAATCATCAAGTATGGATCAGTCAAGAATGTAGAAGCCAATGAGAATGCTCAGAAGATAATGTACAATCAGTAGAACAGTTTTCAAAAGGACAGGAATTGTCACAATAATCAGCATTATCGGGACTATAATACAATCACAATGATCTCATGCCATAAAGAGTAAATGCTACATTGATAATGCTTTTCAGGTAAAAGCCATAGTTATGAATATGTGATGGTGCTACAGAGATGACAAGTAAATAATGAATGCTAATATAGAAAACAAAAGGTATGACAATCATAGCTGACAATCACTAAGTATAGCTTGACCACCATCTTCTATTCCTGTAAAAACATAATGTTTGAGAAGATTGTTTTGGCTAAGAGAGTAGCATAAGATCTAAATTAGTTTGAAGATAGCTATTGTATGACTGTCATATCAGTCAAAAATGCAGAGAGCAAAGATGCATGGACATATATCCACAGATGCAGTCATTAATGACTGTCACAAGAAGGGAAGAGTCCAGTCCATTTACTGTGAGGAGTCACAAAGACTGTTGTATATCAGTCATTGAGATATCATTAAGAGTAGCAACAAGGTACAATAAGATTGTCACAACAACCCATGAAGTATGATAGTAAGCTACAGTAAATGATTGAGCATTCTGTGCATTTTATGCCAAAAGATGTAGTCATATACTAGACTTATGAAGATCTACAACACACTAAGATAGTTCAAATCACTCTAAACAAAATAATCATGTTATGACTATTGATACAGTCCTGATGACTATCATAAGGTTTTCAAGGTGATAAAAAAGAATCGCAGTCATACATGCTTCAGAATAGCATTTAGTTGATAATGTAATTGAGCATTGGTATGCAAATGAGAGAACAAGCCAGTAAGGACTGAAGAGTGCAGTGTTGTATTGAAGTATGGAAAATCAGAGTTCACATAACATGATAACTGGTTTTGAGTCAGGAGGAACAATAAAGAGGTAGATAACAGTTACAAACTTGCCATAACAATAGTCAAGGCAACATGATGCAAAGTATCTCATGAGCAAGGATAGTATACAGCAAAAGCAAGACAAAGAAATCCAAAATATGAAATTACAGTAGATCTGAAATGAGCAGGGTAATAGTCATTAGAGACTCAGTGATGATCTTCATAGAGCATCCATTAGAGACACTAAAATGAGTAGCTGTAGATAAATGACTAACAAAATATCATGCAAAGATCCTGAGTCAACACAACATGTATATGCAAATGAGAAAAACATGCCAGATCTCATACATTTTGTCCATAATGAATAGATATAGTCTTGTATAAGACAGAGTTCATGAAGCAAGAACATATGCCAGAAATGTAGAGTGGAAGTTCATATCAATGAAGGTGTTACATGAATTCTGCATAAAACCTACTACAACCCAGATTTGTGAATGAATGCTACAGTGACTATGAATGTTACAATGAAATATGCTCACAATACACAGAGTGGTGCTCATTGACAACTATCTCCAACATATATAGTAGATATGCTTCTATGAACTTGCAATTTCTATCATGACCATGATACAGAATGCCTTATTGTGACAACAATAGACAGTATAACCACAAAAAAGTTTAACAAATGCATTCTTTTGATAGCAAAAGCTAGAGAGCAAAGAAACTGCTACAGAAATGGTATGTCATGATCAAAAGCAAGTAAAAAGGCATAGCTAGGGTTTGGTTTTTGTAGAAACCCTGGCTCAGAAAGGTAACCCTTGTTTTTTAATTCAAAAATGCCTTTTTGCTGTCAACCAAAAAACTGAGAATCTTATACTGTAAGTGAAGTATCCAGACTAAATACAGGATGAGGGTTTTGAAACCCTAAGTAGAAGTCAGAAAAGAGAAAGAACTTCAATTACCATAGACAAAATGAGATAGCCATGCTCAGGAAAATAGAATTCCAGGTGCAGAGAGTAATGTGTTAACAGAATTGGCATATATCATTATTTGTTGTAGCATTATATATAAAAATAGTCATTTTTGCATGAGATTAAGTCCTCCATCTTAACCATGGAAGAAGTAGAAGCATCTATAGCATATATAATGAAATAAAAACTATAGAAAACCATGAGTTTTTCTATTTTTGTTCTAGTAGAATGAGCTTAATGAACTTACCTTTAGTTTTGGAGCAGAAAATGGTGAATAACACAGTGAAAATGCTTCGAATCACCTACAGGAGCTTCAAACATGAAACCCTCATGTCGGCGGCCAGAGCATGCAGAGCAATTTTTCAAAAGTGCAAAATTCAAAAATGAAGGTAAAAGTTGCTTCTTGTCTTTAGGGTTTCAAAACCCTAAGAGCCTGATGGGCCTTTTCTTTTGGCATTTTGTGTTTCTTTGCTTATCTTTTAAAAGCATGTGGTCAATAACATTATCATGTGTAATACCTAGTATGCCACAGGGTGGCTAAATAGTTTAAGACTTTTTGTTAAGTCTTGTATTCCTTTATGCCAGGGTACAACACTTTTGTGCTATTTCTGATTATTTGTATTTATTCTCTTTGCAAAAAATGATGTAATGTAAAATAATAAAATCTAAATGATGATCATATAAATCATTTAAGATTTATTATTGCCTTTTAATGCAAAGGAGAGTATAATGGAGAGTGTTGAGAGATTTTATTATCTTTGAGGAGATATAGTTGGAATTGTGAAGATGTGGCAAACACGTGCCATTGTTATAGCTATTTGTTTATTGCCTTGAGGGAGGAGATTGACTAATTCTTGGAGACAGTTAGTAGTTGGTTTCTTTTGGAGATGATATCTGGGACTATTTTATTAGTCCTAGAGTCCTTTTTAGACTTGTTTTCATGAGCCATCATGTTTGGCTAAGTCCTAATGGACTTTTTCTTGCATTATGGACACTTTTGGAGGGGATATAGGTCCTAGATTTTAGGCTTTTTGGGGGCATCCGACCCCAATCAGTTTGAGATTCCTTCTATTATGGAACCACTTGGATAGTGGTGGATATAATCACTCTTGTGACTTTTTGTAATTAGTTCTTATAGGCAGATTTCAGAGACTTGTGATTTTTTACAGTCCTTGCTCAGATTTTTGGCAGTTTCTAATTCATTCATCTTTGGACATGGAATACAGTGGATACCTTAGTTATTTTTGGTGATGAAAACTCTTGCCTTTATTTTGTTATTGCAGTCTTGTCTATGTTGAATGATTGATCAAGTTATTTGTAAAATTATCTTAGTCTCCTTGTAACTTTGTCTCATATATTATACCTTTGCTGCAAGTAGTAAGCTAATGCAGGTTACTGATTATGTTGATAAAATGCATATAACTTGTTAATTGTGAAGCTCTTTTCCTTTCACAAGTTATTGTGTCCTTAACATTTTAGTGAAATATTTATGTAAAAGCATCCATAACATATTATGCAAAAATTAGTTTCTATCAGTTTGAGCTAAGTGTAAACAAGTCTGAATCTCATCGTCTTTGTTAGCTCGGTGTATCACCTTTTTTACTTTAAGTTTTTACTTTTGTTTTCTGAGTTTCCTCCTTCCCTTTTCTCTACAAAAATCATTAGTTTAGGTGATAACCAGCTAGGAAGCCAGCCTTTTTCGGAGGTTGACCTCTACTTTTAAAGATACCCACAACTTTAGAGGTCTTCCCATGTTTTAGTAGATTGTTAAACTTCATGTTTAACAAGGTGCAAATCTCACTAATAACAATTTTTGGCACACCTGGTGGGACTGTGAACTGATTCTCAATCCATTTTATACTTTTCACTATTGTTTGGTGTGTACAACAACTGATTTCTGCCTTTTGAGGTATTTTAAATACATACCTGGTGACTCCGAAGCTTTGGTTTAGTGAAAACCAGTGCATAAAAGTTTATACATTGCTGATACTAGTGTGTATGTTAGCAAAACCTACCTTGGGAGGCAAGGAAAACACACACTTGGTGACTCTGGAAAATAAATACCTACTGGTTTCAAGGAGACAAGTCCTGGTATGTACTTATTTTACGAAAAATAAGACTTGATTTTTATTGTGAAAGATTTCAATGAGTTTTCAGCACATATAAATGCAGCAGTATATCTTCTTTTCAAAGAAATATGTCTTACTTTCCACCATTTCATGAAAGTTTTGTTCATACATCATTTTATGAGTCATATCATAGTGGTCATATAGCTGGTCTTAGTCCAAACAACCCATTGACAGTTGATAACCAACCAGTCTATCATGCTTACCACCCTCCCACCCATGCACAGACTCCATGGCAACCACTGTATGCCTATGACTAGCCTCAAGAATCTCATTTTATGCAAGCCAATAATACTACTTTCCCAATCAGTTTTAAAATGATGAGAGAATGGAGATTACAAATACCGAGAACATATGGTTTGACTGGAACAAGCAGCTAGATGACATAAAGAGGCAGCAAGAATATTCTTTACAACAGGAGCCCATGAATGAACAAAATCAGCCAAACCAATCCATTAATCCTCAGTTTTAGTCATATCAAGAACTTGAACCAAGCCATCAAAATACTGAAAAAACATGGCAGCCATCTTGGACTAGGTATGTTGGTTATAAAATGCCAAATCTTGTTAAGGCTATCCCTTCCATACCTGTCTAGAATCAGGAAGATGGAGAATCAATTTTTTTACCAGGAGGTAAGTGTGAACATGAAACTTTATGGCAAGAGGAGCAGTCAGTTGCTGCTGTTTGTACCATGTCCCCAGCGAAATATGAACATAATACATGTGAAGAGGATGTAGGATCAGGATTGTCTCTGAATCCCTTATATTTTGATTCATTTGAAGAATTTTCTAACGCTATTTATAAAATGAATGAAAGCAGCATACAGAGGTTGCAAGGGAAAAGTCTTCAATTGCAAAGACAGGATGCCTAAGTGTCATTAGAGAAGGCACCACATGAAGAAGAAGAATTGGTCTTTTTGTTTGATCAATTAATTTCTTTTGTTGAACAGGATGAGGAAACCATTCAGGTACCCAACTTACTAGCAATTTCAAACCAGCAAGAAGATGCTCAACAATATGAGAAGTTGTTGATTAAAACTAAGCAGTCTGATAATGGGGTCTCAGATCAAGTAAAAGAATGTGAAAGAAAGCCTTTCTTGGAACCTACACAACTGGATGAGAGCTGTTATGAGGTAGAAAATAGCCCTCCTTCATCAAAATCTCACGAAGAGTGTGATGAGGATTCATTTTGGGATGACCTTGAAGTTTTTGTCTCTAAACTAGACGACAAAATATTAAACCTACTGGAAGAAGTTACAAATCATGCTAAATCAGGACAACAATTTCACAAGTTTGAACAAGAGTAGGAACACAAGGAATGTGGTAGAAAAGAGACTGATATGTTTTGGTATGATGGGCTACCTACTTTTGTTGAACAAAATGAAGAAGATTTGATGGTGATAACACAAGACTTGGGACAGATACAAGTTGTTGAATAGTGTGATGAGTTGCTAGTTCGTGAAAGTCAATATGAGAATGAAGCTTTAGCTCATCAGGTAGTTTCATTTTGGGATGATCTAAAGTCTATTTTAACTCAGGAGGAAGCATCTTTTTGCCCAGCTTTGGATATTGAGCCAGCACTATTTGAAATAGAAGATAAAAGACAAGAAGAGGAACAACTACATGATTTGGAACAAGAAGGAACTAACATGGAGAGTTTTGAAAGCACTCTTTCCAGAGGATACCCAATTAGACATCTAGCGAGAATGGAGGCCAACAAGGATATTCATATCTTTCTTGCACCCAAGCACGAAGATACAACTAGGAAAGAGCAGAGTCAAGTCACTTTTCTACCTCAGGACAGAAATTTTTACATTCCATGTGAAAAGGTTAGTGAACTTGTGTATGTTCTTCAAGAGGTTTTGCAGCTCTTTATTGAATTTCTGTTCATATTTCCTCTCTTTCTAGCTATCCTCAAGCATGGAAAACATTGTAAACTATGTAGAAGTGGCACCTACTTCACCCAACCAGTGAATGGTTTCGTTTGAGGTGATGTCTTTCTTGGTTAATGTAGGGTAGGGCTAGTAACTGAGTAGGTTTTATTCCCTAAGTGTTGTCTAACATAGTTGGTTTGTTTCCTTTCTGCAATTTTGCTTTTCCTTAGGTGAGTAGGAGTCTTTCACTTTGTTTTGTTGAGTTGCAGAAGTCAAAAAACTATTTGTCCAAGTATTTTCAAAGTCTTTGAGTGACCCCATGCCCAATAGATATGCTTTAGGCAAATGGTCTGATGTTTAGCAGGCAAACATATATCCCCACAAATGTTACCAAAATTTCACTACAGCTCATTCAAATAGAGTTTTGAGTCAAAGTTTAAAAGGTACATTTCATCTGATCCTTATTACATTACATTCAAGTGCATAAATGAAATAATTTAAAAGATTATGATAATCAAATTACTGCATTTATCCAAGTGCGTGTAACATAAGAAAGATTTATAAAAATTCTTTCTGAAACAACTAAATAATCTTTATTGAATGTAAAATATACATTATCTCACACAAGCCATGAGATTAACTTTCTTATTCAATGAAATTCAAGAAACAATTTATACATGAATAAGTAAAAGTAAAAGCATGTGCATGTAAGGGTAGAGGCCAGTCATTGCCTGAGAATGACTGGTTCTGGTTTAGGTGTGTTGTCCTATCACCCCGAGTTGTCTTTGTCCTTCTTGGTCCATGTTATCTCTATTTCCTGCATCTGGAAAAAGAATGGTGTTAGAGTATACTCTAAGCAATGAATGGTCCCTAACCTAACATGAACAAGTACTTATGCATGCATAAACTACTCCTCAAATGCATTAAACAAGAAATGTATACTTTGGATGTCCTAGAAAACAAGCAAGTCATCAAACACATCCAAAAGTATGCACTTATTTTTCTAACAAGTTTGCTTCATGCGAAGATATAGGTGAAATTGTGTTTCTAAGTGATTCATTAGACTATATTATGAGTGGGGAAAATGTGGTTCCCACAAGGTTTGAGCCCAGCTCATAAGTGTTACAGAAGCATTTCATATGATTTCATCATATGCAGAGTATAGACTGTGTGAACAAAGAGATCAATCATCAAGTATGGATCAGTCAAGAATGTAGAAGCCAATGAGAATGCTCAGAAGATAATGTACAATCAACAGAATAGTTTTCAAAAGGACAAGAGTTGTCATAATAATCAGCATTATCAGGATTGTAATACAGTCACAATGATCTCATGCCATAAAGAGTAAATGCTACATTGATAATGCTTTTCAGGTAAAAGCCAGAGTTATGAATATGTGATGGTGCTACAGAGATCACAAGTAAATAATGAATGCTAATATAGCAAACAAAAGGTATGATAGTCATAGTTGACAATCACTAAGTATAGCTTGACCAGCATCTTCTATTCTTGTAAAAGCATAATGTTTGAGAAGATTGTTTTGGCTAAGAGAGAAGCATAAGAGTTGAATAAGTTTGAAGATAGCTATTGTATTACTGTCATATCAGTCAAACATGCAGAGAGCAAAGATGCATGGACATATATCCACAAATGCAATCATTAATGACTGTCACAAGAAGGGAAGAGTCCAGTCCATTTATTGTGAGGAGTCACAAAGACTGTTGTATATCAGTCATTGAGATATCATTAAGAGTAGCAACAAGGTACAATAAGATTGTCACAACAACCCATGAAGTATGATAGTAAGCTACAATAAATGATTGAGCATTCTGTGCATTTTATGCCAAAATATGTAGTCATATAGCAGACTTATGAAGATCTACAACACACTAAGATAGTTCAAATCACTCTAAGAAAAATAATCATGTTATGACTTTTGATACAGTCTTAATGACTGTCATAAGGTTTTCAAGGTGATAAAAAAGAATCACAGTCATACATGCTTCAGAATAGCATTTAGTTGATAATGTAATTGAGCATTGGTATGCAAATGAGAGAACAAGCCAGTAAGGACTGAAGAGTGCAGTGTTGTATTGAAGTATGGCAAATCTAAGTTCACATAACATGATAACTGGTTTTGAGTCAAGAGGAACAACAAAGAGGTAGATAACAGTTACAATCTTGCCATACCAATAGTCAAGGCAGCATGATGCAAAGTATCTCATGAGGAAGGACAATATACAACCAAAGAAAGTCAAAACAATGCAAAATATGAAATTATAGTAGATCTAAAATGAATAGGGTAGTAGTCATAAGAGACTCGGTGATGATCCACAAAGAGCATCCATTAGAGACACTGAAATGAGTAGCCGCAGATAAATGACTGACAGAATATCATGCAGAGATCCTGAGTCAACACAACATGTATATGCAAATGATAAAAACATGCCAGATCTCATACATTTTGTCCATAATGAATAGAAATAGTCTTGTATAAGATAAAGTTCATGAAGCAGGAACATATGCCAGAATGCAGAGTGGAAGTTCATATCAATGAAGGTGTTACAGGAATTCTACATAAAAGCTACTACAACCCAGATTTGTGAATGAATGCTACAGTGACTATGAATGTTATAATGAAATACGCTCAGAATATATAGAGTGGTGCTCATTAACAACTATCTCCAACATATATAGTAGATATGCTTCTATGAACTTGCAATTTCTATCATGACCATGATACAGAATGCCTTATTGTGACAACAATAGACAGTACAGCCACAAAAAAGTTTAACAAATGTATTCTTTTGACAGCAAAAGCTAGAGAGAAAAGAAACTGCTATAGAAATGGTATGTCATGATAGAAAGCAAGTAAAAAGGCATAGCTAGGGTTTGGTTTTTGTAGAAACCCTGGCTTAGAAACCTGTAACCCTTGTTTTTTACATTCAAAAATGCCTTTTTGCTTCAACCAAAAAACTGAAAATCATATACTGTAAGTGAAGTATCCAAACTAAATACAGGATGAGGGTTTTGAAAGCCTAAGTAGAAGTCAGAAAAGAGAAAGAACTTTAATTACCATAGACAGATTGAGACAACCATGCTCATGAAAACAAAATTCCAGGTGCAAAGAGTAATGTGTGAACAGAACTGGCAAATATCATTATTTGCTGTAGCATTATATATAAAAATAGTCATTTTTGCATGAGATTAAGTCCTCCATCTTAACCATGGAAGAAGTAGAAGCATCTATAGCATATACAATGAAAGAAAAACTTCAAAAAACCATGAGCTTTTCAATTTTTATTCTAGTAGAATGAGCTTAATGAACTTACCTTCAATTTTGGAGTAGAAAATGGTGAACAACATAGTGAAAATGCTTCGAATCACCTACATGAGCTCCAAAAATGAAACCCTCATGTCGGTAGCTAGAGCATGCAGAGCAAGTTTTCAAAAGTGCAAAATGCAAAAATGAAGGTAAAAGTTGCTTTTTGTCTTTAGGGTTTCGAAACCCTAAGAGCCCGATGGGCCTTTTCTTTTGGCATTTTGTGTTTCTTTGCTTATCTTTTAAAAGCTCGTGGTCAATAACATTATCATGTGTAATACCTAGTATGCATGGGGTGGCCAAATAGTTTAAGACTTCTTGTTAAGTCTTTTATTCCTTTATGCCAGGGTACAACACTTTTGTGCTATTTCTGATTATTTGTATTTATTCTCTTTGCAAAAAATGATGTAATGTAAAACACTAAACTCTAATTGGTGATCATATAAATCATTTAAGATTTATTGTTGCCTTTTAATGCAAAGGAGAGTATGATGGAGAGTGTTGAGAGATTTTATTGTCTTTGAGGAGATATAGTTGGAATTGTGAAGATGTGGCAAACATGTGCCATTGTTATAGCTATTTGTTTATTGCCTTGAGGGAGGAGATTGACTAATTCTTGGAGACAATTAGTAGTTGGTTTCTTTTGGAGAGGGTATTTAGGACTATTTTATTACTCCCAGATTCCTTTTTAGACTTGTTTTCATGAGTCATCATGTTTGGCTAAGTCCTAATGGACTTTTTCTTGCATTATGGACACTTTTGGAGAGGATATAGGTCCTAGATTTCACACTTTTTGGGGGCATCCAACCCCAATCAGTTTGAGATTCCTTCTATTGTGGAACCACTTGGATAGTGGTGGATATAGTCACTCTTGTGACTTTTTTGTACTCAGTTCTTACAGGCAGATTTTAGAGACTTGTGATTTTTTACAGTCCTTCTTCAGATTTTTGACAGTTTGTAATTCATTCATCTTTGGACATGGAATACAGTGGATACCTTAGTTATTTTTGGTGATGAAAACTCTTGCCTTTCTTTTGTTATTGCAGTCTTGTGTGTGTTGAATGATTGATCAAGTTATTTGTGAAATTATCTTAGTCTCCTTGTAACTTTGTCTCATATATTATACCTTTGCTACAAGTAGTAAGCTAATGTAGGTTACTGATTGTGTTGATTAAATGCATATAACTTGTTAATTGTGAAGTTCTTTTCCTTTCACAAGTTATTGTGTCCTTAACCTTTTAGTGAAATATTTATGCAAAACCGTCCATAATAGATTGTGCAAAAATTATTTTCTATTAGTTTGAGCTAAGTGTAAACAAGTCTGAATCTCATCGTCTTTGTTAGCTCGGTGTATCACCCTTTTTACTTTACGTTTCCAATTTAGTTTTCTAAGTTTCCTCCTTCCCTTTTCTCTACAAAAATCATTAGTTTACGTGATAACCAGCTAAGAAGCTGACCTTCTCCAGAGGTTGACCTTTGCTTTGAAAGATACCCACAGCTTTAGAGGTCTTCCCATATTTCAGTAGATTGTTAAACTTCACGCTTAATAGGGTGCAAATCTCACTGATAACAAGGTTATTGAGATCTTAAGAATTCAGGAGGAAATTTCATTCCTTCATTGAAGATTTCCTTTTCCTTTTGAGAATTTTCATATTGTTAGGGATTTTTAGCTCACATTTTAGAGGATAATGGGGACTTTTCTTGCTAAAGATCTGTCCCGATAGCTTAGACAAGTGTTGTTTTCAAGAAATATTGAGAAAATATTTGTGTCTTCTATTAGGTCTCTTGGAAGATTCTCCTATTTTCAGGCATTTTCCTTATTCATCTCCTTTATTTTTCAGGTTTTAATTCAAAATCTTGCAAGTTTTGTAAGTTTTTCTTTTGTGAGCTTTTACAAATTGTGAAGAAATTTCTTAATCCCTTCTCAAAAATTTCCTCATCACTGTAAAAGCTTACCATATTTTGAACATAGATTCTCTGCCAATATTCTAGTATGAGAATTTCTTATTTTTACTTGTTCCTCTACCTAAATTTATGCCTCTCCTACGAATTTACAAAGATCTTCCATAAAATATAGTGCTTATGTAAAGATTTTGATATATTTTGAAATTTTTCGTTCTGGACCTCCAATACTTTGGATCTATTCATACACTTACAAAATTGAAAGTTAATGTCCACTATTTTACTATATTCTTTTGGCAAAATGCAATCCAGGCAGCAGATTCTGAAGAATCCAAAGAGCAAAGCACTAAATCTAGTGATAGTGGTGCCAAGGAAAAAGAGGACTTGAGAAAGAGCAATTCAGTAGATTCCACTCAAAAGTCTATAAAGGAAAATTCAAAGGCTTCTGAGAATCAGAAACAAGACTACATCCATGTCCAAGCTAGATGGGGTCAGACTACTGATAGTCATAGCTTAGCTGAAAGGGTACGGATTTTTCGCTAACCTTGCTCCCTTCATAACAAACATGTTCAAAACAAGCGCATTCTTAGGCTTCTAAATATTACCCCTTTTCATATTTCATATTTACAAAGGGCAACAACCCATGTTTTTATATCTACAATGGTTTGCCACAAATGTCAAAAAAAATTGTGGGAGAACTGCACTCCTGTCATGACTTAATGGATAATATTTAAGTTTCTACAAAAATGAAAAAGTATTATTACTTTTAGAATGCCTACCACTTTTCACCTTTGTTTAATGTTTTGTTTTACTATAATGCATGATGTGAATGCATGCCCATATGTATAATGATTGAGATTTGTATGCTTTTTCTAAGACTTCAAAGGTTTTGGTGTACAGGTCACAAGAGAAAAGATTAGTGAAAGGATGAAATATTTGCAGGATTTGGTGCCTGGTTGTAATAAAGTAAGTTGTATGACTTTTCTTTATATTCCCCACTTTATTGTGTGCCCTGCTCTACTCCTTCTGTTATCCAATACTTTAGTTGTCACTTTAAATTAACTTTTTGATAGTAGCAATGCTCATCTAAAGTAACTTTTGAAAATGCATTCCCTTTCAATAGGTCTGTATATTAGTGTAATGCTTATAAAAAAATATATATTGTTTGCATTCTTTCAAAACAATAAAGACTAATTAATTTACACACTGTTTCAGGGCATTTGGAAATTAATCACATGAAAATGGAATTGTAATTACTTGCATTGAGATATTCATGTGGGTGAGTGGGATTTGGGAGGCAAATTCCATATAAACATTTATGGGTCTTTGCTAATCTATATTCTAAATCTTCTTTGTAATTCTATAATTGACAGATAATGTTATTTATCAATGTAAGAGAGAATAGCAGCCCAAGGTTTTGACTATGTAATTTCTAGGGTTGATTCTTAGTATAAATCATAAATTATGTACATACATGTAAGCTCATCTATTTTAAAAATTTAGAGGTGGCAGATTCACCACATTCTTTCTAGGATTCTCATTCCCAGCTTTAAAGCACATTATCTATGCTATAAAGCTCAATATTGTACAATTATAAATACAAGAAGCATAAGTGGCCATTTTTCAAAATATAAAATCTATCCGATTGTATTGAACGTGTTTAATTTTAAGGGCATGGCCAATTTCATTTTCAATAAAAAAGGCTTCCAAGAAACTAGCCCTCCAATGTCATGTTGCATAGTTATCCTCTATGCCATCATATTCAATTTATAATAAAATTTTATTGATTTTTGGTTGTTTAATAGTGGATCGCTCAAATCTATAGAGAAGTGTTAAGAAATGATAAGGATCTACGTTGAATTAGATAAAATGTTTAGATTTTACATTTGCTATCATTTGGTTTGGTGGATGCACAATGAGATTTATTTCACTAAGAATAAGATGGGAGGTTGAGTTTTATAGTATATTTAAAAATAAAATAAAATATAGCATTCAAATTGGTTGAATCTATAATTTTTTAACTTAACATAATATGATGACAAAAGTATTATAGAGATTTTAAGACAATAAGCTCCAAAATAATTATCATTTTAATATGAAAAAATGAAGTAGCCAATATAAAATAAAAATGTAGAAAAAAGTATATAGATAAAAGAAATCCATCTAAAGGACAAAGTAAAGTAAGTATAACAAATCTAAAATATTGTTTAAGATAAAAACTTACTAGAAATGACACATTAAAATCTCTTAAATATAAAACTCCACCACTCAACTATGTGGTAAAGGAAAATGTTTGTTTTAATATACTATAAAGAAGATGTTAGCTTTAGTTTTAATAAATAAAGCAATTTAGTTGAATTGTTAAAATACAAATCAATTTACTAAAAAAAAGGGAAATGGATATTTAACCTATCAACTTAAACTTCTATATTTCAAAAGTATATTTTAAATATGATACTTTTATAATTTATTTTGTATCTTACACTTATTCATAATACTTAGAGGATAGACAACATGTAGCAATAGTCTTTTTCAATAAGTCAAAAAATAATAGAATTAGGGTTAGAATTAGAGGGTTAGAATCAACCTTACAAATAGAATAAGGGTAAGGATGACAATTATAGTTAGGGTTAGGATTAGAATTAGCGTTACAATTAGGTTTAGAATTAATGTAGGGTAAGAATTAGAATTAGGGTTAGGGTTAGAAGTATGACTAGGATTAAAATTAATGTTATGATGCAAAGTAGGGTTAGGGTTAGAATTAGATTTAGGGTGAAGGTTAAATTTAGGGTTAGGATTAGGTTTAGAATTAGAGTTAGGATTAGAAGTAGGATTAAAATTAGGGTGGTGTTAAGCTTAGAATTAGGGTTATAGTTAGAATTATTGTTACAGTCTTTGTTAAACCCTAAATGCTTTAATTATAATTAGGAATAGAATTAAGATTAGGGATATAATTATAATTATGATTAAAATTAAGGTTAGGATTATAATTAATTTAAACCCTAAATGCTTTAATTATAATTAGGATTAGAATTAATATTAGGGATATAATTATAATTATGATTAAAATTAAGGTTATGGTTACAATTAGGGTTAGGATTGGGATTAGAATCAGAATCAATGTTAGGGATAAGGTTTGAATTGGGGTTAAGGTTAGGGCTACGATTAGGGATAGGTTTAGGTTTAGAATTAGAGTTAGGATTAGAAGTAGGATTAAAATTAGGGTTGGTGTTAAGCTTAGAGTTAGGGTTAGGGTTAGAATTAGAATTAGTGTTACTGTTACTGTTAGGGTTAGTGTTGGTGTTAGGGTTTCAGTTACAATTACAATAAGGATTAAAACTAGGGTTAGGGATATAATAAGGATTATGTTTATCATTAGGATTAAAATTAAGGTTAAGGTTAAAATTAGAGTGATTAGAATTAGATTTAGGGTTAGACTCATGGTTAGAATTAGGTTTAGGTTTAGCGTTAGAATTTGGGTTTGGTTTACAATTCAGGTTAGGATTACAATTAGGTTTAGAATTAGGGTTTAAAGTAGGGTTTGAATTAGGGTTAGAATTAATTCAAACCCTAATTGCTTTAATTATTACAAAATGTCAAAGTAAAAAAATGTCAAATTCAAAAAAAATAAAGTTGTTTAAACTTTGAATTCAAAATTAAGGTGAATTGTTAGGGGGGCTTAGTCTCCTCTACCCTGTGCAAGGTGGTAAATTGCTAATTATTATAAAAGTTTGAAATTTTATATTACAAACTTAATGTAAAATATACTATACTATTTCAAAGTTTGAAATTTTATATTACAAATTTGTTGTAAATTGCTAATTATAAAAGTTTGAAATATTACAAATTTAATGTAAAATATACAATACTCTTTCAAAGTTTGAAATTTTATATTACATATTTGTGGTAAATTGCTAATTATAAGTGGCCTTTAAAAAATGTCAAAGTCAAAAAATTAAAGTTATTTAAACTTTGAATTCAAAATTAAGGTGAATTGTTAGAGGGCCTTGGAAGTTTGAAATTATATATTACAAATTTAATGTAATATAAAATTTCAAACTTTTATAATTAGCAATTTACCACAAATTTGTAATATAAAAATTTCAAACTTTTATAATTAGGGTTAGGGTGAGGCCTAGAGTTAGGGTTATAATTTAAGTTAGTGTTAGGGTTAAATCATAATGAAAATTAATTTTTAAATTAAAAGCATGAGTTAAAAAAAAAGCACCAAAAAAATTATATGGATTTCAAAATGTTCAAAATTCTTTTAGTTAGGTTACCATTAGAATTAGGGTAAGAATTAGGGTTAGGGTTGGGGCTATAGTACTAATTAAGGTTAGGGTTAGGGTTAAAATCATAGTTAGAATTAAGATTATTTTTAGACTTAAAATTAGGGTTATAGTTAGAGTACAATCAAGGTTATGATTAGAATTAGGGTTAAAATTAAGGTGGGTTACTATTATAATTAGGTTAAGAATTAAACTTATAGTTAGGGTTAGGGTTCAAATTAGAGTTAAGGTTAGAGATCAATTAGGATTAACGTTAGTACTAAGCTTAGGCTTAGGGTTTGAATTATAGTCAGGCTTAGGGTTAGGGTTATGGTTAGAGTTGAAATTAGAGCTATTTTTAAGGTTAGAATAAGGGTTAGGGTTAGGGTTGAAATTAGGAATAGGGTTAGGTTTAGAATTAGAGTTAGGATTATAATTATCAATGTGGTTAGGGTTGGTTACAATTAGGATTAATGTTAGAATCAGGTTATGGTTATAATTAGGGTTAGGGTTTGAATTGAGGTTAGGGTTAGAGTTAGAATTAGAATTAGGGTTACAAAATTAAGGTAAGCAATATAATTAAAATTAGGGTTAGTGCTAGGGCTAGAGTTAGAGTTAGAATTCAGGTTAGGGTTAGGGATAAATCGTAGTTAGAATTAAGATTAGGGTAAGGGTTAGAATTGAGGGTTATTGTTATAACAATTTAAAATTAGGGTTATAGTTAGGGTAGAATCAGGGTTATGATTAGAATTAGGGTTAGGTTAGGGTTAGAGTTAAAATTAGGGTTCCTATTAGATTTAGGGTTAGAATTAATTTGGTTTACTATTAGAATTAGGGTAAGAATTAGAGTTAGAGTAAGCATTAGAGTTACAGTTAGGGTTAGGGTTAAAATCATAGTTAGAATTACGATTAAGGTAAGGGTTAGAATTAGGGTTATTGTTAGATTTAAAATTAGGTTATAGTAGGCTAGAATTAGAGTTATGATTAGAATTAGGGTTAGGATTAGGGTTAGAGGTAGGATTAGGGTTCCTATAACATTACACTTACCATAGTTTTATAAGCCTCAAAACCCTCAACCTAACCATATTTCAAAATCTAACCCTATTTAGTTACATAATTTTAACCATAATTTTAACTGTAATTCTAATAATAACACTAACCCTAATGCTAACCATAATCCCAACCCTAATTTAAACCCTAATTATATTTCTAACCCTAACCCTAACCCTAACCTTAATCCTAACACTAATGCTAACCCTAACCCTAATGATAATAAATAGATTAATTGTAACACTAACCCTAACCCTAATTTTAACCTTTAACTCTAATTCTAAATATACTATATAATATAATTTTAATTATTATAAATAAATAAATTAATATTATATTATATTTAATTTATAAATATAATAAATATTATTTATAAATGTTATTCTAACTGTACTAATGTTGATACTATTTTTTTAATTTTAATTATCACACAATAATGTCATTAAATTTAAAAATTAAATATGTTATGAAACCTTAAAATAATTTTAATTTTTATTATCACACAATCATGTCCTTAATTTTAGGATTTAAATATGTTAGGAAACTTTAAAATAATTTTTTCCTTTAAAATAATTTACTTTAAAATAATTATTCTAATTTAAATTATTTATTGTAATTTAAAATATGAAATAATTATTCTAATTTAAATTGATTATTCTGATTTAAAATATGAAACTATTTGCACATAAAATAATAAACATTTATAATAAAATAATAATATAAATACATTATTATAATGTTTACCAATATTATACTACTTTATTATGATTTAAAATTATTAAAGTATACAATAATTAGAATTAGAATTTAAAATAAATTGATTAAAAGATGCCTCGAGATGGATACTTCTGGGCGTACTTTAGATTAATTTTTTAAATATTGTTATACTAGTTATTATTTTTATGTTAGTTGGTGTTAGGAGGATTTGTTTGTCGACATGTTTGGTTGTCATCAGTGGATTGATATTATGTCATTATCATCAAGTTGATTGGTGCCATGTTGATATGTGTTCACTTTGCTATTTTAAGTACTTGCTACTTAGTGATAGATGGTTATTTGTCATTTGTGAGAATTGATTATATCAATTATTTATTATGGAGAACCTACTCTACTATGGTATTTGGATTCCTATTATGTTAAAGATGTTTAATATCAATTATTTATTATGAAGAACCTACTCTACTATGGAATTTGGATTCCTATTATCTTAAAGATGTTTATAGTTACATTGTTTTATTCTCGTCAATACTTTTTTTCTAGTAAACTTTTTAATGTGACCGGCAACGCTGGTGCGACACGCCCTCCGGCTCCACACGAATGCTATTGCTCAAAGCAATGAACCGGTGAGGCCACAACACGAGGGACCTCATCCCCTAGCAAGAACACTTCAAACCTGCGAGCTCGTTGGCCCAACAAAGGTGTAAAGCCTGCAAGCTCGTTGGCCCAACAAGGGTTTGAACTCTGGTGGCCGCCACTACAACCGAGCGACTTAACCACCAAACCATGCCCTTATCGGCATTCTCGTCAATACTTTAATTATTATGAATAATCCATTTTTAAAATGCATATGTGGGAAAAGTTTGGAGGTAGGGCATTTAAACCAACACCTCACTCATAGTGGAGGTTAAAACTAGATAAAGATATTAATAGAATTTGGCATATGGTGGTGAAGGGCCATGAAGGCGAATGTACATTGTGGAGAAAATTAATTGTTTGAAGGCATTGAAACCTGGTGTTTTCTTGGTTGAGTGAGTAGAAGCTAAAAATCAGCCTCGGTAGTGGAGTGAAGACGGTTTTGAAGGAGGTGTTGAAAATTTGATTTTTATCTACTCAAGCAGTGAGTGGGAGCTAGAAATTAGCATTATAGTGGAGTATAATTAGGCAATGAAAGAGGCAGTAACGATAGGGAATAACAAGGAGATATAAGAGGAGGAAGACATGGGCATGGGAGGCTCCCCAACATTTGTGATCGACCCATCATACTTGTGTCGAACTGTTATCCTCTCAAAAAGAAATGCACGACCCCTATTCCATGGAGTTGGATATTCTCCTCTTCATGTTCACCATTTAGAAATATGAGGGTATATACATTCTCTGGCCAGAGCTACACAAAAAGGCACCCCTAATAATATACCTGGAAGGCCCCATGGCATGAACCCATCGTTTAACACAATCCACACCTTGTCAAGCTTGATTATTTTGATGATTTCCAAATTAATATCATGTGCCTTTGTGAGTGATTCAAGTCTTAAATGTTTTGGGAGGGGTTTTTGTGGAGAGGCATGAGCAGGTTGGAAAATAAAACACATGGTCTTGCGCCTGCACATTCTCCATTGATAACATTATTACTAATATTGTAAATAATTTGGAAACTCACCTATGGTGTCAAAAACAAAATTAAATTTCTCATATACTTTCTCATAGCTCTACAATGAGAAACTTTAGATTTATGAGGAGAGGCCACGAGTAGAAGAAAGTGATAAAGGTCGGATAGATGTTACACAAGAATATTGATCTTCTCAAGTTTCTAGACTACATTCACGGAGAGAATATAAGGGCAGTCTGCAAGCATTAACATTGGGAAGCATGATCATATCTAGCTTGAAAGTCCAAAGTTGTGCTTTGCAGTGAAACCAGGCTTGAAATCTTAATTGAAGATGGCAAATATGTAAGTATTTAAGGTCTTGTTAGCCATCAATGGAGCCCCCACATTGGAAGTCACAAAGTTGATGAGATTTCCATTATACGATAAAGCATTCTCCATGTTCATAGTGGGCTGGTCAATATCCTCCACTTAAGGCCACCCAGTTTCTACCACTACATTATCTACGTGTAAAAACCCTAGAAGCTTCATAGCCGAGTAGACTGCATCCAATTGAGCGACAAATATGTTTGTATAGAATTTGTGCGTAACAACATTATATGAGGTCCTTGAATAATGATGCCCCATCCAATCAAAATAGGTACATGTTCCTTTCCCTAGAAGATCATGAATTTTTTATTTAGAAAATCATTAGAGGTTTTTAAAACGTATTTTGCATTTATGCTTGCATTCAAATAAATGTATTTGAGACTTTCAAAGAGTCTAGAACTGTATGAGGTTAAGAACATTATTTGATCAAGAAAACATGTAACTGTTGAGAATAAAACATACACTTCGATGTTAAAGAAGTTTTACCTTTAGGCTGCAATATAGAAAATAAGCCAGTATCTATCAAACATTACCTTGGCCGTGGTAAACAAAGCAATATAGTTTATAGACAAGATTGTCTATAATAGTGGATGTCACCATCGGTGCACAGATCATTATTGATCAAGAAGATTATGCGATATATATATATATATATATATATTTATTTATTTATTTATTTTGTCAATAAATATTTGCATATGTATGCATTATTTTGAGATGAATTAACATTAATTATGGGTGATATGTTTTATTGTTAAAATAAGTATATTATATTTTTATGTGGGTATAGATTTCTAGTAGGTAAGCTAATTTTATTCTTATTATACCATATTTCAGATTAAGGGTAATAGGTATACCTGAAAAAAATGGAAAATTTGAGTATTTTCATACCTACATTTATTGTATTCGAGAATCACCTCTAGATTTAATAATACCAAGAAACTTGGAATCAATAAATAACTCATGTTAAATTGGGTGATTCAAATCAACTCAAAGAAGGGGCACCCGAGGTTTTAGAAAACAAAGGGGTTTGTCATTTATTTGACCATATGTTATCCTAAACAAGCAAGACCATCTGAAGATCAACTAGGGTGAGAGATACTTGGATATTGATGATCATAGTTATTGCTATGTTTTGCATCTTTTGTATATAATAAACCATCTCAAAGGTAAGGGGGCTTTTAGAAAGATTGGACCTCAACCTTTAATCTATACCAACTTTTGTTTATGATTATAGCTAAGTGTTTATTATGGGAAGCTAGTATGATAGGTAGCAAGACCTATATGATAGATTTTAAATGCATTTTGCAATATTTTGAATGGAAGAAGAAATCCTAACATAGACAAAATGATGTTATACTAGGCAGAGCTTGAATGTATGACGCTTACAACAATGGTCACTTTTTCCAAGACCGACATGGTGGAAAATTACTTACCCTGTTATATGGGACTTAGAATGTAACTAATTGGGTAGGTGGTTTAACCTATTTGTCAAATAAGTTCTCTAAATAAGACTAAGATAATTTTTTGTCATTTTGTACGCTATAATTTTTTGTCATTTTGTATGCTTGATTGTGACACTCATGGGCAGGTTATGCTAGGAGCTAGATATTGGTCAATTAATTTATGTATTATTCTATACTTGTGCTATGATATGATTTGGCTTTCAATTGATTGATAGTCTATGTTTCTAAGAGTTAATAGGACCTTCTCAAAGGCAAGATATGCTAGGAGTTGATGAAAATCATGTTTTTGACCTTGTGAGTTGACTTGTGTTTCTGTCTTATGTATTCATTATTATCACACAATCTTGTGGGTGAGTCAAGCAAGAGATAGAAGTGTTGTGAACAGATGGCCCACATTTATGTGAATGATTAATGAATGCTTTGGCGAAAGTGATGTTATAATTGTATACATCATCATTTCATTGTACCACAGAGTCCATGTTAGTTAGATATCATGTTAGCTAGAGAGGCAATCGAGAGGTTCATCATAACCTGCATGTGATTGATGTGTACATGTTGTATTGCACTTGGTTCTTAGAATGGTTCTACTACAGACATCGCCATCTATCACCCTCAATGAAGGATAGGGCCATTTCTAGTTGTAAGGTGTGTAGGGGACTGTCAGTCTATGGTTGGAGGTGAAGTGCTTGGATGAAGCTCTCCCTCCTACAACTTGACAACCAATTTGCTTGCACTTAGATGAGAAGACTATGAATGGAGATTAAATTTATTGTAATGTATGATCAATTTTGTATAATTGTTGTATATTGGAGGATTATATTGTAACATTATTATTTCATTTACATATTTGTATCATGATGATGATCTATGCAAAGATGTACTATTAGTATCTTTATGTTATGAAATGTAAATATTTTGTTCATCTGAATTTATTTAAAATTGTACTATTTTGGGATAAAATTTCAGTTATTTACATGTTTATATTGATGGATTGGAAAGGTCATTAAATATGGTATCAGATCCTATGTTCAAATACTAGGGCCTATGAGCCTATTGTGTCTAACGCTAAATTTTTTTGAAAAGAAGTGAACCTAGGCAAATCAAAGTACTCTTCTTTCTCAAGAGTTTAAGGATGAGAAGATCTACAATGAGAAAGCAAACTGAACCAAGAGTTAACCAAGCCTGAGGAAGTCCAACCAATCACTTCTTAAGGAAGAGGAGTTATGATAACTTATTTACGAGACCTTAGCTTTGGCTATGGTCAAGATTATATTGTTTCCTCTAAGCATAAGATTTCTACATGCTTAGATAATAGTCAACTAGGTGCAGGAGTAACTAAATGTTGAAGATCCTAGAATCATATCATAGATTTGTAGACAAGACGATTTCTCGCCTGACTCCTAGATAATTTGGAATGAACCAAGTGGAATAAAAGGATCATTAATAGAAGGTAGAGAGAGTTAGAACCTTCATAATTCCACTATGCTAGTTAACTTGTTAGATGATCTTAAGAATCTTATCATGTAATGCCTTGCCAAGAAACCCTAGAGAACAGCTCAACTATGCTAACCAAGAAAGGAATTTTTTTTCATTAACAAAGTAATAACGAAGAACTGCAAATCAAATTTAATCAAACATCTAATAAGCTCTGTCATCTAGGGATTCCATGACTGCATTACTAATAACAAGATCTAACCAATAATATGAGTTACCTAATAACCATAGATCATTTTAAATTTGATTGCATCAAACAAATAATCACATACATTTCCATATTATAACATTAGATAAGTAATCACCAAGTTCCTGCAAATAGGTTTACAAATACATATACAATTTTCTTTACAAGAGAGTACCCAATACATTGTTTACAATATCATTTTCCTAATTATACTGGAGTACATACATCAAGGTAATAGTACATGAATCCACTGATATATAGAATTAGATTATGAACATAATTACCATCTCCTCAAGCATGAACATGATCTGGAATCTGTAATAGGAGATACCTTCTTTACACACTAATGTCAGCAAGGGAACAAAACCAATGGCGTTAAGCACTTCCACCCAACCATGTGGAACCCTAAGGTCCACCCCCCATGCTAGGAGATAACACAAGGTCCCACTACCACAAAACAATCAGGTAGACAAAAAACTATCCGAAGCAAGAACTTCACATGACTCCAATGCAATATGGGTTAATATCTCAAGTGACTCAACACCACTTCAAGAAGTAATCATACTACGAATGAGGAAAGCATCACTAGGGAAAACTAGGTTGCCATATGAAAAGTATCATCACATGACCTGACAAGGATTACACGACACATGCGGAATCTAATATTCCTTATGTATAGACCAAAAATGACATGTTTTTATGAATCCATTATCCCAAGGCTTTTATCATTCCAATGTATAAAATCTAGACGCAATGTCCTATGTCTCTGGAAGTAAACCTTGACAACTTACATATAGCCCTATTACAACTAATCATCCCACTCACAAACATTAAAGAGATAATAACTGACCTATAAATTATTTAATCCTCAACTAAGTAAAATAAGCAAATACAACTCAATGTGACTATTTGCTAAACATTATTATTATTATTATTATTATTATTATTATTATTATTATTATTATTATTATTATTAGTGATCTGATTATATTTTCATCTATTCCCCATGTACATAAACATTGAGGAGGTTCCACCTCATATCATAAAATGACATAATTGATAACTTAACTAACATACTCTTAATTCTATAACCATTATCAATATTGTATTTTTCAATTATGCCTCTAAGCTATTAATATACCAAATGCCCTAAAGGCTTAAACCAACACATTCAACTAGGGATCACATATGAACCATCTAGCTATTAATTTCTAAAGACCAAACAAGGTTTTAGTATTAGTAGGAAATAGGATAGAAAAATAATCAGCTGTACCAAAACAATAATAGTACTCGAATAAATCTCTCTAATTCACTAAGTTATTAATAATACACATCCTCTTAGCATATCTAGAAAACCAATCACCTAATAGCAGAGTTTCAATCAAGATGTAATCATTAACATAGTTCCTACACCAAAGATTAACTAAATATAGAATGATGATTAACTAATCCTAGTAATTTAACCTCATTCTAAGATAATAATTTTAAAATCAAATATTAGCTAAAATTCAAATATGAAAGATAATTCATTTTAAATAAATTCATAATTAAATGCTTACCTAAAATTCTTATATAAAAGGGATGAAATCATTACAATTTAAATCCCACTTAATTAATTTACCTATAAAATTAGTATTCTAATAATTGTAAGAATTTTTTTAAAAAACAAGAAAATAATTTAAAAATAAATAAACTATTCATATATTCTTATCATTACATTTACTTCCTTACAAGAAAGGATTAGAATTTATTCTAACTTGAAAGAAGATTAGGATGTATTCTACCTTAAGAGATGAGTAAGATTTATTCTATCTTAAGTTAATCTTAAACCAAAAATAGAAAGAAGAATTTCTTACGGTGGAAAGAAAATTATTATTAAAACTTATCTAAGGGAAAAAGTAAGATTAACTTTGACTTATTTTTAATCTTAAACTTTTCTCATATGGATGTAATAAAGTAAAACCTCATATACAAAGTAATGCACCTAAGGGAGTTAAGCTTGAAGTTTCTAAACTTAAACAAATAATGATAAGAAAAGAATCGATTAAGAAACTATATCATGTTCTTTAAAAAAAAGAAACTTTCCCCAATATAAAATGATTCAGGCTATAAGATCTAACTTTCATGGCAAGATTAAAACAATAGGAAAGATGCATTATTTAAGACGTACAAATATGGTAGTCAACGCACATAAATATTCCAAGTTTTTTATGCCAATATATGGAAGAAGAAACAGCTAAATAAAACAGAGATTTTAATGCCAAGACTAAATGCCAGAATAAGGTAATTGTATACATTAAATTAAATGAATATCTCACGCCATAAAAAAATGACAGATAAAATCTTTGAGTTAAATGAACAGCTATATTTTCTTTGGCAGGCATAATTATGTGGCAGGTGCATTATGTGGAAGGGCCCACAATGCACAAAATGGAAATGTTAAAAAGAAGTTTAAGAAAGCTACAGATCTCCCTGGCTAAAATATATCTTGAGGAATGCAATTGTTGCAGGATTGTACAAAACGGATTTTTCAAGGATGCTCTCAAAATCATTAAGATACCTACTAAATCTGTGTGGTTAAAGATGTATTTCTCTTCTTCAAACATCTATGCAGATGTGGGCAGTTGGGATGGTTTTTTTTTTTTTTTGTCTCTGAAGAGCACAGAAAGAATTTTCATATCCAAAGAAAAATGGAAGAAGTGACGGAAGTTGTGGCAAGTTGGATCTCATGACAACGAGAAGGTAGTGCAGAAGAAGAACCGCATTCAAGTCTCTAATACTAAGAAGCTACTCTTTTGATAGATGGATCTGGAATAGAATCCTTAATAGATTGGGAAAAAATAATTGTGAGCTTCATAATAGTTTCTAGTAATAATTAAAGGACGTTTAACTAGGTCTTGGTAGTTGCAAAATTTCTTGCTGACAAACATGCATAAATGCAGAAAAATAGATAAACCATATGAACTAATTGTTCAAATCTCTTTTAGAAACACCAGAGAGAATGGTATGAAAGATCCAAAATATTTCAATCTTAATTTTATAAAAAAAAAGTTTCATACCTGGTTATCTGTCTTTTGTTTTTAGCTCCCTACTATTTAGATTTCCTCATTCTCCTCTCCGTTTTCATACATACAAGGGTTGTTTCCTTATATTTCTTCAAAATCACACACATAGCTTCCTGCTATTTAGATTTCCTCATTCTTCTCTCCATTTTCATACATACAAGGGTTGTTTCCTTATATTTCTTCAAAATCACACACATAGCATTTCCTATCATACTGTTCCCATCAATCTCGTGCTCCCCCAAGTCGAGATCCCCCCCAAGAAATAATTTAGTGGAAGTATTTTTCATTTCTATCACTTCACCTCCCTCAAAATAAAATAGTATAGCCCTTTAAATGCCACTAATCCATTTTTCTTATCTTTTCTAAAATTAGCTCCCAAAATTGAAAAAGAAGATTTTTACAAGATTTTCTCTTGTAACTACCACTACATCCTAGTAGTGAAAATAGAAAACATCACTCAAACAATAATGAAAAATCATAAAAGAATCTTTTCAAAAAATATAAATTGAAAATGCATGTATCTCCAATTTTGCTATTTGCACAAACAAATTTATTTTTAACTAATATTTATTTGAGTCTATCATTCAAAATATTTATGCAATAAAATAAATGCAATATATATACTTTATGCAAAGATTCATTTATGCAAAATTAACTAAGGGGGTGTGTACATAGATTTCCTATGCATGATCGAAAGCACGACCACAACAACAATGACTGACCACCGATATAACTAACCAGGGTTCAAACTAGGTACTCAACTTTGAGGATGGTGGCTAGGGCAAGGGACCTAGTTCTATTTTCGATCAACCGATCCATTGGGTTTCAAGGTACACTCAAACCTACCAATTCAGGTGGAGACGTAACCTACTACCTATTCACTCAAGCATACTGAGTAGAGCACAATTTCTTAATAGCCAAAGCACTTGGAAAAGAACTCTAACATTTGTATCTCATTCCCATATGTTCCTCATACGTTCAATGGTACGATGTCACCCTTTCCACTAATCTTAACAACATACTACTGCATCATCTGACTATCCAAATAATTCTCCGCATAAAAATAATAAGAATATGCATCATACCTATGAAAATACTAACAGAAGCTCATGTTCCATCATCATCTTTAGGTTCCTTAGCCAGACTACCTGGACAACCAAAGTGAGTACGGAGGGGCACTGCATATCCTATTCTAGAACAAGAAGTTGTTCTAAGAAATATTACCTTGTTTGGTCTAATTCTTGATGAATTATTGATTCATGAAGTCATGCCAGTGTTGTAATCTTACTTCAAAGGGTGTTGAGAGAACTTTTGTATGAAAATTTCATATATTCTTTTGAGAATAAGGCCATAGTGATAATGTCTTTCTCAAATACCATCTTTAGGTAAGAAAGGAAATGTAGTCACATATTTCATAATCGAATCCTGCAATAACCAATTTGGAAGCACACTAAAAGAATTACATAAAGGAAAATAATGACCTATCAGTATAGAATGCCTACAAAAGTGGAATAAGTCCTGGAAATGCATTATTTTCCAAGGTTCATGAGAAACTATAGGGTGTTCAAATGTTTCCAAGGGAGCAATAGTAAATCTATCTTTTGCTAAATATTTATATTGGTATATGTAAAAAAGAGATCTGCATAGGAAGAAGGATTAGAGTGCCCTATATTTTGTGAAACCTTTTGGAAACATGTAAATGTGTTGTAGAGGACATGGGCATAAATGGTCCTCTCATACAAACTTTTGTCAACTAAAGATTGAGTTTGACATCACCCAAGGGTATCATTCCTTGAAGCATTTTGTTAAGTAGTTTGCATGAAGCTTGCAAGTTGATTCAAATTGTTGTAAGGAAGATATATTTTAGGAAGCTAAGTTATTCTTGTTTATAGAAAAAGGATAAAATGTATCGGATCATGATGCTTGTTGTTGTTATTAAAAGTACACATCATTTTAGCTTATAAACATATGCACCTAAATGAACAATTTTTGGAGAGGTAAGATGCATGTAATATTTCTTGTAAGAGAAGTGGTGCATGGTCCTAGGTGAGAAGACTGACTCTCTTTATGCTAAAATCATTTATGGATAAACCAACTATAGATATATATTTTTGTATTGAGACAATGTGTTGGAAAAAAAAGCAAGAAAGGATTAAGTAGTAATCTAATCTTTTCTGGCAATTAAACTTATTTGATCTCTTTTGAGATAAGATTTCTTTTCCAAATTTAACCTTGTGACGATTTGGTCAAATATTTGAACATTATGTATATTTCTTCTTGGAAGAGCTAGATAGTACAAATGCAGTGGCGAATATGATTGTCACTGAGGCATTTAGTCAAGATGTTTTAAGACTTGAATAGATAGCCTATTCAATGAGGTAAGGAATAGAGGTTTGTAAGGTGGAAAGATGAGTAAAGACTTGTGTTCCAACCAAAATCCCTTTGTGTTGCTATGATATGTTCTTAAAATATCATTTAAATGATGAATGTTAGTTACTCCATGAAGCATGAGTGATTGTGTTATGTCATCATGACTTGTGAGTCGAATGTTATTCTAACCTAATCATGGTTTTTAAATGATTGTTGGTATGTGACATGTGTGTATTTACCTTGTAAATATCCTAAGCATGATTGAATTCCATAAAGACTTATTTGGCTGGTGTGTTTGAAGCACATTCTCTAACTCACTGTGGGTTATAGAAAAAAATCCAAGTGTAGTTTAGCATTCTACTCCCTTGTTAGTAACTCAATAAGTCATGAAGTGCATGTTAAGAATGCCTTTGGATTTGATATTTTATTGATTATTATTGGAGAAAATGTTTTAATATCTACAAAGATTGTCATTAACTTATTCATTTATATAAAGACTTAGTTGGTTGGTGCATCTTAAGCACATTCTCTAACTCACTATGGGTTATGGAAAAAAAACCAAGTGTAGTATAGCATTCTACTCCCTTTTTAGTAACTCAATAAGTCACAAAGTGCATGTTAAGAATGCCTTTGGATTTGATATTTTATTGATTATTATTGGAGAAAATGTTTTAATATCTTCAAAGATTGTCATTAACTTATTTCTTTTTTTTTTTTTTTGGAATAGTCTAGCCACAAAAATTTTAAGATCATTTATCTTGTGATCAGTTTGGTCAAAAATTGATTTATTGTCAAAATTAAGCTTATTCTTATGACGCTGTTTCAAAAATGAAATTTCTTTTACTTTAGATATTGATTTAAATTATTGTGGTGGTTATTCTAGAGAGTTTTTAATTTCTCTTTTTGTATCATGTAATGTTCACCTCTGTCATGTCCTGGATGGGCCTCTGATGGGTTGTATAAGGGAGTGAATTGTAGAGAATGTGCTTGTTCTTGATATATGAAGGACTAAGCTATTTAAGATTCTTGATTCTTGTCAAGCACGAATGAATGTAAGGAAAATTAGAATAGTAATTCTTTTCTGTTAGCTTTCTCTGTGTATGAATGAGACTAAACAACATAGTTTCATGTATCATAGATTAATGTGCTAAAGTATAGTTATAAATATGTGATAGGGTATGTCGATACAATTACATTTAACCTTGGGAATTAATGGGTTATGATGTTCAGAGAATGCTTGGTCAATTAAGATTTAGAATTGTAGAGATTAAAAAGGATTGAGTGAATTACATCTCAATTATCGACTATGATTTTATTGGATATTTTTCTATTTTGCTAATGTTCTAACCTTAGAAGGAGTTTAAATAATTTTCTTACCATTAATTTTCAATCATGATGATCATTATGATATGAATTGAATAGGAATAGAATGAAGTTCCTATGGCTATTTTACTAGATTTCGAGTAACTAATAGCATGACTTATCAAACATGGTATCTTATTTTTATACATAGTTAGTGCATAGATACATGCTAAGGTTATGACATGCTGTTGTTGTAAATCAAAAGTAGAAATTTTTCTAGGAGCACTAATTTGAGTTGAATTGAGCATGGAATCCAATGATCAAAAGTTGGATATAATCTAAGCACTCGGTCAGTGATGACAAAAAGTAGTATGGCATGCTTGTTTCACCACAGAAGGAGTGAACCAAGAAGAAATATGAACTAGTTGATATAGAAAAGAGTGGGAATGAATAGTGAAACTATTCATAAATGTTTAGATGTCACATGCTAGGTAGGTATGTTTGACAAGCAACCACCTAAATATTTTTCTTCATTTAATAATGAAGAAGTTTTCCAGATCAAATCTTGTAAGTCTTTGAGATTAATTAAGTAATCTAGATAGATTTAATTAATTAAAGCATATTTATTTCAATGTCTAACCTTGAAAGGAAGCTAGGTGTGTGGAAATCACTTCCTACACTAACCTAATGAGGAGAGATGTATGCAAATTCAAATTAACCTTTCTAGTTACAACATTTTTAACACAATAATAGAGATATTGTAGCAATACACATACACACAGAAAGTAGACAAAAGAGAGAGAGAGACAAGATATACGTGGTGAAAACTCTTATGGGTGAAAAACCCCACACTCCAAAACACAGCTGAAATTTACTACAGTAAACAATAATAGATTACAATATAGTTTCAGAGCTAATGATCTTTCAGAAGTCTTCGAATGTCTAATCTAGAGATATTCTGGCAGCATAATAGTACCTATACAAAAACTATCTCCCATCCAAGCACCTATTTTTATAGATTTTACAAGGTAAATATGGAACCTTCCAGAGATGGGCATCCATCTTGGACTCATGCCTGAAAACCCATGCCTAAGGACACTTGTCTAACATCCCATCCCAATGTGGGTGCCTTGTCCTAAGATAGGCTATGACAGATGCTCTTACACACCTTACAACTATCATAGAATCTGTCATAACTAACAACACTTACAGCTGTAAGAGAATCTGTCATACACTGACTAAAAATAGCATATTCCTCTTACAACATGTAATAACCTCCCTTGACTACCCAAAGATGCCTTTCTCTCATGAAAAGATACTCACTGACACTTGTCATTAAATAAAAGTCGTTTGAGGTTTTGGGGGCGCTGCCCCTTGACCCCGCCCTGTACCGTGACAGGCAATGTGCTAGAGGTACTGCTCCTGGACCCTGCAAGGGGCTCTGCCCCTTGACCCCATCTTCGGGGTGCTACCCCCAAACCCCTATTAATTATTCAAGGGGGAAACTATGGTTGCCAAAGTCACCAAAATTTATCCTGCTGCATGTACACAAGGTGTCGTCTATGCCAACTCAACATGGGATAAATAAATACAACATTAGGAATTTGCAAAGGTTGAGACACCTTAATTCCCAACATTCTTCCACTTGTCAAACACCTTGCAAGGGCCAAAAGCAATGATAAGATTTAACTGCTAGGGGCCAAGAGGCCCATAGACTCTGAACACCATCTGAACTTCTATGTGCCCATTAGTTTCGTCAATGCATCCGCAACATTCTTCAAAGTGTCTACCTTCTCCAAATTCACCTTCCCATCCTCTACCATGTCTCGCATGAAGTGAAACTGTACATCAATATGATTTGTTCTGGCATGGCAAGTCAGATTCTTTGCTAGGTAAATCATACTATGACTATCACAACAAATCGTAATCTGTCCTACATCAACACCAATATCTGAACACAATCTCTTAAGCCAAATGGCTTCCTTGCAAGCATGAGTTGTTGCCATATACTCAACTTCTGTCATGGACAAAGCAACCACAAGTTGTCACTTACTCATCCAACTAATTGCACAACCAAACATTGTGAACACATATGCACTGGTGGATCCCTTGTTGTCAATGTCACCCGCCCAATCAGAATCCACGAATTCATGAATACAAATAGAATGTGGAGGTCATGTATCATTACCATGATAGCATATGGAATACTCAGAAGTACCCCTCAAATATCTGAACACTCTCTTAACTGCATCCTAATGTACCCATCCAGAATTAGCCATAAATCGACTAAGGACTCCAACTACTTGGGCAATGTCTGGTCTTATGCAGACCATAGCATACATCAAACTACCAACAAAACTAGCATAAGGTACTCTGCTCATGTCCTCCACCTCACTAGGAGATTTTGGACAATCATTAATAGACAACTTTGTCCCTAATGAAACAGGAACACACAATGGTCTACAATCTGCCATGTTGAACCTGTCCAACATGGTCTTCACATACTTACTTTGGCTTAACCAAAATTTTATGTTAGCTCTGTCTCTTCTAATTTCCATTCCCAGAATGTACCTGGCTGCCCCTAGATTTTTCATCTCAAACTGTGCTGACAACTGAGACTTCAAATCAGAAATCATATTCTTACCATTCCCAATCAACATCATATCATCAACATACAATGCAATAATGAGAATGTGATCATTGTCAAACTTGTAATACACACAATGATCTAATTTTGATCTCAGATATCTAATCGACAACACAAAGGCATCAAACTTCAAGTACCACATCCTAGGAGACTGCTTCAAACCATACAAAGACTTTTTCAACTTGCAAACCAAATTTTCTTTACCTTTCTCTATGTAATGCTCTTGTTGTTACATGTAAATCTCTTCCTCCAAATCACCATAAAGGAATGTTGTCTTCACATCCATCTGCTCCACCTTTAAGTCATAAGCTGCTGCAAGAGATAACAAGAACTGAATAGATGTCAGCTTTGTAATGGGAGAAAAATTTTCACCATAATAAATTCCCTTCACTTGTGAGTACCCCTTCGCAACCAGTCTAGCTTTTTACTTTTCAACACTACCATCTAGAAATTTCTTCTTGAACACCCATTTGCATCCAACAGATTTCTATCCATCAGGCAAAGGTACCAAGTCCCAAGTTTTGTTCTTTTCCAAGGAAGCCATCTCATCCTCCATGGCCTCCTTACAGGAACCTACATCTTTCATGTCCATAGCGTCTGACACAGTTCTAGGCTCATCAGTGTTAGTAAGCAAAGCAAAAGCACAACTAGAATCAAGCAATGAATACCCATACCTATCAGGTTGCTTCCTTGTTCATGTAGACCTCCTCAATGACTGAGGTTGAGCTTCTACTTCTTCTTCTGAACTTTCAGAGCTGCTAGAGCTCTCCTCATCATCGGGTTTCACAGGGTCTATCAGTTCAGTCTTCTCAGGGATAGAAGGAAGTTGAACCACATCTTCTTTCTTTTCTGTCTATTCTAGCTATAGAACAATAGAAGAAGGTGTTAGCTCTCTGAAGATAACACTTCTGCTATACAACACTTTTTCAGCCACATGATCCCAAAGCTTGTATCTTTTCACACCGACACCATAGCAAATGAAGATACACTTAACAGCCTTGTTCTCCAATTTAGACCGTTTCTCCCTAGGTACATGTGCATATGCCTCAAAACCAAAAACATGAAGATGTCTAACTGAAGGCTTCTTACCAGACCACACCTCCATAGGTGTCTTACCAACAAGATTTGATGTAGGAGATCTATTTACCAGATAGCAAGTAGTGGCTACAGCTTCAGCCCAAAACTTTTGTTTGAGGCTTGCTCCACTAAGCATATTCCTAGCCCTCTCCATCAGTGTCCTATTCATCTTCTCTGCAACTCCATTTTGCTGCGGGGTGTAAGGAGTTGTCTTATGTCTTTCAATCCCTTGCTCTTTACAGAACTTATCAAACTCTACCGAACAAAACTCACCACCGTTATCAATTCTCAAACACTTAATCTTTTTACTAGCCTAATTTTTAGCAAAATCTTTAAACTCTTTAAACCAACTAAAGACTTTAGATTTGCTTCTGAGAAAATAAATCCATGTCCTTCTACTGTAATCATCTATGAAAGATACAAAATATATAGATTTGGAGATCAAAGGAACATAACAGGACCAAATACATTAGAATGAATAATATCCAATACACCAGAAGACTTTTGAGAACTATAGTAAAACTAAACATGATTTTGCTTTCCATATATGCGATGTTCGCAAAAGTTGAACTCGAGATTACAATCATTTAACCCCTCTATGAGGTTTTTATTTTTCAGGGTTCGCAGACCCTTCTCACCAATGTGGCCATTTCTCATATGCCGTAACATTGTCTTTTCAGCAGGAAGTTGAACTTCCAAAGCATGTGCACTACCATCAGAAAGTGTTACAACAAATTTCTTCACTGTTTGTTCAGATGGTGGGGATGAAGTGACTACAGCTCTTTTCTTTGAGTCAAAAGAACTATTGTACTGTGAAGTGCATGCCTCTAGTTGAAATAGAGTACCTCTCCGAGTACCCTTCACAAGCACCATAGATCCTCTAGTCATCTTGCATCCATCCTTTGAAAAGACAACCTACACACCTACATCATTCAACATACTTACGGAAAGCAGGTTCCATGCCAATCCTGGGATGTGCATTACCCCAGTGATCCCCTTCACTCATCCATCAGGGAATCTAATAGAGACTCTTCCATGACCAACAATCTTCAAATGAGAATCATCACCCAGGTACACTCTTCCACCATTGAACTCTTCATACTTTGTGAACTAGTTTCGATACGAGGTCATGTGGAATGATGTGCTAGAATCTATCAACCACACATCATCAGATGCATGGGTGGCCAGGGCTACGATGGGCATCACCATCATCTTGTGACTTGTCAGAATATGAATATGGGGCATTCTTGTTTTTCTTTTTCTTTTCCTCTTTGCATTCCTTTTAGAAAAGATTTACCACAGTTCCAATAGAGAGCCTTGGACTTTCCAAGAGATTTGGATCTCCCACGGGATTTGGATCTGCCCTTATCATCTTTCTTGTCTTTCTCTTTCCCTTTCTCCTTGGGTCTTCCACAAACCACAAGAGCCTCTTTGGCTGCCTTAGAAGACTTTCCCCACATCTCTTCACATAACAGCAAAGATACCACTTCATCCATTGTGAAAGTGGATGTGGTGCTCCCAATAGCCATCACAAGATGATCCCACGAGTCCAAAAAAGAACAAAGCAAGGTCATGCAATGATCCTCCTCCTCCATCTTCACACCAACTGATGTCAATTGTGCAATTAACATGTTGAAGGCATTCAGGTGATCTGTAACAGATCCTCCATCCTCCATCTTCATAGAATACAACTTCTTTCTCAGAAAAAAATTTGTTCACCAGGGACTTGGATTAATAAACATCACCCAACTTCTTCAAAAAATATTTCATGGTCTTCTCCTCATGGACATTCAAAAAGATAGAATCAGCTAGACTCAGTCTTATGAGAGCCTTAGCCTTTCAATCTTTGAGATTCCAATCAGCTTTTGCCATTGTAGCTGGTTTTACACAGGATATGGTTTCCCATAGGTCATGATCAACAAGCATGTCTTCCATCTTAAGTTTCCATAACTCAAAATTAGTGCCATTGAATTTCTCCACCTCTAATCTTATGGATGTGACTTCCATCTCTATCCTACAACAAGATTACAGAATGCTTTGCATACAGCTCCCACTCAACCTAAGATTAGGTCAAAAAACCCCTACCCAACAACTAGGACCAAAGGTGATCAATCTTTGATACCAACCGAAAGGAAGCTAGGTGTGCAGAAATCACTTCCTACACTAATCTAATGAGGAGAGATGTATGCAAATTCAAATTAACCTTTCCAGTTACAGCATTATTAACATAATAACAGAAATATTGTAGCAATACACATACACATAGAAAGTAGACAGAAGAGAGAGAGAGACAAGATATACGTGGGGAAAACTCTTACGGGTGAAAAACCCCACACTCTAAAACACAGTTCAAATGTATTACAGTAAACAATAATAGATTATAATGCAGTTTTAGAGCTAATACTCTTTTAGGAGTCTTCGAGTGTTGAATCTAGAGATATTCTGGTAGCATAACAATACATATACAAAAACTATCTATCTCTCATCCAAGCACCTATTTTTATAGAGTTTACAAGACAAATATGGAACCTTCTAGAGATGGGCATCCATCTTGGACTCATGCCCCAAAACCCATGCCTAAGGACACTTGTCCAACATCCCATCCCAATGTGGGCACCTTGTCCCAAGATAGGCTATGACAGATGCTCTTACGCACCTTACAGCTGTCATAGAATCCGTCATAACTGACAGCACTTACAATTGTAAGAGAATCTGTCATACACTGACTAAAAATAGCATATTCCTCTTACAACATGTCATAACCTCCCTTGACCACCCAAAGATGCCTTTCTAACATGCAAAGATACTCACCAACACTTGTCATTAAATAAAATTCGTTTGAGGTTTCAGGGGCGTTGCCCCTGAGCCCCTATGGGGGTGTTGTCCCTCGACCCCGCCCTGTACCATGATAGGGAGCATGCCATGGGCACTACCCCTGGACCCTACAAGGGGCTCCACCCCTTGACCCCGTCTTGGGGGCTACCCCCAAACCCCCATTAATTATTCAAGGGGTAAACCATGGCTACCAAAGTCACCAAAATTTATCCTGCTGCATGTACATAAGGTGCGAACTATGCCAACTCAACATTGGATAAATAAATACAACATTAGGAATTTGCAAAGGTTGAGACACCTTAATTCCCAACAAGCCTATGCAAGATGTTCTATGTTAGATTTAAGCCATTGGGACAATGACTTTTTCAAGGGGAAAGGATGTCACACCCCATTTTTTATTCACATATTTTAGAATGTTTAAAAGATTAAATAGTTGCTCAAGGAGAGGAAATTTGATATTTTCAATGATGAGCAAATGTATTGAAATGAATATTTTAGAATTTTTACTTGCTATTATAGTTGATTCCAATTAATGGACTAACTACTATTGAACTAGTTTTAGGTGGATGCAAGGTAGTGTTTTCCCTCAAACAGGCTGAGGGAGAGTATCATCCTTGGTGCAATCATGGTTAGGAGGGTCCACAAGGTGAACAATCTAGACCATGCAATAGGAGTAGACACAACAGAAATGACTCAAAGATAGAATGCAAATGCAGATTCAGTCATTCAGTATATCATAGATTCATAATACAAATAGGTTGGCATCATGCAGGCTTACAATTAGGTCTCACAGACCTGATTCTCTAGTTACAATATTTGCACAAGATGTAGCTTTGAAGCTCCTTCGTAAAGAATTTGAACTATCAACTATCTCTAATATGATGAACTACTTTCCTATGCATCAATTGCATGTATATATATCATCTCCAAAACATAAGGTTCCTCCGCATCGGCCAAGGATCATTACAAAATCTAATGAAGGAGATGTAATGTGTGTACACGGATAGGTCAAACCTAATCATATAGAACTCCTTCACAAATGAATGGAATAGCATGCAGATCTTAAGGAAGGTCAGCCATGATCTAAAAAACATTGAATGATGTGTCATTTAGCTCTGCAAGTCATGAAAATGCTCCACAGGTCTTCTCCTTTAGCTGATTATCTAAGACTGTCAGGATGCTCTGTTCTGAGAAAATAGTTGATCTTCTGATAGCGATATCTTTCTGGTACCTTATCCTAATGATCTAGATTTTGGATATGATGTCTATGAATGTGTCTAGATGCTAAGTCCAGTTCCTTAAGGTTTGAAATGAAACTGTGGTAGAATGCAAACCAAAATACTGAAAGTGCTACTGACTAAACTGAACTAGAAAATGAAAGAAAACAAACTGAAATGCAAATGCTTTGGTTGATGCAAGATTGCTCTTGAACTAGGGATGCTCCTACATTAGACATCCGGGGTTGTTGAAAAAGTGAGCCCCTCACTTTGTTGTGGTCGGAGGAAAACCAAGACGGTCCACCTCAGCCTGAGAAATCCAAGATGAGTCTTCTTCTGGTCTACCTTTCCACTTTACCAAATATTCTTTGTGTTTCTTGCCTCTGGTGCTGCATCCAATTCGGATGTCCAAGATGTCTTCAATCTACTTTGGTGCTTGTTGTGGTAACTACTTCTTCAAGTTTGCTTCATGCTGTCAATGGACTCTACTTCATGATACTGATATAGGTCTACAATGTTGAAAATAGGTGATATCCCCAATGTCTCAGGTAGCTCCACTTCATATGCATTTCCTGAATCAAACTTTCTGAGTATCCCACATGGTCCAAACTTCTTCATCTTTAACTTGTTGTATGTCCCAATTAGAAATCTCTCTTTTCTTAAGTACACCATCACTTCATCTCCAACTACAAATTCTTTGTCTCCTCTTCTCATCTGCTTGTTCTTTATACTTACTATTCATCTCCTCCAAATGCTTCTTAACCTGATTATGCACTGTCTCCATGTGTCCTAAATTTCTTCTACTTTTGCACTCCTCTTATCTTCCATACCGATATCTCCTAATTTTGCTACTCCTCTAGGGTTAGTTCTTGTCACAATCTCAAATGTTGTTCTTCCGGTACTCCTATTCATTAAATTATTAAATGCAAACTCTACTTGTGATAGAATCAAATTCTAATTTATGGCCTTCTCTCCAACCAAACATCTCAACAAGTTTCCCAAACTCCTATTTACTACCTCTATCTGTTCATTAGTCTGTAGATGAAATGTTGAACTGAACTTCAAATCTATCTTTATCTTCTTCCAAAGTGTCTTCAAAAAGTATCCAAGGAATCTTGTATCTTTGTCTGAAATTATGCTCTTAGGTAATCCATGCAATCTCACAATCTCCTTGAAAAATAGGTCAGCCACATGCACTACATCAGTTGTCTTCTTACAAGGTATGAAATGTGCCATCTTTGAAAATCTTTCCACCACTACAAAGATTGAATCATGTCCTCTCTGTGTCTTCGGCATTCCCATTATGAAATCCATGCTTGTGTCTTCCCAAGGTCTCTGTGTACTGTCAAAGGTTTGTACAATCCACTATTCTGACTACTCCCTTTTGTAACTTGACATATTCTACAACTTTGCACAAATTTCCTAACATCCTTATGTATTTGAGGCCAAAAGTAATTTTCACTCACCAAAGCTACTATCTTATCAATGCCAAAATGTCCTACCAATCCACCACTATGCTTCTCTTTGATCAAATTATCTCTCATTGAACTCCTAAGTATGCATAACTAGTTTCCTTTGAACAACATATCTTCTTGAATGAAATAGTCCAATCACTTACTCCTATTTGTCACAATAGGTTCCTTACATGCTTTCCATGGTTCTGCAAAATCAAGATCTTCATACATGTTCTTCAAATTTTCAATCCTAACACTTCAACTCTCATCTTTGTGAGCAAGTTCTTTCTCCTACTCTATGCATCTGCAACTTTTTTTGATTTTCCACTCCTATGCTTCAATACAAAAGTATAACTTTGCATGAACTCTACCCATCTCATATGTCTCTAATTCAACTTTCCTTGATTGTTCAAATACTACAAAGCTTGATGATCTGTATACAACACAAACTCCTTAGGCAACAAATAATGTCTCCACTTCTTCAAGGATTGAATTATGGAATAGAACTCCTGATCATAAACTGAATATCTTCTCCCTGCATCATTCAACTTCTCACTGAAATATGCTATGGGTCTACCTTCTTGACTTAACACTGCTCCTATTGCATTTCCACTTGCATCACAATCTACTTGAAATACCTTGTTGAAATCTGGTAATGCCAACACAAATTGCTCTGTCACTTTCTTCTTCAACAATTCAAAACTTCTATCTGCTCTTAATGTCCACTTAAAGTCTTTTATGCCACCTCTCATTGTCTCTGTCATAGGGTTACATACTGAACTAAAATTTATGATGAATTTCTAGTAGAAACTAGCTAATCCATGAAATGATCTAACTTCTCCAATGCTCTCTAGTGTAGGCCATTCAACAATTGCTCTAACTTTCTCAGGGTGCATCTTTAATCCTTCCACAGAAATCACAAATCCCAAGTAGACCAATTCTTCCTTCATGAAACTACACTTCTTAATGTTTATCAACAATTTCTCTTCTCTCAGTCTTTGCAATACTTGTCTTAGGTGCCACAAATTTTCTTCTTTTGTCTTACTAAAAATCAGAATATCATCCAAGTACACAATAATAAACTTACCCAAGAATTTCTTCAAAACTTCATTCATCAATCTCATGAAAGTACTTAGTGCATTTGTCAATCCAAAAGGCATCACTAACCACTCATGCAATCCTTCATTTGTCTTAAAATCAATCTTCCATTCATCTCCTTATCTGATACTAATCTGATGGTATCCACTCTTCAAGTCTATCTTTGTGAAATATTTTGCTCCACTCAAACAATCCATAATATCATCCATCCTAGGAAAAGGAAATCTATACTTAACTGTGATCTTGTTGATTGTTGTAGAGTCTCTACGCATTATCCATTCTCCATCCTTCTTTGGTGCTAACACTATAGGTACTACACAAGGACTCAAACTTTCCTTGATCAAAATTTTCCTCAACAACTCTTGTATCTGTCTACTCAATTCTTCATTCTTTGTCGGTGTCATTATGTGTGCTGCTTTGTTAGGCAAACTAGCTCCAGGAATAAGATCCATGTGATGACTAATACTCCTGATTGGCAACAATCCTTCAGGTACATTATCTGATATGATGTCTTCATACTCTGTTAGCAACTCAGTTATCTCCTCTGATTGTGATTCTTCATTCTCTGTCTTTAGGGTTTTAGGCTTCTTAGGAATCAAAACATAACACATATTCTCATGTCTCAAACCATCCAGAAATTTCCTTCCATCCACCAAATAGATTCTAGCATTCCCACATACTTCATTCTTAGGACCATCTTCCAAAGGAATCAAAGTAATTCTCTTTCCATTTGATTTTATAGTAGATGTATTCTTTCTCCCATCATGTATATATTTTCTATCATACTGCCATGGCCTACCCAACAAAATATGACATACATCCATAGGCATAATATCACACAATACTTCATCATGATAAGATCCAATATGAAATTTCACCAAACATTGTTCACTCATAGTACCTTATGATCATCTTGAATCCATGCTATCTGATAAGGCTTAGTGTGTTTCAATCTTTTCAACTTCATCTTAGTCACCATCTCCTCTGAAACCAAATTAGTTGAACTACCACTATCAATTACAACTTTACAACATTTACCTCCTGATTTGCATCTGGTTATGAACAAACTTTTCCTCTATGGTGGTTCTTCATTTGTCTCTGCTTGAAATAGTGCTCTCCTCATGATGAGTGATTCCCCTTTCTCAGGTTTACCAACTGAACTAGGTGATCCAACAGGTTCTTCTTCCACATAAATTGTTCTTCCACTATTCTATGCATTCTTGCTTGTACTTCCTTGATTATATTCAAATGCTCTATGTCCTTCACCTCCACATTTAAAATAGGTTCCTCTGAGTGTTCTCCTACTAGGTCCTCTTCCTTCTCTTCTATATCCTTCACTCCAGTATGGACTAGGGTTTCCTCTACGATAGAAAGTTTTGTCATCTCTCTGGTATGCATTATTATCTTTGTCTTCTCTCTTAAATGTGATCACTTGTCTATTCTACTCCACATATGATCTTTCTCCTCTGGAAAATTTTTTGCTTCTCTAAAACTTACCTCCTCTACCTCTCTATCTCTGATCATGCCTCTTGTTCAACTTTTCTTCAACTTTCATGGCAAACTGATATGCTTCTTCCAATGTTGTCATTCTTACCAAACTTCGTTCTTCTTGAATATTCAATCTCAGTCCGTTGATGTATCTAGCCACTTTCTCATTGCTTGATTCACTATGTCATGTCCTTATGATCATCTTATGAAATTCTTTAGTGTACTCCTTCATAGATTTATCCTTTTGTCTAGGGTTTTACAACCTCTTCAACAATTCCAACTCATAGTAAGAAGGTATAAATTGGTTCTTCAATTTTGTCACCATTCTATCCCACTTTGTAATCTTCTCTTTTCCTCTTCTATTTCTATCCAACTGAACTTCTTTCCACCATATAGAAGCATGTCCTTTCAACTTTGTCTTTGCAAACTTCACCTTCACTGGATCTTCAATTTATTCATACTCAAAGTATTCTTCTAGGTCATTTATCCAATCGATCATCTCTTCAGGATTCAAATTGCCAGTATAGTTTGGTACATTAACTCTAGGTCTTTTCCCAATTTTTGAAATAGCTCACAACATCTTGACTTGATCTGATTCTTCTTCTTCATCTCCTAGGGTTACTTCATTCTGATCAACGGATTGAAATTCTTCATCATCATCACTTTCAACATTAGGTCGAGGTGTAAGTCCTCTTCTTTGATCTTCTTCAATAGCATCTAAGTGAACTCGCATTGTTTTCATCATCTCCATCATCTCATCCATTCTTCCAGCCATAATACCAATAGTAGGTATTCTCCTTGGTGTCATCTCTTTCTCGGATCAAGTGTAACTTCCTCAAATTCGGCAATCGAGCTACAAGGTGACAACTGCCCCACAATCGGTGATCGGTTGACAACACATGTAGTCTGCCTTAGATTCAGCGATTTGTTCACAACAAGACTTACAAAATGCCTTCACAAACTTCACTCGCTTCACTCCCAAAGGATTGAAACTTTTCTCTGATACCACTTGGTGTAGTCACACTTAGGAGGGTCCACAAGGTGAACAATCTAGACCTTGCAACATGAGTAAAAACAACAGAAACAACTCAAAGATATAATGCAAATGTAGATTCAGTCATTCAATATATCATAGATCTATAATACAAATAGGCCGGCATCATGCGGGCTTACAATTAGGACTCATGGGCTTGATTCTCCAGTTATAATATTTACACAAGATGTAGCTTTGAAGCTCCTTCACAAAGAATTCAAACTATCAACTATCTCTAATATGATAAATTGCTTTCCTATGCATCTATTACATGTATATATATCATCTTCAAAACATAAGACTCCTCCGCGTTAGCTAGGGATCATTACAAACTCTAATGAAGGAGATGTAATGTGTGTACATGAATAGGTCGGACCTAATCATATAGAACTCCTTCGCAAATGAATGGAATAGTTTGCGGATCTCAAGAAAGGTTAGACACGATCCAAACAACATTGAATGATGTGTTATTTAGCTCTGCAAGTCATGAAAATGCTCCACAGGTCTTCTCCTTTAGTTGATTATCTGAGACTATCAAGATGCTCTATTCTAAGAAAACAATCAAGCTTCTAATAGCAATATCTTTTTGGTACCTGATCCAAATGATCTAGATTTTGGATATGATGTGTATGAATATTTCTAGATGCTAAGTCTAGCTCCATGAGGTCTGAAATGAAACTGTGGTAGAATGTGGACCAAAATACTAAAAGTGCTACTAACTAAACTGAACTGGAAAATGAAAGAAAATAAACTGAAATGCAAATGTTTTGGTTGAGGCAAGATTGCTCTTGAACCAGGGATGCTCATGCATCAATCCAGGAGAGGATGATAGATGGTAACAAGATGGTGGTGGAGCTAGAATGTCTGTGAACCACACACATTCTCTAGTTTCTACATTAGTAGTTGGTTCACATTATGTCATCTTGGTCTGCATCATTGACTTAATGTGGTGAAGTCACAGATGGAGGGTCCATACATAGGACTATCCTATTATGTAGCCTAAGTAAACATAATAGAAACAACACAAGAATAAATTGCAATGGAAGATTTATAGATTCAATATCTCAGGCAATTACAATACTCATATGCTGGCAACATACTGACTGTTATGGGCTTGCGGCCCTATCCTCCGGCAGAATTACATGAAAGATATAGCTTTGAAGTGTCTTCTGCAAATCCACAACTAAAGGCTAAAAAATTTCTATCATATTCACTTATCTCCTAATTCATCTAATGAATGCTTATATATCCTCTCCCAACTCAAGGAATGCTCTGCATTAGCATTAAGAGATTCCAAAACCTAATGCTTGATGAAACATGCAGGTCAGCCTAAATCATGTGGTAATGCTCCGCAAATGGATGAAATGTGTTGCGGTTCTCAATGAAGATATATCTGGTCCTATACTAACTTGTGATATGTTCTATTTGGCTCTGCAAGTCACAGGAGTGTTCTGCAAACCTTGTATGCTCATACTAAATGTTGAGTACTCTGTTTTGTGAGTTCTGATGATGTTATGATAGCGATAACTCTCCGCAGACAATTCCAAACCTCATGAAATCTGAATATGATGTAGATGGCATAGTGTAGAGTCTTTATCCTACTCCATGAGCTATGAAATGATGATGCAGTAGAATGCAGTGTAATCTACTGAGACTGTACTAACTAAAATGCAACTAAAATGCAAGAAAAGAAAAGAAATCAATTTTTTTTGGTTGATGCAAGATTGCCTTTCAACCTAGGATGCTCCTGCATCAGACACCTGGGGTTGTTTGAAAAGTGAGTCCCTCACTTTGTTGGGGCTAGAGGAAAACCAATGCGGTCTACCTTAGCCTAAGAAATCCATGATGAATCTTCCTCTGGTCCTCCTTTCCACTTAACTAGGTACTCCTTATATATTGCTTGCTTCTAGTGTTGCGCCCAACTCTACTATCCAAAATCTTCTATATCTACTCCAGTTGTTGCTATGTTAATTGATCCTTCAATCCAACTTTAGTGTTATCACTTGATTCTCCCTCATGATACTGATATAGATCTACAACATTGAATATGGGTGATACCAAATGCTTCTGGTAATTCTACTTCATATGCATTTCTTGAATCAAACTTCCTAAGGATCCTACATGGTCCAAACTTCCTCATCTTCATCTTGTTGTATGTCCCTACTGGAAATCTTTCCTTTCTAAGACATACCATGGCTTCATCTTCAATAGAAAATTCTTTGTCTTCTCTTTTCATCTGCCTATCTAGGTTATACTTGATGTTCATCTCTTTCAAATGCTTCCGGACCTGAGTGTGTATTGTCTCCATGTATCTTATAAATTCTTCTTCCTCTACACTTCTCTTGTTATCCATACCGATGTCTCTCAGCTTTGCAACTCCTCTAGGTTGTACTCCAGTCATAACTTCAAATGGTGTCTTCCTTGTACTTCTGCTCACTAAGTTATTGTATGCAAACTCTACTTGCGGTAGAATTATATCCCAATTTCCTGCCTTATCTCCTACTAAGCATCTCAACAAGTTACCCAAACTCCTATTTACCACTTCTATTTGTTCATCTGCCTGTGGGTGAAATGTTGAACTGAACTTTAGAACTGTCTTCATCTTCTTCCACAATGTTCTTCAGAAATATCCTATGAATCTTGTATCCCTGTCTAAAACTATACTCTTTGGTAATCCATGCAATCTCACAATCTCCCTAAAAAATAGGTCAACAACATGTACAACATCATTTGTCTTCTTATAAGGAATGAAATGTGTCATCTTTGAAAATCTGTCCACCACTACAAAAATAGAATCATGTCTCCTCTATGTTCTTGGCAAAACTAATATGAAATCCATGCTTATATCTTCCCAAGGTCTCTCTGGTATTTTCAAAGGTTTGTAAAATCTAGTATTCTAACAACTTTCTTTTGCAACTTGACAAACTCTGCAAGTATGAATAAATTTCCCTACATCCTTATATATTTGAGGCCAAAAATAATGTTCATTCACCAAAGCTACTATCTTATCAATACCAAAATGTCCTACTAATCCACCACTATGCTTCTCTTTGATCAAATTCTCTCTCATTGAGCTCCTTGGAATACACAACTGATTTCCTTTGAATAACATATCCTCCTAAATGAAATAATCCAACCACTTTCTTCGATCTGTCACAACAGGTTTCTTACATGCTTTCCATGCTTCCACAAAATCAAGATCATCCTCATACATGTGCTTAAGTTCCTCAAAACCTAGTACTTCTACCCTCATCTTTGTCAACAAGTTCCTTCTTCTGCTTAATGCATCTATACCTTTGTTTGACTTTCCACTCTGGTGCTTCAATACAAATCTTTAACTCTGCATGAACTCTCATGTGTCTCTGATTCAACTTACTTTGACTATTCAAATATTGCAAAGCTTGATGGTCAATGTACAACACAAATTATTTTGGCAACTTGAGTAATGTATCAACTTCTTCAAGGATTAAACTATGGCATAGAAATCCTGATCATAAACTGAATATCTTCTCCTTGCATCATTCAACTTTTCACTTAAATATGCTATTGATCTCCCTTCTTGACTTAACACTACTCCTATTGCATTCTCGCTAGCATCACAATCAACTTGAAATACTTTGTCAAAATCCGGTAATGCTAACACTAGTTGTTCTATTACCTTTTGCTTCAACAACTCAAAACTCTTATATGCTCTTGATGTCCACTTAAAATACTTCCGATCACCTCTCATTATCTTTGTCATTGGTGTGCATATAATATTGAAATTTCTGATGAACTTCTGGTAGAAACGTGCTAGTCCATGAAAAGATCTTACCTTCCCAATGTTCATAGGTGTTGGCCATTCAACAATTGCTATGACTTTCTCTGGGTCCATCTTTAATCCTTCCGCAGAAATTACAAATCCCAAATATACTAGTTTTGCCTTCATAAAACTACATTTCTTGATGTTAATCAATAGTTTCTATTCTCTGAGCCTCTGAAATACATGTCTAATATGCTGTAAATGCTCTTCTTTTGTTCTACTAAAAATCATAATATCATCCAAGTAGACAATAAGAAACTTACCCAAAAATTTCTTCAAAACCTCATTCATCAACCTCATGAAAGTACTTGGTGCATTAGTTAATCCAAAAGGCATGACTTACCACTCATACAATCCTTCATTTATCTTGAATGCAACCTTCCACTCATCTCCTTCTCTGATTCTAATTTGATGGTATCCACTCTTTAGGTCTATCTTTGTGAAATATTTTTCTCTGCTCAAACAATCCATGATGTCATCCATCCTTGGCAATAAAAATCTATACTTGATTGTGATCTTATTGATTTCTCTTAAGTTTGTACACATCCTCCATTCTCCATCCTTCTTCAATGCTAGTACTGTTGGTACTGCACATGGGCTTAAACTTTTTCTAAACAATCCTTTCCTCAAAAGCTCATGTATTTGTCCATTTAGCTCCGCATTTTCTATTGGTGTCATCCTATGTGTCACTTTGTTTGGTTAAATAGCTCTCGGTATGAGGTCCATATGATGATTGATACTCTAGATTGGCGGCAATCCTTCTAGCACATTCTCTGATATAATATCTTGGTATTCTATCAATAATTTGGTTATTTGCTCCTGTAGTGTTTCCTCCTCTTCAGTGGTAGTAGTTTCTACACTTAGGATACCGCACTTCTTCAAAATCAATGCAAAACACATGTTCTCATGTCTCAATCCGTCCAAAAATATCCTTCCATCCACTAAACATATTCTAGCATTGCTGCACACTTCACTTCTGGGCTCTTCCTCCAAAGGTATCAAGATATGTCTTTTCCCATTTGATGTTATAGTATAGGTATTCTTCCTTCCATCATGTATTGCCTTTCTATCATACTGTCATGTCTTCCCAACAATATATGACATACATCCATCGACATAATATCACATACTATTTCATCATTATAAGATCCTATATGAAATTTCACCAAACATTGTTCACTCACCAGTATCTTGTGCTCATCTTGGATCCATGCTATCTTATAGGGCTTTATATGTTTCAACCTCTCTAGATTCAGCTTCCACACCATCTCTTCTAGAACCAAGTTGTCTGTAATACCACTGTCAATGATAACTTTACGACATTTACCTCTTGATTTGCATCTTGTTCGAAACAAAATTTTCCTTTGCGGTGGCTCCTTAATTGTTTCTTCTTAGAAAAAAGTTCTTCTCATGACCAATGACTCACCCTTCTCTAGTTTTCCTACTAAACTAGGCGACCCAACTGATTCTTCCTCCACATATGTTGCTCTTGCATTATTCTCTGTCCTTTTTCTAGTACTCTCTTGATGACATTCAAATGTTCGATGTCCTTCACCTCCACACTTGAAACAAGTTCCTTTGAATGATCTCTTGTCAAACCCTCTTTCATCTCTCTGGTATCCTTCATTGCGGTATGAATTATGACTTCCTCTATTATTGCGGTAGAAATTTATGTCATCTCTCCCTCGGTGGTATGAATTTTTGTCTCTTTCTTCTTTCTTGTATGGACTACTCTCCTTATTTTTCTCCGCATATGGTCTTCCTTCTCCTCATTGTGTTCTACCTCTCTAAAATTTTCCTCCTCTACCTCTTTGTCTTTGCTCATGTCTCTTGTTCAACTTTTCTTCAACTTTCAATACAAATTGATATGCTTCTTCCACTATTGTCATCCTTACCAAACTTAGTTCTTCTTGAATGTTTATCCTCAATCTATTTATGTACCGCACCACTTTCTCTTTGCTTGCTTCACTGTGTCCAGTCCTAATAATCATCTTGTGGAACTCTTCAGTGTACTCCTTCACTGTCTTCTCCTTTTGCCTTAGGTTTTGTAATCTCTTCAACAATTCCAACTCACAGTCAGTAGGTTTGAACTGATTCTTCAATTTTGTCACCATCTTATCCCATTTTATGATTTTCTCTTTTCCTCTCCTATTTCTATCCAATTGAACTTCTTTCCACCAAATAGCAACATGTCCTTTCAACTTAGTTTTTGCAAATATCACTCTTTCTATATCTTCTATTTCCTCATATTCAACATATTCCTCCATGTCATTTATCTAATCAGTCAACTCCTCAAGGTTTAAATTTCTGGTATATTTTGAAATTTCCATCCTAGGTCTCTTACCAATCTTAGAAATTTAGCTTTCAACATCTTTACCCAATCTGATTCTTCTTCTTCTAGGGTTTCTTCATCTTGGTTGACATCTTGAACTCTTAATTCATCATCATCACTCTCATCCTCATGTCTAGGTTTAGACCTCTCCTTCTATTGTCTTCTACAACATCCAATCTAACTTTCATTGTTCTCATTGTCTCTATCATTTCTTTTATTCTTCTAGAAACATTGGCTATAGCATGCATCCTCCTTGGTGGTATCTCTTCCTTGGATCTAGTGCAACTGCCTCAATTTAGTGATCTAGCTACAAGGTTACAACTGCCTCATAATCGGCACTCTATTGACAAACATAGGTAGACTGCCTCAGGTCGACAATCTGTTCACTTCAAGATATGTCAGAATGTCTTCTCTCCCAAAGGATTCACAAACTTCACTCTGATACCACTTGGTGCAGTCATGGATGGAGGGTCCAAGAATAGGACTATCCTACCATACAACCTGAGTAAAAACAACAGAAACAACACAATAATAAATTACAATGGAATATAGATTCAATATCTCAGATAATTACAATACTCATATGTCAGCAACATGTGGATTGTTATGGGCTCGCAGGACTGTCCTCCAACAAAATTACATGAAAGATATAGCTTTGAAGTGCCTTCTACAAATCTACTTGACCAAAGGCTAAAAAAATTCTATCATACTCACTATGCTCCTAATGCATCTAATGAATGCTTATATATCCTCTCCCAGTTCAAGGAATGCTCCATGTCAGCATTAAGAGGTTCCAAAACTTGATGCTTGATGAAATGTGTAGGTCAGCCTAAATCATGTGGTAATGCTTTGCAAATTGATAAAATGTGTTGTGGTTCTCAATGAAGATCTATCTGGTCCCATACTACCTTGTGAGATGTTCTATTTGGATCTGCAAGTCACGAAAATGTTCTGCAAACCTTGTATGCTCATACTGAATGTTGAATGCTCTATTTTGTGAGTTCTAATGATGTTATGATAGCAATAACTCTCCATAGATAATCTCAAGCCTCATGAAATCTGAATATGATGTAGATGACATAGTGTAGAGTCTTTATCCTGCTCCGCAAGCTATGAAATGATGATGTGGTAGAATGTGATGTAATCTACTAAGACTGTACTAAATGGAATGCAAGAAAAGAAAAGAAATTAAATATTTTTGGTTGATGCAAGATTGCATTTCAACCTGGGATGCTCCTACATGATAATGTTGAACTTGAGGATGTCTTGCATTCATATCAGTATATGTATTTTCTTCTATCACAGTCCTACTTGCATAAGTTATCTGCATTTGACATTGTTGAGTCTCTTCTGTAGATAGGGTCTTGTGTCATAATTGCACTTATTGTCATCATAGGTAAGCTACAATAAGTTATTCTACTTTTTCAAATATTTAATGCTAATTATTATTTTTATGTTAGTTGACATTAGTAGGATTTGTTTGTCGACATGTTGGGTTGTCATCACATCAATTGATATTATGTTTTTATTTTCATCAAGTTGATTGGCCTCATGTCGATATGTGTTCAGTTTGTTGTTTTAAGTACTTTCTACTTAGCGACAGATGGTTATTTATCATTTGTGGGAATTAATTATAGCAATTCTTTATTATGGATAACCTACTCTATTATTGTATTTAGATTCCTATTATGTTAAAGATATTTATAGTTACATTATTTTATTCTTGTCAATACTTTTATTATAATGAATAACATCCAAATTTATGCCTATCCATTTTTAATATGCATATTACTATCTCCTTGTGGGAAAAGAGTGGAGTTAGGCAATTTATACCAACTAAAACCTCACCATAATGGAGGTTAAAACTATTGAAATGTGCAAGACAACTAAGAGGGGGGGTGAATCAGTTGTAACCAAAACTTTAAAACTATCAACACATCAACCACTTAATTACTGTTACTGTAATTTAACCATGAAAGCATGAAATCAAAAATTAAACACATGAGACACTAGATTTTTACATAGAAAATCCTATAAGGGAAAAACCACGGTGAGTGTTAGCTCACAATATAAAAGATATATCAAAATTTACAATAAGGCTCACTACCAAAGGCTCACTACCAATGGGGCTCATTGTCCAGAATGCTCACTACAGAAGAAGTGGCTCACTACTAATGGGGTGGCTCACTACTAGAGTTGGTGAATTGAGATAGTAGCATCTACACTATGCCAAGGTTTAGTTCCATTGAAGCACAATGAATATCCTCTGCTCTGCTCTCCTTTTACACTTTGCAATTATCTTTTCATTTTCACATACACCACACACTAATTCACAACTTCATTTCATGTCTTTATACAATTCATCAATCTTGGAATGAACATCAAGGTTGGCATTACAATCATCAACCTTTGGAACAATCTCCAAGGTCCGCATACATACATACTTAGCCAATATTCAAATTAGGTCTAGACTTAAATGGATTAAGGGAGAATATAAATGAATGTGGACCACGCCAAGCCTTAGCTAGGACTTAAATGCAATTTTCCATGCAACAACATGCTTTACAAACTTTGAAGCACAACCGCAAGTAGTGAAAACAACCAAGTCAGCTAAAACTGGTTTTAACACTAAAACCTTTAGGAACACACTTCATGCACTATCTTAATTACACTTTGTAGACAAATCAAAAGATAGGAACACAATCTAGAGACATCCACAAGAGCGTTACAATCACCAAGAACATCCGCAGAACCTCTAAACACTTTATCCATAAGATTCTTCAAACTGGAGCATTTGAACATTACTGTCGGCCACTATCATAAAGGAAAGATCACTTACAAAGCACCAAATCATGAACCATTTGAACTAAATGCTTATAACATCATTTCAAACTTAATTCTAGAACTATAAACTATAAAAAATAAATGCGGAAAAATGTGGAGCAGAATACATTCTCCCTCTCACCATTAAATACATAGAAAAGTAGTTTTTACTCTGGTGAATAGAACTCACTCAAATCTTCACACCGGAGGCTCAAACTTGAAACATAGCATCTAAAGACATCCCTTAACATTACTTCCAATCTGCAGGAAAAGATATTCAATCTACAAGATATGTAGACAAAAACATTGCACTGTTCTAGTAGATAAAGCAATTCTACATTTGTACTAATTCCTCAAATACTTGTTCAGACTTATTCAAATAACTTCCTTAGGTGTTGACATCAATGACAACACTTACTGCTCATACTTGGAACAATCTCCCCCTTTGTCATTGATGGCAACACATGATGTGAAAAACCATCAAGACATACAATCTTGCTTTGCTTCTTTGCTACCCCTTACTTGATGCTTTCTCTTACTGTAATTTTCTTCTCAAGTTTTTCACATGAACTTCTCTCCCCCTTTGACATCAATGGAAAAGCGTGTCAAACCTTTTATTTCTCTTTACTGCACAACTCCCCTTATCATCAACACTGCAACAATTACTTCTCTTGATCAGAAACTTGTATCAACAACATTTACCAGCTCCCCCTGAGAGGTAGCCTACAGAACATCAATCCAGATCAAAAGATGAAACTTTGGACACCACTAGACTGATACATTCCTTATGCATCGTAGTTTAGAGAAGGAGGGGTAATAACCCCTAATGTTTCCCTAAGATACTCAAAAGTATCCTTAGGCAGAGGCTTTGTAAAAATATCAGCAATCTGATCCTTAGTAGACACATATTCCATCTTAACTTCATTCTTTGTTACCTTTTCTCTAAGAAAGTTATACCTTATTGATATATGTTTTACCCTTGAGTGCATCACTAGTTTCTTTGAAATGTTTATAGCACTTGTATTGTCACAAAAATTGAAATTGGTGCTTCATACACAACTCTTATGTCCTTTAATGTTTTCTTCATCCAAAGCAATTGAGTGCAACAACATGTTGCAACAATATATTCTACTTCTACAGTCGACAAAGAAATTGATTCTTGCTTCTTTCTCATCCATGAAACTAATCTGTTGCCCAAGAGGAAAGCACCTCCACTTGTACTTTTTCTGTCATCGGCATCTCTAGTCCAATCTGCATCTGTATAAGCACTAAGAGTGAAATTGGTATCTTTGGGATACCACAATCCATAGTCTAAAGTGCCTTTTAAATACCTCATGATCCTCTTGACTCCCATCACATGTGACTCTTTGGGAACTTCTTGAAATCTTGCCACAAGACAGATTGCATGCATTATGTCAGGTCTCGTATGGGTTAGATAAAGTAGTCCTCCAATCATAGACCTATACTTTTTCTGATCACTCTTAGGTGATTCAACATTCTTTCTTAGCTTGTAACTAGTTACCATAGGAGTAAATACTGGCTTAGAATCCTCCATTCCAAACTTCTTCAACAATTCTTTCACATACTTGGACTGAGAGATAAAAATTCATTTTTCTGATTGAGTAATCTGCAGTCCTAAATAGAAATTCATTTCACCAAACATAGACATCTCAAACTCCTTAAGCATTTCCTCTGCAAATTTCCTACACATACCTTCATTGCCTCCAAAGATAATATCATCAACAAAGACCACAACAATTAGAATTTGATCATCATTAATTTTGAAATAGAGATTACTGTCTGCAGTGCCTTTACTGAACCCTAATTGTATCAAATACTTGTCCAACCTTGCATACTAGGCTCTAGAATCTTGCTTGAGTCCATACATGGCTTTCTTCAATCTGTACACCATGTCACCTTGGTCTAATAACTAGAATCCTTCTGGTTGTTCATTGTAAACTTCTTCTTCTAGCTCCCCATTCAAGAAAGCAGAGTTCACATCCATCTGGAACACCTTGAAATCTTTGTGTGTTGCAAAAGCCAAAAACATTCTTATAGCTTCAATCCTTGCCACAAGAGCAAACGTCTCCTCAAAATCTATGCCTTCAACCTGAGAATATCCTTTGCATAGCAGTCTTGGTTTGTTTCTTACCACTTCACCACTTTCATTCATCTTGTTTCTGAAGAACCATTTGGTTCCAATCACATTCTTATCAACAGGTCTAGGAACCAATTCCCAAGTTTGATTCTTTTCTATCTGCATCATCTCTTCTTCCATAGCTTTTACCCAACCTTCATCTTTGCAAGCTTCACTTACAGTTTTAGGTTCAATTTGTGAAAGTAAATAGTAGTTCACCTATTCCTCTACAGCTCTTTTCCTTGTCAATACCCCTTTGCATTTGTCACCAATAATTTGATTTTCAAAATGATTAATCCTTACATAGCTGGGAGTTTTAACAGCACTTTCCAGAGCCTTTTCTTCTTCAACTTGACTATCCTTTTGTTCTACCTTTTCTTTATTGACTGAAACAACAGGTTCATCTGATTCATAGTCACTCAGATCTGATGTTATTTCCTTGTCTTCATCAACCTTCACATTAGCATTTTCAATGACCTTCCTCAATCTCTTATTGTAGCACCGGTAGGCCTTACTCTTAGTAGAGTATCCAAGGAAAATTCCTTCATCACATCTAGCATCAAACTTGCCTAGCTCTTCATCTCTTCTGATATAACATTTGCTTCCAAATACTTTGAAATATTTCATTGTAGGAACTCTTCCATACCACAATTCATAAGGAGTTTTAGTACCATTACCTTTGACTTAGACTCTGTTTTGAATGTAGACAACCATGTGTATAGCTTCTCTACAATACACTTCCGGTAGGTTAGCATCCATCATCATTGACCTAGAAGCCTCTTGAACTATCCTATTTTTTCTTTCAACAACTCCATTCTGCTCAAGAGTCCTAGGAGCAGACAACTGTCTCTTTATCTCATGCTCTTCACAAAAAATATTGAATTCATTTGATGTAAACTCACCTCCACTGTCAAATCTCAAGCTCTTGATCCTCAACTCTAATTCATTCTCAACCATTTCCTTGAAAACTTTGAACTTGTCTAGGGCTTCTGATTTGTCTTTTCAAAAAGTGACCCATGTCATTCTAGAATAATCATCAATAAGACACATAAAGTACCTCTCTCCTTCAAGAATTCTTGTTCTTATAGGACCACACAAATCTATATGCACCAGCTCAAGCAATCCAGCAGAAAATTATTCTTTGCTCTTGAAACTTGTCATGTTCTATTTTCCTGATTGACATTCCTTGCAAATAGTATTAGCAGGCTTTACAAGCTTAGGTAGATCTCTCACAACTTGTACTGGTCTTATCTTCATCAAGTTATCAAAATTGATTTGACACATCCTTTTATACCACAGCCAACTCTCATCTGTCTAAGCCAACAAACAATAATTATCAGTACCTTTGGTCTTCTTACTAGTTGCAATGACTATTCCAAAGCTTTCCATGATCTTTCATCCATTATCCTTGAAACTTAGATCATACCCTTTTTCACACATCTGACCAACACTTAAAAGATTATGATTTAAACCCTTTACATATAGATCATCATTTGTGTTATGCTTGCCATCAAAAGAAATGGATCCTCTTCCAAAAATCTTACCAACTGCATTATCCCCAAACCTAACCAATCCTCCATCATACTTTTCTAGACTTACAAACTTGCTTTTATCACCGGTCATGTGATGTGAACATACACTATCAATAATACATTCATCCTTATCTTTCTCAACCTGGACAAACAAAGCACTTTCTTCCACTGGTTTTTCTTCCTTCACACAGCTAGCAGGATTAGTAGACACAGGTTCTTCTTTAATAGAAATAAATGAGCATTAATTTGCACTAGTACTATTATCATCAAACTCATCATCTATTACACCATCATCATCAAGATCTCTAACATAATAGCATTTCTTAACAATTCTAGGTCTACTTTCAAATTTCTTCTTACCTCTTTCAATTCTCTCCGAACATCTGGAGGCATAGTGACCAATCTTACCACAAGAGAAGCATTTGAATGGTAATTTTCCTTTGAACTTACCGGTACCTCTTTGCATTATATCCACAAAGTTGGCTTTAACCTCATCAAGGTCATCATCAGATTCCACAACATATTTATGAGATCTTGAAGTTTTTTCTGAAGTGTTGGCTTTGAAAGCAGACTCAATCTTTGGCAGAGCATCACCAAACTCTCTCATCTCAAAATCTGTAAGCTTCCAAAGCAACTAATCTTTTGTAATCTTGTTCACACTCATAACTTCTTCAATTACTAACACATTGTGACTATAGTATTTAGGAAAAGACCTAAGAATCTTCAGCAGAACCTCATCTTCATTAACAGTGCCTCCAAGACCTTTGATTCCATTGAAAATTTCATCAACCTTTTGCATCTAGATTGTCATGTTCTCATCTTCACTCATCTTCGGGGATTCATACTTTGCCTTTAGATTTTGTAATTTTGCACTTTTTATAGAATTGTCTCCTTTCATAAAAAAATTTCAACTTTTCCCAGATCTCATTAGTAGTTTCTGGATCCATTACTGTCAATAACTCAGTGTTGGACAAAGTTTTTAACAAAGCATCTCTAGCCTTTCCATTAAGCTCATACTATTTGACTTCATCTTCATTTGATGGTCCATTTTGAGGAATAGTCTACTTTTTCTCTGTTATCTTCCAAACATTATAACTAAGAGAAATAAGATGACTTTTCATCTATACCTTCCAAAGAGCATAATTCGTTCCATCAAACTGCGGTGACTCCTTCCTATGCGCCATCCTGAATCTACCTAAAGTTGTTAGGCTCTTTACCAAGGAACCCTCACTCTGATACCAATTGTTGAAATGCTCTAGACAACTAAGAGGGGGGTGAATCAGTTGTAACCAAAACTTTAAAACCATCAACACATCAACCACTTAATTACTATTATTGTAATTTAACCATGAAAGCATGAAATTAGAACTTAAATACATTCACACATGAGACACATGATACACCATATTTTTACGTGGAAAACCCTATAAGGGAAAAACCATGGTGAGTGTTAGCTCACAATATAAAAGATATATCAAAATTTACAACAAGGCTCACTATTGGAGGCTCATTACCAATAGGGCTCACTACCTAGAATGCTCACTGCAGAATAAGTGGCTCACTACCATTAGGTGGCTCACTGCCAGAGTTGGTGAACTGAGATAGTAGCATCTACACTATGCCAATGTTCAATTCCATTGAAGCACAATGAATATCCTCTGCTCTGCTCTCCTTTTTCACTTCACAATTATCTTTTAATTTTTGCATACACCACACACTAATTCATGACTTCATTTCATGTCTTTATATAATTCTTCAACCTTGGAATGAACATCAAGGTCAGCATTACAATCATCAACCTTTGGAACAATCTCCAAGGTCCGCATACATACATATTTAGCTAATATTCAAATTAGATCTAGACTTAAATGAATTAAGGGAGAAGAGAAATAAATGTGGACCATGCCAAGCCTTAGCTGGGACTTAAATGCAATTTTCCATGCAACAACAAACTTTACAAACTTCGAAGCACAACTGCAAGTAGTGAAAACAACCAAGTCAGCTAAAACTGGTGTTAACATTAAGACCTTTAGGAACAGGCTTCATGCATGATCCTAATTACACTTTGTGGACCAATCAAAAGGAAGGAACATGATCTAGAGACATCCACAAGCATGTTACAATCACCAAGAACATCTGCATAACCTCTAAACACTTTATCCATAAGATTCTTCAAATTGGAGCACTTGAACATTACTATCGACCACTGTTATAAAGGAAAGATCACTTGTGGAGCACCAAATCATGAGCCATTTGAATTAAATACACATAACATCATTACAAACTTAATTCCAGAATTGTAAACTATAAAACTTGAATGTGGAGAAATGCGGAGCAGAAAAAATTCTCCCTCTCACCATTAAATATACAGAAAAGTAGTTTTTACTTTGTTGAACAGAACTCGCTCAAATCTTCACACCGGAGGCTCAAACTTGAAACATAGCATCTATAGACATCCCTAAACATTACTTCCAATCCACAGACAAAGCTATTCAATCTACAATATATACGGAGAAAAACATTGCACTGTTCTAGTAGATAAAGCAATTTTGTATTTGTATTAATTCCTCAAATACTTGTTCAGACTTATTCAAATAACTTCTTTAGGTGTTCACATCAATGACAACACTTACTGTTCATACTTGCAACAATCTCCCCCTTTGTCATTGATGGCAACACATGATGTGAAAAACCATCAAGACATACAATCTTGCTTTGCTTCTTTGCTCCCCCTTACTTGATGCTTTCTCTGACTGCAATTTTCTTCTTAAGTTTTTCACATTAACTTCTCTCCCCCTTTGACATCAATGGCAAGGTGTGCCAGACCTTTTCTTTCTCTTTACTGCACAACTCCCCCTGTCATCAACACTGTAACACTTAGTACTCTTGATCAAAAACTTGAATCAGCAACATTTACCAACTCCCCCTTAGAGGTAGCCTATAGAACATCAATCGAGATCAAAAGATGAAACTTTGGACTCCACTAGACTGATGCATTCCTTATGCATCTTAGTTTAGAGTAGGAGGGGTAATTGTTGGTAAGAGACACTATGTGGCTTCATGAGTGTTGTCATTAATGGCAACAAAGTCCATCCCACACATCTGTAGGACATGGTGTGTCTATACCGGAAGTCAAATTGAAGAGTATTTTGGTCCGGTGACCAAGAACATAGCATGTAGCAAGGTTCGACAGTCAGGTCTGGACCTCTAAGAGGAAGTATCTTAGTAAAGTGTGGACTTGGGGAAGACAAGAGGAGTACCATGACTAACACATTCCAGAGATTGAACCTTCAGTGATGAAAGAGTGAAAAGATATGAACACCTCAGTGTTGGGTTCCTATTTGGCAGAGTAGACTGAGGAAGAACTGACCGGTAGAGCATTAGACCTTAATCCAGTTGAGATATTCATGGTGATCAAGTTTCTTGAGGTATCATTCATGATTGGACGACATGATTGATGACTTCTATAAGCATCTCCTTGATACGCATCACTTGGTAAGCAAGGATTCAGCCGACAGACCAGAGGTTGGGAAAATATTGAGTATTCCGGATGCTAACTAGAAAGATACTGAAATCCTTTGTGTGGATATATATACCAGATGGATTTGGATGAGAAAGAGTGTGTGGTGTATTTTGAAGTGTGAAGAAAAGCAGAGAGCAGTGTGGAAACAGTAATACAGGTCCGATATGTGACAAGACAGCAATACCAAAGAAGAGGAAGAATGAAGTGTAGTAGATCAGTGTATAGAGCCTAACCAGAACTGAACGTTAGCATGTGTGGATGCTTCTCATCTGTTCAAGTATCTTGTTACTTTCTTTATAACTTGTAGATAGTGAGTCTCTTGTAGGCAGTGAGCCTCTTGTGAGCAGTGTGCTTGGGCAGTGAATCCTAATTGGTAAGTGCCATTTTGTACTTCCATTCTTTTAACAGAGAATACAATCTTGGGTTAGTCACCCCGTGGTTTTTCCCTTAACAAGGTTTTCCACATCAAAATTATTGTGTGATGTGTATTGATTTTTTTTCTCCTTTCATGGTTATGAATACTTATTTGTTTTGATGCTACACTAGTTGTTAAAGAAGAACATAAAGTTAAACTAATTAAGATAACTGATTCACCCCCCCTCTCAGTTATCAACAATTGGTATTAGAGCTAAGTTCCTCCAAACAGAGCCTAACAGCTTGAGGAAGATCTAGGAATTCCAATGGATATGTATGGTATGAGGGAACAGCTTCAGTCTTCCCTTGATGATCTTGAGCAATCTCACTCTAAAGTCAACAACTTGAGGGAAAGACTCAAACAAGCTGATGATTTCATAAATGAACTAAAGGAGAAACTGAGTATCTCTATGAAAAAGAGAAAGGAACTTCTTCAGCAATTAGCAAGTCAAAGTGAAGCCAATGATACTAATGAAGATCTAAATGAGAAGAACAAATTATGTGAGAAGCTATCAAAAGAGGTCATTATGGTAAGACATGAAATGTAATCAGGGGTTATGAAATTCACCCAAGAAATTGAAGAGAAAAGAAAGACTGAAGATAATCTAAAACAATCTCTCAAGGAGAAGTTAAAAGAGTGCCACAAAATGGATAGAATAATCAGGCATTTGGAATCTGATCTTGAAGAAGCTAGAGATAATGAAGAACAACTTGAGAATCAAATTGACACCCTAAAAAGGGATCTTCAAAAAACAAATGAATACAAAGACAAATTCAAGATAAGCTCTACTCAGCTTGAAGTTCTTCTTGAAAGCCAAAAGAGGGTAGATGACAAGCAAGGCTTGGGATATGAGAAAGGTGAAAGCTCCAGATCCGGTCAGAAGAACTTTGGATCAAGAAATCCAAAGAACAGGCCTAGAAGACCTCTGGTAAGGCAACCAAATGCTCAAAGATATCCATCCTTCAATGGATACTGCCACAATTGCAATAACTTTGGTCATAAAGCAAACTAGTGCAGAAGAAGAATGAATCAGACTAATTCACCCTTCTCTAGACAGTGTTTTAATTGCAAAAGGTATGGTCACAAATCTCAAGAGTGTAGAAATATGCAAATAAACAATTCATTCAATGGTAGATGCTTTGCTTGCAATAGAATGGGACATATGGCTAATCAGTGCAGATCAAGAGGATATCAGTCAAATATGCAAAGAAATGTTGTTTGTTATAATTGCAATAGATCCAGTCATATTGCCAAATTCTATAGGAGTAAGAATCAGGACAAAAAGGGTCCAATGCATCATAATCAAAACCAAGACAAAGGAAAAAGAAAAGTGAATGTAGATGAAATTAAAAGGGAAATTAACAAGATTTGGGTGAAGAGGAGTACAGAAAATGTTGAGGATGGATCCGCACCAGAATCTAGTGCTGATATTCCTTCCGAAAACTAAATAAGATGAGCTCTGGCTTAGGGGGAGTCAAGAAGGAAAACAAATTTTCCCAGCTAGACAATTGGTGCCTGAAATTGGCACAAGGAAAGTTGCAGATTAAAGGGTTCTCAGAGAAACTTCTAAAGAAGCCTTGGTAAAGATATGAAAGATCTGCAAAAAGATTTGAAGAGTCTAATCTTCCAAGATTGATCTGGTTTGACAGTTTTCTAGTATAAGATGGATTTTCACAGTTTGATCCGGTGTGATTCTAAACTAAAACATCTTGATCTATGGATAAAGGGGATGATTCGAGGAAAGTAGATACATTAAATTTCATCACTAAAAATAGCTCTAAGTACATCTCAGTGATCCAGAAAGATCTCTCTCATGATAAAGCAACCGGAATAACTTAAGTTGTACATTTATTGCAAAATGGAATTAGGGTTTGCACAAAAATAAAAGGGTTCTTTTGTTCATCATTTGCACATTTGCATTAAAGAAAAAGAGAAAAGGAGCTCTGCAACAAATTGTCTCAATCCTCTCAAAGATCAACAACAGAAGTTGATTCTTCCAGCAATCTGTTCCGACTCATATCGTGAACCCTAGAAGCGCAAAAGGTATTTTCTGCTCTTGAAATCCTCTCTCTGAATCTTTGAAAGATGGCTACTCTGAATGTTGTGAAGATCATTGATAGGCCGCGTCCAAATTTTAGAAAACATCCCTATAAATCCCTAGAAGTTGATCCCCTAGGCGCATTTTCTAGCATTCTGCATGGGGTTTTGCATGTTGAAGACGTTAGGGCATACATTCATGTGAATATTGAGGAATTTGGGGAATCCAAGTTGATGGACATATATCATAAGTAGCTAATAGATGAATCATTTGAACTCAAACCCCAGTACAAAGCCATCAGGGACAAGCATTTTGGACAATACATTCATTTCCACTATTTTGTAGAAGATGAATGGGTTCGGTATATTCTAAGCAGAGTGCATGACAACTTCATATGGTTGATAAGGCCATTTAAGATCACAAAGGATGCCATTAGGGTGGTGACCAGATTGCACTCATCCAGTGGGTTACCTACTCTCAAATCAGACAAAAACCAAACTGTGAGTGAGGCTACTGGATCTAAATTTGATAAAAGAGCAATAACAATTAAGGATATCACAGATCCGAATTTCAAGTTTGCTGCCATGATAATTGGCTACAAGATATATCACTCAAGTAGAGAGAATTCTATATCCAGAACAGCAATTTATACTGCTTATGAGATGTTAAGAAAGAATGCTGACTATGATCTCTGTGAGCTCCTTCTGAACTAACTTTTGAAGAATCTACAGAAGATAAAGAAGGATAAGAAGAATTCTTTCAAATATGGTGGGTTGATACTTTGTTTATTTTTCTATTACATGAATCAGCTACCCAGATCTAGTGGATGGATATGGCAAAATGACAGATTTGTTGCTGTACAAATCAGGGATTATTTGTATGGGCTTGGTGATGCCGAGGCACAAAATACAGCACTGTGGGGTTACTTCAAAAACTTCCAAAGCTTGATGCAGGCCAGAGAAAGAATCCCCCACTCATTAGTTGAGAAATACAAGGATACAGTGTGCTTTATGGTAGACACTAATCAATGCCTAATGGAGGTAGTGGAGCCAAGGATAGTTTGGATCATGCCAATGGGGTATGAAGTAGATGAGAAAATGGTAGAGCTACATGTTCAACACATGCTAAGTCAACCCAAGGATCCTAAGGCAGAAAGGTTTGGAACCTTTCAAGAATTGAGTGTGAAAATTCATGTTAAACTAAGACAGCCTAAAATCAAGAGAAAAGTGAGAAGAGAAGTGGAAGAATTTGCCAAGAAACATGGAATATCAAAGGAGGCAGTTGATGCCAACAGCGAGAAGATGGAAAGGGCAGAGAAAGAGAAACAAGATGCAGAAAAGGAAAGTGATCCGGTGCAAGCCCCTTCCCAGACTAGATCCTCCAAGAGCTCTGCACCTACCACCTCTAAGAGCCAAAAGGCATCAAAACCAGAAGCCCAGACATCCAAAAAGGGAGAGAAAAGAACAAAGAAAAAGGCAACAAGATCCTATACAAGTTAGAAGGATTATGAAGAAACTGAAACTGATGAGGAAGTCAAGAAAATGAAGAAGAAGAAAACATCCGGTGAACCTTCTACTGGTCAAGGCAAAGAAGAAAAGGCAGAAGAATTTGTTGAAAAGCCTACTCTCCTCATTGATGATATCATCAAATCAGTCACTATGGATGGGAACTTGAAACCAATGACTGAATTTTATGATGATTATAGTGAAACTAATCAGAAGATCCTGCAAGAAGCTACAATCAAGTATTTAAACATCTACAACAAAGCATTCATTGAAATTATATCTCTGATTCCTAAAAGTCTAGAAAAGGAACTTGAAATAAGAAAGAACAATGCCATGGCAAAAGACCTAGAAATCTGGGAGCAGATTGCTATCCAACTTTATCCCTTCATCACTCCAAAGAAAATAAACATGGTCTTCAAAGATTGCAAGGATGAGTTCTAGAGCAAAGCTAGAATGAATAAGCTTATGCTTGGAGAGACTGATCAGGTGGCTAAAGAGACTGAAGAGATCCTCAGGAATGTCCATAAAAGATTCAATATTCATGTTATAGAGGACTTAGGTGATGAACCCTCTGCCATGGATGACAAAGGAGAAACTACTGAGATAGTTGCAGAAGAGACAAAGGAGACAAGTAAAGAGAAAGCTAAGGACTTTGATTCCTCTATTCTAGAAGAGGAAGTTCATGGACAAGAAGACACCTCTCTTCTGGATCCACCTGCAGACTCTAGAATTGAAGGAAAAGATAGAAAAGAAGAGAGCATCAATCAAGAAGAAGAAGTGAAGGGAAGAGAAGAAGGTCAAACAGAGAAGACCACAAGTGACAGTGTTGAGGCCACAGAAGGAAAGGAAACTCTGTCTCCGGTAAGAGACACTGTAGAAGCTGTCAAGGACTTCCTAACAAAAGAAATGATGGAACTAGATGAACTAAAACTACTTCAAGGACCATTTAATTTTGATTCCCTCTCCCCGGTTCAAACTATGAAGATAGCATCCTTTGCTCAAGCAAAGGCAAAAGAAAAAATTCTAAAGTCTCACATGGAAGATTGTGAGCTAATAGAAATTACATCCGGTGTGCTAGAGAAAATCATGCCATCCTTCCAAAAGGATCCTTCGGCCTCCACATCCGGTAATCTAAAGTCTCTTGTAAATTCTGTTCATACACATTTTGATTCCTTAGAGAAGTCAGCAGAAGAAAAGGTCCAGAAGGAGTTTTTGGGAAAGAGATTCTCTGAAGTACAAGGACTAATAACCAATGATTGGAGAAATATGGATATTGGGATAAAAAGCTTAGAAAATGCTCTTAAAGATGATGGAGAAGTATATAAATTTTGTTTATCCTAGTCTAAAGTGACAAAGGATATTGAGAAGAAAGTGAAAGAACAAGAGGATAAACTGTCAAGCTTCTCTCAAAATTTTGATCCTCTCAACACATCCATAATAAACCAGGAATGTCAGACTATTGCAGTCATAAATGAGATAAAGAAGCTTGAGAAGGAGAGGAAAAATATAATAAGTAGGATGGGTGAACTTAGAGGGATGATTATCCCTAAATTAGAGGCCATGCATGAGGCCCTATCTGATGCTCAGACCACAGCCTAGACTAGTGATCTGATAGATCTAAAGAGGGCAGAAGCTTTTGCATTCCTATTGAGTGGTCACATCTCAATTTTGGACAGGATGAAGCAGAGTTGGGCAACAGAATTCATCCAATTGAAGACAACTTTTGCAAATATACTTCAGTTTATGTAAGTATAACATGTATATATACTTATGCGGCTAAGTATAGTTAGATTTTTGGGAATTTTTAGTGTGTGGATTCTACCCTTTGCCATTGATCTCAAAGGGGGAGTGAGTAGCAATGAAAAATATGGAATCTAGCTAAAGGGGAGCTTCGGTAAAGTGTACATTAGAATAGAGCATCAACCAAGGGGGAGTGTAGTGTGACACTTAGTCATTTTTCACTAAGTGTTGCCATAAATGCCAAAGGGGGAGATTGTTGGCAAGAGACACTATGTGGCTTCATGAGTGTTGTCATTAATGGCAACAAAGTCCATCCCACACATCTACAGGACATGGTGTGTCTATACTGGAAGTCAGATTGAAGAGTATTTTGGTCTGGTGACCAAGAACAGAGCATGTAGCAAGGTCCGACAATCAGGTCTAGATCTCTCAAAGGAAGTATCTCAGTAAAGTGCAGACTTGGGGAAGACAAGAGGAGTACCATGACTAACACATTCCAGATATTGAGCCTACGGTGATGAAAGAGTGAAAAGATATGAACACCTAAGTGTTGGGTTCCTGTTTGGCAGAGTAGACTGAGGAAGAACTGACTGGCAGAACATTAGACCTTAATCTAGATGAGATATTGATGGTGATCAAGTTTCTTGAGGTATCATTCATGATTGGCTAACATGAATGATGACTTCTATAAGCATCTCCTTCATAGGCATCACTTGGTAAGCAAGGATTCAGCCGATAGACCATAGGTTGGGAAAATATTGAGTATTCCGAATGCTGACTAGAAAGATACTAAAATCCTTTGTGCGGATATATATACTAGATGGATTTTGATGAGAAAGAGTGTGTGGTGTATTGTGAAGTGCAAAGAAAAGTAGAGAGCGGTGTGGAAATAGTAATACAGGTTTGGTATATGACAGGATAGTAGCACCAAAGAAGAGGAAGAATGAAGTGCAATAGATCAGTGTATAGGGCCTAACCAGAACTGAACTTCAGCATGTGTGGATGCTTCTCATCAGTTCAAGTATCTTGTTACTTTCTTTATAAATTGTAGATAGTGAGTCTCTTGTAGGCAGTGAGCCTCTTGTGAGTAGTGTGCTCAGGCAGTGAGCCCTAATTGGCAAGTGTCATTTTGTACTTCCATTCTTTTAATAGAGAATACAATCTTGGGTTAGTCACCCCATGTTTTTTCCCTTAACAGGGTTTTCCACGTCAAAATTATTGTGTTGTGTATTGATTTTGTTTCTGCTTTCATGGTTATGAATGCTTAGTTGTTTTGATTCTACACTAGTTGTTAAAGAAGAACAGAAAGTTAAACTAATTAAGATAACTTATTCACCCCCCCTCTCAGTTATCAATAGTAATAACCCCTAACTTGTCCCTGAGATACTCAAAAGTATCCTTAGGCAGAGGCTTTGTAAAAATATCTGCAATCTGATCCTTGGTAGACACATATTCCATCTTAACTTCATTCTCTGTTACTTTTTCTCTTAGAAAGTGATACCTTGTTGATATATGCTTTGTCCTTGAGGGCATCACTAGATTCTTTGAATTCTTTATAGCACTTGTATTGTCACAAAAGAATGAAATTGGTTCTTCATACACAACTCTTATGTCCTTCAATGTTTGCTTCATCCAAAGCAATTGAGTGCAACAACATGCTGCAACAATATATTTTGCTTCTATAGTAGACAAAGAAATTGATTCTTGCTCATCCATGAAACCAATCTGTTTCCCAAGAGAAAAGTACCTCTACTTGTACTTTTTCTATCATCAGTATCTGTAGCCCAATCTACATTTGTATAAGCACTAAGAGTAAAATCAGTATCTTTGGGATACCACAATCCATAGTCTGAAGTGTCTTTTGAATACCTCATGATCCTCTTAACTGACATCACATGTGACTCTTTGGGATCTTCTTGAAATCTTGCCATAAGACAAATTGCATGCATTATGTTAGGTCTGGTATGGGTTAGATAAAGTAGTCCTCCAATCATACACCTATACTTTTTCTGATCATTCTTAGGTGATTCAACATTCTTGCTTAGCTTGCAACCAGTTACCATAGGAATACATACTGGATTAGAATCCTCCATTCCAAACTTCTTCAACAATTCTTTCACATACTTGGACTGAGAGTTAAAAATTCATTTTTTCTGACTGAGTAATTTGCAGTCCTAAATAGAAATTTATTTCACCAAACATAGACATCTCAAACTCCTTTTGCATTTCCTCTGCAAATTTCCTACACATACCTTCATTGCCTTCAAAGATGATATCATCAACAAAGACCACAACAACTAGAATTTGATCATCATTAATTATGAAATAGATATTATTGTCTACAGTGCCTTTATTGAACCCTAATTACATCAAATACTTGTCCAACCTTTCATACTAGGCTCTAGGAGCTTGCTTGAGTCCATACAGGGCTTTCTTCAATCTGCACACCATGTCACCTTGGTCTAATAAACGGAATCCTTTTGGTTGTTCAATGTAAACTTCTTCTATCTCTCCATTCAAGAAAGTAGACTTCACATCCATTTGGTACACCTTAAAATTTGTGTGTTGCAAAAGCCAAAAACATTCTTATAGCTTCAATCCTTGCCATAGGAGAAAAAATCTCCTCAAAATCTATGCCTTCAACCTGAGAATATCCTTTGCATAGCAGTCTTGCTTTGTTTCTTACCACTTCACCACTTTCATTCATCTTGTTTCTGAAGATCCATTTGGTTCCAATCACATTCTTATCAGCAGGTCTAGGAATCAATTCCCAAGTTTGATTCTTTTCTATCTGCATCAGATCTTCTTCCATAGATTTTACCCAACTTCCATCTATGCAAGCTTCACTTACAGTTTTAGGTTCAATCTGTGAAAGTAAACTATAGTTCACCTATTCCTCTGTAGCTCTTTTCCTTGTCAATACCCCTTTGATTTTGTCACCAATAATTTGATCTTCAGAATGATTAATCCTTACATACCTGGGAGTTTTAATAGCACTTTCAGGAGTCTTTCCTTCTTCAACATGACTGTCCTTTTGTTCTACCTTTTCTTTATTGACTGTAACAAAAGGTTCATTTGATTCATAGCCACTCAGATCTGATGTTAAGATATAATATATAAGACTTTTCTTATTTTTTAAGAATATTAATAAATATAAGATTAATATTGTAGCACTAGTAGGCCTTACTCTTAGTAGAGTATCCAAGGAAAATTCCTTCATCACATCTAGCATCAAACTTGTCTAGCTCTTTATCTCTTCTGATATAACATTTGCTTCCAAAGCTTTGAAATATTTCACTGTGGGAACTCTTCCATACCACAATTCAAAAGGAGTTTTTGTACCATTACCTTTGACCTGGACTCTATTTTGAATGTAGACAATAGTGTGTATAGCTTCTCTCGAATACACTTTCGGTAGGTTAGCATCCATCATCATTGTCCTAGCAGCCTCTTGAACTATCCTATTTTTTCTTTCAACAACTCCATTCTGCTCAGGAGTCCTAGGAGTAGACAAATGTCTCTTTATCCCATGCTCTTCACAAAAAATATTGATTTCATTTGATGTAAAATCACCTCCTCTATCAGATCTTAAGCACTTGATCCTCAACTCTAATTCATTCTCAACCATCCTTGAAAACTTTGAACTTGTCTAGGGCTTCTAATTTGTCTTTTAAAAAAGTGACCCATGTCATTCTAGAATAATCATCAATAAGCAACATAAAGTACCTATCTCCTTGCAGACTTCTTGTTCTTGTAGGTCCACACAAATCTGTATGCACCAGCTCAAGCAATCCATCAGAAAATTGTTCTTTGCTCTTGAAACTGGTCTATTTTTCCAATTGGCATTCCTTGCAAATAGTATTAGTAGGCTTTACAAGCTTAGGCAGATCTCTCACAGCTTGTACTAAGCTTATCTTCATCAAGTTATCAAAATTGATATGACACATCCTTCTATACCACATCCAACTCTCATCTGTCTAAGCCAACAAACAACAATTATTAGTTCCCCTCAAGTGATAAACATTACCTTTGGTCTCCTTACAAGTTGCAATGACTGTTCCGGAGCTTTCCATGATCTTTAATCCATTATCCTTGAAACTTAGATCATACCCTTTTTCACACATCTGACCAACACTTAAAAGATTATGATTTAAACCCTTTACATATAGAACATCATTTGTGTTATTCTTTCCATCAAAAGAAATGGATCCTCTTCCACAAATCTTACCAACTGTATTATCCCCAAACCTAACCAATCCTCCATCATACTTTTCCACACTTAAAAACTTGTTTTTATCACCGGTCATGTGATGTGAACATCCACTGTCAATAATCCATTCATCCTTATCTTTCTCAACCTGGACAGACAAAGCACTTTCTTCCACTGGTTTTTCTTCCTTCACACAATTAGCAGGATTATCAGACATAGATTCTTCTTTAATTGCAATAAATGCGCATTCATTTACACTAGTAGTATTTTCATCAAACTCATCATCTATTACACCATCATCATCAAGATCTCTAAAATAGCATTTCTTGACAATTCTAGGTCTACTTTCAAATTTCTTCTTACCTCTTTCAATTCTTTCTAGACATTTGGAGGCATAGTGACCAATCTTACCACAAGAGAAGCATTTGAATGGTAATTTGCCTTTGAACTTACTGGTACCTCTTTGCATTCTGTCCACAAAGTTGTCTTTGACCTCATCAAGGTCATCATCAAATTCCACAGCATATTTTTGAGATCTCAAAGTTTTTTATGAAGTGTTGGCTTTGAAAGGAGTCTCAATCTTTGGTATAGCATTGCCAAACTCTCTCATCTCAAAAGTTGTAAGCTTCCCAAGCAACTGATCTTTTGTAATCGTGTTCACACTCATAACTTCTTCAATTGCCGACACCTTGAGACTATAGGATTTAGGCAAAGACCTAAGAATCTTCAGTAAAACCTCATCTTCATCAATAGTTCCTCCAAGACCTTTGATTCCATTGACAATTTCATCAACCTTTTGCATATAGATTGTTATGTTCTCATCATCACTCATCTTTAGGGCTGCATACATTACCTTTAGATTTTGTAATTTTGCACTTTTTATAGAATCATATCCTTCATAAAAGAATTTCAACTTTTCCCAGATTTCATGATCAATTTCCAAATCCATTACTTTCACTAACTCAATGTTGGACAAAGCATTTAACAGAGCATCTCTAGCCTTTCCATTAAACTCATACTATTTGACTTCATCTTCATTTGATGGTCCATTTTGAGGAATAGTATACTTTTTATCTGTTATCTTCCAAACATTATAACTAAGAGAAATAAGATGACTTTTCATGTGTACCTTTCAAAAAGCATAATTCATTCCATCAAACTGCAGTGACTCTTTACTGTGCGCCATCCCGGATTTACCTCAAGCTGTTAGGCTCTTTACTGAGGAACCCTCGCTTTGTTACCAATTGTTGAAATGCGCAAGACAACTAAGAGGGGGGGTGAATTAGTTGTAACCAAAACTTTAAAACCACCAACACATCAACCACTTAATTAATATTATTGTAATTTAACCATGAAAGCATGAAATTAGAACTTAAATACATTCACACATGAGACACATGAGACACCATATTTTTACATGGAAAACCCTATAAGGGAAAAACCACAATGAGTGTTAGCTCACAATATAAAAGATATATCAAAATTTACATCAAGGCCTACTGCCGAAGGCTCATTGCCAATGGGGCTCACTACCCAAAATGCTCACTGCAGAAGAAGTGGCTCACTGCTAATGGGGTGGCTCACTACCATTGGGTTGCTCACTGCCAGAGTTGGTGAACTAAGATAGTAGCATCTACACTATGCCAATGTTCAATTCCATTGAAGCACAATAAATATCCTCTGCTTTGCTCTCCTTTTTCACTTTGCAATTATCTTTTCATTTTCACATATGCCACACACTAATTCACAACTTCATTTCATGTCTTTATACAATTCATCAACCTTGGAATGAACAGCAAGGTCAACATTACAATCATCAACCTTTGGAACAATCTCCAAGGTACGTATACATAAATATTTAGCCAATATTCAAATTACATTTGGACTTAAACGGATTAAGGGAGAAGAAAAATAAAGGTGGACCATGCCAAGCCTTAGCTAGGACTTAAATGCAATTTTCCACGCAACAACATGCTTTACAAACTTTGAAGCACAAGCACAAGTAATGAAAACAACCAAGTCAGCTAAAACCGGTGTTAACAGTAAGACCTTTAGGAACACGCTTCATGCATGATCCTAATTACACTTTGTGGACCAATCAAAAGGCAAGAACATGATCTAGAGACATCCACAAGCACGTTACAATCATCAAGAACATCTGCACAACCTCTAAACACTTTATCCATAAGATTCTTCAAACCAGGGCACTTGAACATTACTGTCGGCCACTATCATAAAGGAAAGATCGCTTGCGGAGCACCAAATCATGAACCATTTGAACTAAATACACATAACATCATTGCAAACTTAATTCTAGAACCGCAAATTGTAAAACATGAATGCGGAGAAATGTAGAACAAAATACATTCTCCCTGTCACCATTAAATACATAGAAAAGCAGTTTTTACTTTGGTGAATAGAACTCACTCAAATCTTCACATCGGAGGCTCAAACTTGAAACATAGAATCTATAGATATCCCTTAACATTACTTCCAATTCATACAAAAAGATATTCAATCTATAGGATATGCGGAGCAAAACATTGCACTGTTCTGGTAGATAAAGAAATTCTACATTTGTACTAATTCCTCAAATACTTGTTCTGACTTATTCAAATAACTTCCTTAGGTGTTGACATCAATGACAACACTTACTACTCATACTTGCAACAAAATATAGATAAAGATATTAATAGAAGTTGGCACATTGTGGTGAAGGGCTATGAAGGCACATGAATAGATTGTTGAATACACAAGACAATTGAGAGGGGGTGAATCAGTTGTATCAAAAATTTTAAACCCTCACAAACATTCAGATCCACATTAACCTTTAAACTTTTATGATGATTAAACATGAACCACAAATAACAGAAACTAAAACATAATAGCACCAAACATAAGACAACACCAAATTTTATGTGGAAAACCCAAGAAGGGAAAAACCACAGTGAGGATTAGCTCATAAGATAAATTAGTAGCAATACCAAATTAAAAAAGACTCACTGCCCAAAAGAGAGAATGCTCACTACAGGTGGACTCACTATCCAAATTGACTCACTACCCACTGAGAAAGATAGAGAGAAAGAAGAGAAGGCTCATTGCCAGGGATGAATTGATATAATTTTATCTAACCTATGCATGGAGTTCAGTTCCAATGATGCTCAATATTCACCACAACACAAACGACACCTTCGCAGCAACACTGAAAAATAGTAAACACCTTCGACTCATTGCATCTAGTAGCCTAACACATGAAATATCTCACTGCAATGATCAAATTTGCATCACAAACATCATGTCCATCACACCTAACTAATAGTCACAAATCCTTGACACTTATTTATACCACCATCAACCTTGAAATCAATCTCCAAGGTCGGCAACACAACTTAACCCATAAAATTCAAATTAAGTCTGGACCTAAAAATTCCCATGGAGGAAGGAAATGAATGAAAACCACACCACATCTTAACACAGACCTAAATCCACTCTTACACATTATTCCATGCTTCCTTAATCAACTAAGCACAACTATAATTAATGTAAACAACCAAGTCAACCAAACTTGTGTAAACACTATAAACTATTAAGCACACATTTCCTCAAAAGTAAACACACCTCATGAATCTTACATGAAGCTTTAACACAATCTAGAAACATCCACTAACATCTTGAAGTCACCTAAAAACCAACAAATTCAACCACAAATTTCACCTGAAGAAAGTTCACAATCTGCTTACAAAGAACAATGTCAAACTCTGCTAAACAAGAAATCACTTTTCGAAGCATCAAATCACAAACCTTCTGGATTGAAGATAGATGAGAAGCTTATAAGCACACATCTAGAACCACAACACTTGAAACCACTCACCAGAGAAATGCAAAGCAAAACACTTTCTCTCAGACACACCGCAGACACTATTAAACACTATTCTCAAACTGGTGAACACAACTTTACTGCACAATGATTTGGGGCACTAAATTTTGGATTTAGCATCTTCAAACATTTCTAAATGACATATTCAAACTACACACTTAGATCTCCAACACTAAATAAATGCAGAGAAAAAACTCAAACATCACTCTATAAGCCAGAAGACTTCTTCAACACATTGTTTCCAATATTAATCAAATTTTCTCAAAAGCACTTGGAAAATCAGCAACAAGAACACTTTACCAACATCATCAACACTATCTCAACATTCACAAATAACTCAAACTCACACTCTTTCCATATCCTCAACTCTACTCAACCTTATCTCTGATCTCTGCCCAACACAAACTTACTCATACTCTTGCATCATTTCTTAACTCATGCAGAAGACATAGTTGACACCAATGACAACACATGCTTGTTGACATCAATGACAACACCAATTAGCACATACTTGCAACAATCTCCCCCTTTGTCATTGATGGCAACACAAAATGCGAAAAACCATCAAAACACAGCTCTACACCCATTTTCTTTACTTTCATACTCTCCCCCTTTTTTTTACACATCTTACTCTCTCTCCCTGATCACTGATTCATTTCTTTTTCACATTGTTCTCTCTCCCCATTTCACATCAATGGCAAAGGGTGACACACCTCTTCTTTCACTCAAATCAAGTCACATGATCTTTTCTTTTCACCACTTTGAATACTCCCCGTTAGGAGTGCACACCATACTATATCAACTCTTACTCCCCTAACTGCAACAATCATCATGACCACTACCTACTCCCCCTGAGAGGTAGCCTCCAACATCAGTCCAGAAAAGAATGAATTTTGAAATTTACCAGACTGATGCACTTCCTTATGCATCTAGTTCAATGAAGGAGGGGCAATAACCCCCAACTTCTCCCAGAGATACTCAAATGTATCCTTAAGAAGAGCCTTAGTGAATATATCAGCAACCTGATCCTTAGTAGGCAAATACCCAAGCTTCACTTCATTCTCTGCAACCTTCTCTCTCAGAAAGTGATACCTAATTGAGCTATTCTTTGTCCTTGAATGCATCATCATATTCTTTGAACTATTAATAGCACTTGTATTATCACATAAAATATAGATTGGCTCATCATACACAACTTTGATATCCTTCAAGGTTTGTCTCATCCATAACAACTGTTTGCAACATGATGTTGCAACAATATATTTTGTCTCTGCACTAGATAAAGACACTAAATCTTGTTTCTTACTTAGCCAAGACACAATCTGCATCTAAGAAAGAATGCACCACCACTTGTACTTTTCATGTCATCTACACAACCAACCCAATCTGTATTTGTATAAGCACTTAGAGTAAAGTTAGTATCTTTTGGATACCACAAGCCATGATCCAGAGTGCCCTTTAAATATTTGAATATCCTCTTCACTACCATAATATGTGACTCTCTAGGATCTACTTGAAATCTAGCCACAAGATAGACTGCATGCATAATATCTGGTCTAGTAGCAGTCAGATATAGTAATCCTCCAATCATTGATCTATACTTTCTCTAATCATCCTTAGGAGATTCATCATTCTTGCTCAACTTACAACCAATAACCATAGGAGTACAAACTAGTTTAGAATCTTCCATTCCAAACTTCTTTAATAACTCTTTTACATACTTTGACTAAGAAATGAAAATACCCCTTTCTGTCTGATTGATCTGTAACCCAAGGAAGAAATTTATTTCACCACACATTGACATTTCAAATTCTTTCTACATCTCATCTGTAAAACTTTTACACATAGCTTAATTTCCACCAAAGATTATATCATCTACATACACTTCCACAATCAAAATTTGATCAAGTCACTTACTTTGATGTATAGATTGCTATCTGCAGACCCTTTATTGAATCCTTATTATAATAAATACATGTCTAGCCTTGCATATCAAGCTCTGGGGGCTTGCTTCAATCCATATAGTGCCTTCTTCAACCTACAAACCATATTTGGCTTATCTAACAACTAAAATCTTTCTGGTTGCTCTATGTACACTTCCTCTTCTAACTCACCATTCAAGAAAGTAGACTTCACATCTATTTGATATACTTTGAAATCCTTATGTGCTGCAAAAGAAAAAACATCCTAATGGCCTCCATTTTTTCCACCAAAGCATAATTTTCCTCATAGTTTATTCCTTCCACTTGTGAGTATCCTTTACACACAAGTCTTTCCTTGTTCCTTACCACTTTTCCATTCTCATTCAATTTGTTCTCGAATAACCACTTAGTTTCAATTACATTTTTGTTCTCTAGTCTTGGGACATTTCCCAAGTCTGATTCTTCTCAATCTGCATTTGTTCCTCTTCCATAGCCTTGATCCAGTACTCATCCTTGTATGCCTTAGCCACTGTTTTAGGTCCAACTTTAGAAAGTAAACATAGATTTACCTATTCTTTAGCAACTCTTCTTCTTTTCAATACACCTTTTCTCTTATCACCAATGATCTGGTCTTCAGACTGATGCTTTTGCACATACTTGGGAGTTTTAGGGATTCTTTCTAGAGCTTCTTGTTCTTCAACCTGTACTTATTTTTCTTTAGTTTCTTCTTCTTCTCTGCAAGAAGACTCATCTGACTCATCTCATATTCATTGACCTCTGAAATCTTCTGTATATCTTCATCAACCTTAACATTAGCACTTTCAATAAATTTTTTTTGTTGTAGTACCGATGAGCTTTACTTCTAGTGGAGTACCCAAGGAAGATACCTTCATCACACCTTGCATCAAACTTTCCTAATTCTTCATCTCTTCTGATATAACATTTGCTTCCAAAAACTTTGAAATATTTAATAGTAGGAATCCTTCCATACCATATCTCAGAGAGAGTCTTTGTGTCATTTTCTCTTACTTGTACTTTGTTCTATATGTAGACAACAGTATGAATTACTTCTCTCTAGTAGACTTCTGATAGGTTTGCTTCTTTGATCATTGTCCTTGTAGCTTCTTGAATGGTCATGTTCTTCCTTTCAACTACTCCATTCTGTTGAGGAGTTCTAGGGGTAGATAATTGCCTCTTTATCCCATGATCCTCACAAAACATGTTAAACTCATTAGAAGTAAATTCTCCACCTTTGTCAAACCTCAAACATTTGATCTTCATATCTATTTAATTTTCAACCATTGCTTCAAAGGCTTTAAACTTATCTAGGGCGTCTAATTTTACCTTAAGAAAAGTGACCCATGTCATTCTAGAGCAATCATCAATAAATAACATGAAATACCTGTCACCTTGAAAACTCCTTACTCTAGTAGGAACATAAAGATCTGTATATACCAATTCCAACAGTCTGGTAGAGGACTGATCCTTGACTTTGAAGCTTCTTCTTGTTTTCTTTCTAATCTGACATTCCTTACATAAATCATTGATGGGCTTTGTAATCTTTGGCAGATCTCTCATGACTTGAACTAAACTTATCCTTCCCAGGCTATCAAAATTGATGTGACACAATCTCCTATTCCATAGCCAACTCTCACTGATCTGAGTCATAAAGAAATAACTATCACCACCTTTGAGATGATAAACATTTCCAATTGTCCTCTTTCCAGCAACAATCACTGTCCTAGAGCTTTTTCTCATCTCATGAACATCATCCTGAAACATAAGATTGTAACCCTTGCTACACATCTGTCCAACACTCATCAAACTCTTAACATAGAGAACATCATCAATGTTATGCTTTCCATCAAAATTGATTGAACCTTGTCCACAGATCTTAGTAGATGCATCATCACCAAACCTAACTACTCCGCCATCATATTTTTCAAGTTTAACAAACTTACTCTTATCACATGTCATATGATTTGAGCATCCACTGTCAATGACCCAGTCATCTTTTTCTCTTCTAGCATGAAAAGCAGACATTATAATGCCTTCAGGGTCAGTACTTGCTTCTGGACCCTTTTCCTTCACACAGTTTCTAGAGTTAGTAGAAATAGTTTCATCTCTTAGGGATATGGATAAGCATTCATTATTGAAAGGAAGCTAGGTGTGCGGAAATCGCTTCCTACACTAATCTAATGAGGGGAGGAGAGTGCAAATTCAATTTTATCCTTACTATTATAGAAATGTTAAACCACTAACAGAGATATTGCAACAAACACAGAAACAAGAAAGTGAGACAGAAGAAGAGAGACACAAGATATACGTGGGGAAAACCCTTATCAGGGAAAAAACTTGACACTCTAAAACCTGCTCAATGTATTATCAAAACTAAAATGGTTTACAATACACTTGCAATGCAAGCTCTTAGGAGTCTTCAACACTCACATCTAGAGATAAATCAGCAGCATAACAGTACCTGTCAAACCTATAATACATCTCCTCTCAAAATCACATGTTTATATAACAAATACAAGGCAAATATGGCTCCACATAGGGATTGGCATCCAACATGGCCTCATGGCCCAAAACCCACACCTATGGACACTTGTCCAACTCTATAGGATGATCTTGACACTTGTCAAGTCACCCCATCCCAAGGAGGTTGCCTATTTCCAAAATGGGCTATGACATATGCTCTTACAACTCTTACAACCATCATAGAATATGTCATAGTTATCATAACTTACAGATATAAGAGAATCTATCATACACAGGCTATAAATAGCATATTCTCTTACAACATCTCATAGTCCACCTTGGGGCACCCAAAGATGCCTTTTTCAAAGATGCTCTTTGATACATGTCTTCACCTGTCATAGAATCTCCTATTTCTGACTCTTACATGTCATAACTTCATCATAGGAATCTGTCATGACCGTTACAGTCAATATTCCCTTACACAACACCCAAGATGCCAACACATGGCAAAATATTCCTACCACTAAGTGGGACACCTATCTCCTCATGTGAGGACAAAAAATACATGTGGTCATCTGCCATGTAGGATGACACATCACCGTGCCAACTCCCACAATATGACAACATAGGATTTGTATCCAATTAATACAATAGGCAATTAATAAATAAATATAATGTAAAAATAAAAGGAATTACCAAGGTTGAGACACCTTAATTCCAAACATTCTCCCACTTGTCGAACACCTTGTAAGAGATAATAGAATCAACAAGATTTAACTGCTATAGGCCAAGAGGCCCATAGACTCCGAACACCATATGAACTTCTTTGTGCCCACTGGTTTCATCAATGCATCTGCAACATTCTTCAAAGTATCTACCTTCTCCAAATTTACCTTCTCATCCTCTACCATGTCTCGCACGAAGTGAAAATAAACATAAATATGCTTTTTTCTGGCATGGAAAGTTGGATTCTTCCCAAGGCAAATCGCACTATGACTGTCACAACTTATCATAATCTGTCCTGCATCAACACCAATATCTGAACACAATCTCTTAAGCCAAATGGCTTCCTTACAAGCATGAGTTGCATCCATATACTCATCTTCTGTAGTGGACAAAGCAACCACAGGTTGTCGCTTACTCATCCAACTAATTACACCACCAAACATAGTGAACACATAGGCACTGGTGGATCTCTTGCTATCAATGTCACCTGCCCAATCAAAATCCACTAATCTACGAATACAAACTAATTGTGGAGGTTTTGTAGCATTGCCATGATAGCAAATGGAATACTTGGAAGTACCCTTCAAATATCTAAACACTCGCTTAAATGCATCCCAATTGACCCGTCTAGGATTAGCCATAAATTGACTAAGGACTCCCACTACTTGGGCAATGTCTAGTCTTGTGCAGACCATAGCATACATCAAACTATCAACAACACTAGCATAAGGTACTCTGCTCATGTCCTCCACCTCACTAGGATATTTTGGACAATCATTAACAGACAACTTTGTCCCCAAAGAAATAGGAACACACAATGGTCTACAATTTGCCATGCTGAACCTGTCCAACACGGTCTTCACATACTTACTCTGGCTTAACCAAAGTTTTATGTTAGCTCTATCTCTTCTGATATCCATTCCTAGAATGTACCTAGCTACCCCAAGATTTTTCATCTCAAACTATGCGGACAACTGAGACTTCAAATCAAAAATCATATTCCTACCATTCCCAATCAACAACATATCATCAACATACAATGCAATAATTAGAATGTGATCATTGTCAAATTTGTAATACACACAATGATCTGATTTCAATCTTAGTTATCTAATCGACAACACAAAGGCATCAAACTTCAAGTACCACATCTTAGGAGACAGCTTCAAACCATACAAGAACTTCTTTAACTTGCAAACTAAATTTTCTTTACCTTTCTCTATGTAATGCTCTGGCTGTGACATGTAAATATCTTCCTCCAAATCACCATGAAGGAAAGTTGTCTACACATCCATCTATTCTACCTCTAAGTCATAAGCAGCTGCAAGAGATAATAGAAATTGAATGGATGTTAGCTTTGCAACGGGAGAGAAATTTTCACCATAATCAACTCCCTCCACTTGTGAATACTCCTTTGCAACCAATCTAGCCTTGTACTTTTCAACACTGCCATCTGCACCGAATTTCTTCTTGAACACCCATTTGCATCTAACGGGTTTCCGTCCATCAGGCAAAGGCACCAAGTCCCATGTTTTATTCTTCTCCAAATAAACCATCTCATCCTCCATGGCCTCCTTCCAGGAACCTGCATCTTTCATGCCCATAGCCTCTTTCACAGCTCTAGGCTCATCATTGTTAGTAAGTAAAGAAAAAGTACAACTAGAATCAAGTAATGAATAACCAAACCTATCAGGTTGCTTGCTTGTTCGTGTACACCTCCTCAATGGCTGAGGTTGAGGTTTTGCTTCTTCTTCTGAGCTTTCAGAGCTGCTAGAGATCTCCTCATCATCAAATGTCACAGGGTCTGTATGTTCAGTCTTCTCAGGGGTAGAAGGAAACTGAACCGCATCTTCTTTCTTTTCTGTCTGTTCTGGTTGTAGAACAATGGAAGAAGGTGTTAACTCTCTAAAGATAACACTTCTTCTATACAACACTTTTTCAGCCACGAGATCCCAAAGCTTGTATCCTTTCACACTGACACCATAGCCAATGAAAATACATTTAACAGCCGTGTTCTCCAATTTAGACTGTTTCTCCCTAGGCACATGTGCATATGCCTCACAACCAAAAAGATGAAGATGTCTAACTAAAGGCTTCTTACTAGACCACACCTCCATAGGTGTCTTACCAACAAGAGATGATGTAGGAGATCTGTTTACTAGATAGAAAGTAGTGGCAATAGCTTCAGCCCAAAACTTTTGTTCGAGGCTCGCTCCACTAAGCATACTCCTAGCCTTCTCCATCAGTTTCTTATTCATCCTCTCTGTAACTCCATTTTGTTGCAGGGTATATGGAGTTGTCTTATGCCTTTCAATCCCTTGCTCTTTATAGAACTTATCAAACTCTGCCGAACAAAACTCACCACTGTTGTAAGTTCTCAAACACTTAATCTTTTTACTAGTCTAATTTTCAGCAAAGGCTTTAAACTCTTTAAACCGACTAAAGACTTCAGTCTTGCTTCTGATAAAATAAACCCATGTCCTTCTAGTGTAATCATCTATAAAAGATACAAAATATATAGATTTTGAAATCGAAGGAACATTAATAGGACCAAACACATCAGAATGAATAAGATCCAATACACCAAAAGATTTGTGAGAACTAGAGTAAAACTGAACACAGTTTTGCTTTCCATAAATGCAATGTTTACAAAAGTCAAACTTGAGAATACAATCATTTAACCCCTCAATGATGTTTTTATTTTTTAGGGTATGTAGACCCTTCTCACCAATGTGTCCATATCTCAAATGCCATAACATAGTCTTTTCAGCATGAAGTTTAACTTCCAAAGCATGTGCACTACCATTAGAACTAGTTACAATAGATTTCTTCCCTACTCGTTTAGATGGTGGGGATGAATTGACTGTAGCTCATTTCTTCGAGTCAGAAGAACTATTGCACTATGAAGTGCATGCCTCCAGCTAAAACAAAGTACCCTTCGCAAGAACCATAGATCCTCTAGTCATCTTGCATCCATCCTTCGAAAAGACAACCTGCACACCTACATCATTCAACATACTTACAGAAAGCAGGTTCTATGCAAGGCCTGGAATGTGCATAACTCTAGTGATCCCCTTCACTCATCCATTAGGGAATCAGATTGAGACTCTTCATGACCAACAATCTTCAGATGATAGTCATCACCCAGGTACACTCTTCCACCATCAAACTCTTCATACTTCGTGAACTAGTCTTGATGTGAGGTCATGTGGAATGATGCACCAGAATCAATCAACCACACATCATCAGATGCATGGGTGGCCAGGGCTGCGATGAAGGCATTACCATCATCTTGTGACTTGTCAGAATCTGAATCAGGAGCTTTCTTCTTCTTTTTCTTCTCCTCTTTACATTCCTTTCAAAAATGCCTAGTTTTTCCACAGTTCCGATAGAAAGCCTTGGACTTTCCAGGGGATTTGGATCTCCCATGAGATTTGGATCTGCCCTTATCACCTTTCTTGTCCTTCTTCCCTTTCTCTTTGGGTCTTCCACGAACCGCAAGAGCCTCTTTGGCTGCCTCATAAGACTTTCTTCGCATCTCTTTAAATAACGTGAAGATACCACATCTTCCATCTTGAAGGTGGTAGTGGTGATTCCAATAGATATGACAAGATGATCCCATGAATTTGGTAAAGAACAAAGTAGGGTCATGCATCGATCCTCCTCCTCCATTTTCACACCCACAGATGTCAACTGTGCAACAATCATGTTAAAAGCATTCATGTGATCCACAACTGATCCTCTTTCTTCCATCGTCAGAGTGAACAACTTCTTTTTCAAGAAAAGTTTGTTTACCAAGGACTTGGCCTGATAAACATCACCCAACTTCTTCCAAAGATCTTTCGTGCTCTCCTCCTCATGGACATTCAACAGGATAGAGTCAGCTAAACAAAGTCTTATGAGACCCTTAGCCTTCTGATCTTTGAGGTCCCAATCAACTTGTGACATTGTTGTAGGTCTCCCATAGGTCACGATCAACAAGTAGGTCCTCCATCTTGACTTTCCACAACTTGAAATTAGTGCCATTGAATTTCTCAACCTCTAACCTTCCGGATGTGGTTGCTATTTCCTTGCTGCAACAAGATATAGAATACTCTATACAAGACTCCCACTCAACCTAAGATTAGCTCAAAAAACCCCTACCCAGTAGCTAGAACTAAAACTAGCCATACTCTAATACCAACTGAAAGGAAGCTAGGTGTGCGGAAATTGCTTCCTATACTAATCTAATGAGGGGAGGAGAGTGCAAATTCAATTTTATCCTTACTATTATAGCAATGTTAAACCACAAATAGAGATATTGTAGCAAACACATAAAAAAGAAAGTGAGACAGAAGAAGAGAGACACAAGATATGCATGGGGAAAACCCTTATTAGGTAAAAAACCCCACACTCCAAAACCTACACAATGTATTATCAAAACTAAAATGGTTTACAATACACTTGCAATGCAATCTCTCAGGAGTCTTTGACACCTATATTTGGAGATAAACCAGTAGCATAATAGTACCTATCAAACCTGTAATACATCTCCTCTCAAAGCACATGTTTATATAACAAATACAAGGCAAATAAGGCTCCACATAGGGATGGGCGTCCAACATGGCCTCATGGCCCAAAACCCACACCTATGGACACTTGTCCAACTCTGTAGGATGCTCATGACACTTGTCAAGTCACCCCATCCCAAGGAGGTCACCTGTTTCCAAAATGAGCTATGACAGTTGCTCTTACGACTCTTACAACCGTCATAGAATCTGTCATAGCTGTCATAAATTATAGTTGTAAGAGAATTTGTCATACACAGGCTATACATAGCATATTCTCTTACAACATGTCATAGTCCACCTTGGGGCACCCAAAGATGCCTTTTTCAAAGATGCCCTTCGACACATGTCTTCACCTATTATAGAATCTCCTATTTCTGACTCTTACATGTCATAACTTCGTCATAGGAATCTGTCATGACCGTTATAGTCAATATTCCCTTACACAACATCCAAGATGCCGACACATGGAAAAATAGTCCTACCACTAAGTGGGATGCCTATCTCCTCATGTGAGGACAAAAAATACATGTGTTCATATGCCATGTAGGATGAAAAATCACCATGCCAACTCCCACAATATGACAACATAGAATTTGCATCCAATTAATACAATAGGCAATTAATAAATAAATACAATGTAAAAATACAAGGAATTACCAAGGTTGAGACACCTTAATTCCCAACAATTATCATTATCATCCTCATAATCAAATTCATCATCAGATATGCATGCATCTTCTCTAACATAGTAACTTTTCTTAACCATCTTACCTCTATTTTCCCTATTCTTAATTATCAAAGCTCTATCTGGACATCTTGAAGCATGATGACCTATTTTTCCACAACTAAAACATTTAAAAGGAAACTTACCACTAAACTTTCCAATACCCTTTTTCATCCTTCTCACAAATTTAGCTTCCACTTCATCAAGGTCTTTCAAATCTAATTCCACAGTCTTTTCTAATTTGCCAACCTTAAAAGAAGTCCCATCCTTTGCAGTTCCACTAGTTGTACCAAACTCTCTTATTTCAAAAGCAGTTAAGGTGCCAAGCAGCTGATCTTTGGTAAACTAATTCAAGTTTTGTAATTCTTTAATAGAAGAAACCTTATGACTGTAAGATTTAGGAAGAGCTTTGAGTACCTTCAATATCACTTCTTTATCTTCTATATTTCCACCAAGTCCTTTGATGCCATTGAAAAATTCATCCACCTTCTATAAGTAGCTTGTAATTTTTTCATCTTTAGACATTCACATGGTCTCAAATGTGAGCTTCAATTTTGCATTTAAGCTTGTTTGACCTTATCATCTCCTTCATAAACAATTTCCAAATTTTTCCAAATCTCATTAGCAGTTTTCAAATTCACAACTTTCACCAACTCAGAATTAGTAAGACCACTTAGAAGAGCATGTTTTTCCTTACCATCACTTTCAGTAGCTTTGATCTCATCATCAATATCTATACCATTCTCAGGTACAGTGTAATTAGACCTAATAGATTTCTAGATCTCATAACCAAGAGAAATTAGAATGGCTTCCATCCTTATCTTCCAAAGAGCATAGTCTAATCCATCAAACAAGGGAATATCCTTCTTGTGCGCCATCCCAGATCTAACTTAAGTTGTTAAGCTTTCTTCAAAGGAACCTTGCTCTGATACTAATTGTTGAATGCACAAGACAACTGAGAGGGTAGAGGGTGAATTAGTTGTATCAAAAATTTCAAACCCTCACAAACATTCAGATCCACATTAACCTTTAAACTTTTATGATGATTAAGCATGAACCACAAATAATGGAAACTGAAACATAACAACACCAAACACAAGACAACACTAGATTTAATGTGGAAAACACAAGGGAAAAACCACGGTGAGGATTAGCTCACAATATAAAGTAGTAGCAATACTGAATTACAAAAGGCTCACTACCCAAAAGAGAGAATGCTCACTGCAGGTGGGCTCACTGTCCAAATGGACTCACTGCCCACTGAGAAAGATAGAGAGAAAGAAGAGAAGGCTCACTGCTAGGGATGAACTAATATAATTGTATCTAGCCTATGCATGGAGTTTAGTTCCAATGAATCTCAATATTCACCACAACACACACGACACCTTCACAACAACACTGAAAAATAGTAGACACCTTCTACTCACTGCATCCAGTAGCCTAACACATGAAATCTCTCACTGCATTGATCAAATTTGCATCGCAAACATCATGTCCATCACACCTAACCAATAGTCACAAATCCTTAACACTTATTTATACCATCATCAACCTCTAAATGAATCTCCAAGGTCAGCAACACAACTTAACCCATAAAATTCAAATAAGGTCTAGACCTAAACATTCCCACGGAGGAAGGGAATGAATGAAGACCACACCATATCTTAACATGGACCTAAATCCACTCTTACATGTTATTCCACACTTCCTCAATTAACAAAGCACAACCACAATTAGTGTAAACAACTAAGTCAACCAAACTTGTGTAAACACTATGAACTATTAATCACACACTTCCTCAAAAGTAAACACACCTCACAGATCTTACACAAAGATTTAACACAATCTAGAAACATCCACAAACATCTTGAAGTCACCTAAAAATCAACAAATTCAACCACAACAACTTTCACCTGAAGAAAGTTCACAATCTACTTACAAATTGTCGAACTCTGCTACACAAGAAATCACTTTTCAGAGCATCAAATCACAAACCTTCTAGATTGAAGATAGATAAGAATCTTATAAGCACACATCTAGAATTGCAACACATGAAACCACTTGGTAGAGAAATGCAGAGCAAAACACTTTGTCCTAGACACACTGCAAACACTGTTAAACACTATTCTCAAACTGGTGAACACAACTTTCACTGCACAATGATCTGGAGCACCAAATTCTAGATTTAGCATCTTCAGACACTTCTAAATCACATATCCAAACTATACACTTAGATCTCCAACACAAAAGAAATGCAGAGCAAAAACTTGAATAGCACTCTATAAGCCAGAAGACTTCTTCAACACACTATTTCCAATATTAATCAAATTTTATCAATAACACTTGGAAACTCAACAACAAGAAGACTTTACCAACATCATCAGCATTATCTCAACATTCCTAAACAACTCAAACTCACACTCTTGCCATATCCTCAACTCTGCTCAACCTTATCTCTGATCTCTGCCCAACACAAACTTACTCATGCAGAAGACACAGTTGACACCAATGACAACACAAGCTTGTTGACATTAATGACAACACTGATTAGAATATACTTGCAACATAGATGTCCTAAAACCCTCTATCATTCTTGTGATTATAATTAGAAGTTGTCTTTTCACTTATGCGATTCACCGAGATTTTATTGATGCTTATCCGCACCCAAATGACTCCTTTCCTTGATTTTTCACCTTTTCCCTTTTTATTTAAGCAAGTAGATTTTCCATTGTAAAGGATCAATTATTTTTCATAGAGAAGCTCTACCAAAATTGAGATCAATTTACTTTCATAGAAAATTTCTGCCAAAGGTTGAGAACAAGCATTACTGTGATATATCAAATTTACTTTCATAGGAAATTTCATCTATCAATTGATATACACCAATAGGGTAAAAGCACAAAGTAGTGTCACACTTTGAGCTAAAAGACTTATTTCAATTGAGTGGGTTTAGGTTGAGCCATTATCGGCCGAGTGGGATTTGACTGAATCGACGTGGCACCGACATGGCGTGTATTTGGCACCGATGTGGCTTCATTAATTCGGTCGAGTGGTTATAGAACGAGTGGGTTTTGATCGAATCTATTAAATATAAAAAAGCAAAAAACACAGCTGTGGCAGTCAATTGTTATATTTTCAGTCAAGTGGGTTGCGTCTAAATGCTATTCTACCGAATATCTGGAGCCTACAAAGCCCGCATAAGACTTCATATTGCTCTCATAACTTTTTGTTGCATTTTTAATTTATTATCATCATCATGTTCTGCGCTGCATTTTTCAGTTATTACCATCATGTGCATTTGTTTATTTTGTAAATTCAAATGATAAACATTTCAAGGGTTTTTATTGTTTTTGTGAAGCCATGTTTATGTGCTTGTGAACAAATTTGATGTTTTAATTAATTTTTTTTAAAACCCTAGTCAGGCCATGATTATGGCACATTTTTTCACAGTAAAACTCTAATAGACATCAGATTTCCACAGTCCATAATTAGGGCAGAGTAAAACACTATTTATATTGGAATGGAATTTTTTTTAAACCCTAGCTGGGCCATGATTAGGGCAGAGTTTTCTTCACACCACCATTTTCCTCGGTTGCCATGTCAAAACCTGAGATTGCTGACAAAGTATGTGAAGCCTCTGTGAAAATCAAGGCCTTCTTTACAAGAGTGCCACATTTTGGGAGGCCAACATCATGATGATTTGTCCAAGCCTGCACGTCTGGGAGGCCATCAATACCTATGGCTGAAAAATGCCTTAGCTTTAATTTATGTTATTTTTGGTTGAGTGTAGATTCATAGGTGGTGGAATTGATATTGTGTATACATAGGCAGCCATCTATAGATCATAGAACCACGCTTATGGTCTTCAAGTGTATGCTTCATTCTCATGTTTAAAGTTAATAATGTATTTTTGGTGAAGGCTAATGTTTGTCTTAGTTGGCCATGTGATAAAGGCATTGATCCATTGTAGCTTCTCCTTCCACCATAATTTAAAATAATCATAATACATCATTAGCATGTTTCATTTATTTTTAGTGTTAGTTTTAGCTTTCATATTTCCTACTTGCATGGGTCATCTATTGGGCCAAAAATTCATCATTAGACTTTTCATGATTGCCTATCCATTTTTAAACACTTACATGTTCATAGGTGGATCAAAAGACTGATTAATATCCAACCTTTTTTTTATAACATTTAACCCTTCATTTCTAGTATTACTATCTCCATATATCTCTTATGGAATGGAAACATGTGCAAATTATAATTCAAGCAACCATGCCATGTCAATTTAGCATACAATTTCAGTTTTCAAAAATTTCTAGTTGCATCAAAGTGAATATCTAAATTGGATTAGTTGTTATGTACTTAGGAGCAAGGGAAAAGCCATACCCATACTCATACAAGTCATCCTAGCATCAATTTGTAGGCATACAAACAAAAGGCATGTGTCATATATTTATATATATACACACACACATTTCAAATCATCCTTACCAAGACCTCAAATCATGTTATAACATGATACAAATAGATTTCACACTAATCCATGCTCACACAAGACCTTCTTGTAGTTAGATATAATTTAGACATCTTCTAGGCCTTATCAAATCCATTTAATAACATTAAATGAACTCCTATACATGCATCAGATAAAGCATTTGACCTTAGTTGAAACAATGGAGTTACAAGGAATGGGAAAAAATTAGTAGTTTTTAGTTGGTAAAGTACATCATAAGGCCTACAAAATGAGACTATTGTAGAGTTGTGGGTGGGAAGCATGAAATAGAAATGCATGTTAACTTACAAAGGAGTTTTGATAATACAATTTAAATAATACTACAGTGGGGTTGCAGGTTTGGAATGCAAGCATGCAAGTTATAATGGAATTCTACATGTTTGGTGAATATAAGTGTGGTGGGCTCATGTGATTGGGACAAAAATGAGAAAGTTACAAGGAAGGATGCCATGTCTACAAGATAATTAAACATGGGAGTGTAAGATCCAAAAGTGGGGATGTAATTTGCACAAGATAGGCAAGGGTGCAAATGAAGTTCATCATCTACCAAATATAGTTCTTGTAGAGTCATGGTGCATGTAGTTAAGGTAGAAGTTTATAGAAGATGTACAAAGAAGCTATATTAGATCACATCAATAATATTTTCTGGGGGTGTCAATTTAAATGTAGGAATACACTTTACAAATATGTGTAAAATTGTATAATAGGTTTGCTAACATGGCTCATAAGGCTATCATGAGGGTGTAGGGTATAGAGGTATGAATGCTCTTTGAAAAGAGGTGCAATGGTGCATTTAAATCCCACCATCTCACCACATATAACTCTTGTGGGTTTGTGGCAACTACAGGTAGGATTACACTTTGCAAAGTGGAGTAAACATGCACATGAGGTATCTAGTTGACCAAACATAACCATTGTGAATTTGGAGATACAAATATGCCTTGGAAGTCCACCTCTATAAGGTTTGTGGGGTTGAAGATTATATGATAAAAACATACAAAGTTTCAATTCTAATCCATGACTCAAACATTCAAGTGCTTTGTATCTTTACAAGGTTCCAAAGTATCTTTTCTTGAGACATGTAAAGTGTAGCTTAGTCCCTCTATTTTACCAAATAAGGAACTTATAATTAACAATTGTAAACCTAACCGACAACTCCTGAAACATGAATTTAAATATCAAGGAATAATTCAAAGACCTACAAGAGGCAAGATACACAACATAAAGAATTTTTTTTAATCAGGGCCATTAGAAAGAAATCTCAAATCTGTAATCAATCAGGACCCAAACAGAGGATAAGGGAAACAATGAAGGCATGAAACAATATTTTTGGGGGTGTATCTAACATACAAAACCTAGGAAAATAAATCTTAAACTATAATGAAATAAGAAACTATTAATTTTTAACCCAAGAAAAATGGAAAATTCAAAAAACATTAGTGTTTGTCTAATTTTTACCTTCTAATAAATATACAATGCTAGAAAACATAGTATGATGAAAATAATAGTGTCCACTTATGATACTTAACTAATAACAACTCACAAATTAACATGTATGTTTTTGTACTTACAATTTATCAACAATCATTGTAATTTTTTTCTCAAAAAAATTAATGAATTTAATGGAATCCAATCATTAGTTGATGATTATAATTGAGTCATTTTTTAAAAAAAGTAAGCATGATAAGTTAGCTAGAAAAATAGATTTAATTCTAGTGACTAATAGTTCATATCACTATTACAAGAGAAATTTGTATATATTGAATCGTATTTTTGCACAAATTATTACAACTAGAGGATGGAATAAAAATAAGAATAAATTGAATTGTTGGGCTCCACAACATGTTAAGCTTTTTCCATTATCCTGCAAAGAACTTCGAAGGGAGGTCTCATTCTGTAGTTCAAACCAGAAGTGCTCCTCTTAATGTGAAAGAGTGGAGAAATAAATGGCAAACCTTGAGACCACTTCCCTCCCAAGAAGAGCTATTTTGAAAATCTTGAAAAAGTAAAGGAGATTACCTCAAGAATTCCATGCCCAAAACTGCTCTCTCGGTATGCGCTAAAGTCAGGTTGCCTATCCCAACAAAATTTCCCAGTTGCTGGACCAGATGTAAAATTTGTTGATAACTGAGAGGGGGGGGTGAATCAGTTATCTTAATCTTTTACCTTTTGAACTTCTTTAAAAATTAATGCAATATCAAATCAAATGAGCAAATATAACCATGAAAAGGAAATACCACTAATACACATGACACAGTGATTTTGATGTGGAAAGCCCGGTTAAGGGAAAAACCACGAGGTGATTAACCCAAGATATTATTCTCTGTTAGAAGAATAGAAGATACAAAATGGCACATGCCAATTAGGGCTCACTACCTGAGCACACTACTCACAAGAGGCTTACTGCTTACAAGAGACTCACTGTCTACAGAAAAGGAAGGTAACTCAATGTTTGAACTGATGAGAAGCATCCACACATGCTGAGATTCAGTTTCAGTTAAGCTCAATAAATTGATCTGCTGCACTTCATTCTTACTCTCTTTTGATGCAGCTGTACTGTCACATTTCGGACCTCTTTTGCTATCTTCACTCTGCTCTGCTGCTTTTCTTCACACCAACACAACACATAGACTCCTTCACATCTAAATCAATCATGTATATATATCTGCACAAGTGATTTCATCACCTTTCTAGTCGGCATCCGGAATAGTCAATATTTTCCTCAAACTCTGGTCTATCAGCTGAATCCTTGCATACCAAGGAATGTGGATCAAGGATATACTTGTAGAAGTCATCAATCATGTCAGCCAATCATAACTTATGCCTTAAGAACCTTTACCATCATTCGTAACACATCCAAAATAATGTCTTATGTTCTGCCAGTCAGTTCTTCCTCTGTTCACACTGTCAATCAGGAACCTGACATTCAAGTATTCATATCTCTTCATCCTTTCAACACCAGAGGCTAAATCCTTGGATTCTATTTGTCAAGGTACTACTCTTGACTTCCCCAAATCCTCACTTCACTGAGATACTTCTTTTGAGAGATCTGGACCTGTCTGTCAGACCTTACCGATTGCTCTGTTCTTGCTTACCAGACCTCAACACTTCTTCAATCTGACTTCTGGTAAAGACTCATCATGTTCTACAGATGTGTGGGATAACCTTTGTTGCCATCAGTGACAACATTCATGAGTCCATATAGTGTCTCTTCCCAACAATCTGCCCCTTTGGCATTGATGGCAACACTTAGTGAAAAATGACTAAGTGTCACACTATACGCACCCTTGGCTGATGCTCTATTTTTATATACATTTTCCGGAGCTCCCCCTTAGTTGGATTCCTCATTTTTCACTGCTCCTCACTCCCCCTTTGACATCAATGGCAAAGGGTGGGGTCCACAACAAAAAAAAAATTCTCAAAAACACTTCTATACTTAGCCGCATAAGTATTTATACATGCTATACTTTACATAAACTGAAGGATATCTGCAAAAGATGTCTTCAACTAGACAAATTTTGTTGCCCAACTCTGCTTCATTCTATCCAAAATTGTGATGTGACCACTCAACAGGAATGCATAAGCTTCTACCTTTTTCAGTTTTGTCGGATCATTTGTTCTGGCTGTAGTTTGAGCATCACTTAAGGCCTCATGCATGGCCTCCAACTTAGGGATAATTATTCCTCTAAGTTCATTCAACCTGCTGATTTTGTTTTTCTTCTCTTCTTCAAGCTTTTTAATTTCATTAAAAACTGCAATCGTCTGACATTCTTGATTTATTATGGATGTGGTAAGTGGATCAAAATTTTGAGAAAGTTTTGTTAGTTTGTCCTCCTGTTCTTTCACTTTCTTCTCAATCTCCACTATTGCTTTAGACCAGGATATACAAAATTTGTATACATCTCCTCCATCCTTGAGAGCATTTCTAAGCTCTTTATCCCAATACCCATTCCTCTCCTATCATTTGCTATTAGCCCTTGCAACTCAGAGAATCTCTTATCCAAAAACTCTTTCCTGACCTTCTCCTTAGCTGATTTCTCTAGAGAATTGAAATGTGTACTAATACTATTAATCAGAGATTTGAGATTACTAGATGAGGAGGCTGAGGGATCCTTTGGAAAAGATGGCATGATCTTTTCTAACACTCCGGACGCGGCTGCTATAAGCTCACAGTCTTCCATTTGAAACTTCAGGAGTTTTTCTTTGGCCTTTGCATTAGCAAATGAAACTATCTTCATTGTTTGTACCGGAGAAAGAGAGTCAAAATTAAATGGCCCTTGCAGAAGTTTCGGTTCATCAATTTCCATTGTCTCTTTGTCTAAGAACTTTTTGACAGTTTCTATAGTGTCTCTTGCTAGAGACAGATTCTTCTTCTCTTCTGCAGTCTCAGAACTGTCTCTTGGAGCTTTTTCTCCTTCTACACCCTTGGTACTATCATCTTCTTTTTCCTTCACCTCTGCTTCTTTATCCTCTATTCTTTCTTCTCCTTTGGATCCAGAGTCAGCAGGGGAAACCAAAGGAGTGATGTTTGTTTGTTCATGGGCCACCTCTTCTGGAGCAGAGGATTCTAAGCCCTTATCTTCACCGGTGTCCATTAGTTCTTCTGTCATTTCCTCAGTGGATTCCTTTTCAACACCTATGACCGAAGGATCAACGCCCAAGTCCTCTATAATAGGAAGATTGAATCTTTTGAAGGCATTCCTGAGGATCTCTTCTATTTCCTTGGCTATCTTGTTAGTCTCACCAAGCATGAGCTGATTCATTCTGGCTTTGCTCCGAAATTCATCCTTGCAATCCTTGAAGATCATGTTCATTTGCTTTGAATTGATTGAAGGATATAGCTGAATGGCTATCTGTTCCCAGATCTCAAGATCTTTTGCCATGGCAGTATTCTTTCTTATTTCTAACTCTTTTTCTAGGCTTTTGGGAATAAGAGATATAATTTCAATAAAAGCCTTGTTATATATGTTCAGATACTTAACTATTGTTTCCTGCAAGATCTTTTGGTTTGCTTCATTGTAATCATCATAGAATTCAGCCATTGGCTAAAGGTTTACATCCACAGTGACTGATTTGATGACATCATCTAAAGATGGAGTGGGCTTTTCTACAAATTCTTCTACCTTTTCTTCTTCACCTTGACTAGTAGAGGGTTCACCAGATGTTTTCTTCTTCTACTTCTTCATTTTCTTTATCTCCTCATCTGATTTAGTTTCTTCATCATCCTTCTGACTGACATAAGACCTTGTAGCCTTTGTTTTAGTTCTTTTCTCTCCTCTGCCAGATGATTTTGCTTCCGATTTTGATGTCCTTGAGCTTTTAGCAGTGGCAGGTGCAGATCTCTTTGATGATCTTGTCCAGGTGGAAGATTCTACTGGAGCACTTTCCTTACTTCCCTTTTCTACCTCTTTCTTCTCTTCCTTAGTCCTTTCCATCTTTTCCCTATTGGCAATAAGTGCCTCCTTTGAGATGCCTAAGCCTTTAGAAACTTCTTCAACTTCTTTTCTCACTTTCCTCTTTATTTCCGGTTGTCTGAGTTCCACATGAACTTTTACACTTAGCTCTTCAAAGGTTCCAAACCTTTCTGCCTTTGGATCCTTTGGCTGACTTAGCATGTGTTGAACATGCAGCTCCACAATTTGTTCATCAACTTCATACCTCATAGGCATGATCCAGACTGTCCTTGGCTCTACTGCCTCCATTAGGCATTGATTAGTGTCTATCATGAAGCACACTGTATCTTTATATTTTTCAACCAATGATTTTGGGATTCTTTCTCTAATTTGCATAGTATTTTGGAAGTTCTTAAAGTACCCCCATAGAGCTGTATTCCTTGCCTTGGCATCCCCAAGTTCATGCAAGTAATCTCTGATTTGAATTGCTACTAGTTTGTTATTTTGCCATACCCATCCATTGGATCTAGGCAGCTCATTCATGAAGTAGAAAAATAAACACAATATCAGTCCACCATATTTAAAGGAGTTCTTTTTGTCCTTTTTGATCTTTTGTATGTTCTCCATCAATTGACTTAGAAGAAGTTCACAGAGATCATACTCTGCATTCTTTCTCAGCATCTCATAAGCAGTATACACTGCAGTTCCGGACACTGAATTCTCCCTACTGGAATGATATATCTTATACCCTATTATCATAGATGCAAACTTGATATCTGGGTCCATGATATCTTCAATGGTCATTGCCCTCTTATCAAATTTTGATCTGGTGGCCTCAGTTACAGTTTGGTTTTTGACAGATTTGAGGATAGGTATCCCTTCGGAGGAGTATAAGTTGGTTATTGCCCTAATTGCCTCCTTAGTGATTTTGCAAGGTCTGTTCAGCCATAGGAAGTTATCATGCATCCTACTCAATACATACCGAACCCATTCATCTTCTTCAAAGTAGGGGAAATGAATGAACTGATCAAAATGTTTCTCCTAGATGCCCTTATATTGAGGTTTAAGTTCAAAAGCATCATCTATCAATTGTTTATGATAGATGTCTCTTAGTTTGAATTCCCTGAACTCTTCAATATTCGCATGTATGTAAACCCTAATATCTTCTGTATGCAACACACCATGCACAACACTAGAAATGCTCCTAGGGGATCTACTTCCAAGGATTTATAGGGATGTTTCTTGAATTTGGGGCGAGGCCTATCAATGATCTTCACAATATTTGGAGTAGACATCTTTTCAAAAGATTTGCGGAGAGATATTTGAGAATGGAAAATGCCTTTTGCGCCTTTAGGTTTCACGGAGTGAGTCGGATCGATTTCTGGAAGAATTGACTTCTACAAATGATCTTTGATGGGCTTGAGGAAATTTGTTGTAGAGTGCCTCTTTTCTTCTTGTTGAATGCAGAATGAGCAAATGTTTAATAAGAAGAACCCTTATATTGTTCCGCAAACCCTAAAACCAAGTTGCAATAAATGCTCGACCTAAGTCATTCCAGTTTGCCTTATTCAGATGACTTGAAGAACTGGTTCAATCTTGATCTAAACATCTTGCGGATCTTCCAAATCTTAACCATAGTTTATTTAGACATTTCTCTTATGAACCCTTTAATCCGCAACTCTCCTTGTGCCAGTTCTGGCACCAATTGACTGGCTGGGGGAAAATGGTTTTCTTTGTGTCTCCCCCTAAGCCAGAGCTCACTTTTTAATTTCTGGAAGGAATATCAACACTCGAGTTTGGTGCGGATCCATCCCCTACATTCTCTGTACTTTCTTTACCCAAATCTTGTTCATCTCACTTTGAACTTCATCTGCATTCACTTTTTGTTTTCCCTTGTCTTGATTCTGATTATGATGTATCGGACCTCTTTTGTCCTGATTCTTGCTTCTACAGAATTTGGCAATATGACCAGATCTATTACAAATTTGGCAAACAATATTTCTTTGCGTATTTGATTTATATCCTCTTAATCTACATTGATTAGCCATATGACCCATTCTATTGCATGCAAATCATCTACCATTGAATGAATTGTTCATTTGCATATTACTGCATTCATGAGATTTATGACCATACCTTTTGCAATTGAAACACTGTCCAGAGAAGGATGTATTAGTCTGATTCATTTTCCTTCTGCACTGATTAGCTTTATGACCAAAGTTATTATAGTTGTGGCAGTATCCATTGAAGGATGGATATCTTTGAGCATTAGGCTGCCTTACCGAAGTCTTCTAGGCCTGTTCCTTGGATTTTCTGATCCAAAATTCTTTTGACCAAATCCAGAGCTTTCACCTTTTTCATATCCCAGGCCACACTTGTCATCTACCCTCTTTTGGCTTTCAAGGAGAACTTCAAGTTGAGTAGAGCTTATCTTGAATTTCTCTTTGTATTCATTTGTTGTTTGAAGATCCCTTTTGAGAGAGACAATTTGATCCTCATATTTTTCTTCATTATCTTTAGCATCTTTAAGATCTGATTCAAGATGTCTGATTATTCTATCCATCTTGTGGCAGTCTTCTGATTTTTCTTTGAGAGATTGTCTTAGGTCATCTTCAGATTTTCTTCTCTCTTCAATTTCTTGGGTAAACTTCATAACTCCTAATTCCATTTCATGTCTTATCATGATGATTTATTTTGATAACTTTTCACATAACTTGGTTTTCTCTTTCAGATCTCCACTTATATCATTTGCTTCACCTTGATTTCCCAATTGCGAGAGTAGCTCCTTTCTCTTTTTCATAGAGAGACTTAGTTTCTCTTTTAGTTCTTTTATGAAATCATTAGCCTGTTTGAGTCTTTCCTTTAATTCATTGACTTCAGAATTTGACTGCTCAAGATCATCAAGGGCAAACTTAAGTTGCTCCCTCATACTATACACATCCATTTGAATTCCCAAATCTTCCTCTAGTTGTTAGGCTTTGTTGGGAGGAACTTGGCTCTGATACCAATTGTTGATAACTGAGAGCGGGGGGGGGTGAATCAGTTATCTTAATCTTTTACCTTTTAAACTTCTTTAACAGTTAATGCAATATCAAATCAAATGAGCAAACATAACCATGAAAAGGAAATACCACTAATACACATGACATAGTGATTTTGACGTGGAAAGCCTAGTTAAGGGAAAAACCATGGGGTGATTAACCCAAGATATTATTCTCTGTTAGAAGAATAGAAGATGCAAAATGGCACATGCCAATTAGGGCTCACTGCCCGAGCACACTGCTCACAAGAGGCTTACTGCCTACAAGAGACTCACTGTCTACAGAAAAGGAAGGTAACTCAATGTTTGAACTGATGAGAAGCATCCACACATGCGGAGATTCAGTTCTAATTAAGCTCAATAAATTGATCTGTTGCACTTCATTCTTACTCTCTTTTGATGTAGCTGTACTGTCACATTCCGGACCTCTTTTGCTATCTTCACTTTGCTCTGCTGCTTTTCTTCGCACCAACACAACACATACACTCCTTCACATCTAAATCAATCATGTATATATATATATATATCCACACAAGTGATGTGAGGAACGCCCTTTTTACTTTTGTTGTTATGACTATTTGCATTACTGTTATTGTTACTTTTTATATTTGTGGGATAGCAGTTCCTGGAATTGTCAAACTATTAAACTTTATTATGATTTCGGAAAAACTAATTGGGTGATGTTTGGATAAGTTTACATTTCAGAAAAACATTAATTAGGTGATGATGGAAAATTGTAATATGATTTCATTTATGTTAATTAGTACTATGTCATGATAATGCATGTTTTCAAGTTGCTTCGGCTATGATGATTTTATGTGGTTACTGATCTTGTAATTTAGTGTGCAGGTATTACTAATCGAACCACAGAATTTGGAGATCATTCCGCACCTTGTTATTTGTTATTCCCTGTTAAGCCGATCTGGTTCCACGAGGAACCAATATCTCTTTGTGTTTGATGTAATGATGTAATGTGGTCTTTCATATGGTCGAGTGGGTTAAGTTACCCTCATGTAACATTATTTTATAATTTGTGTTGTAAAAAGGATTGAAATTGAATTTCCTTATTTAATTTAAATTTATGAGGCCTTTTCTTGTGCTTTACCTTGACCAGGGGTGTCTTGTATGGGTTAAAGTTGACCCTGGGTTATACCCCATGGGTCCAGGGGCCCATTTGGCATGGGTAACCCTTGAGTAACCTCCATCTAGTCATCTTAACTTCCCCCTGAAGTTAAGTGGCGAAAATTGGAGGTAGGAGGGGACATGATGGGTTGTACCAACACCCAACCCATCCCCTCTACTTTCCCCAAGGTAAGAGATGCCATCCATTATTGAAGGATTGACTTAAAGTCACCCCTTCCATAGTGAGATTCCCCCATGTGCTGTGGGGACACCCATGTGAAGAAGGGAAGAAGGGGCATGGGTCACCTGTCTTCTTCCCCCTTTAACTCCTTTTATTTCTCCCATGCGTAAGAGGAATCACATGAGGAGAGGAATAAGGAGTACTCTTGGGAAGGGTGAGTGACATAAGCCACCAGGGCAGAATAGTGGTTTTGGGGGAGAGTGAGAAGGTGACAAGTGTCACCTCCCCATTCCTCAAAACTGAAAAGAATTTGGTTATTTGTTTCCAATTTTTGGGATGAGAGGGAGTTAGTTGAATTTTGGGGAAAACTTTCATTTTGCCTTACCAAAAATAGAAAAGTTAGCTTGTAGGAGAGAGAAGGGAGAGGGAGTTGGTGGCTAAGGTTGGAAGAGAACTCTGTGGGCTCAGCAACAGCTTCATTCCAGGAAGGCTTTGTAAGGTTGGTTTGAATTCTACCTTTGTTTTCGTATAGCTGAATATGTAAAGTGTGTGAATTTGTGTTTAGATTTGTTTTCTGTGGGGTTTGTTGTCAGGTTGTTTGACAGAGCTTCTCCCACTTGGGAGAAATGCTCATCAAGTTTGGGGTAGGGGAGGAGAGATCCTCCTCGGGTGCATACCTGTTTCCATCTTTTGGGATGTTGAAAGCCTTGAGGGCATGTATCTGTGTCTGTATCTTTGACTTGAGAGTCATATACAGATTTCTTACAAATTTGTGATCAAACTTGGTTTCAGACCAAGAGAAATTGTATTGGTTAACTTATCTGTCAGGGTGACACTCTGGAGTCGAGTGTGTCCACTCTCCTGCCCCTTATGAAACTCACTGTAGTTGAGTTTCCGTGTTGTGTAAATGACCCACGAGTGTTTGTGTGCTTTGGGATTGTTGTTGTTACTGTTGTGAAGTGGAGTGTTTGAGTTACCCAGGTGTGAGTATGGTCTCCCTAGCTCGGGGGTGACCCACTTGCGGGTCTACGGAAGGGAGGAGAGCTAGATGAGTGGTGTTTTCTTCTTTGTTTGTCTTTGATACGCAGGTTTTCCCTTGGAGCTTCTGGTTGGCTTGAGAGAAATTATATTTGTGAAGAAACAGTTATTCTTCTTTGTCATGAGAATTAGGCCTGGTTCCTTTCATAAGAGTTGAAGAGAGAGCACCTCTCTTGTTATTGCTGTAATTTATTGTTACCCTGAGAGTGAAGGAAATCACCTCCCTGATTTTGTTATTGATGGACTTTTACTTGGTTGTCACAAGCTATCAGTTGTATATTGTTTGGGAGAGGGAAGTTCATAACTGGGAAGTTAATTGTATATATCCATGGTTTAAAATCTGTAATATGAATGTGCTTAAATTTTCAAGTTTGTTGCTTGTAAACCTTGTTAAATAGCACTTTATTTGTGTTTCAAGTATTACTGAAAGGAAGAGTTCATTATTTAATTGCAATCTAATCTGAGTTTGTTTATGTAATTGAAAGTTTGGAATTGCTTAACTAGTTGAAATGTTAGTTCTATGGTTCATTGATCTAATGGAAAAGACAATTTTAAATGTTTAAGTTTATTCTCATATATAGTGGTTTCAGTTAATGTGAAAAGATTAGAGGAAATCTAGCATGTCTATATTTCTGTTTGTTAATTTAAGAAACTTAAATGTGTTATGAAAATGGAATATATATCGCTATATATAAATATATATATATATATAGATATATATATATATATATATATATATATATATATATATATATATATATATATATATATATATATAAATATACTAAGTTGTTATATAATTACCATTGCTACCGAATAAGTGAAACTGGAATATAAATATATATAATGGTTATTTAATTATCATTATAACAAGTTGAAATCTGAGAAAAGTATGAAAAAAAATATATATATATATATATATATAACAGTTGTTATAAATTAACATTTTTACAGAATTAGAGATACTGATTAAATGGTTGATTGAGAAAATTTAAATGACAATTTGAAACTGCTGAATACATATATAAATATAGATATATATATATATATATATATGTATATATATATATATATTTATATTTAATTAGCATTGATTCATATTAAATTCGGATTACATTCGAATGACAGTCGATATGCAAAAATTGTGGACTCGCTGTGTAAAAACATAGCCGCAGCTTCATATTGGGCGGTGGGGAGAAATCCCCACCGCAGTCCCCTTTTGTTTGTTAAGAGGTGTGGGGAGGGGCGGAGCCCCACCCACACCCCACCCACACCCCACATCGTGGGATGTGGGTGGGGCTCCGCCCCTCCCCACATCCCCCTCCCCTTATAACTCCGCGGCCTTCACAGGCCAGCACTCTGCACGACCTCTGTCTCCTCCGCTGGCTGCGGCCACCGCCGCCCATCTCCTCCGCTGGCTGTGGAAAATAAAAAATAAAAATGTTAGGGCTTCTAGCCCTAACATATAAGTTGGTTTTTATTTGAAATGAAATACATTAAGTTGCCATATATATAGGCATATATAGATACTATATATGCCTATGTATATAGTAATATAATATGAAATAATTAATATATATATATATATACATTTATGTATATATATATATAAATACATTTATGTATATATATATATATATATATATATATATATATATATATATATATATATATATAAGGGATTACGTGGAGTTTGTTAAATAATCAAAAGAACAATTTCGTCAACTACATATACATTAATATATATATATATATATATATATATATATTGGGCCCTCGTTTAAAATCTTGATAAAATGTGACACATGGATATACAAAAATAAAATAAAAAATATATATTTTCACAGTAGTTTTTATTAAGTGTTGAACACAACAACCAAAGAAGTTATGTTTCCATGATCAGGGTTTTATAAAGTGGAGAGCCTCCTACATGTATTAACAACGGTAAATGATTTACAATAAGAGTATTAATAATACTGATTAGTAATAATAATAACAGTAATTATAGATAAGAGAAAATAAAATTATAATTTAATGGGAGCATAAAGGAATATACTGTAATACTTCGGAAAGAGTTTCTCGGAAGTTTTCCACTACCAACATAATGTCAATAACCAGGAAAAAAAAGAAGGAAAATGAAGAGGAAAATTACACGTCACCTTGCTTAAAAGATCACTGGAAATAAACTTAAGAAGCCATCACAGACATTCCATGTGGCCATTTTAATCCCAACTGTAGTAAACGACCTCATAAGTAAACCTGTAAGAGAGTCCGAAGAAGAAAAACTAACATTGGAAAACACAGAGGAGAAAATGCGCGACATTTCCCACATGGGATAAGAGAACTAAGTTGACGGACCCTTCTGCTAAATCTGCTTAGGAACAAGTTTAATTAATACAAATGAAGAGGAGATACCGTGATCGGAGAAGACTAGGAGACCGAGTCCAGCGAAGTAGTAAACCAGTCTATGTGACCTAGCCCATCCTGAAGTTAGGTTTAATATCAACAATAGCTGCAGTGATAACCCTGATTGACGTAAATCATGAAGAAAGGACCAGATACACATAAAGAAAGCATAGAAAATGAAAGAGAGAGAGACCGAAATATAAACACACTAAATTAACAAAGAAATAGTTAAGGTAAGGGCGATAAAAATACAATCAAAATTAAGAACCAGTGAAAAGGGAAGAGAGAGCAAACAAACCGCCTTGTTCAGAATGCTAAGTCGTAGGAGGAGTATGTTTCAGGAAACAAGAGAGGAGACAGACAACCGTGCCTGGCTAAAAAATGACTAAATAGGGAGATCACTAGTCGGTTTAGTCAGAACAAGGCGTCGTGGGAAGTTGTTAATCTATCAGCGAACCACGTGCGTAAATGAGTGCAGCGTAATTCCCACTAACGCCGTAAGGCGTTATGCTACCGAAAATTACTGAGGTTTAGATTTAGGAACTTTGGTAATCTCACTCTTGCAATGACGTTAGCGGCGTCGTAAAGACCCTCTTGTTGATCTGTATGCGTCTGGTTGCACGCATTTGTACTTATATCCCGCCGAAAATTGTAGTGTTTCGCCATGAGAGAACACCGCCGAGCATGCTTACGCATGCGAAGGGGTTTTTAGGACAGTGTGAGAAAAGTTTTTCATATCTCGTGTCATAACCACATGACAGATGTGGCTATGACACGTGCGATGTGTGTTGTGATCACATGGAAAATGTGGGCATGACAAGTGATTTCATCACCTTTCTAGTCGACATCTAGAATAGTCAATATTTTCCTCAAACTCTGGTCTGTCGGTTGAATCCTTACATACCAAGGAATGCAGATCAAGGACATACTTGTAGAAGTCATCAATCATGTCGGCCAATCATAACTTATGCCTTAAGAACCTTTACCATCATTAGTAACACATCCAGAATAATGTCTTATGTTCTGCTAGTCAGTTCTTCCTCTGTTCACACTGTCAATCAGGAACCTGACACTCAAGTATTCATATCTCTTCATCCTTTCAACACCGGAGGCTAAATCCTTGGATTCTATTTGTCAAGGTACTTCTCTTGACTTTCCCAAATCCGTACTTCACTGAGATACTTCTTCTGAGAGATCTGGACCTATCTGTCGGACCTTACTGACTACTCTGTTCTTGCTTACTGGACCTCAACACTTCTTCAATCTGACTTCCGGTAAAGACTCATCATGTCCTGCGGATGTGTGGGATAACCTTTGTTACCATCAATGACAACATTCATGAGTCCATATAGTGTCTCTTGCTAACAAAATTATAGGCACATAAACCACCCATAAAGGCGTATGGTGTGGAAGAAGGTTCGGGACAGTTTCCTGGATCATCAGCATGAAGTACAGCCATCTCTTCCCTATTACCACCATCTCTGATAGTTATGTACATAGGAGCACATGGATCCAATGTATAGTTGAAAACTCAGTTTGATCTCTCGTAAGCATGAACCTGAAAGCAACATACAAAAGTTGATAATCAGCCCAAGTCATGCATGTTGGATTTTATAGCTATGCTACTAGTATACGAAAGTGAAACTAACCCAAGATAAAAATATAGACAAACTGCATTGCCTTGCAGTTGACAGACCACAACGTGGAATGAGGGACTTCAGAGAAAGCAACTCAATGGTAGAGTAGCCTACTATTTGAAGGGAGATCCTTGGTTTGATTCCTTTATTGTCCAGCTTTTATAACATTGTTACAAAAGTTTTTCTTGGATAGGAGATAACTAGGGATGTTTGGCCTAAAGCACAAGTAGCTCAGACATTGAAAAGCCAACTGGTAAGAGGGTGGTCTATCTTTAGTTTGAATCTTAATTCATTTTTCCACCATCCAATCATAGCCAATACTTACAGGCTCACAATCTTGAGCAGAGTTTGGCTTGAGGGCGGAGTGTGAGAAGTGACAATCCATATCAAGCAACAAGGATCATGGAAGACGAATCACTTGGTGGTAGAGGATGCAACTTTCAATAGGTTGGTCATTGGTACAAATCTCAAAACATTTTGGTTTTCATTCTACCAAAGCCAACAGTCATAAGGATCAGAGATAAGAATCCATACATTTAATACGAGGAGTCTGAAGAGGTCAAATAGCTAAGTGACAGTGTAGCCCACTAGCTCAAAATTGGTACTGGGTTTGAATAATTAAGATGTCTAAGCACATTTTACATTGAGCACAGCATATAACAAAGGAATCACTTACCTGGCCATTGAATACAACATCAACACCATGTTTGTAAAGAAGCTCTTCCATTTCCTGTCTCATGCAATCAGCTTCACGATAGTGAGCTCTGTAATTGTTGTACCAAGGTGGGTGCCAAGTAGCAACAAGCCAGAGAGTTACACTCCTATCAACATTTGCTAAATCATACTCCAACCATCTGTATTGTTCCCCTATAAACAAAAAACAAATCATTAAAATTAATAAAACAACATAGAGTATCAGTAAACTTTACCCTTGATTTTGAACGCTATATGCTTGTTATCACTGCAGCAGATTGAATCAGTTCAATTCTCTCCAAAAAAATTGTCATCCTCTTGTATGATGTAATAACTAAACAAATCTTGTAAACAATTGTCCTACCTATCTTATTGTAATCAATTTACCCTCCAATCATAACAAAATGGATGCCTCCAGCATCAAATGAATAATATAAAGGGCTTCTAGATCCACTCTCTTCACTTGGAAATGCAAATCTAGACTGGTAAGCTGCAAACATTTTATGCTCCACCTATTCTTCAATATCATGATTACCCTCCACCGCCATAATAGGAACTTGAGAAATCAGGGGCTCGATAAACCTTTTGAAATCCAAAATTCAAAACCAGAACAGAACATCAAAAACAAGGAATATAGAACTGTCATGATGTAATAAGGGCACATGGAACTGATCAAATGCATGATATTTAAATATCCATGGCAATTCTATATTATATAGGATCTTACACCATGACAGTTCTATATTATTTAGGATCTTATAAGGCCATGTTTTCTCTTGGGTGAAGGAAAGTTTAAATATCCATAGCAATTCAATCATCAGGAAAAAAAATGGTGAGGAAATCAGAACATACTGACCTTCCCCAATAATCCCAGCGAGGTTGGTAGGTCTCATGGATGGGACTATCTGGAAAAGAATAGGAGTAACATTCAAAACCAGTGCCATTGGTTAGATATAGATTTGCATAGGTGCATAGGCCAACCCTAGTTATTTCTCAATAAAAAATGGATATTAGAATGGGGGAGAATACCACACCTATGTCGATCAAGAAAAAGAGACTTAAGGTAAGAACAATGAAACTGAAGTGGAGATTGTTGTAGGTATCCAAACTACAATAGATAGAGCACTGAGAATCTGTTTAAAAGGCTTTACAAGCTTCCAAGAAAATGCACTTGGCAGGTGTAAAGCCAAATTCCACAACTTGTGCTAGCATTCTACTTGTGTGTGCTAAAATGGGAGCTTTGGAATAGGGTATGGACATGTATCGAAGGATAAAGTAAATGGGATTTTTGTTAATTGGACACTGCCCTATTGCCATTACTGACTTTCTTTCAGGCTATGTGTCATTTATCTACAACGTTGAACCATCTTTCTACTATGCCATGATGTATTTTGACAGTGTTTGAACTATGTATTGTGGAGTATCTAGTAATATAGATTTTGAATAGGCACCTTTGCTTCATTTGTTTAGCTTTGGAAGTAACGTTCATTTGTTTAGCTTTGGATGTATCATGAAGTTATTTGTTGAAAGATTCCCAATAACATTAATAAAGTTAACAGCATTAGAGATAGCTGAAAACATTATTTTATGACCATTAGAAATCAATATGTAAAGAAAATTATGCATAGCATTTGGGTGGACTTGGACCTAAGTTCATACCTTGTGGGAATATCCTTAGTAGTGTTGAATGGGGAACATAGATTCCTCCACACACTAGACTTTTTAAGTAGATATATATTTTTTTAAGTATTTTAATATGTTATCATGTAAGGTTCAATATTCAGTAACTCAACATTACATGGTAGTGAAGTGAATGGATACAATAGGTTAATGGGCGTGAAGGATTCTTATAAGAACCATCCTCTTTTTTCCTTATCTTGCCTCGACAATAAGATCATGAACTACCTTAGGCCATACTCATGTATATAAGATTTTTAATTGTGTAATACCTTTATATTAAATTAATCTATAGACTTTGAAAGTGAATAGTACTATAAAATATATATTTAAGTAATAGATAATGAAAGTTCTAATTACTTACAAGTGATTGTGGGTTATGATGGGCTTAATAATGTGTCTAAGTATGGAATTTGGAATTTGGAATTTGGTATTGAATATTTAATGATGATCGTGAGTCAAGTTTGTTTTAAATATACACTTTTAATCTATGAAATGTAAGTATAATTCCAAATTTTAATCTATGAAATGTCAATTTGAACATAATTGTTGGTAACTTCAATTCTCTTTATTTGATAATACATTAGTTAGATTTCTTCCATTATAGTTATGAAAACCATTATATACTTATGAAAAGTTGAATCTTGTAAATTGTCCAAGCTTATCTTTGAATCCTTTTCCTTTGCATGCAAATCTAAACTTTGTGTTTATTTAGATGATCTACATGTTGCATTTTTATATTTTTGTATGCTTAAAAGAAAAATGCTTGTACATATTTAATTTTTTTGTTTTAATTAAATGCAGATCTCTTTACATAGTTTTATCTAGATATGGCTGATGATCAGGGATCTCATCATTCCACGCAGTCTCAGCACGAAGCTAAGGCTAGGAATAATTTTTATAATGATAGCATTTCTAGATTAGATAATGCTTTGACATGTTTGGATCAAACTATATAGAACCCCCAAAATTTGGCTAATAGAGATATATTAGTTAATATTTGGTGCGAGATTAGACATATGGTTGAGACAATAAAATCATACAATCCATATGATGATATTATCACTGAGGAGTTTTATAGGTCCCTTGCTACGACTGTTACTGGCATTGAAAATATCAAAACTATTTCTGATAGAGTTTTATTACATAATGTGCATACTATGTTCCTTTTAATACTGGGAAAGATAAAGTTAGAGGTTATACTGTTACCAGGTGTACAGATCCGCTAGTTGGTCCATTTATATATCCTAGATTTTTGGCAGCCAATCATAGATGGCCTCATAATGACGAGTTGCCACTATATTTTTGTAAACAATTATATGCTGAGTTTCATTTAGGATTATCTGTGGATTACACATCTATGCCTGCACATGCTGGACAGGGCAAGGGGAGGTTTGTTGATAAACCTCAATTTAGACGTCCAAATTTGGCACCACCTGAAAATAAGAGGGCATTAGTTGGTCCAAACCTTTTGGTTCTTCCAAAATGTTTGGAATTAGCAGCAGCAAGAGATGCAGCAATCACACCGACTAGATCTAGGCTTTTTGACAGGATGAACACCATTGCTACTCAAGTTGATCAGATGTCATCTGATTGTGTAGGGAGATACTTACTACATCCATAGATTGGCCTTCCTCCCACTGAGGCTACATCCGTGAATTATGACCCCTACATTCGTGCAGATCTACCATCCCCATCAAATGTGACCCATATGAGTGACACCATTGTACGTAATGTTGCTTCAGCTTCCATTCTTGATTTACTATCAGCATACCAATTTATCAGTGATGAGTATGGTATTCCTTTGGATGCTGTATCAACTCATATTAGACGACATACTCGTAGACAGTCGGGTCAGGGTGAGGCAGCTTCAGAGGACCAGAATATTCTAGATCAGCCTACAGCCCCCACACAGCATCAGGTTGCACCTAATGTACATGGCACATATAGCACACTTCTCTTTGGCACTGGTCCTTTACCTTCAGATATAGGTGTTCCTAATGTTACCATTCATTCATCTAAGATTAGTGGGATTGGTAGAGTGCTCCAAGATGTGTAGGTACTTGAATAATTTCTATATTTTGCATTCTACAAATTCACATGTGTATATATTAAATAAACTTGACTTAAAAGTAGTTCTCACTATTCATTAAAATCTTGTATTTGAAAATTTATAGCAACAAGGGGATAATTTGTCACGCTTCGGAGATCTAGAGCATGTAGAGGATCCCGTGCATGATACATTTGAGGTACATTTATAATATATATAAATTACATGATAAATTCACACATGTTGAAAGTACAAAACTTTAAGATGATTTTACATATATATACACATGTACATTAAATTAAATTATGTACTTTCTTGTGCAGGGAGGTGCATCAGGTCATGGATTGGGTTCCGGAGAGAGATCGAGGCATGGATCCACACATGGATCAGGATCCAAAGAGAGATCGAGATGTAGATCCACACATGGATCGGGAGATTGATCTAGATCTTATTATGTTTGACATTATCCAGTTTGACATTTGACATTATGGTTTGACATTTTATATTATGGTTTGACATTTGACTTTGTGGTTTGACATTGGACATTATGGTTTGACATTTTATATTATGGTTTGAACATTATATTCATTTTATATTAGATACAAATTGAACATTTTGGCAATGTGGTAACATTCAATTCTATAGGTACTTAGTCCCTCAAGGATTTTCATTTCAAATTCTAGTTGTATACAAGTCCTCTTTAAACAACCTTTTTTTAATTTTTTCTCATATCAAGACATTCTCCTTGAATTGTATTATATTTAAAAATACAAAGGATAGTTTGAATGAAAGTATGCAATAATAGTCTCTACTACAACAAGATCTAATTGGTGCAATTTGGAAGCAAATAGGGAATCACTACTCTAATTAGACATCACTACATTAGGATTTGAATAAATAATAAATTTGACTCATGAGCAAATCATAAATGATTCATGTTTAATCCTTGCATGCCAAGAAATAAATTAGATTTAAATAAATAATTGGAAAAGATAAAATTATTGTTCTAAAAGTAGTTAACAAATCTCTTTCTCAATAATTGTTATGTGCTTTGTGATTCCAATTCATGTCTTTTGCAAATTTGGTTCATGTTTGTGGCTCATAGCTAGCCTTGTAAGACATTCATTGTATTCTTGATCATAGGGATTAAATATCACTAGAAATAGGAATTTGTAATATCTAAAATGATAAAAAATGAAAAATGGATGATATATGCTTCCAAATTAGAGCAGACATTCATCTACTTATTTGTAATATAATAGAGGCCAATTGTGTTTTATAATAGATATTACAAATAGGAATTTGTTTAATATGGTAAATGCACTATATTTTTAATGTTTTATAAACAAATTTTGGATCTAGATTAAACCCTAAAATGTTAATATGAAACCATAAAACGTCAAATTGAAACCCTAATATATAAATTTGAGACTCTAATACATGAATTTTGAAACACTAAACATCTATTTTGAAACCCTAAAATGTGGATGTCAAACCATGATAATATTTTAATTGTGTATTCTTAAGTATGAGAATAGATTTATGATTATCTTTAAGTAGGGCTTGAAATTATGGTTTTGGGAGCTTTCTAGAAAGAGATATTTTATAAAAGATAAGAAATTAATAGAACACACATTCCTTATGATATTCAAACACACAAAGGATTAGATTAGAGATTGAGAATATTTTCAATGCTTGTTGAAATTCTTGTCAAATTGAAATTCTTGTAAAATTGAAATTGAATGAATTCAAATCTACATAATTCAATTTTGTGACTTAAATTCAAATGTGTCAATTTGAAACCAAAACCATAGGATTCATATTGTGGGGAGATTAATACAAAACCCTAATATTCTATCTATATGACCTTAGGAAAGAGAATATTATAAAATTATAACTTGGAATGGAGTCTTTAATGTTTCTATAGTTTTATAAAATGTATACTATTGATTTTGGGAATTGGTTTTATGTTTTTTTTGCAAGACTGAATGAAATAGGTGCTTCTAGGAACCTCCTAAAAGTGTCAAACTAGTTTCATTAGGAAAATAAAATCAAGATTTTCCTTTCACCAATTATCAAAATCAATGTTGCTAAGTCTACTTGAGGTTAGTAAGAAGGTTTGGTAGAATTTTTGGATCTAAGATCTACACCAAGATTCTTTTTCTTTTGAAGCATGTGAAACCTTCTTTTTGTTATTTTGCATTTCTATGTCTTCATCTTCAAATGCTAAGTTTATAAGGGGAATTAGGTAGCCTTAACACTTAAGTATAGGATTTTTTTAAAAATTTCCTAGGGACATATATGCACCTCAAGTAAATCTACATCCCTTGGATAACTAAATGAGGAAAGCTTAACTAGCATAAATACTTGACTAGCTATGCCACTTGGTGCATTCCCTTACAATATTTGTTCCCTTCTAGCTATGTCTAGTATTCTTGTTTTCTTGGATTTTTTATTGTATATTTTCATAGTTGGGTTGGGAATGGAAATTTTAGGGTCTATTTTTACTTTTTAACTTTCTAGAACATGAGATATTTTTGTATGATGAATTTATCTCTTGTTTGAAAGTTGTGACTAGTTTGGTATACTAGTTTTCTAGTGAGATATAAATTGGAACTTAATCCCATGCTACTTATTTGTAATGTACTTATTTGTAATATCTATTATAGTGCATTTATCATATTACAAATTCCTATTTTTTATTTTTTACATGTCTAAATTATATCTAAAATGATAATGAGTACATGATAACAATTCGATCATGTGCAATGTACTACTCCAAAAGAAAGAAAATGTGAAGCAAAGGCCAATTCCATGCCATCCATAAAAAACTCAATAAAATTTCATTCACTTGTATAGACACAATTACATTGAATTTGGATATTTAGATAAAAGAAATATCTATCTAAGTATAACAATATATATATCACTAACATTAAGCTATTAAAGACTAAAATTAAAGGTTAGATGATTCCCTTGCTTGAGTTATGTATGAATTAAATAATAAATAAATTAGAAAAGCTAATATTTCATTAATAGATGTTTTCTAAGTAAAATGCATGAATAAAAAAAGAGTAAATTTAATTTATTATCACTCAAAAATTATTACTTAAATATTATTAACTAAGATTTATTTCTACTTGATTAGATTTGTGAAGTAAAAGTGAAATTATACTTGGATTAAAATGAAAGAGAATTTTAGTAAGATGCTAAATTGCATTTTCATTCTAGAAAGGAAATTATACAAGTTTGAAGATTGAACTATCCTTTGGCTAATTACATACAAGCTATTTAACTAAATCAGTCTTGAGATTGGCATTCCCTACCCTCAAGAACTAAGCTTATACCATAGAGTCATTACAAAATAACTCAGATCACCAACATGTTGATTTAACAAATAACTTGGTGAACACATAAATGACTACACACATGCATCATACTCAATCATGTCTAGAATTTTTGAACCTATAAAATAGTTTATTAGGCCTTAAAAACTAAACTTTATCATGACATCCAAAAATAACTCAATTCAATTAAGCTACATTAAGATAAAATGTAGGAAAAAGAAACATATGAGCTGCAATTAATTGATGACCTATCTATTTCGATGATTAAGAAAAAAGTAATGTATCACACATTGAATGAAATTATTTGAATTCAACATAAAATAAATTGTCATAGAAAATATATAAATGTACAAAAATAGCTTAAAGTTCTTGGTACATATAATCTGGATCCTCTCTATCTTTTATTATCTCTAAAATCTTTTCATGATCTTCAATAGGCAACCTCCACCTTTGTTTAGCACGTCCTCTTTTTGGTAAAGTTTCAAGATTTATTCGTGTTGCTATAACTAAGTGACTATAATGCAAAACCTTTTGACTTAGCATATAATCAATAAATATAATACCATCTGTATCTATCTTTGTTTGTTGATAGTATGTACCTTCAACAACCACTGATCCAGTTGGATACTCTTGTCCATCACCATCTGTCATTGATTCTGACAATTTGCATTTTAGTTGTGTACATCTTAGTAGATAGTAATCTACACCTTCTGTATTGTCAGGATCTGCAAGAACAACAAAAATATCTAATGTACACACCATGTAGTACAAGTTAAAATTCAATTTAAAAATTTAAAAAATTATAAATCAAATGTACAAGCTAAAATTCAATTTAAAAATTTAAAAAATTTACCTGTAACAACTAAATCTGATACATGTTCGTAATCAGTTGAATACAAAGGATTATAGATATCTACAATGTCATTATCTTTAAAAGGGTCTGACGTGGCCACTAATTATTTTATTTCCCATTCTCAAACATACCCATCTCTAATATTCTCACATTGTAGAGTATTTGCATTGTTCTCAATGCAATCAACACAAAAACATGATTTTTCTCTCACTTGAATTACAGGAGGCTTGCTATGTCCTATTGTCATGATTTGATGCAAACTTCTAATACCACTAATTGTTTGACAAGTAGTAAGAGTTGATCGATCAATATCCATTTAAATTTCAATCATCCAATTAAAAAGTGTATAAAATTGAAAATTTAATTCATGTACACACATTGAAATTCAAAACAAAATATTTATGTACCTTTAACTTCCTAAAAATAGCGTGTGTTGTATATTGAGTCATGGACGACAAAATAACTTTTGCACCATTCAACAATTTCATTTGCATTCCTTATGGCATTACCTGCAAGTTCATGTTGGTGAAATGTTAGGTTAAGCTCGGTTTTCTAGTTGAAAGGAAAAGACAAATCTCAAAAAACATAAAATTAGATTTTTTTAAAAATCCAACAGGAGAAATATTGAAAATCTGCAACATTGGATATATATCAAAACCATTAAATTGCATAATGGCTTAAGCTTCCACTTCTCAACACATGCAATATATTGAGATCTACACTTTTTCCTAACAGGTTTAAATTTATTTAAAATATATTTAAGAATTTAAATTTGTATTCCATATTGTATTACCTGCAAGTTCATGTTGTTGAAGTGCATGCTTCACACATGCTCCAGCTCCATCATGCTCTCATTTTCCATGTCCACTCTCATAGAAATTCCACAAAAATTGAATGTTCCGTTTAATATGTTGTTGGCTTAACCAATTAAAAGCTTTTGCAGACTTATATTGTCCTGTGAAGTTACAAACAATTTCAAATTTAAAACCAAAATTTAAAAAAATATATATATACATCAAGGTACAACATATTTAAGTAACTGAACAATTCAAGTCTACAAGTTAATTACACAAATAAATATAATATAATTTTAAAAAATAATTAAATCAACACTTGCCAGCACATCCATCAGACCATATCCAATGTTGTGAAGCATCTATTTGACGTCGTCTTAGGTCTTCAAAAAATATTGCAAAACAATGGGCTACATAGCTTCTATCATGACCTATATCATCACTGATATAAAAGTGAACCTCTTTGATGATAATCCGTTCATCTTTGCTACTTTGTACACCATCCACATATTCTTCAGCATGCCTATAACAAACTTGTACAAATATTGCAACTTGCTCTGAATGATAATATTGACTTTGAATCTCACTTTGAGGACTAAATGTATAGTTCTTAGAGAAATCAACAATAGACAGAATACAACCTGGTGGAAAGCAATTCTTTGAGTCACGAAATTGCTTAGCTTGCCATCTAGCACCATGACAATGTTCAATATGTGGATATATGATATTGCAAAAAAATTTCATAAACTCATTGTTTGACAATTCACTCTCTTTGAGAACAATTTTTCTGCTCTCAACTCCTGACTTTGTTGAGTACTTCTCATATTCAAATCTCTTCCACATAACTTGCATCGAATGATCAATATTGTCAACCTGTACAAGATTCTTCAAATTTCCACAATCATTACATATATTTTTTATACACTGCATTTTGAATTCATCTGAATCTTCTGATTTTTCACATAGAAGAGTTTTCACAAATTGTGTTATACTTCCAGGGATGACTATATTTGGATTAATTACTGCCATAGCTTTTTTATATGACTGTAGGTGTAGATGAAATTCAACATGATTTCGACAACAACAAGTCTCACGTACCTTATTTATACGCACAAAACTTGGTCGTAGACTCTCAAACATCCTTTGACAAATCTTCACATCTGAAAATTCTTGCTTGAATGCTTCAAAAAGTTTACTTTGTGTTGTATCTATAAAATGTTTTAGATGTGAAATTTTTGTACCATCTTCACCTTTTATCTGTATAGTGTCCCTTCTATTGGAAGAAACATGAGAGTGGCTGGTCCAATATTCAATCACCTGTTCCTTTACATCTTCTGAGATTCTATCTTTTCGGGGAACCCTGCAAATATTTACTTAATTATTCTCAACATTTCCATCCAATCTATTTCTCCTTGCAATATATCTTTGAACAGTTCTCCTAGAAACATTGAGTAATTGGGAAATTGCTTGAACTTGTCTTCTATGTGATAATTTCTTACTAGAAATTACAGTCATTAATGCTCTACGTGTAGCACTTAAATCAATAGTTTGACTCTTGCTTTCAATAGAATTCATTGCTTCTTGTAGGCTTTCAACTATTGTTTGCTTTAATGAACCTGATGACTTTTTCTTATTATCAACCCCTAACAACTCCAAAACAGGGGTCATCTCTTTCTTCCTAAATAACTTTGCAAATAACTGTGCTCTTCCAATTATAGACTTATTTTCAAAAAATTCGTCCCATATTTTTTTAGAGTGTAATTTTACCATGCTTTCAGGTACCATATCTTCAGATGAAATATTTTTGAAAAGAGAATCCTCATCCATCTCCATCAGATTTTCCATACCAAGGAAAAGATTTCTATCACCACCTTCAATTTGTTCTGGTACATGTACTCCTTGGTCATCAACAATTTCCATGGGTTGTTCTTGAGTAGATGTTCCTTCATCGACATTTCTAGTATCTCTTCTTCGATCATACAACTTTTTTTTTGTCTTTTTAATGCCCATCACAAATTGATCAAATTTGAATTCACCTGCATGCAAAAATAAAACATGTACAAATACTTTAACCTCTATTTTTTGAAGATCTAGGTCTACATTCAATAAATCAATGGTTTTAATCAATTACACGTTTTAGAGCATGGTACCTAAGAATACAACTCTGCCCCTGTTGAAATCAGTGGTTCTTTTTTCTCTAAATTTCTATAATTTAATAATTTAAAAAAACCCTAAAAGTTAAAAAAGCCAAAAAAGGCATTAAAAAAACACTTTCAGATTATTGTGTTTTTGAATATGACTTTGCCCTTGTTGAAATCAGTGGTTCTTTTTTCTCCAAATTTTTATAATTTATTCATTTAAAAAAGCTAAAAAAATAAAAATAAATAAAAAAGCCAAAAAAAGGCATTAAACAAACACTTTCACATCATTGTGTTTTTCAATATGACTCTTCCATTCGAAATCTTTTTTTTTAATTTATTGTAATTTAGTAATTAAAAAATAATAAAAAAGCCACAAATTTTTTCCAAAAAAAAATCAAAGGAGTAGATTCGACCGAATGGGATTCAACTGAATCCCATTAGATAGAATACCATTCGCTTGAATCTGTCTATGTGGCATCCTATTAGGTAGCAAAGTCACCATTTTCTCATACTTTCTCAAACTTCCAACTTCTGCTCAAAATTTTTACAATCAAAATTAATATTTTTAAAAAAAGAAAAATACCTTTTTGTATAGCTTGGAGTGTTGAATGTGGAAATATATATAGTTTTATATTTTGAGTAATTTTAGGATATAAATATTTGAAAATAATGCAAGCCAGTTGTTCAAGTTCAAAAAGAGGCTAATTTGAAACTAAAAAAAATAGTAAAACATTATTTTAAAATTTGGCAAATATATGATGCCCTAGAGAAGACAATCCTCTTCAAAAGGGTATAATTTGTTTTTTGAAAATGAAAAAAAATTAAACAATAGTTGACCTTAACTGAAAACTATCAAAATCGGGTAAGTTTGACTTTAAAACTTTATTACGAGAAAAATATAGATCAAAAATTCTTTTTCTTTTTTCCATGCCCTAGATAATGAAGTCACCTATTTGGAGAAAAAAATCAGGGGAAAATACATTTTTTTCTATTTGTTTATTGATGTCAACTGAACGTCATTTTTTCTTCAAATTTTCAGCATTTCAAAATATGCTCTTAAATTGATAAAAAAGAAATCAAAAGAATTTTTTAAAAAATCTAAAAAATTAGACTAATAAACTTCAACAAGAGATCTACATTTTCTTAGTTTACATCATTTTAAAATTCAAAACATAAAGACCACTTTTATGTGGTCGAAGTTGAGATGTTTTTTTGATGTTGGCCAATTCCTTTATAAAGTGTGACACAGGTTTGTGCTTTTACCCAACAATCAAAACATATAATTTATTTAATATGTATTGATTGTTGGTGTACATAGCAACTAATATATAGATCGATATTGAAATTGATATTTCTAGGGTTTCTAGATTGTATCATATTAAATTTTATATGCAATATTGATTGATATTTCTAGGGAACTTCTATTGTATCACATTATTTAATTTTATATCTATTTCAATTGCTAGTGTATATTAATTGATATCGACCGGTATTAATTGATATTTCTATGGTTTCTAAATTGTAGATCATATTCTTTAATTTTATATGTATTCATTGCTAGTGTATATCAATTGGTATCAATTGATATATAAATTTGATATCAATCAATATATCAATTTGATATTGAATGATATATCAATTAATACATTGATCAATATCAATTGATATAAATATAGGGTTTCTATTGTATCATATTAAATTTTATATGAATTGATTGTCGATGTATATCAAGATTTGATCTATTGATCGATATATCAGATCAATTGATATTTCTAGGGTTTCTATTGTATCACAAATTAAATTTTATATGTATTGATCTTTTTGGTGGATCATATTAAATTTTAAATATGTAAATCAATTGATATCAATTGATATATCAAATGATATTTCTATGGTTTCTATTGTATTGATCATATTAAATTTTATATTCAAATTGATTGTTGGTGTATATCAATCGATCTATTGATCAATTGATATTTCTAGGATTTCTATTGTACAATAAATTAAATTTTATATGTATTGATTTTTGGTGTATATAAATTAATATAGATCAATATATCAATTGATATATTGATCAATATCAATTAGTATATAAATAGATAGGGTTGAACTATGTTGGCAATATGTGTTGTCATTGATGTCAACCCAGTATGTGTGAACTTGAGGTCAGGCCTGTATAGATTTTTGTATAGAAGTTGAAAAGGCTGAGAAATGGTTAGAGATAGATAGATGGATAGTGGAAGATTTGAGAGAGATGTTTTGACATAGTTGGAGACATGGGGTTAACAAGTTTAAGGTAGGTCAGTCCAGAAGACCTAGGAGATGGAGAGAAATTATCTAAGTATAAGAATGGTAATCAACCTGATGTGTAGGTATGATGCGAAGGTGAGTGCACTTGTTCTAATATGTTTCCTATATGTATACATTGATATCCTACCAGTTTGGTGTACCACACTCAAAAATAAGTTACAAAAGTTTTTCTAAGGCATTTACAGTGCATACCTTAAGGCAGAGTCATAGTGTTTTGGTTTGTATTCCTCCACAAAGCAAGATTTAGTATTTTAGTTTAGAAGATAAGTTGATTATCATATGAAGGTATTATATCCAAGATTTTAAGTCATGAAACCTTCTGCAACAAAAGTTATAAATGACAAAGTTCTGGCCTATGTTCTGGCAGAGTAAAGCAATGATGAAGGAATGTTGGAATGCTTCACATTCATCCAGAAGTGAAGATTTGTCTATGCAGTTTTGTAAATATGCTTAGAGATGTTTAATGCATGTTCCTTTGTAGTATCAAGTGGCTTAGTTGTCACAAGTTCAGTTCCCAAATGATAGAAGTGTTACAATTGACTCTGGATGCCTGACTATTCTTAGAATACATGTTTGAGTACTTACACCAAAGGGAGGATATATAGATCAGAAGTTTGAAGTTATGTGAACATTCTACATGTCTCAATATATCTCAGGTTGAAGCACATGCAAACAAAACTTGTTTCTTGTACCACATAGACTGTTCAAGATAGTTTGTGTTATATGACTGCTGATTGCAGTATAACTAAGTTAAGTTTTCCTAAATTCCTCCAAAAGTGCTAGATGTGGTTGTGTGGATCTAGAGATATGTTTAGAATGATGAATGAGTTCATTCAAAAGAGTTCCATATGTTTTAGTGGTCTGCATTGCAATATCCTAAGTTATGATGTGTTATAGTTAGTCCTAAATACTCTGTTTTCATCAATTCAAAATGTTTCTTCTTTTGTGGAGGCACATAATGATCAGATATTTTAGGTGAATGGTGTAAGGATAGTGTTGATAAGGTACATTTCTCATATCTTGGTCTGCATGATGTTTTTGGTGTCTCCCCGATGATGCAAAGATGGATAGTTAAAAGTATTAGTGTTGTTTTGGCCGATGGTCTTGTTTCTTTCATGTGCGGTTGATCCTGATTGGTTAATTTGACTTTGAAGGATATGTTGTGATACATTTTGGACCCTATTATGAAGTGTGGTGATTTGTAACTTATTTCCTTTTCATAATGTATATGTTTGAAGCCAACCCATGGAGAATCACATGTTTCATCTAAAGGTCTTTTTGGTACCAACCTAATTGAGGATTTGAGTTGTTGCAGAGGGTATATATAGAAGAACAAAGTCATTTGTGAAGTGTGGATGATAGAGATGAATGTCAAGCATGAAGTGTGTGAAATTAGAGTGATGGGGTAATTGTGCGAAATAAGGGGTTGCAACATCAGCATATGACAAATGCCTTCTTTACAACAGTTGAGGTTCCTATTTTCATTGTAATTTTCATGTATCCTACTATCAGACGATGAGTCTCCTCAATAGGTCTTTTGTATCTTTCCCTAAGGTTGTAGCCTTAATTTGTAAGTTAGTAGAGAGTAGTAGCTTCCTTTGGTTGTAGCCCTAAAACAAAGTTGTAATCTTTTATAGTGGTGAGCTTATTATATTGTGAGTTAATCCTCACCGTGTTTTTTCCCTCATTGGGTTTTCCATGTAAAAATCTTGGTGTCCTTGTGTTGTGCATGTTTTACTTCTGCTCTTATTCTTTTGGTTAAAATAATGTGAATGTTAAGCTATAAATGAAATTGAATTAAAGTTTAAGAATAGACTGATTCACCTGCCCCTCTCAATCTCTGAATGTGTTGAACAATTGGTATCAGAGCCAAGTACCTTTGAGAAGCCTAACAGCTAAGGTAGATCTTGCATTTGAACACATGGAATTTGAAGCTATGTCTAGTGATGTGTTTACTCTAGAACTAGATATAGAAGTAATGAAACCTAAAGGTTGGGACCTCAATCTAGATGAAGTAGACCTTGAAGGAGAACTTCAGTCAACCCTTAAATATCTGGATGAAGCAAGAGAACTAAATTTTAAATATGGGGTCATGCTTGAAAAATCAAAAGAGATAATTGCAAAATGGAAGACACAAGCTAAAGAATCCAAAGGAGAAATTGGAAAACTAGAATCTCAAATATAGGGAGATAAAGGATGTGACATTAAACTCAAGGAGGCAGAAGATATAATCTCTAGTTTGAAAGTCATGGTTGAAGAAGGAAAGAGGATTGAAGACTGCTTAAATATGAAGCTCAATGAAAAAGCAGCTAAATGTTCAAAACTCAAGGAATAAGTTGTCACTCTGAGAAAAGAACTAGGAAAAGCAAAAGAAAAAATTGACAAGGGGTTAAAAATGAAAGGAGGTTATGAAATTCTTGATGAGTTTATTAACTCTCAAAATCCATCAAAAGAAAAAATGGGTCTTGGTTTTGAAAAAGAGAAAAGTCCTATAACCAATGCATCTGCAAACGTGTATGATAACTTTAAAGAAGAAGGAAAGTTTGAAACAAAGGAAGAAAAAACCTGCACTAAAGATCCTAAGAAGAATGCCTCTGGAGATGTAGAAGAAGATGGATTCATTCATGTCCAAAGATAATGAAAGAATAACTTCATACAAGTCTAGAACAAGAAGAAGAACTTTAGAAAGCCTACTCCTACTAGATATCCTCAAGCTTTCAATGGTAATTTCTATGCTTGTAATAAGATTGGTCACAAGACAATTGACTGTAGAAGCATGATGAATCAGAATTCATTTAGGCCTCCAAGGTACAATGTTGTGAACTATCATTCATTTCATGGTCAGTGTTATGCTTACAACAAAGTTGGTCATAAGACTAATGAATACAGAAGCAAAGTGATGAGGAATGGTTTCATGAAAAAGAGCAATGATATGACTTCTCAATTCTTCTATGATTACTGCTACACATGCAACAAGTTTGGTCATAAGGCTGCTAATTGCAGATCTAATGTGAGAAGAGGTGGTTATGCACCACAATCCAATATCACATGCTACAATTGAAATAGATTAGGACACATTGCAAGTTTCTGCAAGGGAAAAAATGTAAGACCTGCTCCTCAAAAGAAGATTGATATTGGTCAGCAAAAGAAGGAAATGAATAAGACATGGAAGAAGAAGGAAGAAGGTGAAGTGAAGGAAGGATTTGTACCACTGCCTGGTGTAGATGAGTCTTCTGGTAACTAAAAAGGAAGTTTTGGCTCAAGGGGAGTTACAATTGCAAATCCTTTTAAAACCCCTGAATGCATAAGATGCTGAAATCTTCAGCATAATGGCTAATGATCATATGAATGTTTTTGGCTAGTAATTTTATGACATTTGATCAAAATTTTAGAGAAAATACACTCTTTACAGAGCTTTTCTGAATGATCATAGATCCTTGTGGTAGTAAAAATCTGATTAGGTCAAGAACAAAGAGATGCATTTAATGCGGAGCCACCAGGGTTGGTATGCAACATATGTAATTGATGTCAACACTGTCACAAGGTTGTCATTGATTTCAACACTATCTTGGATGTGTGATGATGTTCATGGTTGGATGTCATGTTGAATATAATGTGGTTACTGAAGTTCATGGTTGGATGTCATGCCTTGATCAGTGCATAGTTAAGTATGAAGATACATTAATATGGGAATTAGAAGCACTAAGATGATCAGATGTATTACTGATGTTGGAAGATGTTACCGATGGCCTGAAGAATATTGTATGATCTATCCTACTAATCCTAAGAATGCATGTGTTGATGCAAAGAAGGTTTTCCCTCCAAAAGTTGGTGATAGTTTCTACTACAGGATGACTACCTTTTGTTGGTTTACAGATTTTGTCACCTAACTCTATATTCTCACAACCACACAAGTGACAAATGTACTAACAATTGAATCAATTGTAATAATGTTTTACAATGATTCTCAATTTATTTAACAAGGCGTGACTACCTTCCTATGATATTCAATGAATAAAAACTTGGATTGATTTTAACCAGAAAGCAAAGAAAAGGTGGTTCTTTTAACCAGAAAGCATAAAAGGTAGTATATCTCAAAACCAACTGAATTTAAGAGAAGTACAAAGACTTTGGAAATAGTAACTTCAATAAATAATAAAGAATTACACCATAAGTTATACAATCACCACTACAAACCATTCACCGAAAGATAAATATTCATAGCAATGAGCAAGAATTTAGAACATATAATCACTTCAATATAGAATCAATAACCAACCACCAATAGTATATTCAACATAGGAATAATAAGCATTCAAATAACCATAACACAAAGTCTATCATCACCAAAACCCAAGTGTATTGATTTCAATTCATATATCAGAGTAACTAAACAAAAACTAACACAACAAAATTGATCTCCAACTAAAACAAAGTTTTCCAAAGATTCTAAACATCGACAAGCTAATTGAATTTATAGCCTTGTCACCAATAACTGTCTTTTGAAATAATGGCTTCTTGAGGACAGATGATTTAAAAGAGGTCTTTAAATTAAACATTATTTAAATAAAGAGCTCTCCAGAGCCAATAGTTTTTGTGCAACAAATGAAAATTACTAAAGCATTAGAAAAGTCATTCAATTAATGATTGCCACGTCGACATCCACAATAGTTTCCTTTGGTGTCACTTCCTTCTCCTTAGCTTTCCCATCTTCAGTACTTGCATCCACTTGTGTCGTTTGAATTTCTTGTGCCCTTAGCTTTGCCTTATATGCATGATCCCTGTTAATGATTGGTGATAATGCCACACTGCTTGGACTACCGGTCATACTAACTCAAAGTTTCTTCTTGTTTATCATCCTGTCAAAATCATCCACTCTTTTATGCACACTATCTATTTCATTTTTGAATGATCTAATATAAGTGGCTATCCTCCCAAGCTTTCCAAGTGAATCACCAATGATAATATCATAAGCTACCATTTCTTCAGTCACCATCTTCTTGAAATTTTTCTTAAATTACTTACTTTCAAGTAGCTTATCTTCATCCTCACCAAAGGCCTCTATCTCTAGGATTGTAAACTTTCTTTTGAGATCCTTTTGATCCATATAATAAAGAGATAGGGTACTTCTTATCTCCTCCTCAACTGCTCCTAATACAGACATTTTCCATTCAAGCATATTAGACAACACAACAGAGTCCATCTCCTTGGGATCATTCAAAATCTTCTTAGTCATAAGAATGTTTATATCCATGCCAACCATATCTTATACTTCTTTAGAAACTGTGAAGAGGCTACCATTATCCTTCTTTATGGTTTGCAACTCAGTGACCAATGCTTCCCTCTTGCTAGAAATAGAATTAAATAACTTGGAAGATTCTTTTATGTAATTTAGACCATCCAAAGTTACCTTTTCAATCTACTATTCTAGAGTACCACTTAAGGCTTGAGACATTTTAATCTATTGCAAGAGGTTGGGATCTGGGCCATCTATACTTATATCAGACAATTCTCTAGCTGGTTGGGTAGTAATTTTCAAATTGGACTGGATAAACAAAGATAAAGAATTTACCTGCGCTTGCAGTTTAGAATTTTCTTGTTGTTCCTTTTTAATTCTCTTCGACAAAGTGCTGACTGAGAAATTAGCATGATAAATTTTTCCCTCCATAGTTGAGGGCACCATATCAACTCGACTTAAATTAAAGTCAGCTTCAGTCACTTCATCCTCATTCTTGTCACACATTGGGTTAGTAATCTCCAAAATGGTGTGCCTAGTGGAAGAGTCTGCAACCATCCTTGATATTCTTCTAGCCTGTTTTGGTTTGGGTATTTCTTGTAGGAGCTTAGCCACAGTGTCAATATTGGTGTCCACCATTGGGGTATATCTTTTCTTTTTCTCCCCAGCTTTCCTCAACCATGCAGGGGAGGAAGAAGAAGCATTAACATTCACAATAGTATTTAATATCACACCATCTGACTGCACAGGAGGGGAATTGTGCTCCAGAGGATTGTTCAAACCAGGAGAACTTGGATTACCAAATAAGGATTGAAGCATATTATCTTCTTCAAGATGGTTAAAAATCAAAGAATCACTATCATTAACAAGGGGATTTAAAGAGGGCACATGGTTTGCTTGCAATTTTGAAGCAGCCAATCTATTGTCTATTATTACAGGCTGACCATCCTGCTCATAGGTCATCTTCAATCTTCTGATGTCCTCGGGCTATTCACCATCTCCACTTGATTGTGAGCTAACTCTATGAAGAGTTGGGTTCAAACTTGATGAACTCTTGGGAGTGTGTGTAGCTTGGGACTTATTCTATTCTCAAGTAGATGATTCCTTTGGAGTTGCAAAACCAACTTGTTCTCTAATTTTTCCATTTACCCATTTCTCAGTTCTCCTAAGCACATGAAAAGAATGAAGCATTATATTTGTGGTATTTTTTTGACCAACGCACTGGAGGCAGAGGTTGCAAAGAGGCATTATGATAACCTTCATCCAATATGTCTGAAATGTCATCTACCATCTCAGGGACCTATAGTCGCAAGTCGAAAGCTTGGAATTGGTAAATGGTTAACTACATCCAACTTCTCCTTTGCACTTTGTTGGTGCCTACACATGAAGTCAAGGTTTCAAGAAAAAATTGTGTTAAGGCAAAGTTTCAATATGACCTGATATTCCGAGGGGGGGTGATATTCCAAATATCTGTCATCTTAGTGAAGATCACCTTGATGTCATGATATCACCCCGATGTTGCTTTATCACCTCACAATCACTTGATCCGTGAAGTGCCTGTCTAACGGCTTCATCATTTTCCACGGGGGGGTCATGTTTCAAATATCACCTCATCTTATAGGATCACCCTGATAGTGCGGACGTCACTTTTAAGTGAGGGTCAATATTTCCCTGTCTTGCAACCTAATTTTCTTACAGGGGGTGATATTCCAAACATCAGTCATCTTACGAATATCACCCTACTTTGTCAATATGATGATGACGTCATTAGGATTCAGTGGGATGCATCATGTGGTCTCCGGCATGATATTATCAGCAGATATGTGGGGGTCCTACCGATCTCTTATGAGGACATGAGCAAGTACAGGTGGATCATCGGTGAGGTATTTGGTATGAATATGATGAGGAGTATCTTCCTCCGATGCATCAGGTTGCGCCAATGAGTGTGGTCAGCCGACTGATATTTTCTGCAGGATGATATTTTTCATATCAGGTGATATTCTGATAGAGGTGATATTTCATATCAAGGTGATATGAAATATCGAGGTGATATTGCATATCAGGATGTCATACAGGAGGTTCACCGATGACGCGGGTCATGATGATGAGGTCTTGGCAGATGGTTCATTGGTCACACAAGGTAAAACTACACGACATCATATGTGCTCATGACCTTGCTTATAAAGTATTGAGGAGGTCACTGCGGGATGAATGTGGGATAATTAGTTCCCACATAATTTGAAAAAGTCTGGTCATGATTCTTGGTGGGAAAGTTTCAAAAGCGCACAATCTACTGCATTTCCCAAGGCCGCGGGTTGGTATGCCTTTAATGGCAGATGTTACAGGGTATGGGCAAAGGCATGGATGGATCAAGTATCCGATTGAAGATGTGAATCCCCAGGCGGCGGCGCAGGGCTCAAGTCCAACCATGTACAATTATGTGCCATTTTCGCATGATGCAATGTATCTGGTGAAATTTTGAGTCAACCATGTACAATTAATGCTGAGTATACCTTCCTTGTTGTATCTAGCAGGCTGTGTGACTCATTTTCAATGTTGTTGAAAGCTGGACAAATTTTGGTACTATGATAAGATACAACTTCATTGGTGGCCCTGTTCTGGATGTCTTGTGAGTTTATGAGTCTCATGTTGTATGTCTCATGCATAAATTTACTGGTTTCATGTTGATTTAAATGAGTAATGCTATATTGCATGTGTTCTGTTATCTGTCTCCAAATTGAGTGTGTTCTTCTTCTGAATCTAAGCATCTAAGGGGTGTTTATGGTTCTAGAATATAGGTTTACTATATTGAATGCTTGATTTTTTACTTTTGCTCAAGGAGTAGATTAAATGTTTTAGATCAAGTGTTGGGAGGAATGTACTACAATGAGGATGTTTGTAAGTAGAGATAATTGAATACTCAGTCTTGGGAAGTATCTATAAGGTAGGTGCTAAACAAACCCCCTTGAAATCTAGTCTTTGGTATATGTTTATGCTGATCATTCACATGTGTATGTCTATTGACTTCAAGCCCTGGATAGGCACCAGTCTAGTCTTGTATTGAGGTTACATCCCAGGTCCTAGTTTTGCATCCAAATATAAAATTAAATTTAAAACTTTAAAAACAAACCTTTAGGACCTTAGAAGTAGTCTTAGGATCAAAATCCTCTGTCTCACAACTGAACATAGGCCCAAAGCTAGCCCCTTTGCACTTATCTTATAGTTTTGGTCAACATAAAGGAGGATTTATCTGCTTTGTGTCAACATCCCCTAGTTCACAAGCATACCTTATGGATGTTGATTAGGGAATACCCCCCTAGGTTTTGCAAAGCCTAAAGAAGAAGAGGAGATATCTATAGAGTCTATCTCCTACACTGTTGGCCCCTGGCCCAGAGATCTTGTTAATCATTGATGGCTACCTTGTAGGGATAACTAGGAAAAAGCATCCAGTCTAGGAAAAAACCAACACACATCTCTCTCATCTAAGAAATCTTCTCAGAAATCCTCAAGTTGAGATTTATGTGAATATGAACCTCCTCCGTGCATATTTCTCTTTACAAAAATTTTGCTGTCAAAAGCTATCCGTGTAGGTAATCTATGAAAATTATATTCTGCCAATAGCTTCCCCACGCTCTTCCCACTATCATTGCTTTTACATGAATAAAATGAAAGGGTCACAGGGAATGAATATCCCTTCTTCTTCATTACATGATACTTAGTATGAACACAATTGTCATTTGACGACAAACTTCTAAAAACACAATAAAGTCAAATGGGTACCTTCGCAATTTTAATGGTGCATTTTCATAACCCCCTACTCTTAGATAAGAAGAGCGGTCAAACTAAATATAAAATCTTCCAAAATTCATGACCAAGGTAGCCACTTCTGGAGAAAACCTCCACTCTAAAGTGCCTTCAATTTTCTTTGTAATCAACCTGGAGAAAGTGTTGTCCACCCTACAAAAATGTTTTATCCCAACACTTTTTTGCAACTATGGAAAAATTTGATATAGGTGTATCTGGGATAGGAGCACCTTGGGCTCTTAAACTGATCCAGACAACCTCTCTATTAGCCAGCACATACACCAACAGGGAACACATATGGAAACTCACCTTCTGTGGAAAATTCACCAACTTCTCGTGCATGCTTTCACTTATCAGTTTTGCCCAATCTATGTGATGTTCACCACAAATGAGTAAAATAAACTGACACATCCAATACTTAAAAGAGTTAGATTCTGCACTTCCCACCACATGATGCAACAAGGTGATCATATCATAAATTTCTTCTTTGAAGTGTCCTCTTTTTAGTTGAGTAGGGAGTCTAGACTTCCCTTTCTTCTCAATTTCCAACCAGGTGTTGGCAATGTGACTCTGGCACCAATCTTTCTTCTCCTAGTAAAATCCCCAACCAATAGAAATAGAAACATCAGTGACTTCCTGGTAATCAACCAATTTCAAAGAAAGAGAAATAGCTTTTGAGTCAATTTTAGCTACCACAAAGCCATCTGGGGTTCATATTTCTTGTGAATCCAGAAATTAATTGTTAGCACATGCAATGACCAAGTCAGGACAAGGCACAACAATTGGAAATCCTCCAACTCGATCCAAACCACTACTTACAATTTTCTTTGCAAAAGATGACTTGCCTTCTGGTTGCATTCTTCTCCAAAAATGCTCCATGTCTATGTGACCAAGCTCTGTATCTTTCACTTTTGACAGACCATTTTTGACCACAGGAACTACTGGAGCCCTTTGAAACTTATACTTCATTTTGACCAATTTTAGAATCCACAAAGAAAAAGACTCTGAAACATTCAAGGACACATAAGAGGTCCACAATATATTTGCAAGAAAATTACTATACAGATTCATGAAAGAGATATTGTTCTTCCCAATGAATAACAATTGCATTATGATAGAAAGAGGGAAAGACAAAGAGGGAAATCCAATTGAGCTAACCTATGTGCGAGGAGTCTTGCAAATTTCCTATGAGTGGTTGGACTGGAATCTCTATAGTATATCTCCTTCATGATATTATGAAACCTTCCTTCGCAGGGTGATTAATTTATTTAGGTCTCATATCATGTCTCATTAATCTCCTCATAAATTTCATTTACTACTAGCAGTCTATTGTACTTTGAAATTCCTAAATAACCCCCTTTATTTCCCTCTGAAAAGAGTGCCTGCTTCATTTCCAACATTCCAAATTTATTACAGGATGATAGGTGTTAACTCTCTATACTTATCATCAGCTTAGAAGGAAGCCTAGCAGGAGTGATGTGCATGTTTAGTCAAGAAGTCGCAAAGTCGGAGATTTTCAAAATTCTTGAACTACAAGATTTAAAGGTTTGAAAGTTCAAAGGACTTTCGACCCTCTGACAATGAAGACTTATTTTAACAAAGCAACACAAGACTAATGAGACAAAGTTTATGACACAAGTTTTGTGAGTCAGGGAATCATGAACTTTTGAACTCACCGACCAGGTTTGAAAACATAAGGAATTGCTAACCAAGTCAAAAAAATGACTAAGTATGAAGGTGTGTCCTAAAAACAAAGTATGAATAATGAATAAAGAATGTGAAAAACTCAACACATAAATGCTTTAGCAAAAATTTGAAAATGGGGTAACACCTTTGAAGACTGTATGGGAGATTGCTCTGCATTCATCCGCATTTATGGCTATGCAGTTGTAGAACTATGTTTAGGCTGCAGTGAAGGTGATACTTCCAAAGTTTTAGATCATATGTCCTTTCACTGTGAAAGTTATGCATGATAGAGTACCGACATGTGTTCTGGCAGAGTAAGGTGGTGTTGAAGGCTTGTTGGAATGCTCTGCATTCCTCCAGAAGTGAATGTTTTACTTTGCAGTTTTATGGACATGTTTATTGATGTGCAATACATGCTTTCTTGCAGTTTCAAGGTTCTTGGTGATCCGCAACCTCAATTTTTCAATGATAGTATGTTGGAGTGTGTTCTGGATGACTTGTTGTTCTTAGAAGTCATGGTTGAAGATGTGTGGCACAAAATCTTTGATGTGCAAAGGTAAACGAGTGTTTCAAGATGTTGTATGAGTCCTATACACTCATCTGGAATATTTTCATGAAGATCCTTCTTGTTTCCAGTACCACACAAGGTTTTCAAGTTGTTGTGGCCATCATGCTTCAAGTTTCATATGTCTTTGCTTAAGACAGTCCTATTTTCAAATGAGCAGAGTGTGTAGATGTAATTCCTTGATATTTGATGTTGTGAAGAATGTTTTGGACTTGGTTAAGAAAGTATTGATGTCCGCAAGGCATGGGTCTTCTACTGGTGTAGTATGTAGTCTTGTTTAGGACTTGTCCTCTACACGTTTCATGTTATGTGTTGTCGGGCCGACTTGTAAATGTATTTTTCATATTGTCTCTATTCGACAAGCAATGTAATCAATGTAATATCATGTATAAATTATAAATCAAATTGAGTTAGGTGAAGTGTGATTGCAAAGTGATTGTAAAGGTTCACAAGCAAGAAAAGGAGAAGAATGAATGCATTATGATGTGCAACTAAAGGAGAAAGAGAAGATGTGTTATAAGTTGTCCTAATTCATCTTGAAAACATTTGTGTCATGAGAAGGAATTGAAGAGTGTGCCTAATTGATCCAATTATCAGAAGAAGCAGAATTGCAATCATCAAAGGTGTGAATTTCATTGTCAATTTTCAAGTAGTAGAAGGACTATCATACTGTAATATTTTGTAAGTTTATTCTCAATTTAGGGAGTAGTAGCTTCCTCGGGAGTGACCCTAAAACAAAGTTTGTAGGGAGTAGTAGCTTCCTTAGGAGTGACCCTAAATCAATGTTTTTCAAGGAGTAGTAGCTTCCTTAAGTTGTAGACCTAAAACAAAGTTATAATTTTGAGCTTCATATATTGTGAGTCAATCCTCACCATGGTTTTTCCCTTCTTGGGTTTTCCACATATATCTGGTGTTATGTGTTTATGTGCATTGTGTTAATCTTTCATGTTTATGGTGATGTTGTTATGCTTAAGTTTTAATCTTCTCTGAAGGACTTGAAGTTTGATTGATACTGATTCACCCCCTCTCTCTATATTCTGGTGTGTTCAACACAAATTGATCACATTTGATCAATATCTAGTGTGTGCAAGAGATAAGAAGAGAAGAAGATCTATTTAGTGGATCTTGTGAGCAAACCCTAGTGACTGCATTCTCAAGTATTTCTTAAATTTGATTGTAAAACCCTAGTTTTTTGGAAGAGCTATCATGGAAACACCTATGGTCATCAATATTGTAGAGAGGTCGAGGCCAAAATTCAAGAAACATTCATATAAGTCTACTAAAACTAAGAAGGATGGAGCATTTTCCCACATGCCCATCAATGTACTACATACAGAAGATGTCCGCATATGCATTCACTCGCAACTAAATGAATACAACCATTTGAAGTTGGAACAATTCAGGAACGACCATCTTTTGGGGGATGATTTTCAACTAAAACTAGAGTATGCAAATGTTGAGGCTAAATGCTTAGATGTATGGAAGGGTTTTCCCAATTTCTGCTATGAGAATGATTGGGTCAGAATTGTTTTGAGCTGGAGTCATGAAGAATTTCTTTGTCTTGATCAACCCTATATGATCACAAAATAAGCCATTAAAGTTGTGACTAGATTATGCTCCTCTAAACCTATGCTAGTACTAAAGGTCGTGAAGAATGAGGTGGTAATGAAGCTTACCGATACAAAATTTGACAAAAGAACCCTTACAGTGGATGATATCACTGACCTAGGGGTCTGCTATGCCACAATGGGCATTGCATACAAAGTATATTACACCAACAAAGAAGGTTCTACTACTACAATTGCCATCTACATTGCACATTAGATGGTTAAGGAAGGAAATGACTATGACTTGTGTGAGCTACTGTGACAGCAATTGTTAGACAATTTGAAGAGAACAAAGGAGACACGTTATCACTTCCAGTATGGCTCTCTGATTGTTTGTCTCATGTTTTATTTCATGAAAGAATTGCCTAGTATGAAAAATGTAGTTTGTAGAAGAGATGTCCATGTTGCACAACAAATTAGGGATCACATGCAGAGCTTTGTAGACTCTAAACAATGCAACATTATGTATTGGGGATTCTTTAAAAACTTCCAAGACGAAATGCAATTGAGGGAGAGGATACCATCAAAAGTTGTAGAAAAATACAAGAATGATATAACTTTCATGGTGGATAAGGACAATTACTATATGGAGGTAGTTGAACCAAGGACTTTCTAGATAACCACCTTGCCTTATGACGTCTTTGAACCTAATTTGATTAGATATGCTGATATCTTGCTTAGCAAGCCCAAGGATCCCATTGCTAAGAGATTTGGGACCTATGATGAAATAACTAATAAGATGGTAAAGAAGAATGTAGAAGAGAAGGAAGCGAAGATGAAATCAAAGATAGAAGAGATGCTTAATACTCTTGAGGGCTCTATAGAAGACCCTCAAACCACCTCTGCCTCACAAACTCTTAGAAGGACAAGTAGGTATGCCCTTGCTACTACTACTTCTTCCAAATCCTCTAGACCTACTCATACACCCCCTAGTAGGAGAAGAGTTGCTGCTGAAGTCTCGATACAAACCAAGACTATAGAGAAGAAGAAACCAAGACCAAAACCACAAGAAAAAAGATAAAAGATCAATCTAGTAAATGTGGATGATGATGAAGAGTATGTAGAAGTAGAAGAGGAATATTGTATGATGGAGAGAAGAAAGAAAAGAACAAGAGCAGAAGAAGAAGAAGAAAAGAAACTTCCAAAGGAAAGGGAAAAGGAAAATCAAAGAAAGTAAAAAGAGCTCCTAAAGAAAAATCTGACTATAAGCCTCTACAACTTGTGGCCACTATCAATGCTATTGCACAGCATGGTGCCCTGAAGGAAGTTGCAAAGCTTTATAATGAGATGCATGACAATGATAAAGCTACAATTGAGGAAGCCATAATTAAGTATATGATAGACTTTAATGTGGCCCTAATTGAGATTATAGATCAACTTCCAATAAGTCTTGCAGACACACTTACTAATAAAAGGAATGAAGCCATGGAAAAAGAGGCCAAGATGAGGTAACACACAACTGAGAAGGTTGGTCCATCTATCTCTGATCAAGAAAAGGTTAGAGTTGCCCAAAGAGAAGCACAAAAATTTAGAACCAAACATAGAATAAACATTCTAATGGGAAAGGATGAAGAAGAAATAGAAAGATTGGAAAAGGAGATAATAGAGAAAAAACCAAAATTCTTGAAGAGATGAAGAATGATGAGGTGATTATTGAAGATATATCTGATGACATAGAATTGTCAGCTTTTGAAGATAATGTAATAGGTTATGATGAAACTATGAAGAATGATCACCAGAATGAGGAGACAAGGTATAGAGGATCAAGGTAAAATGGGTACACCTCCTCAAGAGAATACTAATCCTAGTGCAAAACATGACAATCCTCCTCTAGAGAATGCAGGGAAAGATGAGCAAAAGAAAGAGGATAACCTTGAGAAAGCTCAAGATGAAACAGAAAAGACTAAGGAGAAACAAGATGAGCAAATTCAGGATGAAACAAAGAGGACTGAGGAGAAACAAGATGAGAAATCTCAGGATACTTCTATTGATGTAGGTCAGAGTTCATCATCCTCAAATTCATTTAAGGACCTACTAAGCTTGTAGATGCAATTTCAACCTGTGATCACACCTCAACTTCTACAGATTCCCACTCATGAGGAGCAAGTAGATTTGTCAAATATTTCACCCCTTCACAAGTTATAGCTTGGTGACATCCTACATGCTTCTCTGAGGAAGGAGTTCCTACAAGAAAACTTGAAGAAGACTAGCTTAGTTGAGGATGCAGTAAAGTTGATTTAGGAAGGCTTACCAGAGGTAAATATTGATCCTTCCTTGGCTCTGGCGTAGAAATTGAAGCTTTTGATGGACTCTTTCAAGGATCACTCTTCTCATGTTGAACAAAAGACAAAACAAGAGTCCTTAAGGAAGATAAATGATAAAAGACTAGTTGAGGTAGCTGACAAGTGTGCCAATGCACATAATAAATTCCTATGTTAGGGTAAAAACTTTCAAACATGCATAAAACATGAAGCTACAACAAACCCTAACTCCCAATGGAGTGCAAACAAGCTAAGAAATAAGTCAAATAAATGCAAAATAAACTAATATTCTAACCTACAATTCACCTTATCTCCATTGTTCTCATCAATCTTGTCATAGTGTTCTCAGATTTTGTAGATTTGCAATGATCTTAAGAAGCTCAAGTGCATGAATTAGCAAGATGTTGGAGAGAATACATCAGATTAGAGGGTTGTAAGCTAAGAGATATATGAAAAATGGTTGTAGAAATTGTTTTATATAAGAACAGGTTTGAATGGAGGGCTTAGATCTGATGTTGACTTTGGAGCAAAATGGAGGGTGGAGATCGATTAGGGTTCCTTCCCACTAAAAGACAAGGGATAATTTTTAATTTGAAAATATAGTGAAATGTGAGGGAATTTAAATTAAATAAATATGCTCAATTTATTTAATTTATTTGAAGTGGGGATGCATGTGAACCCCTAATTAACTAAATGGGATTTAATTAATTAGGTGAGGGCTATATTTAAATAAATGTTTATTTGTTTGAATTAAATGAGTGAAGGGGACATTAGAGCATGAATAATTAAATAATTAATTAATTGAAAATTAATTATTTAATCATGGAGGAAAAACAGGAGAAAATGGACAAATAATTAAATAAATAAAATTTATCTAATTATAGGCTAGTGGTAGGAGAATGGATTAATTAAATAATTAAAAATTATTTAAAATAATGGTAGAATGTGGAAGAAATTAGTGTGAAACTGGTATTTTCAAGTTGAGGACACTTTTAGGTGTTGACATTTTTCCCCTCTTTGATACAATGTCAATCCTGATGTTGTGTCAAAGAAAAAATTTGAAAATATACCCTAGACATGCCCCAGCATGCCCCAGATGAGGCGAGATAGCCTTGTGCCCCCTCAGAAATTTTTCAAATTTTCTCAAAATTTCAAAAAATTGAGAAATTTCCTAAAAAGTATGCCATTAGGATGGAATGAATAGAAGAAATGGAAATGTGAGAGAGAGATCGTCAAGGAATGAAGATTGGCTAGAAGAATGGAATGAGATTTTGCTTTGATAGATTTTTGAGCTTCTCACTTGCAGTTTTTGCTTATCATCATAGAACTTATTATGTCAAGGGACGACAAACGCAATGGCAAGTCATAGGCCAAAGTGTAAAGTGTGGTTCTTTGCGAAACAGGCACATGATAGACAAGGAATGCCTGACTCAAACTAGTAACCGTGGTACCTTGTCGGAACATGTGATGAGATAACCTTGAGGTATGCAAGTCTTGATGCAAGGAAGCATTTATTCTTTCCCATGCATAGGATGTCTTTGATTCACACCCAATGGAATCCCAATCACACAAAAGGAACCTAGTTGCCCCAGTCATGTTGCCAAGACAAATCATAAACATAAATCAAAGGAAAAGGTCTTGCTCTATCCTCGCTTCTCTTCATCACTTAGGGAATGCCTTGAGAAGCATAAGAATGAGACCGAACAACAATCCAATAAAAGATATGAGAGACTAGACCAATAGAGTCAATAGCCATTAGATCGTTTGCCAAGTGATATGTGTTTGTGTGTTTGATGATGATTAGATGAATAGGGCCTGGTTTTAGGATAGGAAGCATGTCATATAAGACGTTAAGTCTAGTTTCAGCAATGTGACCACCTGTATAAGGCAGATGATAGGAGTGTGACATTTTGTATAAGACATGTGGTATGGTTTCGAAGATGCCACAAGTTGTGAGATGATTGTCATGTGATGATTGTTAATGTCTTATTTTAGAAATGATGCATGTTGTATAAGGTGTAGGGTCCTGGTTTCAACGATGCCCCATTCCATGTAGGATATGTGATAGTTGATAGGGATAGTTGATAGAAATTAATCGGTTTAGCTGATTGGATAGCGTGGCTTGTTGATTGTGAGATTGGTTTGAGGTGCACATTTCTTGTAAAAGATTTAACTATCTTGAGCTGATCAAAGTGTCCATTGTAGCAAAGGGGACCATTTATTGCAAGACTATCCCAATGGGTACTGAGTGACTGACCTAATATCTCGAGGGCTCATCGCAAATGGCCTTACCTACGTGAAAGTGCAAAGACAATGTAGGTTGACCACTTGCACCATGTGTGACCTAAGACCTAAGGGTGGGATGCCTCAAGGGCTCATCGTAGATGGCCTTGCCTACATGAAATCTCAGAGGCAACGTAGTTTGACAAGGTGGTTTCACACAGTTGATTGCTTGATATTTTGGTTGGTTATTTGATTTTTTGTGATTTTTTTATGTTTTTGATGTTTTTGGATTTTTTTGGGAATATTTGATGTTTTTGGGTTTTTGAGAATATTTGATGTTTTTGGATTCTTGAGAATATTTGATGTTTTTGGAAAAGTGCTTTGATTTGAAGGAATGATTTGATTGATTACTTGATTGAAGGATTGATTTGGATTTGATTTGATTGATTTGATGATTGATTGGAAGAATTGATTGAATGAGAATTGATTTGATTGGATTGATGATTGATTTGAAGAATTGATTGAATGAATGATGATTTGAATTGATTTGATTTAATTGATTTATGATTTGATTGGAAGAATTGATTTGATTAATGATGATGTTGGATTGATAATTAGATTTGATTGAGTTGAATTGACAGAGTGATTTGATTTGATTTGAAGAATGATTTGGAGAATTTGATTGGAAGAATTGAATTAATGAATGGAATTGGATTGATTTAATGGATTGGATTGACTTTATTTCTTTGATTTTTTTTTTTGTGTTTTTGGAATGTTTTGATTTTTTTGGATTTTGACATGTTTTGACTTTTTTGGATTTTGACATGTTTTGATTTTTTTTAGACTTTTTGACATGTTTTAAGAATGGCATTGGATGACATTTTGGATAGCCTTTACACTAGATACCAATGACAAGGGGAAACCAAGTCTAGGTGCAAGGAGGTAGGTAGGTGGGATTGGATGGACAAAAGAATAGGCGAAGTGGAATGAATGGATGTATGTGTAAGAGAACAAGGATGTGATTTCTGAAGGCTATGTTGCATAGGAATAACTTGCTCCATTCTAGGTGGAATGCATAGGATTTATGACAAGGCTTATGACAATAGGGTGCTAGGATTTCATTGGTTTAGAAAGGATGGAAAAATGGGTAATGACAAGAGGGTAATGATGGGATTGGTTCGAATGGGATGAGGTATATCAAGGGATATCCAAAGAATTTGTCAACATTTTGCCCCAATATATTTATCAAGATCAAAATGAGGAATAAAATATGAATGGACCAAATATGATAGGTATGTGTGGGTGTAATGGATAAGGATGATAAGATAGTATGGAAATGATAGGATGGAAAATGATAGATTGGATGAGACAATGTGCCCCCAAGTGTAAGTGACATAGAAGATCAACCTACACATGATGCATGTTTGCCAGGTTTTCATCATGGTACTTATCCAAGGCACCACCAAGGGTGGTTTTCACCATTGGACGAAGGGATTTATTTTTACTTTTTTTACTTTTTTTTTGAAATATTTGGATGGGATAGGTGGATATGGACGAGATGGACTCAAGCACCTAGTTCCATGAAGGGTGATAATCCCATTAGAGATGGATGTCCTCGCACATGAACCATGTCAAATGTCATTATGCTCATAGATGTTGGTACGAGATTGCTTGAGAGGGAGATGGATTAGGTAGATAGTGGATTATGATATGGATTATGTAGGAAATGAAAGTGGATTATGATGTGGATTATGTAGGAATGTATGAAAGGATTATGCAAAAGCATGAACCATAGGGATAGGATGGGTGAAATATGTAGGATAATGGATGAAGGACGGGGAGATGGAGGTATGTGGAAATGTTGTGGAATGGAAGGGAACCATGACCAACAGTTGCACATACCATGATAAACATTGAACCTTTTGATTTGAAGGTGGTGTAGGAAGCAATGGTGATGTTTGCTTAGTGGATGGGTGATGTAGGACTTTAGGTACCCACATAGACTTATGATTTTTATGATTTTTGTTTGACTTGTGGGATGGAGGAATTTGAAACTTTTGAGTGGAATGGGATTTTTGGATGGAAGAGTATGGTTGGGATTTTTGAGATGTGGATGCCTCATTTGACTTGATTGCTTTTTGCTTAGGGACCCAAACCATTTTATTTTTGGACTTTTCTTTTGGAGGTATGGGCTTGGATATCCTTTTGAATGTATTTGAATTTTTGTATTGATGTCCTAAGGCATGAGGACCCTTAGAATTTTTGGCTTTATGAGTGGAGGCATCCAAATTTTTATTTTGGAATCCCACGGTCATGGTGGAAGCTTCATGTTTAGGTGATTTATGCATTGATTGGTCATGATTGGGAATTTCAGAGCTTATGGGTGGATGGATTAAAAGTGGGTTTATGGATAAATAGATAAGGGGATTGGATGATGGTAATATTTGGTGTAGGGAGAAGTGGAGGTAGAGTGGATGGTGGAAGGTGTATGGTCACATGCTTTTGACACTTGTAGGATGATGGAGGTGGAATGGAAACATATGTCTTGGGGGTATGGTGTGATTTGCAATGGAAAGTGGTGGATTTAGGAGGAATGGATAAAGTACCAACATATTTAGATTGTTTACCTTGGGCTGTGTATCCAAGGCCAAATGAGTATGGAGGGACATTGACATGGATGGGCTCCAAAATTCCTTGTTCATGAACTCCTAGGCCTTTACCTTGGTAGTTCATTTTTTGGAGTATGTGATGGACAATGGGACTATGGGTGTTTTGGGAACTAGACTTGAGTTCATTATTTGATGGAGAAGGTGAGGTGGTAGACAATGGTTATTGTTTTCCTAAGGAGGAATACTCATGAATGAAGGTGGTAAGACCAATAGGATATGTTGGTGGATTTGAAATGGGGTCAATATTGGATGACGAAAGATCATTAGGATCGTGATTATCAGTATGTTCACTAAGATCCAAGATATTTGTTTGATATTCTATGTATGCTTGGGAGGCAAGTGTCTCATCATGAGAAGTGGAAGTTGGTGTATCATGGATAGGTGAAGTGATAAGCTCTTGACCATGTAATGCATAAAGTTGACTAAGAGGATCATCATGGCCTTCTTGATCATAGAGGGGATCTTGATCATATATGGGAGCTTGGTCATGGATAGGATTAAGCATGTTATGGATGGGATCATTAATGGAATAGATTTGATCTTGATTGGCATAAGGGCTTATTTTTTCCACATGCTTATGATTATACCCTTGACTTATCTCTTGACTTGGAATGGAAGTGGAATTGAAGGAATCTTGGAGAGGCTCAATGGGTTGTGGACTACATGATGGGGTTGAAGGGATGGACATGATGTTTGAAGGTTATTTAAAAGGCTCAAGGATAGATGTTTGACATGGATATGGTTTATTCCTTTCTAGTTGCCATTGGATCACATCCTTTGCAAGTGTATGGGTGGATGGATGATATAGTGGATGGATAATGAGGGTGGAAGTTGTAGGCTTATGATTAAGATTGGGTGGAGTGGAAAGTTCCCATGGTGGAGGAATAAAAGGGATGGAGGGTGTTGTAGGATTAAGGTTTAGACTTTGATTAGATGAAAGGTCAAAGGGATTGGATGAATTGGTGGATTTGGATTTGCTTTTGTAATGTTTGAATTTATGACATGGAGTTGATGGATTGGAAAGTGGATTGCATGGTGGTGTTGGGGTAAAACTAGGAGGATCTTGGATTGGCATGTGATTTGATGGTGATGGAAGATACTTATAGGATGCATGATCTACATTTGTGTTTCCATTGTAAAAGGCATGAGGGCTTGAAGGCATTTGATCTCATTGCCAAGGTGGACTTGGGCTCACATGTTCTTGTTGTGGAGTGAATTGATGTGGATGTTGGTTGGAATTGGTTGATGTAGAATGAACTTGACATATGGATGGACTAGGTTGGTATGAAGTGGAGGGGGACGACACATAGGATTGAAATGAATGTTTTGGTTGTGTTGGTTGGGTTTGATATGTGGATGGATTGGGTGTTGGACTTGTCTCATCTCTAGAATATGGAGGGACTCCTCAAAGTACGAGTTTGGGCTTATGATTTGTCTCATTATTAGGATTAGAAGGAGGGCCTCCTCGAAGTATGAGTTTGGGCTTATGATTTGTCTCATTATTAGTATTAGAAGGAGGGCCTCCTCGAAGTATGAGCTTAGATCATGGTTTGTTTTCATTATTGGGATAAGGAGGAGAGGCTCCTCGGAGTATAAGCTTTGGTCTTGGTTTGTTTTCATTATCAAGGCATTAGGAGGAGAGGCTCCTCGGAGTATAAGCCTTGGTCTTGGTTTATTTTCATAATTGGGATTAGGAGAGGCTCCATGGAGTATAAGTTTTGGTCTTGGATTGTGTGTAGGCTTGTTAAGGATTACAACCATTTTGACAAGTGTTTGACTAGGATGAGAATGATGATGTGGAATGATGAGGATAGAGTGATTGGATGATTAGGAATGATTAGGCTAATGGTTATGATGAAATTGATTGGATATGTGGAATGATTGGATGATGATTAGGATGAAGGTGACTTGGAATGACTATGTTGGTGAGAATGTTTAGAATGGTGTGTTTATGTGTTCACTATAGGCATGACTAGGAGGATCTACTCCCTTTCTCTTCTTTTACAACCGTGTCTCTACCATATAAGACTTGTGAATTTTGAGATGCTATTGGGATGACAATGCAAGGTGATCTATGTGACTAAGGTATGTTTTGGAGATTTTTTTGAGCAATAAGAATGTTGAATGCAACTAGTGGATTAATGAGGATGGCAAATGCAACTAAGTTATGTTTTTGGAATTTTTGACTATAGGTATGACAAATGCAACTAATGGGAATTTTGAAAAATGAGGGTGACAAGTGTAGCTAATGTTATGTTGGCAATGATGAAATGTCACTAATGCTATGTTGTGGGATTTTTTATAAATGAAGCTATGACAAAGGCTACTAATGAGGGATGAAGCTATGACAATGTCTCAAGATAATTGGATAAGCAACCTTAAGAGAGTTTGATAAAAGAGGATGCTAAGGCACACTAAGATATACCCAAGTGACTAATTGAAATGTTTAAGACCTTACAAGTGTTGGGAAAATAATGATTGATTGAAGTGAGCCTCCGAACTAGACACATGAGTTAGACACTCAACTTGCAAATTGAGGAAGATGGACCCAAACAAGACTTGTGAGTTTAAAGTCCAACTTGTAAATTGATTTGATTGATGGTAAAGGGAAAGATCTTAGACACTTCAAGCTTGTAACTAAGGTATGATCAAAGTATGGCAAATCTCCTATTTTCTAAGTCTCAAAGGTGACTTAATATTTGAGGTTGATCTAGAGTGCAAAGGTCTAAATTAATGCAAGGATGACCTAAGTGGATGTAATGAGTTTGAGCAAGGCTAATGCAAACTATCCTAAGCAATAGCAAGGAGTGGATGGAATTGACAAGTCTTAGGTATGTTGACACAATTGACAAGAGTTGGATAGGGAAGGTAGATGCTCAAAGGTTTCCCTATGATTGTCATGTATCATTTCTATGTTTGTTTAGGCAATTTGTTTGAAAAATTAGAAGACACATCAAACATAGAAGACACTTGGCAATCAGATTGGCTATTTTTGGTGACTCTTGACTTTGTGAGCATATGTGTATGTTTAAGGGCTATCCAACCCCAGATTTCCACTGGTCTTAATCACAATTCGAAAACACTTCACACACATAAGATACTTCTTATCTCTAAGGTCATTGGCCAATGGTGTGATGCTTGGGCCCACAACTTGGTAACTCCTTCAACGCAAGTTAGGGATGTACGAGTACACACAACACTGAGAGGGGGGGTGAATCAGTGTAGTTAAAAAAAACTTTTAATGAAATTTGATTTCACAATTACATAATTTTTAAACAGATATGAAAATATGCAAAACATCAACACATAAAATTTTGACACAAAATATTCCAGAGTGGAAAACCCTCCTGGGGTATAAAAACCACTCAAACTGCCTCACTGGCTTAAATGAAAAACTTCAGGTTTACAACTGTCTCACTGACATATACAATTTTGCCTCACTGGCATATTGTTTTTCATCTCAAGTCTCACTAACTATCATCAACTGAGGAATAATGAACAAAATAAAATCAGGGGGTTTCCCTGTTTCAATCAATCTCAAATCTCATCCTGTTTGTTCAACTTCTAACAAGTATACATTTTTTCTGCAAATTAATGAAATAACTTGACATCATCAAATTTCATCATCTTCAAAACATTTGATCAATCTTGTCTTCAAGAACTTATCATACCTCTGCAATTCAACAAAAAGGCTTCATTTCAAATTTACAAAAATAATGCTCCTCAATTTGAACATCCTTCTCTAATATTTTATTCTCTCTGCAAAATTGATACCATGTTTTCTCTGCAAAAAACTGACTTCATACCCTCTCTACAAAACTGATATCATAATCCATCTTCACACAAAAATTCAATGTATATTTTTCTTCATACACAAAACTTCTTTCAACACCTTCTCACAATCACCTTAAAAAGCATTGCATTTTTCTTTTTTTATCCAAAAACAATTCCAATTTTTTAACTAACTGATCGGTTCACATGCCAAAACTAATTAAATCAATGTGAGAAACTTTCCATCTCCCAAAAGCAAACTTTCCATCTTCACTTCTTTTGAACTTCGCTGTCAAAAAGAGAAACAACATGATTTTCTAACTTTTAAAGGCACTGTGAACGTCAAGTTTAATGCCATGTTGACTGTGGCTCATTTGTCACCTTTAAAACTTATCTGCATGATTTGCTAAGCCCACCATTTGTCATTTAAAACACAGCCATTGATCGGCTTTTTCACGCCCACAGTTTGAAGCCTCCACCGTTTTGACCGAATATCTAACAAAAGGGGCCAGTTAAGATAATGACACACATACCCTCACATTGTCACTTAAGTGATAGTGACTGGTTCGATCGGTCAACAGAAAATTAGAAGCAAAAGGTATGACGTGCTGATAAGAGTTTAGGCATTTAGGACTGTGTCACTTTGGATTATGTAGGATTTAAAACTTAAGACTATATGAATCTAAAGACTTTAGATTTCTAGGATCAGAGGTGTGAAAACTTTCCTTGGCAGAGATAAAAACAAATGTAAAAACATAGAGGATAATTAAGAGCATGTTTAGGATAAGACAATGCTACAATAACAAATAGGGAATCTTTTGATCCAACTCTTGACACTAGTCCTTCCTTCACACAATAACCCTAACACAATGAAGCAACTTATCATGTGCTTAACAAGATTAGTCTGATAATCTAAGATAACCAACAACAATACCCTGATAGTAATAATGAACCAACCAATGTCACTTCTACTAAGAGCATGAAGATCACACATGATTTCCACTGTAATTAAGATCAAATGAAGATTACTAGGCCACTGTGATGCACTGAAATGACTAATCCACTACAATTTCACTGAAATGACTAACCCACTACAACTTCACAAAACTGTTTCACTAAAAAATCTGAGAGATCACAACCAATGTCATCAACATTTTGACATCAATGAAAAGACAACAATACTCAAGATAGAGGCACTACAAGGGACACCCTAGAGTGGGGTGTGTACACTCTTGTCTTTGCAAGAGAGGATGGATATGAGCTTCCTATCCTAGAAGGATGACCCAATCACCCTTTCCCCAGAAAGCTACATATTTTAGCTTATGCTAAGCCAAGAATTTCCATCTCATCCCAAGGGAGTCCATATGGTGAGTAACTTCAGGGCATGGAACCCTTGCACCAAGAGTGACACCAATAAATCTCAATCATAAAGGGTGGCTTCTAACTAATTTGTCTTCTAGTCACAACCTAGAGATTTACCACCTCACGAGCATCCAACAAGCCACTTAAGGCTTTAACCAATCCTACTAATGGTACTAACAAATACCTCATGTAAACGTGGGTAGCTTGCACTTTTGGATTGGTATTGTATGATGAAGGCTAATGGCAGTTTAGACTTGGCTTTCGCCTTATCTTTTTATATAGCGGCCCAAGTGAAAAACTACTTTGCGTCGCCAATGGGTTCTCCTTGCGGATGTGTCTCAAAGGCAGGCCCCATCTAAAGGGTTATGTTGAAAAAGTGACACAAGTAAATGCTTTTGATCTCCAAGTTCATACCAAGATGTGAGGAGAGAGCATACACATATTACTTGGCCACACTAAACAAAAGTTCATTAACCTTTAGAAATTAAATGTATGGCATGATTATGAAAATGTTGAGAAGAGATTTTGATTCCCAAGATCACTTAGAGTGCGAGGGAAGAGCATACACTTGGTGTAGTCATGGTTAGGAGGGTCCTCAAAAGAATAATCTAGACCGTGCAGCTAGAGTAACACAATGGAAACAAATCAAAGATATGATGTAAATGAAAATTTAGTCATTTAGTATATCATAGAATTCAAATACAAAATGGCTAGAAACATGTGGGCTTACAATTAGGGTTCACAGGCCTGATTTCACAGTAACAGAATATGCGCAAGATAAATCTTTGAAGTTCCTTCACAAAGAATCCAAACTATCAAACTTGTAAACTATCAATCATTGCTTTCCTAGGCATCTATCACATCAATATATATCATATTTAGAACATAAGATTCCTCTGCGTCAGCCAAGGAAGATCACAAACTCTGATGAAGGGCTATAATGTGTGTACATAGATAGGTCAGACCTAAATTAATAGATTTCCTCTGCAAATGAATGGAATGATGTGCAAATCTTAGAGAAGGTCAGCCATGAACCATAGATCATTGAATTATGTGTCATTAGGCTCCACAAATCAGAAAATGCTCTGCAAGTCTTCTCCTTCAACTGATTGATTGAGACTGCCAGGATGCTCTGTTCTGAGAAAATAGTCGATCTTCTGATAGCGATAAATTCCTAGTACTTGATCCAAATGCTCTAAAAATTGGATATGATGTAGTTGATTGAATGTAGATGCTAAGTCTAGCTCTGCAAAGTCTAAAATCCAACTATAGTAGAATGCAGACCAAAATACAGAAACTGCTACTGACTAAACTGCCTGAACTGAACTAGAAAATGAAAAGAAGCAAACTGAAATGCAAACAAACTGAAAAGCAAATATTTTTGGTTGATGCAAGATTTCTCTTGAACCAGGGATGCTCCTGCATCAGACATCTGGGGTTATTGAAAACAAATGAGTCCCTCACTTTGTTGGGGATAGAGGAAAACCAAGTCAGTCCACCTTAGCCTAAGAAATCCAAGATGAGTCTTCTGTTGGTATGCCTTTCCACTTCACAAGATATTCTTTGTACTATCTTCCTCTAGTCCTGCATCCAACTCTGCTGTCCAAAATGTCTCCAATCTGCTCTGATGCTTGTTGTGGTAATTGCTTCTTTGAGTCTTGTTCAATGTTGTCACTGAACTCTGCTTCATGATACTAATATAGGTCTACAATGTTAAAAATAGGTGAGATATCTATTGTCTCTAGTAACTCCACTTCATATGCATTTCCTAAATCAATTTTTCTGAGTATCCTACAATGTCCAAACTTCCTCATCTTCAACTTGTTATATGTCCCAACTAGAAATCTTTCTCTTCTCAAGTATACCATCACTTCATCTCCAACTGTAAATTCTTTATGTCTCTTCTTCTCATTTGCCTGCTCTTTGTACTTGTTCATCTCCTTCAAATGCTTCTTCACCTGATTATGCACTATCTCCATATGTCTTGCAAATTCTTCTTCTTCTGCACTTCTCTTTTCTTCCATGCTAATGTCTCTCAAATCTACAACTCCTTTAGGGTTTACTCTGGTAACAATCTCAAAAGGTGTTCTTCTGGTGCTCCTATTTACTGAATCATCATATGCAAACTCTACTTGTGAAAGAATCAAGTCCCAACTTCCCATCTTCTCTCCAACCAAACATCTCAACAAGTTCCCCAAACTCCTATTCACTACCTCTATCTGTCCATCAGTCTGTGGATAAAATGTTGAACTAAACTTCAAATTTATCTTCATCTTCTTCCAAAGTTTCTTCCAAAAATATCCAAGAAATCCGGTGTCTCTGTCTAAAATTATGCTCTTAGGTAATCCATGTAATCTCACAATCTCCTTGAAAAATTAGTCAGCTACATGCACTGCATCAGTTGTCTTCTTACAAGGTATAAAATGTGCCATCTTGGAAAATCTGTCCACTACTACAAATATTGAATCATGTCCTCTCTATGTCTTAGGCAATCCCATTACAAAATCCATGCTTATGTCTTCCCAAGGTCTCTCAGATACTGCCAAAGGTTTATACAATCCAGTATTCTAACTACTTCCTTTTGCAACTTGACAAACTCTACAACTATGCACAAATTTCCTAACATCCTTATGTATCTGAGGCCAAAAGTAGTTTTCACTCACCAAAGCCACTATCTTATCAATGCCAAAATGTCCTACCAATCCACCATTGTGTTTCTCCTTGATCAGATTATCTCTCATGGAACTTCTAGGTATGCATAACTGATTTCCTCTGAACAACATATCCTCTTGAATGAAATAGTCCAACCACTTACTCCTATCTGTTAAAATAGGTTTCTTACATGCTTTCCAAGGTTCTACAAAGTCAATGTCTCCCTCATGCATATGTCTCAATTCATCAAATCCCAATACTTCAATCTTCATCTCTGTCAGCAAGTTCCTTCTCCTACTCAATGCATCTGCAACTTTATTAGACTTACCACTCCTATGCTTCAACACAAAGGTATAACTCTGCATGAACTCTACGCATCTGATATGTCTCTGATTCAACTTTCCTTGACTATTCAAATATTACAAAGCTTGATGATCTGTATACAACACAAACTCCTTAGATAACAAGTAATGTCTCCACTTCTTCAAGGCTTGAATTATGGCATAGAACTCCTGATCATAAATTAAATATCTCCTCCTTACATCATTCAACTTCTCACTAAAATATGCTACGAGTCTACCTTCTTGATTTAACACTACTCGAATTGCATTCCCACTTGCATCACAATCCACTTGAAATACCTTATTGAAATCTGGTAAAACCAAAACAGGTTGCTCTGTCACTTTCTACTTCAACAATTCAAAAAATGTATTTGCTCCTAATGTCCACTTGAAGTCTTTTTTGTCACCTCTGATTGTCTTTGTCATAGGGTTACAAACTAAACTAAAATTTCTGATAAACTTTTGGTAGAAACTAGCTAATCCATGAAATGACCTAACTTCTCCAATGCTCTCAAGTGTAGGCCACTCAACAATTGCTCTTACTTTCTCAAGGTCCATCTTCAATCCTTCCGTAGAAATCACAAATCCCAAGTATACTAACTCTTCCTTCATAAAACTACACTTCTTAATGTTCATCAGCAATTTCTCTTCTCTCAGTCTCTACAATACTTGTCTAAGGTGTTGCAAATGTTCTTCTTTTGTCTTACTGAAAATCAGAATGTCATCCAAATATACAATAACAAATTTACCCAAGAATTTATTCAAGACTTCATTCATCAATCTCATGAAAGTACTCAATGCATTTGTCAATCTAAAAGGCATCACTAACCACTCATGCAATCCTTCATTTGTTTTAAAAGAAATCTTCCATTTATCTCCTTCTCTGATCCTGATTTGATGGTATCCACTCTTCAAGTCTATCTTTGTGAAATATTTTTCTCCACTCAAACAATCCATGATATCATCCATCCTAGGTAAAGGAAATCTATACTTAACTATGATCTTGTTTATTACTCTAGAGTCTGTACACATTCTTCATTCTCCATCTTTCTTCGGTGCTAACACTATAGGTACTACACAAGGACTCACTTTCTCTGATCAAACCTTTCCTCAACAACTCTTGTATCCGTCTATTCAATTCTTCATTCTTTGTTGGTGTCATTCTATGTGCTGATTTGTTAGGCAAACTAGCTCCTGGTATAAGATCCATGTGATGACTGATACTCCTAATTGGTGGTAATCCTTTAGTTACATTGTCTGATATGACGTCTTCATACTATGTCAGCAACTCAGTTATCTCCTCTGGTTGTGATTCTTCAGTCTCCTTTAATGTTTCAGGCTTCCTAGGGATAAAAGCATAACACATATTCTCGTGTCTCAAACCATCCATAAATTTCCTTCCATCTACCAAACAGATTCTAGCATTCCCACATACATCACTCTTAAGATCATCTTCCAAAGGAATCAAAGTAATTCTGTTTCCATTTGATGTTATAGTGTATGTATTCTTTCTTCCATCATGTATAGCTTTCCTATCATACTGCCAAGGTCTACCCAACAAAATATGACAGACATCCATAGGCATAATATCACACAAGACTTCATCATGATAAGATCCAATATGAAATTTTACCAAACATTGTTCACTCACCAGTACCTTATGATCATCCTAAATCCATGCTATCTAATAGGGCTTAGGGTGTTTTAATCTTTCCAATTTTAGCTTAGTCACCATCTCCTCTAAAACTAGATTATCAGAACTACCACTATCAATTACAACTTTACAACATTTACCTCTAGATTTGCATCTGGTTTTGAACAAGCTTTTCCTCTATGGTGGTTCCTCATTTGTCTCTGCTTGAAATAGTGCTCTCCTCATGACAAGTGATTCTCCTTTCTCAGGTTTGCCAACCGAACTGGGTGATCCAATAGGTTCTTCTTCCACATAGGCTGCTCTCCCACTGTTCTATGTCCTCTTGCTTGTACTCCCTTGATTACATTCAAATGCTCTATGTCCTTCACCTCCACACTTAAAACAAGTTCCTCTGAATGCTTTCCTATCAATTCATCTTCCTTCTCTTTTGTATCCTCCACTCCGGTATGGACTAGGGTTTTATCTGCGGTAGAAGGTTCTATCATCTCTCTGGTATGCATTGTTATCTCTATCCTCCTTCTTGAATGTGTTCTCTTGTCTATTCTACTCCGCATATGATCTTTCTCCTCCAGAAAATGTTCTACCTCTCTGAAATTTACCTCCTCTACCTCTTTTCTTTTGATCATGCCTCTTGTTCAACTTCTCCTCAACTTTTAGGACAAACTGATATGCTTCCTCCAAAGATTTCATCCTCACCAAACTTAATTCTTCTTGAATGTTCAATCTCAATCTATTGATGTACCTAGCCACTTTCTCTTTTCTTGCTTCACTATGTCCTATCCTTATGATTATCTTATGAAATTCCTCAATATACTCCTTCATAGATTTCTCCTTTTGTCTTAGGTTTTGCAATCTCTTCAACAATTCCAATTCATAGTCAGCAAGTACAAACTGATTCTTCAATTTTGTCACCACCCTATCCCACTTTGTAATCTTTTCTTTTCCTCTTTTGTTTCTATCCAACTAAACTTCTTTCCACCATATAGCAGCATGTCCTTTCAACTTTATCTTTGCAAATTTCACTTTCTCTAGATCTTCAACTTCTTCATACTCAAAGTACTCTTCCATGTCATTTATCCAGTGAATCAACTCTTCAAGGTTCAAATTGCCAATGTAATTAGGTACATCAACTCTAGGTCTCTTTCTAATCTTTGAAATAGCTCACAAAATCTTGACTTGATCTGATTCCTCTTCTTTGTTACCTCCTAGGGTTTCACCAATTTGATCAACAAATTGAAATTCCTCTTCATCATCACTTTCAACATTAGGTCTAGGTGTCAATCCTCTTCGCCTATCTTCCTCAACAGCATCCAATTGAATTCTCATTATTTTCATCATTTCCATCATCTCATCCATCCTTCGAGCCATTGTTCCAACAACAGGGATTCTCCTCGATGGCATTCTTCCTAGGATCGAGTGCAAACTGCCTTAAATTCAGTGATCGGGCTATAGGGTGACAACTACCTCACAATCGGCGATCAGTTGGAACACAAGTAACCTACCTCAGATCAGCAATCTGTCCACAACAAGATCTTATGGAATTCATTCACCAACTTTACTCAATTCACTCCCAAAGATTTGAACTTTCACTCTAATACCACTTGGTGTAATCGTGGTTAGGAGGGTTCTCAAAAGAACAATCCAAATCATGCAGCTATAGTAACACAACAGAAAAAACTCAAATATATGATGTAAATGCAGATTCAGTCTTTAAGTATATCAAAGAATTCAAATACAAAATGGTCAGTAACATGCGGGCTTACAATTAGGGCTCACAGGCCTGATTTCATAGTAACAGAATATACGCAAGATAAAGCTTTGAAGCTCCTTCACAAAGAATCCAAACTATCAAACTTGTAAACTATCAATCACTGCTTTCCTAGGCATCTATTACATCAATATATAACATATCTAGAACATAAGATTCCTCTGCGTCGGCCAAGGAAGATCACAAACTCTGATGAAGGGTTATAACGTGTGTACACTGTTAGGTCGGACCTAATTGAATAGAGTTCCTCTGTAAATGAATGGAATGATGTGTGGATCTTAGGGAAGGTTAGCCACGAACCATAGATCATTGAATGATGTGTCATTAAGCTCCATAAGTCTTCTCCTTCAGTTGATTGATTGAGACTACCAGGATGCTCCATTCTAAGAAAACAGTCGATCTTCTTATAGCGATAACTTTCTGATATTTGATCCAAATGCTCTAAAAATTGGATATGATGTAGTTGAATGAATCTAGATGCTAAGTCCAGCTCCGCAAAGTCTGAAATGCAACTGTGGTAGAATGCAGACTAAAATACAGAAACTGCTACTGACTGAACTGAACTAGAAAATGAAAAGAAACAAACTGAAATGCAAACAAACTGAAAAAGAAAATATTTTTGGTTGATGCAAGATTGCTCTTGAACTAGAGATGCTCCTGCATCAATACTTCTTCAAAACATAAACAAAATCACAAGACAAAGAAGACAATGATGCAATTTGTTGTTCTTTTACCCCAATGAATGTGAAAAGATGTAATTTGTTGTTCCTTTTAAGCCAATGAGTGTGAATATGCAGTTTATTGTTCCTTTTAACCCAATGAGTGAAAGTATGCAATTTGTTCTTTTTAAACCAATGAGTGTGAGAAACAAACAGATTGTTGTTCTTTTTATGTCCCAAATTTGAAGTGTTCCTATTTTAACGAAACACACATGTGAAAGAAGGAACCCTACAACAAGTAAGTTAGTGATTTCAAACAAGGTTCTCCTCCCAATGGACGCCACAAAGCTGCAAACCAGAGATTAGTAGCAGAAAAATCCTCTATCATAATGTGCAAAACATGAAACATCAAGTAAACACCCCCTTTGCAAGCCACCAAGATAAGAGGCCAAGAAACCTGCAATAATTGAATCTGGAAAATATCTAAAAATGAAAAATTAGCTACAGAAAAATGAACAACAGCATCAGATAGTACGCAAAATTCTAAGCAATTTGAAAAATAATTCGCTGAAATCTGATGAAAAATGCAAAGGATATGTGTGTTCGAAGTTCACAAGTAACGTTGAATTTGACTGAAAAAATTACCTGATAAAATGGTATTGTTACCTAAAATCAACCTTATCACTGTGAAGTTGGGTGAACCATCTCTCCAACGCTGCAAATTTAATGAAATTTTGTTACCATATGTGAAAGTTATGGTCAAAAGAAAAAAAATAGCCCCTTTATGGCCCTAGGTGGAAGGGTGGTCAGGCCTGACAGTTAACTTTAACTGCTAACTGTTAGTGATTTTGTGGTCACATGTAGCCATTAAATGCCTACAATTAATCTGGGTGGTTAACTGACCGCTAGCTATCAGGGGCTAGCATGGTCACATTAAGCGGTTAGGTGATCGACAGTTTATGTCATGGTTAGAGTCAAATAGGCCCCTAGTCACCCATGTGACCAGTGGCTATGAGGAATGAAAAAATGAAAAGTTCAGTTGATAAAGCCAGCCCGTTGGTCACAAAAGTGACCGCGAGCTAACTCTTGGGGTAACAACTATGTTTTAAACAACGGAAACCATTGACCGCAGGCTATTCCTTTAGATTTGGCAGTCCTGTGTTGGTTGATAGGGGTGGCGAAGGATGTTTACAAAGGTGTCGACGGTCAAGGTGGAGATCACAGGGTTTAGAAGTGGGGCTAAGACTTTAAGTAGGTGTGAGGGAGGTGGAAAAAATCAATGAAGGCGGGGGTTTTGAAAACTACGACCTGTATGAAGGCAGTTGATTGTCAACCATGGCTTAAGGGTTTTGACTAAGGCCCTAACAGGTGGTGATGGTGGTTAGGGGTTTGAATCCAATGGTTGAGGTGATCAGAAGTGGCAGTTAGGGTTTGAAATGGCTAAGGTGACCAGGAGGCTAGGGTTGGGGTTTAGGAGGTCGATGAAGGTCACGGTTTTAGCAAAGGGTTTAGGGTTTTTTCCATAGTCACGACGGGTTCCTTTGAAGCCGTGATCAAAGATGAAATGAACGGCAGGAAGATTAGGGTTTTAGTGACTGGCGAGAGGAGGAAGAGATGGTGGTGGACAGGTGGCTCTGCAGAGCCGACTAGTAGTTGAGGGGAGGCGACAAAGTGTTGCAAGGGTTGCGACTGCGGATTGGGTAACAGAGAACTAGGGTTTAGGGCAGCAGTCGATTGTGTAGGGTTTTTGACAAATCCTCACAACAATAAAACATGCAACAGATGATATATAAATCCTGCAACCAAAAAGCTTAACCTGCAACAATAACACCTTTGACCATAAATCAGACAAAGCATAGTACAGATGGTATAGCCAATCTGTACAGTACGGATCAGTACAAATCTATACAGTACAGACTGGTAAGTAAAAAAAATTTTAAAAATTTACAAAAATTTTCTATGAGCAAACTATATCAAGTTTTATGTTGATCTTCACCTGCAAGGCCTCCTAGACACAACGGCGAGGTCCATTTTAGGCCAGGAGGTCACCTGCAAAAACTAATTTTCAGAAGTTGACAAAAACAATCGAATTCACATCAGGTTCACCAGAATGTGTTAGGGTAAAAACTTTCAAACATGCAGAAAACAAGCTACAACAAACCCTAACTCCCAATGGAGTGCAAACAAGCTAAGAAATTAGTCAAATGAAAACAAAATAAACTAAGATTCTAAGCTACAATTTGCCTTATCTCTATTGTTCTCCTCAATCTTGTCATAGTGTTCTCAGATTTTGCAGATTTGTAATGATCTTAAGAAGCTCAATTGCATGAATTAGCAAGATGTTGGAGAGAATACAATAGATTAGAGGGTTGTAAGCTAAGAGATATCTGAAAAATGGTTATTGAAATTGTTTTATAGAAGAACATCTTTGAATAGAGGACTCAAATCTAATGTTGACTTTGGAGCAAAATAGAGGGTGGAGATCGATTAGGGTTCCTTCCCACTAAAAGAAAAGGGATAATTTTTAATTTGAAAATATAGTGAGCTGTGAGGGAATTTAAATTAAATAAATCTGCTTAATTTATTTAATTTATTTGAAGTGGGGATGCATGTGAAGCCCTAATTAACTAAATGGGATTTAATTAATTAGGTGAGGGCTATATTTAAACAAATGTTTATTTGTTTAAATTAAATGAGTGAAGAGGGCATTAGAGTGTGAATAATTAATTAATTAATTAATTGAAAATTAATTATTTAATCATGGAGGAAAAATAGGAGAAAATGGGCAAATAATTAAATAAATAAAATTTATCTAATTATAGGCTAGTGGTAGGAGAATGGATTAATTAAATAATTAAAAATTATTTAATTAATGGTAGAATGTGGAAGAAATTAGCGTGAAACTGGCATTTTCAAGTTGATGACACTTTTAGGTGTCTACAATTGCAAGAAAATAAAAAGATATTTAAGGATTGTATTGATGAAGCTACTGCTTTATATCTATTTTGTTTGAAATGGCCAAATTCCACCAAAAATATCAAAACTCAAATTGAGTCCATTGAGTCACAGATCGCAAAATTGACCAAGATATATGAGTTGTCAAAGGACAAGGATGGATCAACAAGGGCTCAATTAGAAAATCTTCATTCATAGTTGACACAACTTCTAGATCAAAGAGAACAAATAAAGAAGCAATTTGGCTAGTTAAGGGAAGAAGTCAACTTGAGACTTGCTTCATTATCCGGGTTGCTAGGAGAAGCTGAAAAGATTGAGAACAAAATGAAGGCTCCAAGTAGTATAGATGAGACTGAGGACTTATGGATGCAGTTTGAATGCCAGAACCATATTCTCTCCTTAGATAAAGAAAACTGGGTATCCACTCTTACTCAACTCAAGGTAATTTACAAAAGCATTCTACCTTCTAAGTGAGTTGTAAGAGTATTGTAGATAAGATAATTTTGGCTATGTATAGACTTGCAGAGGTTTGCAATATCATTCTATGTACATAGCATTAGTTTTTGGGCATTTCCATCTTAGGGGGAGTATTGTTTGTAGAAATTGTATAGTAAGGGGGAGTTCATACAATTTTGAGATGTTATAAGTAGAAGATATTAGGCCCTTTGTCCTTGATGTCAAAGGGGGAGAGAGAAGAATGTACATCTAAGGGGGGGTGTTTGTGCACATCATTTTGGTGTTTCCATCAATGGAAAAGGGGGATATTGTTGGCAATATGTGTTGTCATTGATGTCAACTCGGTATGTGTCAACTTGAGATCAGGCCTATATAGAGTTTTGCATAGAAGTTGAAGAGGACAAGAAATGGTTAGAGATAGATAGATGGATAGTGGAAGATTTGAGAGAGATGTTTTGACATAGTTGGAGACATGGGGTCAGCAAGTTTAAGGCAGGTCAGTTTGAAAAACCTAACAGATGGAGAGAAATGGTCTAAGTATAAGAATGGTAATCAGCCTGATCTCTAGGTATGATGTGAAGGTGAGTGCACTTGTTCTAACGTGTCTTGTATATGTATACATTGATATCCTACCAGTTTGGTGTACCGCACTTAGAGATAAGTTGCAGAAGTTTTGCTAAGGCATTTATAGTGCATACCCTAAGGCAGAGTCATAGTGTTTTGGTCTGCATTCCTTCGCAGAGCAAGATTTAGTCTTGCGGTTTAGAAGATAAGTTGATTGGCATATGAAGGTGTTATATCCAAGATTTAAAGTCATGAAACCTTATACGACAAAACTTATAAGTGACAGAGTTTCAGCCTATGTTCTGGCAGAGTAAAGCAATGATGAAAGATTGTTGGAATGCCCCGCATTCCTCCGGAAGTGAAGATTTTCCTATGTGATTTTGTGAATATTCTTATAGATGCTTAATGCATGTTCCTTTGTAGTATCAAGTGGCTTAGTAGTCTGCAAGTTCAGTTCTCAAATGACAGAAGTGCTACAATTGACTCTAGATGCCTAACTGTTCTTAGAATGTACATGTTTGAGTATTTGCACCAGAGGGAGAATATATAGATGAGCAGTTTGAAGTTATGTGAACATTCTACATGTCTCAATATATCTCAAGTTGAAACACATGAAAACCTTTCTTGTTTCCTGTACCGCATAAAGTGTTCAAGACAGTTTGAGTTATATGACTACTGATTATAGTATAACTAAGTTAATTGTCTCATAATTCCTTCGGAAGTGCTAGATGTGGTTGTGTAGATCTGGAGATATGTTCAAAATGATGAATGAGTTCATTCATAAGAGTTTCATAGTTTTTAGTGGTCCGCAATGCAATATCCTAAGTTATGATGTGTTACAGTCAATCTAGACTCTGTTTTCATTAGTTCAACATGTTTCTTCTTTTGTGGAGGCACATAATGATCAGATATTTAAGGTGAATGGTGTAAGGATAGTGTTGATAATGTACATTTCTCATATCTTGATGTTTTTGGTGTCTCCTCGGTGATGCAAAGATGGACAATTAGAAGTGTTAGTGTTGTTTTGGCCAACAGTCTGGTTTCTTTTATGTGCAGTTGATCCTGATTGGTTAATTTGACTTTGAAGGATATGTTGTGATACATTTTGGACCCTGTCATGAAGTGTGGTGATCCACAACTTATTTCCTTTTCATAATGTATATGTTTGAAGCCAACCCATGGAGAATCACACATTTCATCTAAAGGTCTTTTTGGTGCCGACCTAATTAAGGATTTGAGTTGTTGTGGAGGGTATATATAGAAGAAGAAAGTTATTTGTGAAGTATGGATGATAGAGATGAATGTCAAGCATGAAGTGTTTGAAGTCAGAGTGATGGGGTAATTGTGCGAAATAAGGGACTGCAACATCAACATATATGACAGATGCCTTCTTTACAGCAATTCAGGTTCTTGTTTTCATTGTAATTTTCATGTATCCTGCTATTAGATAGTGAGTCTCCTCAGCAGGTCTTTTGTATCTTGCCCTAAGTTTGTAGCCTTAGTTTGCAAGTCAGCAAGGAGTAGTAGCTTCCTTGGGTTGTAGCCCTAAAACAAAGTTCTAATATTTTATAGTAGTGAGCTTATTATATTGTGAGTTAATCCTCACCATGGTTTTTCCCTCATTGGGTTTTCCACATAAAAATCTTGGTGTCCTTGTGTTGTGCATGTTTTACTTTCTGCTCTTCTTCTTTTAGTTAAAATAATGTGAATGTTAAGCTACAAATGGAATTGATTTAAAGTTTAAGAATAGACTGATTCACCCCCCTCTCAGTCTCTGGATGTGTTCAACAAACAATGTATCATATTAAATTTTAAATATGTATTGATCTTGTTGGTGTATCATATATTAAATTTGGAATATATAAATTAATTGATAATGATCAATATATCAATTGATATTTGTAGGGTTTCTATTGTATCATATTAAATTTTATATGTATTGAGTGCATCGTTTAAATTTATGGGAACTTCTATTGTATCATATTAAATTTCATATGTATAGATATTTCTAAGATTTGATATTGTACAACAAATTGATTTTTGTATGTATTAATTTTTAATCTCTAACTAAATTATAAACCCTAAACCCTAAATTTAGGGTTTACACATCACGGTTTAAAGGGCCTGGGGTTTAGAGACGTGTCATAGGGTTTAAAGTAGGTCCTAGGGTTTATGTTTTCAATGAATAGAGTTTGGTCTAGGGTTTCAGGTTTCAAAAATAAATTTACATTCAAAAATAGGGAAAAATTGTAAAAAGATTTTAAAAATGCGCAAATGGGAGAGCCACCTACCTCAAAACTCTATAAATCAATTCTTGTGGAGGGAGGAGGTTAAAATGAGGCACTTTTGAGGTTGTTGGATGTAGGTACACATTTTGAGCCCCTATTTCTAGTCACTATCACCATGTGAGTAGAAGGAAAACTGAGCTTACAGAGCGAAAAACATTTAATACCTTTTTAGAATGTGTGCCCACTTCTAAATGGGTTCCCCTTTATTTCAAGAATGGGTGCCCATTCCTAAATGTGTATGTGTTACTAATGGGTACCCATTTAGGAACGAGAGACCGAACCAAAATGGGTGCTCATTCTATATAAGAGGGAGTTTAGATCGGGATCCTATTCCTCAGTGCGTAAACATTTTTTATGAAATGTGTACACATCCCTGTCGAGGTTTCTTTTGCCCATGACACTTCCACTAAAAGTGGACCCAAATTCTTGCTTTTACCATTTACTACTCTATGCTTGGGGGCTATGCTGGAGAGACATGATTTGTTGCTCTCAAATCTAGTTGCTGTTGTGGTGGGCTCTATGGCTACTTGTCCCAACACTGGACAAAATGTGAAAGTATCTTGGGTGGATGTTGCTTCATTCAAAGGTTTGGAATCCTCCTCTGCTGCTCTAGCTTTGTTGATGGATGGTTCAAGTTTGCAACTCTCTATCCTAGATTCTATTGTTGATAGATCTACTGTCATGTTAAGAAATTCTCTTGTAGGGAATTTTTTTGGAGCCCATCTAAATATTGATGTGTTCAGAAAGTGGGCATAGCGTAAATGGAAATTCATGGGTCATGATGATATTGTGGCTTTGTTGAAGGGCTTCTTTGTAATTTCCTTCATGAACCATGAAGACTATGCATGGACCCTTTTGAATGGGTCATGGTTTCTTGGTAAGAATAGTTTATTCCTTAAAAGATAGTCACTTGGATTTAACCCTAAGAAAGAATGCATCAAAAAGTTTCTAGTTTGGGTCAGACTTCCTAGGGTACCTTTCGAGTATTGGGATGAGGAGGTTTTGGCAGGAATAGCCAACTCTTTTGGACAATTTATTGTGGTGGATACAGTTACAAAATTTAAAAAATGATTGTTGTTTGCTAGATTCTGCACTTTTGTGGATGTTGAGAAGGCACTTCCTTCTCACATTACCTTGTCCTCTAAATTAGGTTTAAATGGGTGCAACAGATTGTCTTCAAAAACTCTTTGGCTTTTTTCCATTATTGCCTCAAAGTGGGTCATGCAAAAGTGAATTGTATGGTCAACAAGAGAAATCTTTTTGGAGGAAAAAGGAGCAAGCTTTGCCTTCCTAAACTCTCAATGGTGAGGTGGAAGGTCTCTTGTTGGATGATGATTGCAAGGCCCTTTATGAGGAAGCTATGAAGGAGAGCTATAGGGGGAAGGATTATGAGGATTGTAGTGAGGTGGGAAAGACTTGTATGATTGTGTTTCAGAGGTCACCCTCACTTTTCAATGGAGAGATGATATTGTGAGAAAGGACTTCATGCAGTCCTTCAGGTCCTTTGGATTCAAGAGTAGATGCTAAAAATGGAAGTTCAACCCATAGATTTCTTTGTACCAAGGATAAGATGGTTGAGTTTATCCAATGCTCCTTGGAGTAGTTTTATTTGAAACTATGTTGAATCAATTGTTCTCATGTGGTCCTTGGGTGGTCAGCCCCTTCTTTTTTCTTTCAATAACTTTGATGTTTGCTTCTTGTTGTTTTGCAGCCTTAGTGCTGCTAGTTCTTTGTTACTTCATTGGGCTTCATAATTTTATCTTTTTTGCTTTGTAAAAGGGTTTGGACCCTTTCAAAAACCCACCTTTGCCAATAACAAAAAAAAAAGCTATAATTCTTTCAAGGTTCAATGAGAGGGGTTATATATCAGGAAAGGATTCATGTGGCGTAGTCCCCCATATGACGGGCTGTTTTTTTTTTAATTCCAAGAAGAGAATTCATTTTGGGGTATTCATATATGACTGTGGCTGCTGTTTTGGTAAGTGAACTGAACTGTTGCTGGTTATGTTGTAAACTTAAATGCTAGAAGCCTGCTACATGTTAGCAACTTGATCATTTCTCTCTTTTCAATACTGAAAAGGAGGTTTTTCATATTAGGAAGGTGGTTGTTTTTGCTCTTACTCAAGCTTTTTACTATCCTCTATCCTCAGTATTACTACAGAAATGGGCTTCTAGCAAGACATTTTTCCTTGTATGACTGAAGCTTTGTAACCATATGCACCTTTTAAAAAGAATATACAATGTTATTTATTGGGATTTTGATGGGTTTTTAGATGTGAGAATTTGGTTTGGTTTCAGAACAACATAGCATGTGAAGTGCGTGCTGAAGGACGCTTATATAATTGCTCATGTGTTCCGGTACTTTTATCCCCACATATAATTTGCTGTGAAACAAATCTCATGAAATTTCAAGAGCCTATAAAAGAGATTGGAACTAAAATTTTCAGCATACCAAACACATCACATAATTTTGCTTCTGTAGGATACCTATGAGTCAGCCTTAGCATCTCTTCTATTTAATCTCAGTATTGAATAGATAACATTAAAATATATGTTGATGGTTTTTCATGTTTGTTTTTTTTGTAGTTCATCGGGCTTCAGTATTTTATCATTTCTCTTGTACAAAAGTCCGGACCCTTAAAAAAAATTTATAGTTCATCCTGCTTCAGTATTTTATCATTGTACGAAAGTCTAGACCCTTCAAAATTCCTGCTTACCCTAATCAAAAACATAAAAATATATGTTAAAACTAGATGGGACTGTGCTTGTCTACTCTATCTATGTGTTACTGTTAAATTCCTCAGTCCTTGTTGAGTGCAAATAAATCATGGTCACTGTTAAGGGAGCCATGAACTCTTTTGTGACATAAAACATCTTCAAATATGGATTGTTTTTAAATTTATCTTATACTTTTTAAATTATATAATTTCTATTACAATATATAAGTGCCTTCAAGTTCCAACTTAAGGCATACAAACTCCTCTACAAATTAAAGGTACAATCCTTAATTTTTTAAGGATGACTCTAACAACTAAGATCTTGTATGTATTGAAAAGACTGACAGTAACAAGATTTTGACATATCTCCCGTCCATCCAATCAAAAAAAATAATCATGGCAATAGTAAAAGTGTGACATGTCAGAATACATTCAAGATAATACACTCTCGAGCTGATTTCTTGTGCAATATACATTTTACACTATTCCTTAACAGGAAACAAACTTTTGTTTTTTACATTATCTAATTAGACTCCTGTCAAGTTACTAAGGTTGTCGCACTCCCATTGAATCAAAATTACCAATGGGATTAGGCCCAGATGGAACATTGTGCAGCTTTTGGAAATGTGGTCCTCTGCATTTGCTTTTGCTTTTGGCACAGTTGCGCAAATCTATCTCATGTCCTTTGTCAAAGTTCATTTGTGTTACCATCACATTTCCAAGCTTCTGCAATCAAGCAAGCAAAAAGGGTCAGCTGTAAAAATGACTAGAGAAGCTTATGATGTCATGATGCTGAAAGAAAAAAATATTTTAAATATAAAGACATCAAAATTTTAAAATATATATTAATGTCTACAAATGAAAATATTAAAAAGTAGCATATAAGGAAAATGAAATAATGAACAGCCACTTTTCAATAAAATAAAATGTTACATACAAAATAAAAATGTTTTGAAAGAAAACATCACTTTTTAGTTTGAAATTTTAATATTACAATTATTATAAATTATACAATTAGTAACTAAACATATTGTCTTTGTTTTATTTCGTCTTTTTAATTTATTATAAAATATTTGTTTAAAAATTTTGTTTTAATAAATTTTAAAACATTAAATTCAAAGTATTCATCAAAGGAAAAGTTGATCGGTTTATTTGACATTATGTGTTCCTTTGTATCTTGTACAAGGTTGTCTTACTTAAGCACACACATATTCAAGCTTCTCTGAACATGGCACCGTGTACCTTTACTTCTCAATTTGTGGTCTTTAATATGTTGTTATCTCTTGATGAATTGCATGATGTGGTTTTCTAAGTGGCCAATAACAAATCCTCAAGCATTGATGGGTTCCAATTTTACTTCTAAAAAGTCATGTGGAATACTTTTAAGTGAAACTTGAATAGTGTTTGCATGGAAGCATTTTCCTTTGGCTCTCTAGATAAGCCTATTAATAAATGTAATAACATATTTATCTATAATATATATAATCCATAGCTTATAATTAACTTTGAGACCTATTATTCTTCAAAACATCTCTTATAAAATTATTGAGAAATTCCTACCCTTAGGCTTCAAAACTTATTCCCTATTATTATGCATCCTAAACAAATGAGTTTTATCAACAGTTGAGCTAAAATCTTGATACATGTTCTAGCAAGGAGGCCATAGATTAGGCTTGCACATTTAATAAGCCACATGTGTTTATGGAAAATGAACTTGAGTTTACCCATGTGAAAATTGAGTGCCCTTTTATTCTTACCATGTCTAGGCAAATACATTGACCCTAATTTTGATAAATATGTTAAAATTCTTTCAAATTTGTAGCAATTTGTTTTACATTTACCCCCTTTACCTTTAACTATACAAATAAAAGTGGATCCAATATAAGGAATAAAGTTTATTTTCCTAAGCATCCACATTTCATTCCAATCTTTGCATGTTGATCTATGAAACTATATTCTTCAATCAATTTCAAAAAAAATCCTATTGGATTACCAAGCTCCTCTCCTTAGCATGAAAGTTTCAACTATGTTCTAAATTCCTAATAGCCACGCATGTGTATTGTTCCTCTGTTTGGCTCCATCGAAATAGTTTATAGGAAGTTACAAAGCTCTTAAGAGATTTCTTCCACAATACTAATGAAGGATTTCATGGGTTTCACCAAATTGAATAGGGTTTGTAGTGCATTCCTAAGGAGGTGGGAGGTATGGCCCTTAATGATATTCAAATGAAAAGCTAAACAGTGCAAAATGAATTGTACATGGGATATTTAATGGAATAAGTCTTGGAAAAATTTTCTTAGACACTACATGTCATTGGGTGGTTGTTATGGCTGCTCCACACCATTCCTATTTCTCAACTTAACATCAAAATCATTAGCAGCACTATTTCCAAAATCATTTAGAAAGAATGGAAGTTTATTAAAATGTTTCTTATTTGGACTCAAGATAGTTTGAGAAATGATTTTTTTTATCAATTGTCACTTCCTATGGTAGTCTCCTACTATTATCAAAATGGCAACCCACTATACGAAGTTCCAATACTCAAATACCTCAAATACTTTAGATAGACTCATGTATCACGACAATTTTTTTGGCAACCTGACTCATAATCTTGATTTGTTTCCCCATTTTAAAGTCAAATGTACCCCTTCTAATAAAAAGTTTAATATCTTCAATGAGACTATCATGATAACTTCTAAATAATATATTTAGAAAATTAGACTATCTGCCTTTCCATTTTGTAGAGGGTTTGGGAATGGACTATGGACACTCCTCTTACATGCTACAAGAAAAATCTTAGTTATAGGTTTTTCTTTTCTCTATGAACGCTTTTGACCGGAGCTACGAACCAGTGAGGCCACAACACAAGGGACCTCATGAAGACCTGGCATGAATGCCTGCATTAATGCTAGAGGTTCAAACCCGTGAGCTCGTTGGCCCAGCAAAGGCCCAGAGCTTGCAAGCACAACAACCAAGCGAAGGCACAAATCCTACGAGCATGTTAGCCCAGTGAAGGCACAAGCTTGGGAGCTCTTTGGTCTAGGGGGGGTTTGAACTAGTGGTCACCACTACAACTGAGTGACTTGACCACCGAACCACGCCCTTAACAACTAGTTATAGTTATTTATTTCACCTTAACATTTTTTTTGGAGAAACTCAATCACAAGTATAATATGAACTCTTCCTCTTTCCCTTAGAAAAGGAAGTCTCTACTATTTGCTAGGCCATTTTTAAAACCAAGAAAGTTGGTCTCTTCTCTACCAAGGGTAATCAACTAGAGATAGGATTTTGCACATGGGTATTTCAAATTCCAAGTATCACTTTTTCCATGAGAAGAAATTTATCAAACATTTATTTTGGTTTTTCTCTACAAATTAGAAATCTTGGTGGTGGATTCATGCACTTTCTTCAATCCTTTCAAACTAAAGGTTTTTATTTATCATATGTTGTTTCTAAAGGATACTTCTTAGCTTCCCCCAAATTCTAAGTCAATTTAGGCATTTCATTTGGAAATACTAAATTTCATTCACATAAAGATATAAATTTTGCTTTATTTCAAAGAAGTATTTTTATCTTTTTTCAAATTTCATTTAATATATAGAAATATTTTATCTTGTTTCAATAACTACATGGAGATATCTAATATTATATTAGAGATTCAAATTCAAGCTCAAAAAGTGTCTTTGAAGGTATAACACCTCTAAACTATGATAAAAATACTTTAGAGGTGATAAATATGTTTATCCTAAATATTTTATGAAGGTCTGGCACCCCTAAATATTTTATCTTGTTTCAATAACTACATGGTGATATCTAATATTATGTTAGAGATTCGAATTCAAGCTCAAAAAGTGTCTTTGAAGGTCTAGCACCTTACACTATGATAGGTCCAAAAGGTACTCTTGTGCAATATTAGTTGTTTATCAAATGATAACCCCACCATGTGCTCATAGTTTTGACTAGAAGATCAACTTTAGATCCCACTAATACTTTAGGTTCCATACAAAATTTTCCCTACCTATTTGGTGTCCTCCATCTTGTGATAGTGATGGTTGGGCATCACATCAATAAGACAACTTCCCTCAACTTTCCTTAGCCATTTTGTTGACCCCTTCTTAGTAGGTGGATAATTAGTTATAGGAGATTCTAGGAATAGAAGAATACTAAGGGTGAGATCTCTTATCCAATAGTAGATCCACCTATGAGAGAGTGTGGATGGGGAGAAAAGTGTCGCGGTCCCCCACATCCTCATGTTGGTATGGTTCCTTCAATTAATTATTGTTATGTTTTTTAATTCATTACATTTATAGTTGTCTCTTGAGAAAACTCTTTTCTTTTGAGATATTATTTATTTTGATGCCCTAGTGCCATGTGGGTCTCTTGAATACCTTGAAAAGGATGACCTATCTTGGATTGTGTGTCCAATATATTTTAGAATGTGATGTCATTCTATGTATGTTTGTTGAAAGCTATTTTAGTTTTTTGTTTTTGATAATATATTTACAACCTCAATTTGAAAAAATCAATTTAGTTCTAAGTAATAAGATGTTCCATCAAAATCACCTCTTATTTTAATTACATGTGTAACCATATTTGCAAGGTTATGCCTACTCCAAAATTTCAATATGAGATGGGATGGCACAAACATCTGTAAGTTAAAAAGGAACAAGCAAATACCTTGCAGTGAAATTCAGTTATAAAAATTCATATCCTAAATTTAATAAAGTATTTTATATAGCCTTTTACAATTAGTTAAAGTCAACTTGCTATGGTTTTTTGTCATCTAGGGGGAAAGGACTCAATAATTGAGAGGAGTCTAATAGTTTAGTATCGAACATTAAAGGACCATTTCTTTTTTGACTTTAACATTAGTAGTTGTGACTTCAAAAATTTTAATACCAACTTTCATTACAAATAATAGATAAAAAGTACTCTTTAAACAAATTAAGTCAAAAAAGCAACAAATCATGTGATGTTACGTAAACATAAAAACAAAACTCAACACATAAATTATAAACTACTCTTATTTTATATTAACCTTCATACACACCCCCAATTAAACCTACTAAATAAAACAACCACATGGTATATGTTTAACTATCTCTATAAAAGCAAACCACGTGGCATATGTTTTCCTGAACCTTCCACCCGTAGATAGACTAAGTTGCAAAAATGACACCGGATGCAATCTAAGGGCACTTCGACAGGACAAAATGTGGAGTTTGATGCAATCTAGTTTTTAGCTGAAAGATGTAGTACAGTTGTTTTAATAGCAGAAAATATGAATAAGAGAGCAGGTTTAACAATACAGGCATATACACCACAACCACCATAAGAATGCATAGGAATATAAACCCATTTGGCAGTCTCCAAAACCCTCAAAAGTTGGGATCCCTGAGCTTAATACTCCAATGTTCCACAACTTAATGCTTGCACTTATTCTTTTGAAAATTTATATTTTCTAATTCTTTTCTTCCTGATGATGGATTACAGAGTGTGATCCGAAACGTTGAAGAAAAAACTTTCACACAGTTAAATCTTGAAGCACTCAAGATATAATATCATGGACTGTGGAAATCTGATGTCTATTATCTTAAGAAGTGTGTTCTAAATCTGATGTCTATTATCTTAAGAAATGTGTTCTAATTGCACAATGACTAGATAATCAAATTACATGGTTTTGTATTGGTTGACTCCAGGATCTACCATCCTGATACATCTAAGAATAGTGTTTTGTGAATAACTATCTAGCAGAAAGTTTGGGACATCCTTTCCTTGCCTCACCCCTATGTGATTAAGCATCCTGCTAGTCAGGTCTGACATTCAGACACCAAATATTTAGATTCCTTCTGGTTGGATTAGCAACTAATCACCATCTTCTCATATTCTAGTATTGTAGCTGTTTGGACCAATTTATATAGCCTCACTCACATTACCCATCTGGTCATATGCTTTTAATCTAATTATGATTTCTACCAAATACTTTACCATTCACCCACCAGAGCAATCCTACAACTTGAAAGCAGAAAACCTAAAAACCAAAGCCATGATGGGAAAAATTGTATTACCCGGTGCAGAGTCTGATAAGAATCAAGGCTATCCCTCTCTTTCATAGACAAAAACTTTGTGGAGCTCCATTTTGCATGCTTAAAATCCGTCCAACCTGCCATAACACTGAGAATCTAATATGACTCATCTTAGAAATGTCAGAGTTTTTGATAAATATAAAGGGCAGAAGATCACCTGATTCTCCTATTATCTCTTCAGCACATACAAAAACAATGATGATCATGAGGAAGAGCTCGAGGACAAGAGAGATTGTAAACTTAGGCGAGGAGGCTCCCCAAGTTACTAACATTATGCATAGCTTGTGCTTAGTCTTCCCTTTTCTTGAAATAATTATTATTGCAATCTTTCTTATCATTCTACCATATATGGATTCTTCCTCTAATCATATAATCCTTTCGTACTATTAGGCCATGTTGGATTTGCAAAATAGTCAATGTTTGGCTAAGAATTAGGCCACAGTAAAGCAAAAAGATGAATCAATTGCAGAGCTTAATGATATGTTCATGAATGCATGTCAACATTAGTACACAATAATGAGTTATAAAGTCTAAGTTGGGAGCTTATTCCACATATTTCCACCGTCCAAACATATGCTCTTAATAGCTACACATTTTATCTGTACAAAAGCTCTTCCCAGAAGATGCCAACTTATTTGAACTGTGAATGACATTAGCTTGTGCTAGAAGATATTGTAGCTGATAGATAAAGGATTAGATAAGTTAAGTTACGGCATATGTATACAGTGGACCCACTTAGATTTGCTTCTTAAAGTAGTGACAGGCCCGTGATTTTCTCTTGGATAAAAGAATAGTGCTGGACCATTATTTCCTCTGAATTTTATAAGTTTGTCTGCTTTTGAAATTAATAATATGTATTACATAAGTGGTAAGTTCCATTTCACTTGTTTTACATTTATATATCTATAGAAATAGATATATTTCTTATCTGCTTTGAGTGTGCACGTATACATAGAATTTTATGAGAGATTTGAGGTATGGATCAAAATAATATTATAAACATTGATGGAGTGTAAACTTCTTTTATAATATATAATCTTAGTTTTATATATAATCAAATTTGAAAAGTATGTACCTCAATTTGACATATAATAAATTTTTAGCAGTAGTACTTCATTTTTTAATTTAATTACTATATAAATTCATTTATATATAATCAGTTTTGAGTTGTCTAACATTGAAAATATATTAAAATGTTTATATAAAAAAATTAATAAATACTTGCATTTTCTAACTTTTTTTTTTAGATTGTTAGTATATTGTAGTAACTTCTCCTTTAGGTAATGCTGAAGAGCGTATTTAATGTAAGTCACCATCTAAATTACTTTCTTTTATGATTTTGATTTTTTCCTTCCTCTTGTGTCATGATTCTTTTCTCAAGTCTTCAATAATATCAACTTTAATGTGAGTAGTAAGGACAAAGTCAATATCATTTTTGTCACAAGAATCTTTATTAATATTGGATGAATCACCAATGCCTAACTCAATCATAGTGTGGTGTTGATACCTTTGCTATTATCTATGTTTACACATACGACATTTTTCATATTGAACTTCAATACACTTTCTTTATGTGTACTGGTGTAGCCAAAACTCATATGTACTATATATAATAATACACTTTTTTTTAACTAAAAGAGGGGTAAAAATTTATTGAAATCAAAAGAAATACAAAGCATGGGCTTTACACAGCCCTATCAAGCTCCACTAAGTGGTCCAATTTTTAAGACAAATCTAGGGGTAATTGACCCCAATTCACAATGTTCCAATTTTGCATGTGATCAGAGGCCCATTTGGCCAAACAATCCGCTACTCCATTCCATTCTCTAGGAATATGAATGAAAGTAACTCAATCAAAAGAATCACACAGATTAAGAATCTGTTTAACAACCAAAGCTAAATGCCAACTAACATTAGCTAAATGCTATCTATTCAACAAATTCACCACCACCTGGGAATCAGACTCACAAATGATCCTTCGCCACCCAAGATGACAGCCATGCTCCACAGCATATAAAATGGCAAGAGCCTCCATCAAATTGTTAGAATGAAGACCCTTATAAAATTTGAGGTATGGATCAAAATAATATTATAAACATTGATGAAGTGTAAACTTCTTTTATAATATACAATCTTAGTTTTATATATAATCAAATTTGAAAGAACTATACCTCAATTTGATATATAATAAATTTTTAGCAGTAGTACTTCATTTTTTAATTTAATGACTATATAAATTCATTTATATATAATCAGTTTTGAGTTGTCTAACAATGAAAATATATTAAAATGTTTATATAAAAAAATTAATAAATACTTGCATTTTTTAACTTTATTTTTAGATTGTTAGTATATATTGTAGTAACTTCTCCTTTAGGTAATGTTGAAGAGCGTATTTAATGTAAGTCACCATCTAAATTACTTTCTTTTATGATTTTGATTTTTTCCTTCCTCTTGTGTCGTGATTCTTTTCTCAAGTCTTCAATAATATCAACTTTAATGTGAGTAGTAAGGACAAAGTCAATATCATTTTTGTCACAAGAATCTTTATTAATATTGGATGAATCACCAATGTCTAACTCAATCATAGTGTGGTGTTGATACCTTTGCTATTATCTATGTTTACACATATGCCATTTTTCATATTGAACTTCAGACACTTTCTTTATGTGTACTGGTGTAGCCAAAACTCATATGTACTATATATATTAATACACTTTTTTTTAACTAAAAGAGGGGTAAAAATTTATTGAAATTAGAAGAAATACAAAGTATGGGCTTTACACAGCCCTATCAAGCTCCACTAAGTGGTCCAACTTTTAAGACAAATCCAGAGGTAATTGACCCCAATCCACAATGTTCCAATTTTGCATGTGATCAGAGGCCCATTTGGCCAAACAATCTACTAGTCCATTCCATTCTCTAGGAATATGAATGAAAGTAACTCAATCCAAAGAATCACACAGATTAAGAATCTGTTTAACAAACAAAGCTAAATGCCAACTAACATCAGCTAAATGTTGTCTATTCAACAAATTCACCATCACCTGGGAATTAGACTCACAAATGATCCTTCGCCACCCAAGATGACAACCGTGCTCCACAGCATATAAAATGGCAATGGCCTCCATCAAATTGTTAGAATGAAGACCCTTATAAAATTTGAGGTATGGATCAAAATAATATTATAAACATTGATGGAGTGTAAACTTCTTTTATAATATATAATCTTAGTTTTATATATAATCAAATTTGAAAGAACTGTACCTCAATTTGATATATAATAAATTTTTAGCAGTAGTACTTCATTTTTTAATTTAATGACTATATAAATTCATTTATATATAATCAGTTTTGAGTTGTCTAACAATGAAAATATATTAAAATGTTTATATAAAAAAATTAATAAATACTTGCATTTTCTAACTTTATTTTTAGATTGTTAGTATATTGTAGTAACTTCTCATTTAGGTAATGCTAAGAGCGTATTTAATGTAAGTCACCATCTAAATTACTTTCTTTTATGATTTTGATTTTTTCCTTCCTCTTGTGTCGTGATTCTTTTCTCAAGTCTTCAATAATATCAACTTTAATGTGAGTAGTAAGGACAAAGTCAATATCATTTTTGTCACAAGAATCTTTATTAATATTGGATGAATCACCAATGTCTAACTCAATCATAGTGTGGTGTTGATACTTTTGCTATTATCTATGTTTACACATACGACATTTTTCATATTGAACTTCAGTACACTTTCTTTATGTGTACTGGTGTAGCCAAAACTCATATGTACTATATATAATAATACACTTTTTTTTAACTAAAAGAGGGGTAAAAATTTATTGAAATCAGAAGAAATACAAAGCATGGGCTTTACACAACCCTATCAAGCTCCACTAAGTGGTCCAACTTTTAAGACAAATCCAGGGGTAATTGACCCCAATCCACAATGTTCCAATTTTGCATGTGATCAGAGGCCCATTTGGCCAAACAATGCGCCACTCCATTCCATTCTCTAAGAATATGAATGAAAGTAACTGAATCTAAAGAATCACACAGATTAAGAATCTGTTTAACAACCAAAGCTAAATGTCAACTAACATTAGCTAAATGTTGTCTATTCAACAAATTCACCACCACCTGGGAATCAGACTCACAAATGATCCTTCGCCACCCAAGATGATAGCCATGCTCCATAGCATATAAAATGGCAAGAGCCTCCATCAAATTGTTAGAATGAAGACCCTTATAAATAGAAAAGATAAACTGCACAGATCTAGAACTATCCCGACCAACTCCACAAATACCAGCATGACTAGGGTTTCCCCGAGAAGAGCCATCCATGTTGAGTTTCAAAACTCCCTGAGGAGGAGGAGTCCAACACCCCTCCCTATTTATCTTCCGAAGAGGGTGTCGACATTTATTTCTCATGTATCGACCTTGTTGAGGAAGATGAAGATGACTGCAGCAAACAACATCTCAAGGATCCACTGCTTCCACAAAATCACAATTTTCTGAAATAGTTTCTCCCAAAGAATGAAGAATTTTCCACCACAAGTGATCGGCCACCAACATCACATCTTGAAAAATCCTACGATTCCTCTCCAACCAGATATGCCAAATAATAAAGGAAGGGCCAAGAGCCCAAGTAACTTGAAGAAAAGAGGTTTTAACAAGGGTCATGCCCCAATGATAAAAAAACTCAACCAAAGAGGAGACATACCAACAGGCCTGGTTCCAAACATGCCAACATAAATGCCAAATCTCCCTAGAGAAAGAACATTGGAAAAAGAGATAAGAAACACTTTCCTCACTATTACGACACAACACACACATCGAGGGACCCTGAAAACCACGCTTACTCAAATTATCCCAAGTAAGACACCGATTTTGAACCACAACCACATGAAGAAGTTGCACTTGGGCCACAAAAAATTGTACCAAACTTGCTTCCACCAAGGAACCTCAGTGTCTTCGAACATCTGCCTAACAAGCTGCACATAACCTGCTAAAACAAAGTACTTCCCAGACAAATCACTACCAGCCCAAGCCAAAACATCAAGCCCCACCAAAGTACTGCATTCACGAGAAGCAAGAATCTGATCCAGCACTCGCCTATCCTCCTCAAACCCTCCCAGTGGCCATTCAGAAGAGTGCTTCCATCTAAAACTAACAGCCAACCCACAATTATGTGCAACCTTATAATGCTCAACTGTGTCCCAACCTGCAGTAGTAAAAATATCACAAAGGGACTGGAGGTGAGGAAAAGTAGAAAGGATAGAAGGGTGACCATCCTAAGAATCCAGCCAAAAAAGAGCCTATGACCCCGAATGACAGATCCAAAAAAACACATTCTTAACCAACTTAGCCCCCATTTTCAAAGTATGCCAGATCTCATAGAACCCCTTCCCTCCAAAGGAAAGTGAGGAACATCAAAAGAATTAACATCTTTAAGATACTTATGGGTGAGAATACAGGCCCATAATTGATGCTGACAAGTACACCAGCGCCAATATAACTTAGCTGCAAGAACCTGCTCGTTCAAAATAGCAGATTGTAAACCCAGACCTCCCTCTTTCTTTGGTTTGCACACAGTTTCCCACTTAACAAGGCTCCACTTAGCAATCGACAAGTTACCACTCCAAAGAAATTGTCGTGAGAGAGCATCAAATTCCCTAAGAAAATACATAGGAGCTGCCTAAACAAAACACCTGTAAATAGGAGAGCCTAAATAACAGACTTTCTTTATATGTACTATTATAACATTTTCTATGCACTCTTATTGCCAAAATTCACCCTTATATACCTTGTACCAAAACTAGCTTTTGTACCACTAAACTTCACTCTTGTAAAAGCTATTCCCTCACGGCAACATCTATCCAACATTCTAGATGCACATTTAACAGTATTAATTAATTAATTAATTAAAATTAAAAATTATGTTAAATACCTAATGGACAATGCATTCCAACACTAACCAAATACCAAAGTAACCAAATACCAAAGTTTGTCCTACACTAATACTAAGAGTTTCAACCTTGAAATGTTTATATTCCAAGATTGGAGTTAATGTCAACTTCAACAACTTCACACATGTCAATCAAGAATAGTCATGTGGTGGCAGCTTTAATATTATGCACCCCAAGATTGGACTTAATGTCAACTTAAACAACTACTTCACATGTCAATCAAGAGTAGTCAAGTGGTGGCAGCTTTAATATTATGCACCCAATTTTTTTTGGGGGGGAACGTTCATTTTATGTTAAGTTTGACTTACACAAAAACTCTGCCACGGTACCATTCACCCAAAAACATATCAAAAATTATAATTTTATTATTAGTTGCACACTAAGCTTCTTTTGACTTCCCAATTGCATCTTGTTCTTTTTCTTTCTTGCCATACTTATCCAGTTTAACTTCTGCTTTAGTTCTGTACTACTCCTAAGTTTATTACCAGTTATATTAACAAGCAATGATGAAATTGGAGACTTTCAGAACTCTGGATTTATAGTGGTTTATAAATCTTGGGTTTCCACGTTTTATCTCAATGTACATTGTGAGTTCAGATCAATTTATTCTCATTTAGTAGATTTGGAGGAGTCTCTACTGTTATGTGTGCTGCCATCATACCATATTCATTATATTTAACGAAATTTAGAACATTCAGAAATAACTATATTGCATACAGTATAATATTACAAGAAGCATATAGGATTTCTATCTACGATCCTACTGTCTACCTTATTACTCATTCTCAGTCTTCATGGTTTTAAATGGATTTGAACTAGATTCAAACATTCTTGAATTAATAGCCAGATGATCAAAACCACATTGTATGGATAATTTATTTTTCTTAAATCCAAAATTTTCTGCCTACTCTGTGCTTTGTCATGCACACATATATATTTATAACATTCAATTCATGTATCATTCTTTAAATTCAAAAGTTTGACTCCACTTTATGTTTTGTCCCCAAAAAAATTGAATTCAAGCAATTTTGACTAAATTAGGTTAGATTAGAAGTTGTTCATTAACGTTTTAAAAAATGTGTACTAAAAATTAAATCATTATTTATTTATGAAAAAAATAAAAAATTATATAGTCCCTTCTCATATATGTCCTTTACATTTACACATATTTTAATGAGAAATTATTTTTTTGTCTCAGAAAAAATAGTTAGAATGACCTTTTATTGAAAATTTTAAGTAGTGTCTCTTTAAAATATATGATTTTAACAAAAATAAATTAATTATTTTTTTAAAAAAATAGTAACATACAAACTACATTTAAAATGATATCATTTCTATTGCTAATGGTTTTAGGATATTGTAGATATGCCCTATGATTTGTTACATATTTAATTACCTCATATCTAATTTTTAGTATTTTCACTACCATTTAAGAGTGGCAATTGGCCCATCATTAACTTGCATTGACCTAGTCATAACATGTAAAGGTATATGAAACATAAATTAACCATAACAATACTTAGTTCTTATAGAAATATGACATTGTATTAATTTAATAGAAAACATATTGTTTACATTTTCTCTTTAGCATCTTCTTCTAATACTGAGGTACAAGTGCATATATTTTAGTTACTTTTTCATCTTCTTTCCTAGATTAGTTTGTGTTTGTGTTTCTACTTACTACTTGTTTCTATTGTGTTTTCTATCATGTTGTAAGTCCCAACTCTCATTATTATTAATTAGTGTTGGGCTAATTGGAGATAGTTGTAAGATATATTAATTTGCATCTATTTGCATACACAATCACAAATTTTAAAAAAGAACCTTTAAGTTTTTGAGATCCATTTTTAGGTTCTTTTCGATAGTAATCTTGAAGCTATTTATCTATTTTCTAGTTTCCTTGTTTGAGTGACAATCATTAATAGGTAGAATGACAACTACCAAATAGCTAAGGGCGACAACTTCAAATCTATTTATCTAGTTTCTATTTTCATTTTTTTATTGTCATCATCAACACCTTTTATTGTTGGCCTAGCCTGGCCTCTCCTATGGATGGCTACCTTATAGTCCTTGTCATCTATCCAATTTTTACTTTCTAGTTTTTAGTTGCCATTACCTAGTTTCCCATTTCCTCTTACCTTTTTCCAAGGTGTTCATCTAGCTATGACAAGTCACTATCACACTTCTAGTCCTCGGTTCTTCTATGAAGAAAATCTTCATAGATCTCTCCCTACACCTGCCCCCCAATAGAATGGTTAATTATTTGTGTCATTTTCAACATTTCCGTAGGCATTTCATGGCATAATATAGATACTTATTTTCTAGTCTATATATTTATATAGATTTGTGTTTCCCATATGTGTTTTCATTTGTGTGTTTCTATTTCCTTTTTATGTGTTCAATGTTTCCTCTTGTTGGTGTACAATGACTACTCATTCTATAGGTGTTTTGGTGTACGCACATAAAATCAAATTCCAAAAGCAATTTGACCATTATCTTTCTTGTGGTGAAAAATATCATTTATGTTTCATGATATTCACTGTATTTTTACTTAAAAATAGCATACTTCCTCCTTTAGAGAATTATAAGCTTACTAAAGTTGGGGAATGCATAATAACAAGCATTGCATGCTTTGTAATTCCTTTTATTATGTTTTGCATTCATTTTATCTCCTTTCCCATTTGTATGTCTTTATTCTATTTGACTCATTCTCCCTCCTTTCAAATCCTTGTCCTAGTCTTTCCCTTGTCATCCTTGTCCCATTTTCTATGTGATTCCCTTTTAATTTAATATTTCTTACATTTCTCCTCTTCATCCTAACTATTTTACACTTCTTCATGTTCCTTTACCTCTTCCACCTAACCACCTAGCAACCTATTTAACCCACTTGATAAAATTCTTTAATAAGATCTATAAGATCTGGCTATGGAAGTAGCCACCCAAAATCAAGGACCTTCAATGAAAGCACAAAAGAGACCCAACATGAGAGAATAATTCTATTCTGTAAAAGATGCAAATGATACAAGATTTTAGATTATATTAGATTACACATATGAGAGCTACATGTGGGTATATATAAGATACACCACAACGAGATGTGAATGTATAACTAATGTGGGATAAAGGAGACGAAGTCACATGTGTGCACAACATATCCAACAAATAAGGAAAGTACAAGTCACATGATGCAAGTACAACCTAATAAAGTAGATGCCTACCTATCCTATCCTAGCTGAATATAATGGAATAAAGTAATTAACTAATTGCAAGAAAATAAAATAATGCACCAACAAGATCCCATCTTCAAACCTATACATGCAAATCATCTCTTTTGGCTCCTATAATCTTACATTATATGGCTTTCCTTGAATCATAACCACCACCTTTAGATGACCACCTTTTCTCTTGAGCTATCATTGGAAGTAGACCTCCTTGGGCTCTAGGACATCTCCGCTACCTTGGGAATTTATGATAAAGTTCTTTCATCCAATTACCACCAAAATTAAATACAAGATTAATCTAATCATGATTCTTAGAGCCTACTATGTTTCCTCCCCTAATTCCCTCCAAAGTTTTTTTTCAAAAAAAAAGCCTTTTCTCCGTCATTTTATCATAGAAATTGTAAAGTTTATTTTTGAGAGCTATTGTTGAGATATTTTTCCTGAAGGAGTGAGGGCATGTTAGTGTTTACTATATTGTAAAAGTTTTTTAAATTTTGTCTTAGATTCTACAATAAATTTTCGGAGCTCCACAATAGTTTCTATGACAAATACCTTTAGTTTGAGTAATAATTTCTTATGTTTTTGCACTACCTTAAAGATAGGTTTTAATTTGTTTTGATTGTATATCACTCCATCTCCTTCCTAATCTAAATTTTCCTTTTTTATTCCTTCCCTTATCACTGTCCATCCATTTCCTTCAACCCCCATATACATGGTGTCTTTCTTTTCCATCTCCCACATTCTCCTTACCTCCTTTCAAGCCATAGAAAACCCTAGTTTAGGTCTTTCTTTTATTTCTTCTTTAGATCTCATAAACCCTTTGCCAAATTAGTATTTTTACTTTCCCATTTTGGTCCTCTTTATATCAATTTTGGTTTCATTTCCTTGTTTTTCAATTTAGTTCCTCTTGTTTGTCTTGCACTTCCTCTTTGTCCTTTAAAATCCTAGTTAGCAGTCTAGATTCTCCTTTGGTTTTCCTTCAAAATCCAATCAACCCTTCTCCAAAAAACAATTCTTCTTCTTACCTCAAGCATATTTCCATCCATTCTATCTTTCCTTAGTTTTTCTTCCATTTATATAGCCTTTCCATCTCCCAACCTCACCTTTTCCTAGTTTTCTTTCCTTATTTCCATTTTTCATAATACTTAGAGTTTTTATTATTTATGCTTTTGATTGGTTATATTTCTTAGCATAATATTTGTTTATGTATTTTACCATTTCCATATGATAAGTGGATTTGTTCTTAAAATCCCACAAGGGGACTAACCAAGGTAGACTCCCCATTAACCATTCTATTTTGCAAGGTTTCCTCTATGAAATAAGTGTTTGCAGGACAAATATAGAGAAACTCATAAGTAATATTGAAGAGAACCAAAAGAAAAGTGTGATTGAAATAACAAGATGAAGGTCCATATAAAATTTTAGGTCATTCTGACATACTTGACTTGGTCACCCCTAGACATCTCCACAATGTTGGGAACTAGGAGAGGACTTCCCATCAGTCTTGGGTGCAAGGGGGACATCTCCATAAATATAGGAATATACTTTCCAAAAAACCAATCCTTTCAGGCAAAATCACTCTAAATTAAAATGAGAACCTCCTAAAGTGGCCTTATACAATCCATATTTGGAGTGAATGATTCTATATTAGGTGTATCTCATTTTCTATTTTTCTATATCTTTTAAATTATTTAGGATTGATTATGATATATTTTTTCATTTACTCCATCCTCTACTTATTTTATTGAAAGGTTTCCATACTAATAAATGATCAATAGACCATTCTAAAGATTCCATAAAAATTATGAGTCTTTGTTACACATCTAACATCTCCACAAGCTAGGAAATCTCCTCACCCTTGGGCACACTTCTAGGTTATGACAAAGTCATGGCATCAAAATTTGATAAATTTTTATTTGGAGACTCTCTTTGAATTTTTGAGTCCATTTCTAATGGTAACCACTTTCTATAGGTGCATTTAAACACCCATCTTTATTGTTTTCCATTTCCTAGCTTAGTATGTGCATGTTTGCAATTTTGGCATTCCACTAGCATTATCTCTTGTCTATAGTCCATCCTAGCTCACGTTGTTAGGTGATTTGAATTAAAAGGTCTCATATTGCACTATGCTACTTCATTTGAATCAAATTACTTAACAACACATTTAAAAATAATTTACACAAAATTTCCTCCTTTTTAGGTTCTTCTAAGAAGTCAGTCAAAACTAGAGAATATTGGGGCTTAGTAATGATGAAACATATAGGTAAAAATTGCTATTGTAGACTAAAGCATAGTTCCATCAAACTTTGGCAGAGTGATTTTCTTCATATCTCGGGAAAGTTCATTGGTTAGTTGTGTCTTTACATCAGCTTGCCTTAATGCTTCATCTTGGTTCTCTTGGTTTTCTCCAAACTCACCACACCCTTCATGAGCACTATGCTCTAGGTCCGGTCTCTCACCACCTTCTTGGTACTTTTCCTCACTATCCTCTTGGTTATCTACCCCTATTACTTCTTGTTCTAAGGCCCCTAACATTTCTTTAGTTTCATCCAAAATAGCGAGGATTTGGTCCAACTTAGCCACAGGATCTTCTACAGCTTGACCTGATCCATCTTGACTACCTCCAGGGTTTGTTCTTGTTCGAACCATGATTGCACCCGGTGAATCATATTTTGGATTCATTAGCCCTAAGTTTTTTATGTGAAAATTCTTGTATGCGCGAAATTCTTAAATATAAACTAATGCATCATTCATAGCATACACCAAAAACTTAGAAATTCAAAATTTGCAACACATCTGATCAACAAACTTTGGTAAATAAGGACAAAATTGATTTTATTCATATAAGTGGACTTATACATCTTTATTTTAAAAAGGTCTCTTAGGATTACAAAGATTTCTAATCACTATCAGACAGTGGAACCTACTTAGGTTCCTCTTCTCCATCAGAATCTAATAATATGAACCTTGAGGTAGGATGTACACACAGGTACTCCTCTATCACCTCATTATATAGAAAATGGTACATTTCATCCACACCCAAAAGGTATGTCACAAATCACCAATAGTTTGTTTGGTTTGATCACAGTGGAGGTTGAAGGCTTCAGTTGTTTTTCTCTCTCTAGCTTGATTTTCTCTAAGGTTGTTGCCAATGTTTTAGAATCAGAGAGTCAGGCCTCTCCTTCGTAGTTCACGTTTGTTTCTATTTTGGCTTTTGTTTTCAATTGTTTGGTTTTATTTTTACTCCTTTTCTTTGACTTTGACCCTCCCATTTATGCATTCAAAGAATAACATCACTAGGGTTAGGTGAATAAACACATTGTTATCTATGTTGATGACTTCTTGTGAAGTAAGCTCATAGGCGCGAGTGTTTAAACCGTGCTTAGATACCACGTGTAATGAACGCTAGTCCGTTTCTAAAAAATTAATTGCATTGTATCCATGAAAAACACTATATTTTTTAAATGATATAAATAACATCATATACTTTCACTTAAGAGATTCATAAAGAATATTCTCATTTCACAATAATAAAAGAATATACCATCATCCATAATATAATACAAAGTATCATTTACATCTTAATGCCAAACTTTAAAAATTTACATACTTTCAATAATACATTTAACATGTAGATTACAAATAATGTCTCTTTATAACCAAGTCTTTGGTGTTCTTCAGTTGCAAGAGGGAAAGCATCACCTGAGTGCTTTACCTCCAACCAAAGACCAGTGGTCCCCCACACACCTTCCATCAAGAAGTGGCCCTACCCTTCATGAGGGTAGCAGATAAAGAGAATTTTCAAGAACATAATGCCATCTAATAACTAGTGTTGTGTCTAATCACAAACAATCTGCCATATGAATCTAGATTCCCTCTAGCTAAGTATGACACAATCTAACTATTATGCAAATAAATGGACACTATGAACCAACAATGCAAACAACAGTTTTGCATTACTTTTGTCAAAATTTTGATAAATCAAATACACAACCCAAAATGGAGATGTGTGTCATATGTTCACATACCTCTATCTTAAACTTGTCAACAAGAATCATTTAATTCACTTATAAGCATACATAAAAGTTTAATATTCCAAGCATAAGCATATCTGCTAAAGGAAAATAGTCCTTCTATCATAGGCTTGGCTAGCTCATTTGAGGAGTTTATGCCAACTACAAACCAACTTAGTCAAGTAAATGATAGAATACTAATTATAACAATTTAAGTACTAATGATATTGTTGTGCATTACCATGAATTCTCAGCATTTAGTCAATATGACATTCCTATCATAAATTTCTAGACTCAAGTCCTTAATAATCAAATACATAAGAAATTACCTCCTACATTTAATTGAAGGTTTGATATCATTATTATCAATTGATCAAGATCACCTAAAAGACTGATCATATAAGAACTATTAGTTGTTCACAAAAGCTAAATGATCTCTATTGTTCTCATTATCTATTTCCTATTTTTCCATTCCAATACAGGCTTGTATAAGTCAACCTTGAAAAATTTAAGTTTAACTAGTGTAGACATTGATCAAAAGATCATCGTGTTCTTAACAAAATTATAGTTTTCTAATAAAAACATAAGGTCACTACATTTAAAAGAATAAAACTTTGTTAATATCCAAACTGTCTTTGCTCATTTCTAAGCTATTCTCTAATTGATAGAAATAACAAGGTTTTTGTATATATATATATATACAACATCAACTATCATAATGCAAATTTTTCTGTACATAGATTTGTCTTATGAGAATCTCTCATAAATTCATAACAAACCAACTCTATAGATTGCCTTGGTTAAATTACTCGATAGAGAAATGCAGGAGGGTGGATACACAATCCCTCAAAGGATACCAACTGATCATAGATTTCTCCTCTCTAATGTGTAATCAAATAAATAAACTGATCTATAAGCCATTGAGTCCACTACTCTTTTCAAAAAAAAATTAAACAAAAAGTTTCCATGATATGCATTCTACATCTAAAGGCCCTCAGGCATTCGACCTGTTAAATGATCAAAGGAATATGATATAAAATTCAATTGCAATATATATATATATATATATATATATATATATATATATATATATATATATATATAAACATTGACTTATATGAAGTTGAGTCATTGAGTATCCATATTATTGTCTCCTATGTAGAGAATAGACTTTAATTATGGTCAACAATATATGAAACAACTTATACACTATAAGTTTAATATGCAATCGAATAATAATTTTTTATATACTCACTCATTTATTTGAAGACCTAAAAATGGTCAACTAACTAGTATATAGTCTCATAACAAATTCAAACCTGAACAAGGTCAAGTACTTCATAAATTTGTTCTCTACAAGATGCAGACCTATAGGTGGTCGATAGGCATAAAAACCTCATCTCATATTAATTTCAGACGTATATGTGTATAATAACAATGAATTCATATTCATTTAATGTAGACATATTTTGAGGTCGAAGAGACAATGAAAACCTATCCATTATTTTGGTAGACCTGTGCATGGTCAAAAGACTGTTAACTAGGTTTATAGAAAAACTAAACCTGAATATGAACATAGAAATAATATACTCTTCCCTTATTTTATAAACAGGGTAAGAGTAGGCTAGTATGAATGAAACAAGTAAACCAATCTCTTGTTCTTTCATGAGGTATATATCCGCATTTAAGAGGCTTTAAACTATTTACATATAATCATCGAGCTGACTAGTCTCAATCAAGTCACTTGTATCCATGTTCATAACGAAGACAAGATTGAAAATGGCTGACACTTTCTATATTTTGTATGACAACAAAGACAATCTTTAGACCTAAAATTATGGTCTTACCACAAGTTTCTCAAGATCTTAAAACATAACATAAGTTCTTCATGATCATTTGTTATACCACAGTTTTCTAATGAGAAATCTTGAATGTGAATTTGTATGTAAATAATATTACCTTCATACAGACCAATAATGGTCTTAAGTAACTCAATAATATCATACCCAGACTTGTTATGGTCTCTAAATCTAATCATGAAGAAAACCCAATATACAGGTTGTTCATAGAATTAAAAATAAAATTGGTTTAACAATCCACAAGAATATCTATTGATGAATAGAGAAAAACCCTTCTCAAAATTTGACATGCATTCTTTTAAAAACAATGAACAAAATCACAAACCCAATGTTCTGCATGTTGCAAAAGAATGACTAAAGTAATAAAATACTCAATCAAATACTTGAAAAAATACTCTGCAAAACATAGGCAATAATCTCCCCAAAAAGTTGCAGAGCTCTTCTCCTCTTTTTTATCACTTCCACACTAGCTCTTCCTCCTCCAACTGTCTCCTCTTCTTCTTGTTTTTCCTTCATTATGGGTGGTGAAAACCCCCTAAAATTCCTCAACTAAACTCAAGATTCTCAAAACATTTACTTCCCACTCCATCCACCTTCATTTACAACTGAAGTGGTATTCACATAAAAGCAACTCGATGGAGTAAATCTTCACTTTCACTTTGCAGTACTCCTTCATTTAATTCATTAAATGCATTTAAATCCACTTCATGGAGTTTACTCAAAACCAAAGAATTTGAAATTCAAATCTATTAAAAATAATTAACTATATATATATATATATATATATATATATATATATATATATATATATATATATATATATATATATTGTATAATTCCTTATACAAATATAATAATCATGCACATCGCTTATGAAGAAGACCTTATCAACTATATGTCAATATCAACAAGGAGAGATGCAAGACAAGGAGTTGACATAGAAATGCTTATGATATTATGCAGATTTTAGGACACTATAATATCTTCTTGCTATGGCCCACCATTTTTGTTTTGTGGCTATGCTCTATCTAGAATGGTGAATTTGTTCCCTCTTTATTATTGGTGAGTGCTTTGGTCTTGGTGCAATGGCCTTTGGAAGTAGCTTAGGGAAGAGGAGCTACTAGGATTTGTAGGGTGGAGGCATCAAAACAGAAGGGTAGTGTTAATGTGATTATTAGTTTCATTAACATGAATAAAAGTTTACACAACAAACATTTATCATCTTGAAAGATATGATAAATTTAGGATGAATTTATGATCCCAACACTTGACATTCTGATAGTCAATCAGGATTGATGTGTGTTGTTGTTAATCATATTCGAGGCCTTACATAATTTGATAATTCCTGCAAAGTTCTTCAATATTCTTTCAAATATCTTGTTATTTATGCCTATTTTGCACAAAACTTCAACAATTTTGTCAAATCTTATAATATTAAGTTTGGATTTAAGCAAATAGATGTCAATTTGATCCTAACTTTGAGTAATGCACTTGATTATGTCTCTCATTTAGACTAATTCTAAATATATCTCCAATTCCAATTAGTTCTACAATTATCCCTATCTGAACTAATCTTTGCTTCTGCACTTTAAATTTGCTCAAAGATTATGCATATAAGCATGTATTTCACTATAATTTGTCATTATTTGCATAATATTCACTATGATGTGCAATTCTTACTATAACATGCTCTAGATATATGATTATTTGTATTAATTCAGCATATTCTCATTGTATTTGCTTATGATTCATCATTATTTGCAATTATTCTATGGTTATTTATGAAATTGAAACTGAGAAAATAGAGTTTAGAGATTGAGATTCCTAAAATTACTCAACTTTGACCAATGATCCACATACATGCTTTGATACTATAATGAAAAGAAGCGAACTAAATCATACTTCACTAGGATGTTCCACAGCTACGTATGATCAGTGCAAATCTTCAAAGGAAATTTGACAATAATATGGAATAAAATGAAAACACTTCTATAGAACACATCATTTCACCATTACATATCCAGAAATCAACTGGAAGATTACGTAGGATTTACAATCAGGAGGTAATCTACAACTTCATCTTCATTAGGTATGCAAAGAACATGTACATTTACAATGGTCTGGAGAAAGAACCTTGCGAGAGAATTCACCAAGTTGCAAAAAATTACAAACTTGTGCTCAAAATTGAAACAATTTAGTCTCCCTTAGTTCTAACAATTCAATCTCCATTAGTTTCAATAATCTGATCTCCCTTTAGTTTCAACAAATCCTTCCTTCTTTTTTCTGCCTACTCTAATCTATCTATATCTATATATCTCCCTCTTGAAAAGAGAGGTCATGGTCCTTTTATAGAATAAGGCCCAAAATAGTTACATTTGATCCAACGATCAAGAATCACTCATAGTAATCAATGGTCCATATTGGTGGCACATGATTGTCAGTTGGCAATCATTCTATGGAATACAGTTGGTAAAAGGAATATTTTAGCATCTTTCCAACTGGCAGACAATATATTCAGTGGTATCTTCTAGTTCTAGTTCACGCCTCCTTTGTTTGTCTGTAATTTCATCCAGTTAGCCTTCCTCCCCAGAATCCAGCTTTCTTCTTCTTTTTTTACTTTCTGCATGTCCAACCTACAATAAAAACATACAGAGTTTAGTCATTTGTATTGATCATCCTTTTGAATTTCAACCTTTACTTGCATAGAGAATCACACTTTGCAAATTATCTTGGACAACCTTGAGCTTCCCTGCAATGTTAGCTCAAATATTCTAATGTTTAACATTTAACAAATGCATTTGTCTTTTAAAGCGCAAAAATATCCACAAGAATACTTTCCCACAAACTTGCCTTTCTTAATGCCCTTATTGACAAAAATATGTTCTTTCAAACCATGGCTATAAGCCTCTTTCATCGACAATTTTTATCCCTTTAGAACCATCATCTTTTGTCTCTTTTAACTCTATCAGCAAAAGCTGAAGATTACAAACTATTGCCTTTTATCAGCAAAAGTTCAATCTTTTGAACTTTTCCCTCTTCTCAGTTATTAGTGAACTTTAACTTTTTAAAACCATCGCTTTTCTTTCTTTTATCAGCGAAATTCATATTTCCAGAACTATCATCCTTTTACCTTATCGGCAATTTTGATCTTTTACAAACTTTACCTCTCGGCCCCTTGTATCGGCAAATGCTCAAAGTTTAGAACTTTACCTCTACTTTGTTATCGACAAAAGTTCCCTTTTATGAACATTTCCCTTTCCCAAGCTTATTGGCAAAAGTTGAAAAATACAAACTTTTCCCTTTCATCAGCAAAAGTTCAACTTTTCAGACTTAGGCCTCTTATCGCTCTAGTTGGTCTTAGGTTTGTTGGCAATTTTACACAAACTTTGCCTTATATCATGATTTTCAATAATCCTGAACCCAGCCTTTCTATCAGTGAAAGTTAAGGATTATGAACTATCTCTTATTTGTCAACAAAATTATGAAATTTCAAACTTTTCTTTACTTAGATAGTTATTGGCAAAAGTTAGGGATTAAGAACTTTAGCTTGTTTTAGGCTTATCGGCAAATAGGCTAACTTTAAAACCAATTCGAAAACCCTAAGTTTCCCCAATCAAGGTTTTGGCAATAAAGTATTTCCCGACATCCCTTTTACCTTACCCATTTTCAACACTTTGGTTTCAAAACATTTAATCGATGAAAATACAACCAAAAAAACTTTGCCTTTTAGCCTTTTTTCTCTTGTTATCGGCAAATGTTCAAAAACCCGAACTTAACCTCTTTTTCAATTCTTGTCAATGAATGTGTGAGATTTCAAACTTTGGCTTGACTTAGGCTTATCAGAAAATCTATAGAATCACAAACCTTAACTTTTATCGACAAGTCGGTAGAAACTGAAACTTACGAACTACTTCGAAAATCTCAAGTTCTTTCGACAACATTTTTCCTGATAAAGCTTCTTCCTTAGCGAATTCCTAACACTCTATCTCAAAACACTCATGTGGAAAAAGTTTACAACTAAGACCCAAGACATTGAACTTTCCCTCCTTTATCACTCTATCGGGAAATCAGCGAAACGCCAAAATCCTGAACCAACAAAAATAACTCCAAGTTCTCTCCAAGTCTTTTCCATCAGCAAAATGAGGAATATATGAACCAAAAGACCTAGAGTATTTTACTCTCTTTATCAGTTAGTTGGGAAATCAGTGAAATGCCAAACCAGCTAATTAATAAAATATTATGTTAAGTTTTGTTCTCTAGGATTTTTCCAATAACACCAGATTTAACCTGTTTGACCAAGGCAAAAACATAAAAACCCAAAACTTTGACCAAGCATAACTTCTTCATTTCAAGGAATTTCAACATGGTTCAAAAGGAAAAGTTTCTCACAATTGAATTCTCTATCTAATGGCGACCTTTGTTAGTACTATTACTGAATTTGACCTCTACCAATGGATCAGGTCTTGGCATTTTACCATACTGCCCAAAGTGAGAAAACACACAAGCAAAGAAAAAAAGTTGGGTCCCTGTTTTGCTAGGGCAAAATGGCGCATGTTGTGAGACCTCACAACAAGTAGGAGGTAAAAGGAGAGGGTGGAGAGCACCAAGATGGTGGAGAATTTAATCTATGTCTAGAAAAGGAGATTACAAATATTGATCTCTGCTCCTAGTTCTATGTATCGAGGAATTAGCCAAAGAGATGGATGGGGCTTCATGTGTGGGCATTAAAGAAGCCCTAACCAAGTTGATACTAGGTCCTAGACTATCCTTAGGAAGGTAAAGCATGTTCTATGTGTCTTAATCAGTTAGTTATGTGGTCATGTTCTCCTTTGTTATAGGTATTTATCTTCTCCATGATGACATTGAATGTATTGACAATTCTAAGATCTTAGTTAACTATTATATTGAGCATTTCCATTGTTTGAAAATAAGAAAAACTAAGATATACAAAGGCATGGAAGAAATAACAAAGTAACGTAATGTCAAACTAACATTGGAAAGTAAGTTTAATATTTCTATTTACTATGAGGAGGAGGATGACCTAGTTGAGGTCCCTCCACCCACAAAACTAGAAAAATATGTTAAGTGTAAAACTTATCATGGGATCTTAGTTAGGCCTGCATAATTTGCCAAGCCACCCCCACAAGACTAGAAAAATTATCACTGATTGCATACATATTGGAGGAAGGGTTGTGGTCATTAGCCCTTCCCTCTAGATATACGGTTTCTTTTGGGTAATCTAGGTTTTTTGTTGTGATGGTGTTGTATGCTTTGAGGCTTGATAGGGCATTTTATGTGGGTAGGCTTCTTTTTGCATAGAAGGTCTTAAAGGGTACTGTTGCACGATGGTTATCATTTTCTATGTAGGTCTCAAGTGATTGTATGGAAATGGTTTATCATGTTATAACCTAATTCAGCTCTTGGCTAGCTATTAGTGTAATTAGTGTAAGTCTTTTCTTTTGTCTAGATTTAATGGCACTTGAAGTTGGTGAGGAGGGGAATCATGTGTTCTATTGTGTGAGGTTAGCTCTAGATTGAAGATTTTATTTTAGTTAGCTAGATCTCTAAATGATAAGATTAGGATAGAAAATTTCAAATTTGGATGGATCTAGTGAGCTCATTTCTACAATGAACCTAGGCTTTTAATGCTCACTTTTGTGTCTCTTGGTGCATAACCCAGGTATATAAACAAAAAAATATCAATTTACATCAAATTTTGTATAAAAATTATATCAATTTTATATTTTTTTAAATCTAAATTTTATTTAAAATTGATCCAAAATTTATATAAAATTTGATCTAAAATTTAATTAAATTGATATATAGTATTAGATTATAATTTTTTTATATAAAATACCTTGGTTTCAGACCAGGGACCCATCAAAATTGGGACTGCACCCACAAAGTTTTAACCATCATATACAAAATAGACACTAGCCTTAAAAAGGGGGCAAATTACAATGGCCCCCCTTGTAAATAGTCTTCATAGAAACAACTAAAAACAAACAACACAGACAATTAACTTAGTTTAATATCCATTCAATACAACCACTCCCTCCTCGTCGCAGGCACATGTATACAAAGGGTGCTCATGAACTGGCATGGCCACATTCATCTTCTTGGTGATCTCTTCCACCATCTTCCTTGTGTCCAATACTCCCAACAAAATATTGTGCAAATGCCCCAGCTTGGATTCGTGAAATTCTACAGACTATTTGGTGCTCTCAATCATGTCCTCATAAGTTAGAATTGAAGCAGCAGCAACAAACAAGAGCGTAGCCACTGCCATTGATTAAGCTGCCCCAAATACATTCTAGTGGCCTATGGAAGTCTCGGGGTCCATTAACAGATTAGCCATAGCCACCCTGACGTTAGCTCCCTCCTTCCCATCTACCTCTTTGGCCACCTTCAATACCCTGAACAACCACTCCTTAAGGATGGGATTTTTTATTTCTTTATCCAAATCCTTCGTGAAACCTTCTAGGGCCTCCTTCGCAGGGATCTTTTTCAAACGCTTCCGAGGAGTATATTTCCTCCTCATTCTACCACCTAGGCTACTACTCGGCCCAGCTTTGGGAATCTTCCTTCTCCTGGGAGGATTGAAGGGTCGCTTTCCTTTTGCATCCACACCCTCACTACTCTCCATCACGCTAACTCACAGAGACAATTGCCAAATCAGAAAAGACAGGGAAAGTTTGAGATAAAAGAGGAAAGCTTCGATCAAATAGGCAATTACCTCCTTCAAACCATGTCACCTCATCAATGCGAACGACATCAACACATGTCACCACCTGCCATCGGTCCTTTCACACACTTGAATCAAACAACCTTGCTATATCATGATCACCTTGGGTTAATGTGCCAGCCCATTATCGAGGGGTATTAGATTATAAATTGATATAAATTTTATATAATTCAATTGATATTTAAATGATATATAATTTTATATATTTAAAATTTAAAATTTAAATTTCTAAAATTATTTTTTAAAAATTTATTTAATTTTTAAATTTACCTAATTTAAATTTCATTTATTAAAGTGTTTAAACTTTATAATTTTTAAAATTTTGATTTACAGAAATTACACACTTTACAGATTGTGAGATACATTAGCACATATAGATCAAACAATTATTAACATGTTTGTGCTTCCTAACTATCAATAAGACCATAACCAAAATGAAGACTTTGATGGATCAAGTTGAGAACATGAGTTGAGAACCCTTTAGATGGCCTAATATCACCCCCTGTTAGGTTGAAAACCTAAAGGGGGTCCCAATAGAGGCTTATGGTGAAAAATTGCAAGGGTGCCATAAGAAAAGTTTATCTCAAAGATCCCACACCCAACATTATGTTGCAAGGACACACAAGAGATGATGTATAACCCAAGAACCAATTGTGTGATAGGAGAAAATGCTTTATGGTATCCATAGAAGGTCACAACTATATGAGAAAAGTGTTACAAGCATGCCCCCACATCTCAGGAAGCTTGTAAGAGTTTATGATTAACTCAAAATACTAGAATCTCCTGCAAGCCAAGGATTAGCCTTCTATATAGAAAAAAATCACAAGAAAGAAAATTGCAAGAATATGGATGCAATTAATGAATTGGATTAATGAATTACATGTGAGAACTTGCTTTTTTATTTGCAAGTTAGAAAACTCTACTATGACGTAAGAATAACCTAAGACTAAAATTAGCCCTAAGTCAACTTAATAAAGTGTTATTAAATATTAGTTACATCAACACCCCCCTTAAGTGCAACATAGGGTAAAATGAAAAACATGCAACTGATGCAAAGATGGGTCCCGGCTACAACGCCATGTTAGGTATCCATGTACATAAAAAAAAACTCTCACAAACGGAGAAAAGGAGAAAAACCCTGTGGGAAAAAACCCCTCTCCAAAAGAGAGAAAAACATGCAAATAATATGCAAATAAATATGTACAAGTGATGGAAGGAATCTAACTAAGACCCCCTAGAACTGAATCCATCACAAGGATACAATCATGAGCCCCCCATAAGAGGGAAAGATAGAGGCAATGAAATCCTCCAAAACTATAGAATCTCCAGAGCCAGAAGAGGATGCTTGAACATGAATGCAAAAGCCAATCCACTTATGAAAAATCACATTTCTTCCCTTAGAAAGAAATAGCTCAATCTGTGAATACTAAAGAACTTGTGAAGTAGGTGGCCTCAAAATGAATGTCTTTGAAGACTGGATGGATTTCCACATGCCAAAATCTAAAGATGCCACAACAAAAATAGGAATAACCTATTGAATCCATGAAGGAGACAACTGAAGACAAGATGGAAGCTCTTAATCAATTGTCTCCAAAGACAAAATAGGACTGACAATAGTAGCGTCATGATTGTCATCAAAGAGGAACTGCAAGCCCTCAAGAGTATCATCATCCTGCTCAACCAAGGAAGCTCATCAATGTCAACAGAAACAAGATGTGGAGGAGAAGAATGCATGGCACCAAGATGTAAAACTGAATCAGTAGCAAGAATACCAAGATTCAAATACCCAAACTTCTTTTTAGAAGTAATATTCACACAAGAAGTGTGATAAACAATCAAACGATCTAAACCATCATCTGGAGCAAAATCAAAAAAGGTATATAACTGAGATGAATAATCAACCACCCCAGTAGCAAGAATCTCTATGGTTTCCAAATCTCTGATGATGACTAGATCATGTGTGAATTCTACTGTTTTCCCTACACCACTGTGAGTAATCTGATATATGGAAAATAAATTATGTGATAAGGAAGGCACACACAATACATCATGAAAAGTATCCTTCCAATATCAATTAATCCCTTTCCTATCACCTTCATGTAAGTATTATTAGCCATCAAAATTGGTGGCATATCTATCATGCCCACATTTCCCATGTGGTCACGAAATGCAACACATGTGTCTTGTCCACATTTGTCATGTGGTCATGACATGAAATATCAAAAAAAATCCACGCATCCCTAGAAACCCCCTCGCACGAGTCAACATGCTCGATGGCAATATGCATAAGGCGAAACATGTCAATCAAATTCAGGGTAATGCAATCACATGTGCATTCCCCTACATGATGAAGGCTGACTAAGGGGGTCAATGCGATGTGAGAAGCGTCACCATTAGGGTTAGGATCAATTGATCAAAACCTTCAGTTTTCCTAAGTGAGTGACGAGATTCCAATACGAGTCGAAATCAAAACCCTAATTCTAATAGCATAAAAGAATTAAATAGCCACTTAAATAAACATCTAATTTGTGAAACATGAAAATATTACTCTAAAAAGGGGTAAAGTTGCTAAGATAAATAACCCTAATTTCCCAGAAAAAATTGGCAGCATAACGCCTCATTAGCGTTCAAAATAAATAATTTAAAAAGGTTTCACATTAATACATTTATGAGAAAAATTAGATTAAAGGTTAAATTAAATCATCTAATAAACTTTATTAAAATTTAGCTTTCCAATTAATAAATATTTACCTTTGTTCATGTTTTAAAAAAGTTTTCTGAAAATGAGCTCGCTGCCGAAGTTTCCAGCGGCTAGAGTTTCAAATTCTTTCGCAGTGTTGGAGGAGAATTGCTACACAATGGACAAGGGTTCTGATGGACATGCTTCCAGAGACCTCACCTTTTTGTCTCATGGCACAGGGCGGCCAAATCCATGTGAATATGGTGAGAGGAAGAACAATGTGTAGAGGATGGCCACAAAGATTCCACGGTGGGGGAAGGAGAGAATTTGGGCAGAGAAAGGTTTTGAGGTGCAGGGCAAACAAAAAGAGGGCATTTAGGCAAGATCAAGCCTGTAGCCCAAGGCAAGCGTAGGTGCAAAATCTATAAAGGACTCACTTTTCCCCAATTCTATAAATGTTAAAGACCCAGTTTCATTGGTCAAACCCCTACAAAATGCAATGGACAATCTAATCGTTGAGTTTGGCGATGTGCTTGGAAGGGAAGTCAAAGAAAATGAAAAATTCTTTGCTGAGAAGGGCTTAATTGGGTGATTTGTCAAGTTCTAGCCAAGCCTTGGTGAGCTGCACAAGTGGATCATCGATACCTGGGGTCTAATTCTGAAAGCGGATCTCTAAATCTACCCCTGCAGTTGAGGTTTTTTCATTGTTGTCTTTGATAATATCCAGGATAGGAAGACTATTCGTTGTGATTACAAGTGGAGCTGCAATGATCATCTACTTATGCTCAAACCCTGGTACCCCAAATTTAATCCAAATTTTGAATCATTTGCATTTACTCCTACCTGGATCTGACTTTCGAACCTCCTGCTTCAGTTTTGGTTTGAAGAATGTTTTGAAGCTATAGGCAACAAACTAGGGAAATTTCTACTTGTGGATAAAAGCTCTTTTGATTTCTACCACTCTGATTTCTACCACACTACCTTCACTCGCATTCTGGTGGATATTGATGCAGCAAAGACCTGCTAGCTGAGATCTCTTTAAAAATAGTGAATTTTAATTAGATCCAGATTTTGGATTATGAGGGCCTTCCTTTCAGATGCCAGAGATGCTTCAGCACTGGCCACATAGCAACAAAGTACCTCAAACCTAAGTTTGATAGTAATGCATCTTGGTGGAAAGATTCCTCAGTTCATCACTATTCTATGGAAAAAAAGGCTTCCTCACAGTCCCATGATTGCAAAGAAAATTCTTCAGCAAATGTAAAGAATTCTCCCTCATCCCCCACTCTAGAGGCAAGAAGTACTCACATTTCAGATAGGGAAGATACTAAATTAGGAAATGAACTTCCTTCCCCACCAAAGAATGAAAAATCACCAGTTTCACCTTCAAGAGTGAAGGTTATAGAGGAAACATCAATTCCAAAAGAGGATTTTGGGGAGGACAAAAGTTGGACAGAGGTAAAATGGAAAAAGAAAATTACTGAAAGCTAGAAATGCAACATGATTCAGTGCTCTTATGCAAAAATGATTAAGCAAGATTGTAGCTCTTAGGAAGCCTAGGTTTACAATGGGATGTCTAGAATGCAATAGTTTCAAATTCATAATTTGTATTTGAGCCCAAGCATTAATGAGCTAGGTTTGGTTTGATGCAAGCATTGATGCTTTCTTTTTGCACCCCTTTTCTTAGGGCATGCACTTGGTTTAATTTTATTTTTATTTTTTTCTTATGGGGTATAGCTCCCTTATGCCTACATTATGTATCAAAAAAAAATTAACTTTCCAATTAAACGGAAATTAAATTAAATAAAACAATTAAATAATTAACCCCATAATAATAAAGACTAACTAATAAATATAATCCAAACAATTAAATTTATTCTAACAAGTCAAATATAATCTCCCCAAAGTTAGAGGACTTAAGGGTAATAACCTCACCCTAACTAAATAAATTAAAATACAATTATATAATCCCACTAAAAGTATAAAATATATTATTCTCAACAAAAAAAGAAACAAATCAATATTCCCCAACCCATAAAAATAAAAAAGGCAATAATAAGACAATAACAAGGATTTCCAAATTAAATAAATCAAAACCCACTTAAAAAAACTTTAATTTAGAATCCTAAAAATTAAAAGGCATAAAAAGGATGGAAAAAGTCCACATAAAATGCTAACTACATGATCCCAAAATATAATTAGACATTTAAATTAAAAATTCCTCATTACAATATTAAATTAAAAATTCCTCATTACAATATTAAATTTCTAGATAGCATTAAAATCTAGTATAAATAAATCAAAACCCACTCACATGGAATTGAACCCAAGAAATAAATAAAACATAGAAATTACAATTAAATTTAAAAAGGAAAGGATGAGGGAGAGATAGAAATTCACATGCAAAAGAAAATGAGACAAAACTAATTTCCTCCTATTTCCTCTCCCTCGTTCTTTTCTCTCATTTCTTCTCATCATTTCTTGTTTCTCTCTTGTTTTGTGTTGCAGGTCTGAGAGCGAGGCAGCCAAGGAAGACTACTCTCAGAGGTATATACATTATGTATACACGTTTTCTCTTTTTAAAAAAAAACCCTCTTAGGAAACATATATATATGCTAGTTGAAACCAGAGATACAAATATAAATTTATTTATTTTTTCAAGAAGAATGTAAATACACTGAATATTCAATTATATATATATATATAAATTTATTTATTTAAAGAAATATTTTTATTTGCAGGTAGGGTTGAATGACTGCTATAAGGGGAGTAGCAGATTACATAAGCGTCGCCGCCATAGAAGATTACGCAGATTTAATTTTATAAAAATAGAGATAAGATTTATTGAGGGTTCAATAAATATAAAAAAAAATGGGGAAGTGTGGGGAGTGGATCCTAGCTGCTATAAGGGGAGCTATGGATTACATAAGCACCGCCGCCATAGAAGATTATGCAGGTTTAATTTCAGAAAAATAGAGATAAGATTTATTGAGGATTTCAATAAATATTAAAAAAATGGGGAAGTGTGGGGAGCGGATCCCACCCACTACCCACCAAATGGTGGATAGTGGGTGGGGTTCGCTCCAAACCCCACTACACACAGACAAAGCCAACAATTAAAAAAAATATGTATGTATATGTGTGTGTGTGTATGTAAACAGTTTCAGAATTAACTATATTTTCCAGCAATCATTAAACATATCACACACACACACACACACACACACACACACACACACACACACACACACAGAATGTAATTTCTCACTTCAACATAATCATTTGATAAAGTAAAGGAAATAGATTCCTACTAACTTAAATTAAGCCCCTTTCTTTTTATACAAGAATACATATATATATTTTTTTTTTAAAGAAAATAGCAACAATACATTTTATTTTTCTTTGGAAATAAAATCAGCAACTAACTATTTCTCTTTTTTTTTTAAATCATTTAATTGGAAACAATCACATGCATATATTTTCCTTTCATTTAACATTTTCACAATCTCATAGAATAAAACCAATCACTTGTTTTATTTTCAACTTCAAAATAAAGTAAATTCAACACAAAATATCATCGTTTAAGTATACATATTAAGAGAGGAAAAGTCTTCTCTCTCTTATTGAAGAAACTACACAAATGCCAAATTTGGCCAAGGCTCACAATAGCCAAAGTAGCAACAATACACAAAGATTTGAAATCACTTCCTCCAAGTTCCAATGCCACAACAAACCTGCACATAACAATACAACAAGGGAGGGAAAACAAGCCACAAAATACCACTCTACTCCCTACCATAGACTCACTCATGAGTCACCCCCGAGCTTGGAGGTCATCCACACACAAGGATTCATCACTCCACAACACAACAAAACACAAAACCAATAAAACATGAATAACTCCCATGGTTTACACAAAACAAAAGTCATATAAATGAGTTTGAAGGGGTAGGGGAGTGGATATCACTCAACTCAAGAGTGCCACTCTGAAAGTCTCAAAACTCAACACTAACAAGGCCTCAAGCCTAAATATATATACCAAAATCACACATATTTCTCCATGTCTCTCAAGCCATTCAAAATGTTCTTACTCATTAACTTGCACTCAAGGCCATAATACCAAAAATAGGAGGTGACCTCAAGGAGGTTCACTCCTCCCCCACCCCACACATGTTGAGCATTTTCTCCAAATGGAGAGACTATTACATACACCCATAAAACCCACAACAACAAACACATACAAAGAAACACACAAGAAAGTAAAATGCATAAGGAAAGGCATCAAGCCTTGAATCCCACCTTAATAGCCCAACAATGGTAGGTAGTTGAAGTAGAGCTCTTCCAACTCCACCTCCAAGTCCTCCAAATGTGCCTCCAAAAATTCCTCTAACTCTCCTTCCCAAATTCAAATAAAATAGAAAAAGTAATAAAATCAACAACCCTCTCCCTCTCTTCAAGAGGGATTAAAATAGGCTCTCTTCATGAGCCTTGAGGAATGAGGTGGCACATGTCACCTTCTCCTTCCTCTCACATCCACTTGCAAACTTCATGGAATGTGGGGGTGACACATGTCACCCTCCTATTCCACCAAGTCTTGCCCCTTCCACTTGTGCTCTCTCACACATGTGGGAAAGAAAGGTGGAGCCAAAGAAGGATGTGGGTACAAGTGCCCCAATCCTATCCTCCCATGAAAGCCCACAAAACCCCAAGGTACTCTCACCAATGTGAGAGAGCCTTGGAGTTGGATCCTCCACAAATTAGGGGTCTTGAAGACTCCCGAAGCCTTGAAATGAGGTGTGGATAAGGTTGAGTGTTTGACCCAACCTTCCACTCCTCCCCACACTTCCATTTTCGTCACTTTACTTTAGGGTGAAATTTAAGTGACCAAATGGAAGTTATCCTAGGGTTAGACAAGCTCAAATGGTCCCTAGACCCTAGGGGTACAACCCAGGGTCACATTTAACCCATTTTGAGCACCATAGGGTGAGCAAAATCACATGAAAAGGGGTCACAAAAATAAAAACTCAAAAATAAAATCAATTAAACATTACACCTTTACAACACCAATATAAAATTAACTAAAAATAGGTAGACCTAGCCCAAAAGACACCATACACCAACATTACAAAAATTCATCAAGCATTTACACATTTGATCTTGGTTCCTCTTGGAACTAGATCAGCTTAACACGGGATTTCACAAAATGTGTGGGATAATCTCTGATTATCCATGGCTTGGTTAGAACACCTGCACACTTAAAATATTAATCCAACATATATATCATAGCTGAAGTAAGGGAAACATACACTCACACCATCACATAATCATATAAAACAATCATAAGATCACATCATAATTAGATTCATAATTTTGTATTTCTATAATCCATCTCAAGATAAAATCGCATAATAAATCCATAACATAATCTCACAACTAATATCTCAATAATAATATCATAATGTATATCACATGTCAAATCATCATCAGTGAATAAAAATTGGAATCTAGTCTCATCACAACATACTAAACATTACTAACCAAAATAAAAGCATATAGTCTAATAATTCTGCATATTGGGATCAACAGTCCCCAAAAGTCTAAATTTGTCTCCAACAGTACTATGAAATGATCAAATTAAGAGAGTGAAAAGGTAGGCCTCACATCCTCCCCCCTAAGACTAAACTTCCTCCTAGAAGTTGTCAAAGAGGTGAGGATAAAGTGTCCTCAATCTTGTTGCATCCTCCCATGTCGTCATGACCTCATCGTACCTGTCCCACTAAATCCTAACCTGGTCCAGCTCTCGACCTCGAAGGCCCAGCATCCGATGACCCAATATGTGAATTAGTTCCAAAGCCAACTGCCTGTCTGCCTCTACCTGTAGAGCACTCCAGTCCAATACATGAGATAAATTAGATATGTAACACCGCAAAATAGATACATGAAAAATGTCTTGGATGCGTGACAGGATAAGTGGCAAGGCTAGACGGTAGGCTATGGGTCATATCCTCTCTAAGATCTCAAAAGGCCCAACAAACCATGGTGCGAGCTTAGAGCCCTTTCCATAATGGATTGGACTCTTGTGTGGCCGCACTCTCAAGAATACTCTGTCCCTGACTGAGAAACTTTGATCTAATCTCTTAGCATCGGCATACTTCTTCTGTCGATCATGTGCCTCTTGAAGTCTCTGTCTAATCAAGGTCACCTTCTGCTCCATGTCCTACACCAACTTTGGCCCTATCGCAACCCTATCCTCAATATGGTCCCAACTCAATGGTGTCCTACAAGGTTTGCCATACAAGGTCTGAAAAGGAGGCATACCCAACGAGCTGTGATGCCCATCGTTGTAGGAAAACTTAACTAGATACAGATACTCCTCCCATCTAGACTGGTGATCCATAACGTACATGCGGAGCATATCCTCTAAGACTTGATTCACCCTTTCTATCTATCCATCTATCTCAGGGTGATATGTCGAACTGAAGTTGACCTGTGTGCCCAACACCTGCTGTAATGCCCTCCAAAAGGTTGATGTGAACACTGAGTCTCTGTCAGAAATGATACGGTGAGTTACCCCATGTAATCTAACAATCTCATCCAAGAATACTCTCACCACTAATGGTGCATTGTACGTCGTGCATACAGGTGAGAAATGTGCCACCTTGGTCAACTTGTCAACCGTCACCATGATGGCATCATGGCGGCGAGATGACATACGAAGACCAACTATGAAATCTATGGAAATGGTGTCCCATTTCCACTCAGGTATCTTGTGAGGGTATAAAAGACCTGCTGGATGCTAATGCTCAGCCTTGACCCTCTGGCACTCAAGGCAACAAGCAACATACTCTGCAATATCTTGCCTCATACCCGCCCAATGGTACAACTGTCACAAGTCGGCATGCATCTTCTGGACCCTTGGGTGTGCTGCATAAGGTGCTCTATGAGCCTTTGAAAGAACTATTGCATGTAGGTCACCTACACAGGGTACATAGATGTGTTGTCGATGTCTAAGTAACCCATCTGTCTCTAGGGAATATCCTGCAAACTTACCCACAAGGGCTCTCTGTGATTGGATCTCCTACTGCACCTCAAGAAACCACTCATCCTTAGGTAGATGCTGAATGATGCGCCCTCTCAAGTCCACACTCAAGGTTAAGGTTAGGATCTCATGGCGCCTCCGACTCAATGTGTCGGGAACCATGTTCTCCTTCCCTTTGATGTAGTGGACATCAAAGTCATACTCACAAAGAAACTCCATCCAACGTTGCTGGTGGGCGTTCAAATTTGATTGTGTGAATATGCACTGAAGACTGTGGTGATCTGAATGAAGCTCAAAGTAATGACCCAAAAGAAAGTCTCTCCAACAAACAAGAGCATGAACCATTGCTGCGAGCTCTAAATCATGAGTAGGGTAGTTTAGCTCATGGGTCTTGAGTTTTTGCAACTCATATACGATCGCCCTACCACCCTACATAAGTACAGCTCCCAAACCCTCAAGTGATGCATCTATACAAACCACAAAATCCTCTGCTGGATCAAGAACTACTAAGATGGGAGCGTTGGTAAGACACTCCTTGAGGAGCCAAAGGCCCTCTCACACTGCTCAGTCTAGGTGAAGCCCTTCCCTTTCCACTAAAGGGAAGTGATGGGGTATGCTATCCTGGAAAATCCCTCTATGAATCTATGGTAGTACCCAGCTAACCCCATGAAACTCCTGACCTCTGTCACACTGGTGGGTGCTGGCCAATCTCTGATAGCCCTGATCTTTGATAGATCTACGGAGATACCATCGCAAGACAAGATGTGTCCCAAATACTGTACCTTAGATCTGAAAAAGGCACACTTCGCCAAGTTGTCATAAAGTTGTTGCTCTCTCAAGCACTGCAAAACCTGACGCAAGTGCTCCTCATGTTCCTCCTCGATCCACAAGTAGATCAAAATATCATCAAGGAAAATGATCGCGAACCTATCCAAGTAAGTATGGAACACCCCATTCATAAGACTCGTGAATACTATAGGGACGTTCGTCAAGCTGAAGGGTACCACAGTGAACTCATAGTGGCCATAATGAGTCCAGAAGGCAGTCTTATGGATGTCTGCCTCTATGATGTGCAACTGGTGATAACCGGACTTCAGGTCTATCTTAGAGAACACTCTAGCTCCCTACAGCTGATAGAAGAGATCATCAATCCTAGGCAGAGGATAATGGTTCTTCACTGTCACCTTATTAAGCTGCCTATAATCCATGCACAGATGAAGAGACCCATCCTTCTTCTTCACAAAGGTGACTAATGCACCCCAAGGTGAAACGCTAGGTCAGATGTGCCCCTTCTCAAGAAACTCCTCTAACTGCAACTTGAGCTTCGTGAGCTCATGTGTTGTCATCCTATAGGGTGCACAAGACACTGGCTTAGCACCCGACACTAGATCAATGTGGAAGTCTACCTCTCTGCGTGGAGACATACCTAGTAACTCTGGTGGAAAGACATCGGTAAACTCCCTCAAGATAGGATGGTCATCTAATGACACCTCTGGCTCATCCTCTGATATGTCGCTAACCAAGATGGAAAACAACTGACATCCCTTCTGAATGTAGCACTTTGTTGGAATAAGGTACCATTAACCTTGTAAATTCCAATATTGTATTTTATTCCATTTATTATTTGTTATTTGTAATTACCCATAAGGGAATGAGGTAGTCTCATTGACAGTTGTAATTTCGGAGTTACCGGCGGTAGTTACGGAGTGACATTTACTGTTGGCAAATGTAAAAACTCATAGTAAATGAGGATAGGCATGCTCCCTTGAGGAATATACTATTTTTGGCATGTATGACAATTGCCATAATGTTTGGTGAGTGAATCTATGATAGCTACAAGTTGTCATAAGATTCTGTGATTCTATAATGCATATGATGGATATGTTAGTTGTATATTTGCTATACTTAGCCCAAGGTTCCTATCTTGGAAAGATACTCTTTTGTGGAATCTATGATGGTTATGACACATCATAAGATGCTGTAAGAGGCTAGATTTAGTCTTGGGCGCCCAACCTTTGCATGGCTATTTTTTGGACAAGTGTAAGATGCTTGTAAGATGGTAATTAATGTTTACAGGTTGGAGAATCTCAGGAGAGAGAAGGTGAATGCCTAAGATGAGTTAGAAAATGTTTCTATAAGTATTTTCCATGTATTAGTTGCTGTAATATAGATTTTAGGTACTCAGGTGCTACCGGAATGCTGTTAGATTGAAGATTGATGGAGAGAGTTGAAGTGTTGTTGTATTGTAAATCATTTTCAGATTAATACAAACATTGGGCCTCTTTCCTATGTAGATTTTTTACCTAAAAGGGTTTTCTCCACATTAAATATTGTGTTATATGTTCATATTTCTAATTTTGCATTTATTGGAAGCATAGTTTTGTTTCTGTGTTACAATCTCCATTAATAACACAGTTAAATATTGCAGAAATTTATATTGAATCAATTTTCCATTGAAGTAGTGTTGCTTTTATTTCTAATATTTGGTATCAAAACCTAGCCAGCTTTGACTCTTGGGTGGTAGTGTGGAAGCTATAGCTGCAGTGGGAGATTTGGTTGCATTTGTTTTGCAGATCTTGTGTTGTTATTATGGCTGCATCCACCATTGCATCAACCTCTCGATTGGACATTGACAAGTTCAACGGAATGGGGTATGAGTTGTGGAAGCTGAAAATAGAACATTTGTTGGAAGAAAGAAAACAATGGTTGGCTGTCTAAAAAGAGAAGAAACCTGACGATGTCTCTCAAGATGAGTGGGATAGACTGGATAAGAAGGCATGGGGAACCATTCGGTTGTGTCTTTTAGACTCCATCCTATTGAATGTCGCAAAGGAAGAGACTGCATACAAGTTGTGGAAACGGTTGGGTGAGATCTATCAAGCCAAGAGTATGGTAAATAAACTTTATTTAAAAAGAAAATTGTTTTCCATGAGAATGCGAGAAGGTGAATTAGTTGCAGAGCATTTAAATTCTTTTAATTTGTTAGTGAGTCAGCTTGATTCAATAGATGTTGAGGTTAGTGAGGAAGATAAATGTATCTTACTTCTTTGTTCTTTACCTAAGTCTTGGGAGAATGTTATCCTTGCTATCACTACTAACCTTGCGAATCCAAAGTTAGATGCTCTTGTTTTAGTGTTACTGTCACTAGAATTGAGGAAGAAGAGTTCAAATAGTTCAGGAGATGCTCTCAGTGTCAGGGGAAGGTCTAAGGAAAGAGGACCTAAAGGAGATCAGAAAGGGGCTAAGGACAAGTCCAAGGGCGGGTCTAAGACTCCTAATAAAAAGAACAAAGTTAAGTGTTGGAACTGCGGTAAAAGGGGATATGTGAAGAAGAAGTGCATAAACCCCAAGAAACAGTGGGAGAGTACTTTGGATAAGTCCTCAAATGCAAGTGAATATGTTTTACTTTCTGCATGTAATTTTGTTTCTGATGAAAACTGGTTGGTTGACTTAGGATGCTCTTTTCATATGACCCCATATAAGGAATGGTTCTCCACATATGAAGAATATGATGGAGGTAATATCTACCTTGGTGACAACTCTACATATCTGATTGTCGGGAAAGGAAAGGTATTGTTGTGTTTCAGTGATGGGAAGATTAAAACCCTCCCTAGTGTTTTGTATGTTCCTGGATTAGCTAGAAATCTGATTTCAGTTTCAAAGTTGAATGATTTAGGAATGCATGTGCAATTTGACAAGCATGGTTGTAGATAAGTGAGAGGGAACTTGGTGGTAGCGAAGGGGAAGAGATTCAGAAGCCTGTTCAAGCTTGAAGCCACTACAATTTATAATGCCTCTTGGGTAAATGCAAGAAGTTGTGCCACTTAAGGTGGAAGTTTTGGAGTTAAAAAAAATCCGAAATCATGTTAACCAAAACGGGATCCTGCTTTTTATGAAACGGGATCCCATTTTGCTTCGGGAACCCGAGCCAAAAGCGGGATCCCATTTTCTAGAAACGGGATCCCATTTTGAGTTTCATAAAAGGTTAATATTTTAACCTTTATGAAACGGGATCTCGTTTCATAAAGGTTAAAATATTTACCTTTTATGAAACGGGATCTCGTTTTAAAATGGGATCCCGTTATTTAAAATTTGAATTTTAAGCTCGGGTTTTGCTTTGTAACCCGGTTTGAGAAATGCTTTGGGGACCCGAACCTGACCTCTAGACCTGGTTTGACCTGCAACTTGAAGTTCCTGTCAATGTCACAACAAAATAGTGACTTTGGGCATATATCTGAAGGTCTATTTTGCAGAATATTTTGACGAAATTAAAACCCATTATAGATGAGATAGTCTAGATTCCAAATATATAATTTTTTTTACAATTGGATTAATTTTTCTATTTTTTAATCAATTTCTGATGAAATAGGTCGATAAACTTGAATTATCATGGTTTTTTAGTATTTTAATAACTTTTTATTAAAATATTTTTTTGTAAAAAAAATTGTAGGAAAACATACTTTAGACAATTCTTTTCAATTTAAAAAAAAAAAATTTAAAATGTTAAGTTTAGGTCATCTTATGCGTGACGTACACGATGATTTTTCAAAAGACCAAAAATGACCAATAAAAAATTAATAAAAAAAAATATTCAATAAAAAATTACAAAAAAATATGGAAAACGTGCTTCAGTGAGTTACAAATATTTTCCCAAAAGGATTTTAAAAAATATGATTATTTAGGTCAAAATATGGATGACGTACACGTACATGGTATATTAAAAAAAGTGACTTTTAAATAGTGGTTTTTAGAAATGCCTCTTCAAAATCAATTTCTATCATCTGGGTATTGAAAAACATTACATATTTAAAAACTAGACTCCGAGTACTACATTTCATATTTCGTGACTTTTTCCAAGATTCCACATTTAAGTGCTTCAAATTTTTAGGTCAAATGTGACAAATTCTGAAAATCAGGGAAAACACTTCCACTTTTTGGCCAATAAGTGGACATAACTTCTTGCACACACCCTCCTATGTCTTTGAGGCTAATACTAAAAATGCATGTATGTTGTGGCACCGTAGATTGGGCCACACAAGCAATAATGTATTAAAAACTATTAAGAATAAAAATTTGTTGGATGGTTTCTCCTATTCTGATGAGCACTTTGATTTTTGTGAGCATTGTGTGTTTGGTAAACAAAACAGAAAATCATTTTCTTCAAGAAGCAATAGAGCAAAAGAGAAGTTAGAAATTATTCATATGGATGTGTTTGGACCTGTGGATAATGAATCTATTGAAAAATCTTGTTATTTTGTCACCTTCATTGATGATGTATCTAGACTTACATGGATTTATTTTATGAAGCATAAATCTAAAGTTTTCACTAAGTTTAAGGAATTCAAAGTCTTAGTAGAGAACCAGTTAGGTTTAAAGATAAAAATATTAAGATATGACAATGGACGGGAATATTTCTCTAAGGAATTTGATGAGTTTTGCAAGCATGCAGGTATAATCAGACAAAAGACAACTCCGTATACACCACAACAGAATGGTGTTGCAGAAAGGATGAACCAAACAATTATGGAAAGAGATAGAAGTATGCTTAGTGATGCACAATTGGATAAATGCTTTTGGGCAGACACTGTGTGTACTGCTTGCTACTTGATAAACAGATCTCCTTGTAAGGCACTTGATTCAACACCTTATGAAGTGTGGACAGGTAAGAAACCCTCTATTTCACATTTAAGGGTTTTTGGCTGTGAGGCTTTTGTTCATGTGCCTAAGGAAAAATGATCTAAGTTGGATCCAAAGGCTAAAAAATGTACATTCATTGGATATGGTGATAATGTAAAAGGTTATAAGCTTTGGAATCCACTAACCCGCAAGATTATCTTTTCTAAAGATGTTATTTCAGGGAACTTAGAGCTATTTCTGAACCTGAGCATCCAAAAGAAAAAGATGAAAAGGTAAAAAAGGTGCACTTTGAGTTAGAGCAATAAGATGCACCTCAAGAAGAATAGAATGATGGATTGCGGGGTGAAGAAGAAGAAGAAGATTCAAGTAGTTCAGATGAAGATGAGTCTGTTGTTATAGAAGAAGTTGTTGCAGATGATCATGCAGAAGAACGAGTAGAGTCTCTTACTCCACCCTTGAGAAGATCCACAAGACAATGGAATCCAATTGACAGGTATAGCCCACCAGATTTCCATTGTGTATATGCTTTATTGAGTACTAACGATGAACCTAGATCCTACAGGGAAGCTATTTATGTAGATGATAGTGAGTCTTAGCAATTAGCCATGCAGGAGGAGATGATGACTTTAGACTCTTGTAACACCTGAGATCTTGTTTATTTGCCTAAAGGAAGAAAGGCCATAGGGTGTAAGTGGGTCTTCAAGAAGAAGTTTGGAGCAGATGGTCATTGGAGAAGTACAAGGCTAGATTGGTAGCCAAGGGCTACTCCCAGAGAGAGGGAGTTGATTTTGGTGAGATATTCTCTCCTGTTGCTAAATTGACTTCTATTAGATTTCTTTTATCCATTGATGTAGCTTATGATTGGGAGATTGAGTAAATAGATGTTAAGACTGCATTCTTGCATGGAGATCTTGAAGAAGAAATTTATATGCAACAGCCTACAGGGTTTGAGGTAAAAGGAAAAGAACATTGGGTTTGCAGGTTAAAGAGGTCTCTTTATGGTCTAAAATAGTCCCCTAGAATGTGGTATCAAAAGTTTGATTCATTTGTTTTGAAATTGGGTTTTGTTAGAAGCAAGGAGGATCATTGTGTTTACATTCATTGTGTTGATGATTCTATACTGTTATTACTTTGTATGTTGATGACATGTTTTTCAGCAATACTAAGGGTATGGTCAGTGAGCTTAAAGCCCAACTTTCAGGTGCATTTGAGATGAAGGATATTGGTGCTGCAAGGTATATTCTAGGAATGGAGATCAAGAGGGACAAAGTTAACAGAAAGCTTTGGTTGTCATAAAGTAAGTATGTGAATACTATTGTGCAGAGGTTTAGTTTGCAGGACTATAACCTAGTTAGAGTTCCTTTACCCATTGGTACTAAGCTTTCATTAGATATGTGTCTAAAGACTGAGGATGATCTTGAGGATATGTCTAATGTGCCATATGCTAGTGTTGTTGGAGTTTGATGTATGCAATGGTTTGCACTAGACCAGATATTGCCCAAGCAGTGGGAGTTTTGAGCAGATTTATGTCTAACCCTGGTAGACAGCATTGGAACTATGCAAAGAAGGTGTTTAAATATCTTACAGGTACTCCTGATCATTGTTTGGTTTATTCTGGTACTGATAGTGCTGATAAATCTTTGGACATACAGTGTTTTGTTGATGCAGATTGGGCAGGTGACTTGGATAGTCAAAGGTCCACTAGTGGCTATGTATTTACTCTGTTTGGAGGTGCAGTGAGTTGGATGAGTAAGAGGCATCCCAAAGTTATTTTGTCCACCACAGAAGTGGAGTATATGGTTGCTACTCATGTCTCTAAGGAGGCAGTTGGTTAAGGAGACTATATACAGGCATAGGCTTTGATTGTAGGATCATTCAGATTGATTGTGATAGCTAGAGTGCTATCTGTTTGGTCAAGAATCCCATGTATCATGCTCGGACTAAGCATGTTGATGTTCAGTATCACTTTGTTTGAGAGTTGGTTGCAAATGGAGAGATTGAGCTAAAGAAGATAGACAATCAGGAGAATGTTGTAGATTCATTGACCAAGCCTATAAGCACAGAGAAGTTCGTATGGTGCAGAGAGGCCATGGGCCTTATTTCTAGTGCCTAATTATTTTTTATTTGATTTCCTATGGGTTGATTTACAATGTATAATATCAAGTGGGAGAATGTTGGAATAAGGTGTCATTAGCCTTGTAAATTCCAATATTGTATTTTATTCCATTTATTATTTGTTATTTGTAATTACCCATAAGGGAATGAGGTAGTCTCATTGACAGTTGTAATTTCAGAGTTACCAGCAGTAGTTACAGAGTGGCATTTACTGTTGGCAAATGTAAAAACTCATAGTAAATGAGGATAGGCGTGCTCCCTTGAAAAATATACTATTTTTGGCATGTATGACAACTGTCATAATGTTTGGTGAATGAATCTATGACAGCTATAAGTTGTCATAAGATTCTATGATTCTATGACTCATATGAGGGATATGTTAGTTGTATATTTGTTATATTTAGCCCAAGGTTCCTATCTTGGAAAGATACTCTTTTGTGGAATCTATGACAATAATGAAGCATCATAAGATGTTGTAAGAGGCTAGATTTAGTCTTGGTCCCCCAACCTTTGCATGGCTATGTTTTGGACAAGTGTAAGATGCTTGTAAGATGGTAATTAACGTTTACAGATTGGAGAATCTTAGAAGAGAGAAGGTGAACACCTAAGATGAGTTATAAAATATTTCTATAAGTATTTTCCATGTATTAGTTGCTGCAATATAGATTTTAGGTACTCAGGTGATGCCAAAATGTTGTCAAATTGAAGACTGGTGGAGAGAGTTGAAGTGTTGTTGTATTGTAAATTATTTTCAGATTAATAGAAACATTGGGGCCTCTTTCCTGTGTGGAGATTTTTACTTGAAAGGGTTTTCTCCACATTAAATATTGTGTTATGTGTTCATATTTCTGATTTTGCATTTCTGTGAAGCATAGTTTTGTTTATGTGTTACAATCTCCATTAATAACACAGTTAAAGATTGCAGAAATGTATATTGAATTAGTTTTCCATTAAAGTAGTGTTTATTTCATTTCTAACACTCTTAAGTTGTTGAGCAGATATCATATGAACTATCATGGGCTTTTGAATGCCCACTACCTCGACTGGTGTGCCATGATCATCTAAATAGCTAATCACCTTTCGGTGACAATCTAGCTTGGCTCTATAAGTTGCAAGCCAATCCATGCCTAAAACTACACCATAGGATCCTAAAGGCATAACCCTAAGGTTGCATAATGTAGTGAACGCCCCCAAAGATATCTCACAACCCAGAACCAAAGCATCTACTAACATCTTGGCCCCAGTGGCCAACTCAACCTCCCACCTATTGCCCTACCTAGAGGCCACCAGCGTGTAACGCTCCACTAACAATGGAGATATAAATGAATCAGTAGTGCCAGAGTCAATTAAAATAGCAATGGGGACATCCCCAATCATACTTGCTATCTCGATCACTGAGGCCTGGAAGTCAGCCTAGCGGTTATCAACCGTTGCAAACATACGGTGGGACTTACCCACATCTCCTACTGTCTACTCTAATCCTCTGCACGAGGCTATCCCCCTATCGTAAAGTTTTGTGGACACTCTGTAGCTAAATGTCCTACCCCACCACAAACATAGCATGGGCCCCGAGCCTAAACCTACCCAGTCTATGTCCTACTACTCTGCTGTTGTCTAGTCTAACCTGTGGACCCCTAAGAACCCATGTAAGACTGATGTGACCTAGCGGGTCCCACAGGTGGTCCCTACTGTCTCTGATCCCTACATGGGCCCTGCTACTACCAACCATGATTCTGTCCTCCCTGTGCCCTCTACTGGGGCTTGGACCTTTCCTGATACTGCTACTATGGAGGCCTAGGAGGTAAAGGTGCAGAACTAAACCCTCCTCTCTGTGGTGGTGGTGGTCGACAAAAATTTTGTTGTTGCTGCTGGCTACGATCCTGAAACTGGGGACATGAATTCTAACATCGCCCCTGAATCTCCTCTGTGATATATGCCTTCTCGACAGCCTCACTCAAGGTCTGGGGATCTACCATGCGCATTGGTCCTAATATCCCATGATTAAAACCTCTAATAAATTTGTGAACCAAAAGTTTTTCGTCATGGAGGTACTCTACATAACATGACAGCTCTGTGAACCTACTCTCATACTATTCTATAGTAGAACCTCGTTGTTGCAAATTGTGGAACTCGTCAATACGACACTACATGTAATGGTCTGACAGATAATGTGCATTAAATCTCTCAATGAAAGTGTCCCATGAAAGTGTATCCAAAGATAAGCAACGCTTGCACTCCTTAGTGCATCACCAAGTCATTGTTGTGTCTCTCAATAGGTGAACTACCATGCCAAGGATTAGCCTTCTACATAGAAAAAAAGCACAAGAGAGAAAATTGAAAGAATATGGATGCAATTAATGAATTAGATTAATGAATTACATGTGAGAATTTTCTTTTATATTTGCAAGTTAGAAAACGCTAATATGACTTAAGAATAACCTAAGACTAAAATTATCCCTAAGTCAACTTAATAAAGTGTAATTAAATATTAGTTACACCAACAACTATATAGTAAGAAGCACTTACTACATATATGTAAAACGGGGGTGTAAAATATATAGGGATATGATATGAATGTAATGGAAAGCATGTAATGTACAAAATAGAGAAGATAAGCATGCATGAGAGAGATATGAATGTAAGAGCATAATAACTATATAACAGATATTGTATTAGATATCAAAGGAATCGCATATATGGCTCCATCTTATGATGTCTATGGATGCATGTGTCTATTATTTCTTTTGATTTGGTCCCTTTCTAGACATAGATGAAATTTTCCACCATCTTGGTGCTCTCCACCCTCTCCTTTTACCTCCTACCCTTTTGTTTTGATGCTTCCACCCTACAATATTAGCATTTCCTCTTCCCTAAGCTACTTCCAAAGGCCATCGCACCAAGACCAAAGCACTCACCAATAATGACGAGGGAAAAAATTAACCATTCTAAATAGAGCATAGCCACAAAACAAAAATGGTGAGTCATAGTAGGAAGATATTATAGGGTCCTAAAATCTTCCTCTAAGAGCTTAATCCAACATATCAAGCAAGGATCTTAGTCAATGTGCTTCATGTCATCATGCAAACATAATTATTGTTGTCCCTTGTGATGCAAGATCCAATCTATGGGATCATTTTATGACACATGATTTAAAGAACCACTACCATATTTCCCACTTCTATAATGTGATCTGGGGGATTATTTTATAATTATTTTTATTTTTAATGACAATGGAGTTGCTTCCATTCAAATGTTGCCTACTATTATAATGCATACACAAAAATATTCATTTATAATTTTAGATGTCCCTTCGGACCTTTGGTGTGAAACTATCAGTGATAGTTACAAAGTGATCTAGAGCATTTATAAGAATAGAAGAACAACTCCCCTTCTCTATTGTAAACATTAAAAATACACTCATTGTAAATAATTATAATAACTTAGAAATGTACATTTTCTTATAATCATGAAGTTGTCGAATGCATTTAGATGAGATGAAGAATTAAAGTTTATCATTCTAGGTTCTTTCCAAAAAACTATTTTTGTTGCTTTCATTATATACAAACATGTATGTTTATGATAACAAGCGGATCTCACTTCGCATGCCCACTCTGCACTCTTGTTCCTACCCCTTTTGTTGTTTGAATTTGGCCATGGTCATGGGGGACTCAGAGGGGCCACTTAACCCCCCACCCCTTTCCCCTTCAGTACGGGCTGACTCTAGTGTAGCCTCAGGCTGCCCCTCTAAACCCATACCATAGGTTAATGCATCAATTTCCAACATGTGGAAGAATGTCCTATTGGGGGACAAAGATCGTGTGAATCCACAAGTCATCCCACAATTGCTAGAGACTGAAAATGGATCTACCCTTCAACTCCCAAATTTCACTGTGGAAAGGATAGTCTCTTCGATGGAGAAAGATCTAGTTGGGAAATTTTTTCCTTTAGACAAAATATTGACTTGGTTAGGAGATGGGTGGCAGCTAAATGGAAATTGAAGGGAAGCATGTCTATTAGTGCTATGGTGGGTGGACTGTTCCTCTTCAAATTCATTGCCAGAGAGGACCTTACCTCTATTCTTGTAGGAGGCCCTTGGATGTATGGCAAACACAACCTTTCTATATGCAAGTGGAGGTCATGTTTTGATGCAGTAGTGGACCTCAATAAGACAACCTCTATTTGGGTCAAATTACCAGGGATCCCACTAGAATACTAAGATGAAGAAGTGTTCACCTGGATAGCAAACACCTTCAGGTGTTTTATTGCTCTAGACAACACCACAAAAAATAAATCCAAGTTAATTTTTGCTCATTTTTGTGTTTGTGTTGATATTCATAAAACCCTGCCTAACACTATAATGCTAGAGTCTAAGTATGGCCAATGGACCTAGTCTATTCACTATGAAAATGCCACAGTGTTATGTCAAAACTGTGACAAAAAGGGGCACCTGATAACCCACTATAAAGCCTTGAAAAAGAACTGTGTTGACAATGGGGATCTTGAAAAGAGAGATGAAGAGGACTACTCTTTTACGGAGGATATCCTTAACATTATTAGTTACTTGCAAAAGGAGCAAAAGGGGGGTGAAGAGAAGGAATATTACATAGACATGAACCATAATGCAAAAGGGCCTTTGGATTCAACAAAACCTAATATGCAAGAAGGGATTAATGGGTCTCAAACAATATTTGAACAACTGCAATCTAAGAAGTTGGTTCCCTAACAGATGGAAAACTCACTTACCCCTCAAGGAGATATGGAAGAAGGGGAGATCCCCCATAAAGTAGCTCCTAAATTTGAACAAAAGGAAGGTAGGACTATTGGGTCTGAGTTAGATTCGGTCTCGGGGCCTATTTTCAAGAAGATTAATAGTTCAGTGACCAATGAGGGATCAGTACTATGCTAATGAGCTTTTCTTCCCCAAGGAATAGCCCTTTTAGCATAACCCCTAGAGCTAAAACAAGTAGGTCAAGATTAACCAAGATTTAGAGGGATGGACAACAACTAAGAAGAAAGGTCTAAATCAAGGGAAAAAGGTTGTTGATATGGGGGTGGATACCAAGGCAGGTAGACCATCTCAAAGAGAAACTAGACAGAGAGAAGTCAACAAGGATATAGTGATGGGCAGACAAAGGACATTGGAGATTGCCTCCAGAAAGGTCTGAAACTGAAAATGAAGATTCTCTCATGGAATGTTAGGGGACTGAATAGTCCCCAAAAGTAGTTATTGGTTAGGAATTGCATCTTTGATTAAAAAATTGATATTCTTTTATTATAAGAGGTTAATATGAGGGAAGATAGCTTCTAAGCCATCACTAAAAGTCTTTGGCCCAATGCTGACTATTGCATCAATGATACTACTGGAGTCTTTGGAGGCATTGTTACAATATGGAACAAGAATGTGGCCAAGGGGGAATGCCTCTCATAGTCTAAGAGAAGTTTGTGTGTCAAGGTTTCTACTCACAATAAGATTTGGAATATTGTCAATATCTGCACCCCCAATCAAAGAACTATAAGGAAGGAGTTGTGGGAAACTCAAACTTCTTTCATTGGAGACAATAAGGAAGATCATTGGATGCTAGCGGGGGATTTTAACTCCCTTTATACCCTTTGGAGAAGTTGGGAGGTATCATGGACTACTCTAACAACATGACTAACCTTGTTGAGTTCCTCAATAATGTGGGTCTTATGGATCTGGATCTCCAAGGACAGCTATTCACTTGGACCAATAGAAAGAAGGGAGATAAAATGATTCAGGTTAGACTAGACAGATTCTTGGTCACCCCTAACTGGGAGCACATCAGCTCTTACCTCCTTGAAGCCCTCCCTAGAATGATCTCAGATCATAACCCATTGTTGTTGTCATGGAAAGATAGGGATGCTAAAGGTCCTTATCCTTTTAGATTTGAAATAATGTGGACCCAACACTAGAGTTTCAAACACCACCTAGCAAGATGGTGGAGTACTCCCATCCAAGGATCCCCCATGTACAAGTTGACTCAGAAACTGAATCATGTGAAAACTAAGGTGAAAGGTTGGAACAAGTTTACCTTTGGGAATATCTTTGAGCATAAAAAAAGGATCTCCTCTAAACTTGTTGATATTCAGATGTTGATGGCCCAAGGTGATACTTTGGATGCTACTTTGCAATAGGAAAACTCTTTAAGAAAGGAGTGGAATGAAATGATGAAAAGAATGGAAATTTGTTGGAAACAAAAATCCAAAGTGCAATGGCTGCACAAAGGTGATAGAAACACATCATTCTTCCACCAATCTACTATGAGGCATAGGAAAAGGAATAGTATCATAAGGTTCATTAATGAAAGAGGGAATGAGGTGAACATGGATTTCCAAGTGGGTCAGGTGACTACTAATTATTTTTAGAATTTTTAGCCTCCCAAGGCCCTACTGAGAGGAACAAACTATTGAGCAACATTCCTTCCCAGCTGTCTGGAGAAGATAATGACCTCCTTACTAAACTTGTGTCTGAGGACATTAGAGCTAGTCTCTTCTTCATGGGGGCCTTTAAAGCTCCCAGTCTAGATGGATTCTCCCCAGCTTTCTTCTAGGAATACTAGGATATTGTTAGCTGGGATGTTACAGCGGCTGCCAAAGACTTCTTCAGGATTGGTAAGTTGTTGAAACAACTAAACAATACCTTTATAGCATTGGTTCCCAAGAAGACTGACCCCATTACCATGGGAGATTTTAGACCTATAAGTCTCTGTAACACAGTTATAAAATCTTCTCCAAAATGCTTGTCTTCAAGCTTCAACCCATGCTAGACAGGCTGATCAGCAACAATAAAAAAGGATCTGTCCCTGGTAGACAAATTCTTGATGTGGCCATTTCGACTCACAAATTTATTCATTCTATGGATAGAAACAATAAGCCTAGAATTGTCTTCAAATTGGATATTTCCAAGGCATATGATAGGGTTGATTGGAACTTTCTCTTCAAAGTTCTAGCAAAGATTGGCTTGTAGGATAAAGCTCTCAATATTATCAAGGCATGTGTCACCACTGTTAAGTACTTTGTCCTAGTTAATGGAATTATGAGGGGATTCTTCAATGCGGGGAGAGGGCTCAAGCAAGGAGACCCCCTATCCCCATACCTGTTCATCCTAATTGTTGAAGTTTTAAGCAGAAGCATTCTGCATTTGTTGAGAATTAAAGAAATCAAAGGCATTAAACTGGCTTCCTTAGTTGATCATGCTGCTATTTAGTAGTTTGTGGATGACATTATCCTCTTTGGGGCTACTTCTGTGGTTGAGGCCCATAGATGGAATAAAGTGTTGAATGATTATGTAGTTGTCTCAGGCCAATGCATTAATTATGATAAAAGTCAGATACTTCTTCAACACTAGAACGGATCTGCACTAGAAAATTAAGTGTATTCTAGGTTGTTCTGGCGCTAAGCTACCAAGGACCTATCTTGACCTCCCCTTAGCTATCAAAGAGGTCTCTTCCATGTACTGGAACTCCATTTTGGAATGGATTCAAAAGAAGTTAGTAGGGTGGAAAGGTAAGTTGTTGAGTCAAGCGAGTAAGTTCCAACTGTTGAAGGTTTCTCTTCAGGGAATCCCTATCTACTTCCTCTCTCTATTTAAGATCCCTAAATATATAGTTGAAAATTTTAAAAAAATTTAGAGAAATTTCTTGTGGATAGGGGTCAAAGAGAAAAAAAGGATTTCTCTAATCAACTGGGGTAAGGTGTGCCTTCCTAAACTATAAGGCAGTCTTGGGCTGAGGAAAATTCATCTGACCAATAAAGCCCTTTTGGCTAAGATTGGATGGAACTTTCTAAGTAACAACAAGGACTGATGTAATTTAATGAGTGCCAAATATTTATTTAATGAGGCCCCTCATGGTTTTCTCACTGCCTCTGGTATTCCTAAAGGATCTATTATATGGAGCAATGTTTTGAAAAGCATAACCCTCCTTCCAAAGGGGATAAAATGGAAGTTGGGAGATGGAAGAACTATCAAATTTTGGGAACATAACTAGTTAAAGGACCAATCTATTTCTAGTTTCTAGAATTATCAACAGTTGGCTGCTCGGGCTACCAACTTCTATGGGCCTCTGGCCAATGACTACATACTGTCAGGAAGGGGGGGTTGGAAATAGATGTTAGACTTTTGTCAAGAGCAAATAGACCTTACACAGATTGTCGATGAAGTGCAACAAAACCTCCAAAGGTGCAAATTCCCGCTATTCCCTTCTAAGGATGAACTTGTGTGGGCCAAAGATAAATTGGGTTCATTCTCTATTAAGTTTGCCTATAACTTACTAGCTGATTCTGCTGAAGATTCTAACTTCTGGAGAAAGATTTGGAACCATAATATTATCTCTAAGGTGAACCATTTTTGGTGGTTGGCTATGCATAATAGGATTTTAACTATAAATAATATTAAGATAAGAAGTTTCCAAATCCCCAATAGGTGTACTCTGTGCATGAAGGAGGAGGAGCCTGTGTCTCATCTCCTACTACATTGTGTGTTCTCTTGGGAGGTTTGGGGTTTGGCCTTCCAGAACCTTGGTATCTCTTGGAGTATAACCATGATCTACCCTCCTTTATCAATTGTTGGTTTGATCCTTTCTCTCACCCTATCTATAAATAATTTGGTCTCAGACACCCCCTATTCTGGCTTGGGGTCTATGGAAGGAACGTAATAACAGGTTGTTTAGGGATAGCTCCAAATCTGCCAAGGAAGTCTTTTGTATATGCTCTAAACTGTTTGCTGAAAATGTCTCTAATAGCACTTTGAAATCTATGAAGTCCAATCCTAAAAAGGTTGAATCCAATATCATTAGTAATTGGAATATCCCACTCCACATCTGTAAGGTGGAAAATTCCAAGAAGCTTGCTCATAGAAATACTAAATGGTCCCCACCTAGAGAAGGATGGATGAACCTCAATTTTGACGGGGCTGCTAAGGGGAACCTAGGACCAGCTAGTGGAGGTGGGATCTTGAGATCATCTAAGGGGGATATAATGGTTGCTTATGCTAGGGGGTTGGGGGAGAACTCCAACAATGTGGCAGAGGCTGTGGCACTTCTTTAGGGGGTGAAAGTTACCCTGTCCATTGGTGTCAAAAATCTCCTAATTGAAGGAGACTCAAAGTTCACAATAGATGTAGTTCAAGAAGTCAGGATTGGTTGGCTTGCTGCTGATATTATCCAAGACACTAGACACCTCCTTCTAGGCTTTGATGTTGTTGAATTCATGCATGTCTATAGGGAAGGTAATAGTATAGCAGATGTTATGGCTAATTTGGGGATAAACATATTCCCAAAGAGATGTTGGAGGGACCCTAATAACCTCCTGTTGTCATAATTTTCCCAAGCCCAAAATATCCCAACAAAAATCCCTTCTTCTTGTTGCTAAATTATGTTTACAACCTAATTTAGCAAGGCCTAGATAATAGTTGTTGGAAAGGGGGTAAAGAGTTTTTTTATGTGCAATGATCATCTAGTTAAATGTCTGATGTCTTGACAAAAGAACACAAGATCACTTATCAGGATCTTGTGACAGCTCAATCTAGGCTGTCAAACCACCCTGGTAAGTGAAATGGCCTAAAGACAAGAAAATAGACATTCAAAGAATGACAGTTTTTTCAAATTGACTTTATTTTCAGTTATGATGTTGCTAATTATTCAGTACATTTCAGTGTAGTTTCAAGAGAGAGGTATTTATAAACTATTATTTCTTCATTATGTTTAAACATATACTTTAAAGAAGATTCAATTGTTTTATGCTATGCATTTGATTCAAAAAGCAAAGTATACATAAATCATTGCATAAAGTGAAATAACTGATTGTATTCAAAAGAGTGTTTAAATATGTCCCACACAAGCCGTGGGAATAAATGGAACATGCTACATAAAAGTAAATTTTACTTTTTAAAAGAGTAGAATGCATAAGAAAAGTAGAGGGACCTATCATTGCATGTGAATGATGAATCCCGAGGTTGAGTTGATCTCCAGCTCCCTCCATCTGTCAAGCTCCAGAACACCTACAAAAAAATTTGTTAGAAGCTCTCAGTTCCAAAACTTTTCATACACATAATCAGGTCAAACAAAAAGTACCATCTACTCTTATGGAGTAGTAGTCATTAATGATCAGATTATGCAAAAAAGGAAGCAAAAGAGATAATTGATCAAGAGATTCAAGTGCCATATCAGAGAGAAAGACAAATCCACACAAGAAGCATCATGACCTGTAAATCCAAGATATGGTTTTATGTGCTAACTTGTTTGGTCACTGTGTAGGTATAGGAGAAATCATGTTGCTGATTCATTTTTTATGAAATAGTATGTGGAGAAAATGGGCTCCCACAAGGGTTGAGCCCAGCATGCTTATGAACAACCTTTTGTCATATTGCAATCAAACATCATTTCAAGACAACAATCATCATTCAAATAAAAGAACATGTGCCATCATGAAGTTGCAGTCATCAAGTAATGAACATCTACTAAGGACAGTACCTCAACTATAGGGCATAGTCATATGCCAAGAGGATAGCCTTGCAAGGTACAAGTCAAGGACAGTCATTCATAAGGAAATGAGTATACCTTTGAATCAAGAAGAGTGCCATTTAAGTACCATGCAATGAAGAATACAAGTGCAAGAAAGATGGAGCAGTCATGATGTTTGAAGCAGTCAAGGAGAAGTTACAGTCTAGACATCATGGAGCAACATTTAGGAATGGGTATTTTCCATTTCTAGTATGAATGAAGTGTAAAATTACTTTTGGATGCATGAAACACCCCTACATCTTTAATATAAAGGAGTGAAAGGATAGTCATGATTAAGTACAGTGGTATGCATGCCTTGGCAACCTTCTGATATGCAAGAGGAATCATAAGAATGAAATGTCTAAATGCCTTGAGCAAGTAAAGGAACATCAAACTTTTAAGAGAGGCCGAGAAGAGTTGAAATGTTTCAAACCATGGAACAGTCAAGTCAAGGACAGCCCATTCATCATGTAATGTAATCATTTATATACCTCTACCAAATGAAGATATGATCATATGCTACAGGAGTCATGAGGAACTCATAATACCATCAATGTGAGACATATAGACAATAACAAAGGAACATGAAGATACCATTCACATCTATGCCAAGAGGTACAGCCACCTAAGTGGGTAGCATACAGGAGTTTCATGCTCATAATGACAACATTGCATCATAAATGTTCCCAATAATCAAAACATGTAATCACCAAAGATGGATCAGTCTTGCATAGAGCAATCTTGCATATACACATGAGGTAATCAAAATTGGAGACTATCATAGACAGATAGCATGGCTACCATAGATGAAAGTAATCAATCCATAAGATACTAGCAAAAGGAGATACACAATGGTTCTATTGGTATCAAACAAATGATCAGTGTCATTGATCAAGAAGCATGAGCATCATGCACATACAGTAGCTTTTGAAAGATGCAAAATGTGAAGACAATATGCATAAGGATATAGTGCTATAGCTACAAGAGACAGTCAAGCATAGACAATGATAAAAGATAAGAGGGTTCCATGAAAATATGAGTACAGTTACATGCAAGCAAGGTGGAGCAATAGAGTAAAGAATGCCACAGAAGAACAAAAGAAGAGTCAAGTTGAAATAGTAGAGGCATATATATTTTGTTCATCTACAAAAAATTGCAAAAGGAGCAACTGTATTTCATAACTTTTCCTTTTTTGCCTTCATCACATACAGGCATATGATGCCTAAAAGGAACAGCAGAATGAAGAAGGGACCACTATTATTTTCCTTTTAAAGCTAATTGTCACCAAAAAATCATTGAGTATGTAAGGTAAGATGAGAATGCAGAGTAGAATAAACCCTAGTAAGGTTTTGTAAACAAAGGAGAAGCCTCTTCTTATCACATCATCAAAATGAAAGCAAAAAATGATGCTACAATAAAATTTCAAGACTAAGAATTATAGGAGCAGTGATCTTTTTTGTAAGCATGGAAGGAAAGATGGAGCACATAAAATAAAGCCATGCTATAGTGTTACCAGGGTATTGTTCTTTTACCAAAGAAGGCAAATCATGCCTCCGTTTCATGTACAGATTTAAAAGGAAAAGCTCTATTCATATATTTACTCACAACCGCATAAGGAGTACGAACACAAAGCCAACCAAAGGAAGGAACAAAGATACTCTCTTTTGTAATAGAGAAAGAGAAATGGAGGATGTGAACCAAACCCTACTAGGGTTTCTACATACAAATAAATCTTATTCCATTTTTTAAAATAGACTCATGCTTTTTCTGTTACAGTATTGAAAGAAAGAAAGATGATGCAGTGTCAAAAAACTAGGAGCAGTGACCTCTTTAAGTAGCAGAGAAAGAAGGAAGTAGATTTTTTTTTCACAAACCCTACTAGGGTTTTGATACAATGAGCAAAGTTTCTCTTACCTTTTTCTTTTTACCTTTCCCAAATACATGCTTTTTCTGTTAGTAGTCATGCCATGGTGAAAAAGAATCAAAGCATTTAAGAAGAAATACAAGCTACAGTTCCTCTTTTTCAAAGAGTTTTTACAAAGACCCTCACGGCCATTTTGTGTAATGAAGACCAAAGCAAAGATGGAGAACTCAAAATACTAAAGAACAGTGATACCTTATTTCATAACAGAGAGAAGAAAAATGGAGTTTTTGATATGGTGTGGAGTCTAATCAGTCTCCAAGTGGGAGATTGTTGTTATATGGAGCCTAATCAGACTCAGAGGTTAGATTTACCCCACTTTTATTAGCATGGTTTCCCCCCAAATTATTTAATGGGGTCAAGTGGTAGCGCCCCTTGTGGGGGTTTGAACGCAGTGCCCCTAAGACGGGGTCAAGGGGCAATGCCCCTTGCAGGGTCCAAGGGCAGCACCCCTGACACGCTTCCTATCACGATACAAGGCAGGGTCGAGGGGCAGCGCCCTTGAAACCTCAAATAAATTTTATTATTTTATAAAGGCATCTGGAGTTATTTTTCTATTGGCCGACATAAGGCTTGATAAAAGTGGCTAAGGGTTAAGGTTTTCATTGAGATGATTGTATTGTAGCATTTTGTAGCGGTATTGAGTTGCAAGGATTGCTGGTTGTAATTGGTTTGATTTACTGTATAATAATATAGGACTCTTTGTTGGTGGATGTAGTCCGAGTTTGGGTGAACCATGTTAAAACTTGTCTCTCGTTGTTATTATTTCTATGTATTTTATTTCCTCTGTTTAATCTTTATTCGCATTTAATTGATATCTTTTGCATGCAATCCCTAACAAGTGGTATCAGAGCAGGTTGTGTTCGATTATCATCTGTAGGAAGGTCTCACGGTTGAGTGGAAGCAATGGCAGATGAGGGTAAATTGAAGGTAGATAAATTCAATGGGTAGAATTATCAGATATGGAAGATGCAGATGGAGGATTATCTCTATCAGAATGATTTATGGAGGTCATTGGAAGGAATAGCCAAGAAACTAGCAACAATGACTAATGAGGATTGGAATCTTCTGGACAGAAAGGCACTAGGAACCATTCAGTTGTGCCTAGCACCATCGGTGGCATTCAATATAACAGAAGCAAAGACAATAGATGGTATGATGAAAGATTTGGCTAAATTGTATAAAAAACCTTAGCCTCAAATAAGGTATTTCTCATAAAGCGTTTGTTTAATCTGAAAATGATTCAAAGTGGATTTGTGACAGATCATTTAAATGAGTTTAATATGATTATCAGTTAGTTAACTTCTATAAAAGTAAGTTTTGATGAAGAGGTGAGGGATCTCTTGATATCATGTTCTTTGCCAGAAAGTTGGAATAGCTTAGTAATGGCTATAAGTAACTCTATCTTTGGTTCAAATACTTTAAAATTTTATGATGTTATTGGTGTTATCCTTAGTGAGGAAATGCAACAAAAAATCTCAGGTGGAGCCATGTCAGGTAGTGTTTTGAATGCAAAAGGTAGGGGTAGATCAAAGGAGAGAGGAAAAGGTTCTGGAGGTCATGGGAAGTCACGAGGAAAATCAAAGGACAAGAGGTCCCAATCCAGAGGACAGAAGGATTGCTGATACTGTGGGAAACTAGGTCATCTAAAGAAAGATTGTTGGTCTTGGAAGAATAAAGGAGACAAACAAGAAGGCAATAAGGAGGCAAATGTGGTAAGTAATAAATCTAAAGATGATGCTTTGATTCTTTCCCTAGATAATGTTGATGATTCATGGGTTTTAGATTCAGGGGCCTCATTTCATGCTACACCCCATAGAAGTTATTTTCTTGATTATGTCCAAGGGGATTTTAGGCTAGTTTATTTGGGAGATAATGAACCTTGTCAGATTGTTGGAAAGGGAAGAATCAAGATTAAGTTGTAGGATGGGAATCATTGGCTACTACAAGAGGTAAGACACGTTCCAAGGCTGAGTAGGAATTTAATTTTAACAGGGCAGTTAGCTGATGAAGGTTGCATTGTTACATTTACTGATAAAAATTGGAAGGTTTCAAGAGATGCCTTAATAGTAGCAAAAGGTGTGAAAGTAGGCACCTTATATCTTTGCATAGGTCATATTGTTTCTTCTACTTTAGTTTTTGCAGAGAAAAACCAAACAGGTTCAAGAACAGTTGTTGCAGGTTCACAGGAAGAGACCGAAACAGTTGTTGCAAGTTCTGAGACAACACTGTGGCATAACAGACTTGGGCATATGAGTGAAAAAGGTATGAAGGTACTTCATTCTAAGAAAGTTTTATTAGGTCTAAAATGTATTAATAGGATTTCTGTGAAAGTTGTGTGTATGGCAAACAAAAGAGAGTTAGTTTCTCAAGGATGGGAAGCAAAAGAAAGATGAAAAGTTGGAGCTTGTGCATATAGATTTATGGGGACTAGCTCAGGTATCTTCTCTCAATGGCTCTTAGTATTATGTTGCATTCATAGATGATGCAACTAGGAAGGTTTGGATTTATTTCTTTAGACAGAAATCTGATGTATTTGAAACATTTAAGAAATGGAGAAGCTTGGTTGATAATGAGACAGGTAAAAGATTAAAATATCTCAGATCTGATAATGACGGTGAGTATTGTAGCAAAGAATTTGAGGATTATTGTTCTTTTAATGGAATTTGTAGCCAGAAAATGGTTCCAGGAACTCCACAGGAAAATGGAGTCGCTGAATGCATGAATAGGACAATAATGGAGCATGCAAGGACCATGAGATTGCATGTTGGGCTGCCTTTAAACATTTGGGAAGAGGCTATCAATAATATTGTATATTTAATTAATAGAGGTCCTTCAGTTCCTTTGGGATGTGGTATTCTAGAGGAAGCATGGCCAGGTAAGAAGGTGAGTTATTCTTTTCTCAAAACCTTCGGATCTGAAGCATTTGCACATGTAGAATTTGAAAATAGAACCAAACTAGATGCAAAATCAAAAAAGTGTACCTTCATTAGATGTCATTGATGAATTTGGTTATAGGCTTTGGAATTTTGAAAATTAGAAAATTGTGAGCAGCAGGGATGTTATATTCAATGAGAAGGTGTTGTACAAAGATCAGTTGCAGTAGCATGAGAAAAAAGAAAAGGATTATTTGGTGTTGGATGATACTCTAGATAGTGATGTTCTAGTGGTTCCTCATGCTCCACAACAACAAAAAGAAATACCACAAACTCTAGTAAATGTTAAGACGGTCAACAAGGCTAAGTAGACCTCTTGAAAGGTTTTCTCCCTCTTTGTATTCTATTTTGTTAATAGATGCTGGTGAACTAGAAGGGTATAGTGAAGCTATGCAGGTGGATGCAAAGGTTTAGTGGAAGCTTGCAATGAAAAAAGAAATGGACTCCTTGCTGAAAAATTAAACTTGGGAATAATGTAAGTTGCCTACAAGTAAAAATGCTTTACCAAACAAATGGGTTTATAGGCTGAAAGAGGAAGATGGAGGTAAGAAAAGATTTAAAGCTAGGTTAGTTGTAAAATGATTTGAACAGAAAAAAGGTATTGATTTTGATGAGATTTTATCTCTGATTGTTAAGATGACTTCTATTCATACTGTTTTAAGTATTGTGGCTGCTGAAGATTTGCATTTGGAACAACTAGATGTGAAAACTACCTTTCTCCATGGTGATTTGGAGGAGGAGATATATATGGAATAGCCCCAAGGATTTGAGGTCAACGATGACGAGAAACTAGTGTGTAGATTGAAGAAGAGTTTATATGGCATGAAACAAGCACCTCGACAATGGTACTTGAAATTTGATGGTTTTATGGCTAAGTAAAGCTACAGTCGGTGTAATTTTGAACATTGTGTTTATTTTAAGAGGTTGCATAATGATAGCTACATTATTTTATGTTTATATGTTGATAACATGCTTGTAGCAGGGTCTAACATGGATCACATAAGAGAGCTAAAACAACAGTTAGCACAATCATTTGCTATGAAGGATTTGGGGGTAGCAAAACAAATCCTTGGTATGAAAATTTGTAGAGATAGGAAGAACAGAAAATTGACTCTTATCTAAGGCTAATTATGTTGAAAAGGTGTTACAAAGATTCCATATTGAGAATGCAAAAGTTGTCAGCACACCTCTGCCTAGTCATTTGAAATTGACTAAGGAGATGTGTCCTAAGACATAAGAGGAGGAAGAAAAAATGTCCAAGGTACCATATGCTTCAGCTGTAGGAAGTTTAATGTATGTCATGGTATGCACGAGACTGGATATTGCAGATGTTGTAGGAGTCGTAAGAAGGTATATAAGTCATCCCAGATTGGAGCATTAGAATGCGGTAAAATGGATTCTCAGATATTTGAGAGGTACATCCAATAAACACTTATGTTTTAGGGGCTCTAATACTGATTTAGCAGGCTGTGTGGATTCAGATTTGGTAGGGAATATTGATACCAGGCAGAGTACTATAGGTTATGTCTTTACTATAGGTGGGATAGTGGTGAGTTAGATCTCTGGGTTGCAAAAGGTGGTTGCTTTATCCACCACGGAGGTAGAATATGTAGCTGCAACAGAGGCAAGCAAGGAGATGATATGGCTGCAATTGTGAGGCCAATTATTTTTCCTTCCTTATTTTGATCATTATGCATTTCAGTTGATGACATTATCAGACTTTTAGAGACTATGGTTTCATTTTGCAGACTTGATTATATCTCCTGATTTTGATATGACATTGATTAGACACATGGTGATTCGATTTGATCATATTTTGATGCTAGTTTGTGATCTGACATATGAGATATATTAGATGATGTTTTGTGATGTGATTTCTTGTTATTTATGTGATGATGACTATTTGACATGTGATAGAAAAATACAATTTAATTCAAAATTATGTTATAGATGATTATTGTTGTATTCAATGGCATGAATTTAATTCCAGTTGCTTTGGCTATGATTATTCATGATATGATTGACACTTGATCAAGATGTGCAGGATTTACATTCCCAGGCCATGGGAAATTGGAGGTAGAATTCACACATTTGTTATTCCCTATGAAACCGACCCATTCCCAAGAGGGATGAGGATCACGTTTGAACTTGAGTGATGATTTAAGTGTTTGATTTAATTTTTATCATTTTGGCCTAGTACCCCTTTGTTTAATTAATTAAAATTAAGTGTTGTATAATTTTTATTGACTTACACCACTTGGTAATTGTTTTTATTTTTTTTAGGCCATTTAAAGTGGATTTATGACCCCCTAGGTGAACCTTAGTGTCCCAAAATCTAGCCTAGGTGGTTACCCATGGGTCTAGGGTCAATTTTGACTAACTAACCCTTGGATTAACTCACTTTTGGTCACTCTAAACTAAAGTTTAGTCAAAGTGAGGAAATTTAAAATTAGATAAGGTGGGAGATGAGTCATGCTTTGGGAAAGACTCATCTCCCTTCCCAATGTTTGGGGATCCCTTCCTTAGGAGGACTTGGGAGGTCTCCAAGACTCCCAAGTGTGTGGAATCTTCCTCCAAGACTCTCACACACGTGTGAGAGCATCTTGGAGGGAGATGGCTCTCTTAGAGAATAAGAGGATGCCATATGGCACCCCTTATCCTTAAGGATGTTTGAATAGGAATGCCACCTCACCATTGGTTCTCTCACACATGTGTGAGAGCACAAGTGGATAAGGTGAGGATTGAGATAGAATTGGAGGATGACACTTGTCACCCTCACACTTCATATCCCTTGCAAGTGGCATAGGAGGAGGAAGGAGAAGGTGACAAGTGTCGCCTTCTCATTCCTCAAGGCCAAAATTGATGGCCTATATTACCTCCTCTTGTTGAGGAGTGTGGGGTTCTTGCATTTTGAAGTTTCTTTCTATTTTGAGCAATTTTGGGAAAGTTGGAGGAATTCTTGGAGATTGGAAGGTTTGGAGAAGCTTGGAGCTCATCACCAAACGTGCTTCCATTATAGGGCTTTTGAAGGTAAGCCTCATGACTATGTTCTTTACCCCTATTTATTTTTAGTGTGATGTGTTGTAGTTTTGTTGTTGTTTGTTGTTTGTTGTTTCATTTTTGTGTGGGATGGGAGTTTGGTGAGAGCACCTCCATTTGGAGGTAAGGCTCAACTTGTTTGGGGTAGGGGAAAGGAACCTCCTTGAGGTCACTCCCATATTTGTGTTATTTATGGCCTTGAGGGCTTTTTGCTTGTTGTGGAGAAATATTTGAATGGCAAGAGTGCCATGGCAGTGTATTTTGAGATATTTGAAGGGTTGTGGTATTGGAGGTTTTGGCTTGAGGCCATGAGACTTGGTATTTTGGTATTTTGGTGTGGCCTTTGAAGTAGAGGGGTCCATTTCCTACCCCCATCAAACTCATTTTCATGAGTTGTGTTATGTGTTTATCCTTGGGGTTTCATTTTTGTGTTGATGTTGCTTGATGTTTGTTGTGGTGTGTTTATATCCATGTGAATTCATACCTCTCTAGCTCAGGGGTGACCCTCTTGCAGGTCTACGGTAGGGAAGAGGGCATTTCAAAGTGGCTGGGTTTTTCTCCTTGTTGTGTTTTATTTGCAGGTGTTTAAATGAAGAAATAGAGTTAGAGAGGAGACTAGTTTTGTGTTTTTATAGTTATATGTTGTTGGCTGTTTGAGCCATGGCCTTGTAGCCCTATTGTAAAATTTTGTTAAGTTATTTTGCTATGGGGTTGGCTGTAATAAATGTTGTATAAGAAACATTCTTTATATTTTATTAAAATGTTGTTTATCCTCTAAGTTGTGAGTTTATGTTGTGAGAAATGCTTGAGAAATTATATATATATTGTTCCTTTCAAGAAAGAAAATACACCTTAGTTGTAAAATAAATTTGATTGCATACAAAAAAAAATGAGAGGAAAGTTTAAATTAGTTTTCTATTGTTGCTTTGAAAGCTCATATTACTTGTTGCTATTAGGAAATGAAGTTGTTGGCAAAATGTAGATTAAAATGCATATTCTACCTTAAATAAAATTCCTTCAAAAAAAAATGCATAGGGATATCCATGAATATATATGCTTTCAAAAAAAAAAAGTGCTACTGTTTTATTTAAGTTCCAAATCTACAAGTTGGTATTATGTTTTTAAACATGTTTGAGAAAATAAGTGCATGGGTATATGTATTTGTTTATATATATACTTGATTCTTTTATTATTTTAAAAATCTAATTGTTGTTCTTTTCCTCTTTTATCATTTTACTGTGTAAACACAGAGATTTTGTGGAAAAAGAAAAGAAACCAAAGTTTAATTACTTTTTGTATATATTAAAATATATATATACACACATATTTATATATATATATATATAAAAGTATATACAATAGTAGAAGAAGTATACTTACTATGTTTTTTTAATAGAAAGTACCATGTATATATACTTATGTATATATATACCAAAATATATATATACAGCCATACATATTTTATATATGACAGAATAGAGTATAGGTTTTACAGAAAAAGATTTATAACAGACATGATATTTCCACACAGTCTCTTCCAAAAGCTACATATTAGAAAAAGAATTATAAAAAAAAAAATAACTGTGATAAACATTTTTTTGGGCCGAAACCCTAATGCCAGCAATTGTTGGTGTTTGTTTAAAACAAAAAAAAGGAAAGGGAGCAGGGGGACGACGGCCCAGCTGCCACCCCCTGCCTCTACTATGACTATTGGTGTGGGGAGGGGGTCGTGCCTCCCCCCACACCCATGGGTGTGGGGGGAGGCACAGCCCCCTCCCCACACCGTCCCCTCTCCATATAGCGCCACCCTCCATCTCCTCCTTGCCGCACTTCCCACGTAGCCTCTACACCACTGTTTACCCTACAAACAGCGCCCTACATTAGCGCGGTGGCTCTCCTCTAACTGTGCTCCGTCCTCCACCCCTGCCGTCGGCCCTTCATACCATTTGAACTCTGCTTAAAATGTTTAGAACATACACAATTCATATAATGATGTATGTATATATATATATATAACAAATATATATATATATATATATATATATATATATATATATATATATATATAACAACAACTCAGCTATGTATACCTCTGTGAGAGGTAGTAGCAACTCATTCATGGTCTCCATTTGTTGTTTTCAAACCCTAGCCTGCAAACAACCAAACAAGAGAAAATAGAGGAAATATTGAGATAGAGGGATTAGGGCAACAAAAGAAAGGAAACAATATGGAATAACTTAGGGCTTTCTTTAGAGAACAAATTTTAAATTGGGATTAGGGTTTCTCAAATTTAGAAAACAATGTTTTTTATGAGAGGAGTTTGTGAGGGAATTTATTTTAATTCTCATTTTTTTTACTCATTTTTTTGCCTTGCCTTTTTATTCTTGTGTTTCATTTTATTTGTTATATTTAAATGGGTTTTTTTTGCAATTGTTTTAATGGCTTGTGATTTATATTTTTAAAAGGGAGGGATTAATTTTATTTAAGTTGGGAAGAGTATTCCCTTTGAATTTAATTTATTTCAGTTGGCATATTTATTTTTATTTTTCCTTAGCAGGATTTTATCTTTTTAATTATTTATCAATCTTACTATTATTTTACGGGAATGCGTATATTAGCCTCTTCCCTTCTCTACTATTCCTAGTTCATTAATAAATGTAATGCCGAAATTATATTTATTAACGGACTCAAATTTGAAAACCAAATTTGGCATCTTGTTAATGTTGTATTATTTTTATTTCAAATTTTTAATCTTTTTATGCAAGGTCGATTTATTTGACCTTGGCAAGATATTTATTTTGTTATTTTAAATTGTTTTTTTTTAATTTGTTCTTAAATTTATATTTTTATTATTAAAATTTTATTTAATTACTTATTGGAGTTTTTTTTTTAATTTTTATTTGATTATTGAAAATGCGTTATGTTGTCAAATTTTTCCTAGGTTTCTAGGTTTTTAATTTTATGATATTTTATTAATTTTATTTCACCATTCCACTTTAATCATGCATCCATCATGACATTATTTCTTAATCATTATTTTTTATTTCATTTTGACCTGAGTTAGGGTTAGGTTTCGAAGCTCGCATAATCATCTTCACACCTAGGAGACTTAGGGTTCAGATTAAAATTATTCTAACCCTAAAAGTGACACACTTCGTGTCGCATACCCCCTAGATGGCTATCATCACGCAGGGGACTGTGTGGGACAACACACCTCCCTGATTTATGTTGACATGTTTACGCCTTATGTCTATTGCCACTGAGCACGCAGACGCGTGCAAGGGGATTCCTAGGGATAGGTAGAAAATTTTTTCGTAATTCGTGTCATGACCACGGGCAAATGTGGGCATGACACGTGTGTTGTGTGTCATGACCACATGGGAAATGTGGGCATGATATTTGGTATCAGAGCCTAAGTTTAAACACTGGACTTGTTTAGGGCACATTATTTTTTTGCAACTTTGATTAATTTGTGGTTACCTCATTTTTGTGGGATGCCTCCCCGACGAGTTCGGTGAGTGCAGTCCTGCCACACTCCACCCCCCGAGGTGCACAGTGACTCTTCAGCTGAGGGAGAAACTTAGCCAATCCTACAGGCACCATAGACAGCACCAGCCCTTCCAAATATTGGGCCACAGATATTACAAGCTTTATAGGTAGTTTTAGATAGGCTTCCACTGGCCATAGCTGAGCGCTGCATAGAGCCATGTGTTGAGCCCCACGAGGATCCACGAGAGGAGCCACGACCTGAGTCCTATGTCGAGCCATGTGTGGAGCCCCGCGTAGAGCCGCGAGGGGCACCACATGTGGAGCCATATGTTGAGGTGCCAAAGACGACGATAGAGGAGGTTGGTTCAGCCGACAGGGCCCGTAGCAGGAGCCCTCCACGTCATGCTAGGCATGATGAGGCAGTACGAGTAGAGCACATTGTTCACAGACCTTATGACTATTCCACAGATGAGCCTATCAGAGGGCATAGAGATAGAGGAGATCCCATTAGGGATTTGTTGAGGCTAAACCCTCCTACTTTTGTCGGGACCATAGAGGGAGCTGAGGCAGAGGCCTGGCTCATCAGCTTAGACAGATGCTTTGCGTTGCGTCCTTACGAGGGCAACACAAAGGCTCATGTAGTAGTACACCTATTGTGAGATGTAGCAGCTGTCTGGTGGCGCACTGAGGAGTGCAAGCATCACCTATCATTAGACACTCTCACATGGGAGACCTTCATTAAGCGCTTCAATACATGATACTTATCAGATCGTTACAGGAAGCATCGTATAGATGACTTTTATGACCTTTAGCAGAGGGGACTTACTATGGTACAGTATGAGGGTAGGTTTACCGAGTTGTCCCAATATGTGGAGTATCTCCATGATGAGAAACTCTTGGTTCATAAGTTTATTAGAGGACTGAACCACAGCATAGTAGGGCATGTTCGTATGGCAGACCCCCAGATGTTGAGTGATGCTACCGAGAAGGCATATATCACTAAGGAGATACAAGGATGAGGGAAGAGTTCACGCACTCAATTTTAGGACCGTGAACAGTAGTAGCATCAGCAGAGTTTTCGCAGACCATCATAGCGACCTCATAGGGGAGGATTTAGTTCCACACCCTTACCTCCTAGGCCCCCACAGCAGTAGCAGAGACCTAGGACACAGCTGAGGGCACATGGGGGACATAATAGAGGTTAGCAACAGTAGGGCACACATAGAGATCAGAGGCAGCAAGGACCACCTGCGGGACCTGTGAGGTCGCAGTAGTCTTATAGGGGCTCACAGGGGTCTACTGGTAGATCAGGATAGCAGCAGTCGAGTAGGACTCAGACTGGATAGGTATAGGCTAGGGGCCCATGTTATGTTTGTGGTGGAGCAGGACGCCTAGCCAGAGAGTGTCCATAGGGTTTTACAGCAGGGGGACAGCCTCGTGCAGGAGGATCTGAGTAGACTATTAGAGATGTGGGTAGGTCCCACTGTATGTTCGCAGTGGTTGATAACCACTAGGTTAATTTTTATGCGTTAGTGATTGAGACGTCAGGTATGATTGGGGGTATCCCCATTTCTATTATCTTTGATTCTGGTGCTACTGACTCTTTCATATCTCCATCGTTAGTGGAGCATTGCAGGCTAGTGGCCTCTAGGCCGGGTGATAGGTGGGTGGTTGAGTTGGCCTCAAGGGCCAAGATGATAGTAGATGCCTTAGTCCATGACTACAAGATTTCTTTGGGACCCTTTACCACAATATGTGACCTTAGAGTTATGACATTAGGATCCTACGATGTGATGTTGAGTATGGACTGGCTTGCGGCTCATCGAGCCAAGCTAGATTATCGCCGAAAGGTGATCAGCTACTTAGACGATCACGGTACATCAGTTGAGATAGTGGGCATTTAGAAGCCCACAACAGTGCATATGATATCCACTCAACATCTTAAGTGCTGCATGCAGAAGGGATGCCAGATGTTTTCCATCATAGTGAGTGACAGATCATATGACAAGCCTGAGGCATCTTTGGATGATCATCCCATCTTTATAGAGTTTGCCGATGTGCTTCCAGCAGAGTTACTAGGGATGCCACCCTCTCGTGAGGTAGACTTTCACATTGACTTAGTGTCGAGTGCCGAGCCAGTGTCTCGTGCACCCTACAGGATGACCACACATGAGTTCACAAAGCTCAAGTTACAGTTGGGGGACTTGCTTGAGAAAGGGCACATCCAACCGAGCATTTCACCTTGGGGTGCTCCTGTCATCTTCGTGAAGAAGAAGGATGGGTCTCTTCGATTGTGCATGGACTATAGGTAGTTGAATAAGGTGACAGTGAAGAACCATTATCCTCTGCCCAAGATTGACGATCTTTTCAATCAGATGCAGGGAGCCAAGGTATTCTCTAAGATTGACCTGAAGTTTGGTTATCATCAGTTACGTATCACAGAGGCAGACATCCATAAGACCACCTTCCGGACTCGATATTGCCACTATGAGTTCACTGTGGTCCCCTTCGGCTTGACGAATGCCCCTGCAATGTTCATGAGTCTCATGAATGGGGTGTTCCGTACCTACTTAGATCGGTTCATGATCATTTTCCTCGATGACATCTTGATCTATTCACAGACCGAGGAGGAGCATGAGGAGCACCTACGTCAGGTTCTATAGTGTTTGAGGGAGCAGAATCTTTATGGGAACTTGGCAAAGTGTGCATTTTTTAGGACAGAGGTACAGTATCTGGGGCATATCCTATCTGGTGATGGAATCTCAGTAGATCCATCGAAGATTAGGGCTATCAAAGATTGGCTAGCACCCACTAGTGTGATAGAGGTTAGGAGTTTTATGGGGTTAGCTGGTTATTACCATCTCTTTGTTGAGGGTTTTTCTCAGATAGTGCACCCCATCACTTCCCTTCAACGGAAAGGGAAGAGCTTTCTATGGATTGAGCAGTGTGAGAGGGTCTTCAGGGTCCTCAAGGAGAGTCTCAACAATGCTCCCATTTTAGCGGTTCCTGATCTTGCAGTAGATTTTATGGTTTACACAGATGCATCACTTGAGGGATTGGGAGCCATAATTATGCAGGGTGGTAGAGCAATCGCGTATGAGTCAGAAAGATCAAGACCCATGAGTGAACTACCCCATGCATGACTTGGAGTTAGCTGCACTAGTTCATGTTCTAATTCGTTGGAGACATTTCTTATTAGGTCGTCGCTTTGAACTCCATTCAGATCACCATAGGCTTCAGTATATCTTTACACAGCTGAATCTGAACACCCATCAGCGGCGTTGGATGGAGTTTCTTTGCGAGTATGACTTTGATGTCCACTACATCAAAGGGAAGGAGAACGTGGTTGCTAACGCATTGAGTCAGAGGTGCCACGAGCTCTTGACCTTGACTCTGAGTGCGGACTTGAGAGAATGCATTATTTAGCATCTATCAGAGGATGAGTGGTTTCTTGAGGTGCAACAGGAGATCAGTTCACAGAGGGCCCTTGTGGGCAAGTATGTAGGGTATTCACTTGAGGCAGATGGGTTACTTCGTCATCGACAGTGCATCTATGTGCCCTACATAGGTGACCTACGTACTGTAGTGTTATCAGAGGCTCACAGAGCACCATATGTGGCACATCCGGGGGTGAAGAAGATGCATGTCGACCTTCGACAGTTGTACCATTGGGTGGGTATGAGACAAGATATTGCAGAGTTTGTTGCTCGATGCCTTGAGTGCTAGAGGGTCAAGGTCAAGCATCAGCATCTAGTGGGTCTTTTATACCCAAATGATATACCAGAGTGGAAATGGGACACCATTTCCATGGATTTTATTTTTAGTGTTCCTATGTCTTCACGTCGCCATGATGTCATCATGGTGACAGTCGACAAGTTGACCAAGGTGGTGCATTTCTCACCTGTATGCACAATGTACAATGTGCCAGCAGTGGCCAGAGTATTCTTAGACAATATTGTGAGATTACATGGAGTACCTCGCCACATTATTTCAAACAGGGATTTTTTATTCACTTCAGCATTTTGGAGAGCCTTGCAGCAGGCGTTGGGCACATAGCTCAACTTTAGCTCCACTTATCATCCCGAGACAAATGGACAGACAGAACGGGTGAATCAGGGGTTGGAGGACATGCTTCGTATGTATGTTATGGACCACGAGTCTAGATGGGAGGAGTATCTGTATCTAATTGAGTTTGCCTACAATAATGGGCATCACAGCTTGTTGGGTATGCCTTCTTTTCAGGCTTTATACGGCAGACCATGCAGGACACCATTGAGTTGAGATCGAATAGAGGATAGGGTTGCCATTGGTCCAGAGTTATTTTAGGATATGGAGCAACAGGTCACACTGATTAGGCAGAGACTACAAGAGACACAAGATAGGTAGAAGAAGTATGTCGATGCTAAGAGGACTGATCGGAGCTTCTCAGTGGGTGACAGGGTATTCCTTAGAGTGCAGCCACACAAGAGTCCAATCCATTATGGAAATGGCTCTAAGCTCGCACCATAATTTATAGGACCCTTTGAGATCTTGGAGTAGATAGGACCTGTTGCCTACCATCTAGTGTTGCCACCTATCCTGTCACGTATCCACAATGTCTTTCATATTTCTGTATTGAGGCGATATATATCTGATTTATCTCACGTACTGGACTGGAGTGCTCTACAGGTAGAGGCGAATGGGCAATTGGCTTTGGATCCAATTCACATATTGGCTCATCGGACACTGGGCCTTCGAGATCGAGAGCTGGACTAGGTTAGGGTCTAGTGGGATCATTATGATGAGGTCACAGTGACTTGGAAGGATGCAGCTAGTTTGAGGGCACTCTATCCTCACATTTTTTATGACTTCCAGGAGGAAGTTTAGTCTTAGGGGGGAGGATGTGAGGCAGATTATTTTTCCTTCCTTATGTTGATCATTATGCATTTCAGTTGATGACATTATCAGACTTTTAGAGACTATGGTTTCATTTTGCAGACTTGATTATATCTCCTGATTTTGATATGACATTGACTAGACACATGGTGATTAGATTTGGTCATATTTTGATAGTAGTTTGTGATCCGACATATGAGATATATTAGATGATATTTTGTGATGTGATTTCTAGTTATTTATGTGATGATGACTATTTGACATGTGATAGAAAAATACAATTTAATTCAAAATTATGTTATAGATGATTATTGTTGTATTCAATGGCATGAATTTAATTCCAGTTGCTTCAACTATGATTATTCATGATATGATTGACACTTGATTGAGATGTGTAGGATTTACATTCCCAAGCCATGGGAAATTGGAGGTAGAATTCACACATTTGTTATTCCCTGTGAAACTGACCCATTCCCAAGAGGGATGAGGATCACGTTTGAACTTGAGTGATGATTTAAGTGTTTGATTTAATTTTTATCATTTTGGCCTAGTACCCCTTTGTTTAATTAATTAATATTAAGTGTTGTATAATTTTTATTGACTTACATCACTTGGTAATTATTTTTATTTTTTTAGGCCATTTAAAGTGGATTTATGACCCCCTAGGTGAACCTTAGTGTCCAAAAATCTAGCCTAGGTGGTTACCCATGGGTCTAGGGTTAATTTTGACTAACTAACCCTTGGATTAACTCACTTTTGGTCACTCTAAACTAAGGTTTATTCAAAGTGAGGAATTTAAAATTAGATAAGGTGGGAGATGAGTCATGTTTTGGGAAAGACTCATCTCCCTTCCCAATGTTTGGGAATCCCTTCCCTAGGAGGATTGGGAGGCCTCCAAGACTCCCAAGTGTGTGGGATCTTCCTCCAAGACTCTCACACACGTGTGAGAGCATCTTGGAGGGAGATGGCTCTCTTAGAGAATAAGAGGATGCCATATGGCATCCCTTATCCTCAAGGAGGTTTGAATGGGAATGCCACCTCACCACTTGTTCTCTCACACATGTGTGAGAGCACAAGTGGATAAGGTGAGAATTGAGATGGAATTGGAGGATGACACTTGTCACCCTCACACTTCGTCTCCCTTGCAAGTGGCATAGGAGGAGGAAGGAGAAGGTGACAAGTGTCACCTTCTCATTCCTCAAGGCCAAAATTGATGGCCTATATTACCTCCTCTTGTTGAGGAGTGTGGGGTTCTTGCATTTTGGAGTTTCTTTCTATTTTGAGCAATTTTGGGAAAGTTGGAGGAATTATTGAGATTGGAAGGTTTGGAGAAGCTTGGAGCTCATAACCAAATGTGCTTCCATTATAGGGCTTTTGAAGGTAAGCCTCATGACTATGTTCTTTACCCCTATTTATTTTTAGTGTGATGTGTTGTAGTTTTGTTGTTGTTTGTTGTTTGTTGTTTCATTTTTGTGTGGGATGGGAGTTTGGTGAGAGCACCTCCATTTGGAGGTAAGGTTCAACTTGTTTAGGGTAGGGGAAAGGAACCTCCTTGAGGTCACTCCCATATTTGTGTTATTTATGGCCTTGAGGGCTTCTTACTTTTTGTGGAGAAATATTTGAATGGTAAGAGTGCCATGGAAGTGTATTTTGAGATATTTGACGAGTTGTGGTTTTCGAGGTTTTGGCTTGAGGCCATGAGACTTGGTATTTTGGTATTTTGGTATTTTGGTGTGGCCTTTGAAGTAGAGGGGTCCATTCCCTACCCCCATCAAACTCATTTTCATGAGTTGTGTTATGTGTTTATCCTTGAGGTTTCATTTTTGTGTTGATGTTGCTTGATGTTTGTTGTGGTGTGTTTATATCTATGTGAATCCCTACCTCCCTAGCTCGGGGGTGACCCTCTTACAGGTCTACGGTAGGGAGGAGGGCATTTCGAAGTGGCTGAGTTTTCCTCCTTGTGTTTTATTTGCAGGTGTTTAAATGAAGAAATGGAGTTAGAGAGGAGACCACTTTTGTGTTTTTATAGTTATATGTTGTTGGTTGTTTGAGCCATGGCCTCTTGGCCCTATTGTAAAATTTTGTTAAGTTATTTTGCTATGGGGTTAGCAGTAATAAATGTTGTATGAGGAACATTCTTTATATTTTACTAAAATGTTGTTTATCCTCTAAGTTGTGAGTTTATGTTGTGAGAAATGCTTGAGAAATTATATATATATATATATATATATATATATATATATATATATATATATATTTCTGTTATTGTTCCTTTCAAGAAAGAAAATACACCTTAGTTGTAAAATAAATTTGATTGCATACAAAAAAAAAAGAGGAAAGTTTAAATTAGTTTTCTGTTGTTGTTTTGAAAGCTCATATTACTTGTTGTTTTGAAAGCTCATATTACTTGTTGCTGTTAGGAAATGAAGTTGGCAAAATGTAGATTAAAATGAATATTCTACCTTAAATGAAATTCCTTCCAAAAAAAAATGCATAGGGATATCCATGAATATATATGCTTTCAAAAAAAAATAGAGAAGTGCTACTGTTTTATTTAAATTCCAAATCTGCAAGTTGGTTTTCTGTTTTTAAACATGTTTGAGAAAATAAGTGCATGGGTATATGTATTTGTTTATATATATATACTTGATTGTTTTATTATTTTAAAAATCTAATTGCTGTTCTTTTCCTCTTTTATCATTTTACTGTGTAAACACAGAGATTTTGTGGAAAAAGAAAAGAAACCAAAGTTTAATTACTTTTTGTATATATTAAAATATATATATACACACATATTTATATATATATATATATATATAAAAGTATATACAATAGTAGAAGAAGCATACTTACTGTGTTTTTTTAATAGAAAGGTAGCATATATATACTTATGTATATATATATGTAGGTATATATACATACATATATATATATATGTATATATATACCTACATATATATATATATACAGCCATACATATTTTATATATGACATAATAGAGTTTAGGTTTTACAGAAAAAGAATTATAAAAAAAATATACAAAAAAAAACTGTGATAAACATTCTTTTTGGGCCGAAACCCTAATGCCAGCAATTGTTGGTGTTTGTTTAAAACAAAAAAAGGAAAGGGAGCAAGGGGATGACGGCCCAGCCACCGCCCCCTACCTCTGCTGTGACTATTGGTGTGGGGAGGGGGCCATGCCTCCCCACACCGTCCCCTCTCCAAACGGTGCCACCTCCATCTCCTCCTTCCCGCGCTTCCCACGCAACCTCCACACCACCGTTCGCCCTACGAACAGCGCCCTGCATCAGCACCGTGGCCTCTCCTCTAACCGCGCTCTGTCCTCCACCCCTGCCATCGGCCCTTCATACCATTCGAACTCTACTTAAAATGTTTAGAACATACACAGTTCATATAATGATGTATGTATATATATCTAACAAAAAATATATATAGATATATAACAACTCAGTTGTGTATACCTCCGTAAGAGGTAGTAGCAACTCATTCATGGCCTCCATTTGTTGTTTTCAAACCCTAGCTTGCAAACAACCAAACAAGAGAAAATAAAGGAGGAAAGATTGAGATACAGGGATTAGGGCAACAAAAGAAAGGAAACAATATGGAATAACTTAGGGCTTTCTTTAGAGAACAAATTTTAAATTGGGATTAGGGTTTCTCAAATAATAGAAAATAATATTTTTTATGAGAGGAGTTTGTGAGGGAATTTATTTTAATTCTCTTTTTTTTTTACTTATTTTTTTGCCTTGCCTTTTTATTCTTGTGTTTCATTTTATTTGTTATATTTAAATGGGTTTTTTTTGCAATTGTTTTAATGGCTTGTGATTTATATTTTTAAAAGGGAGGGATTAATTTTGTTTAAGTTGGGAAAAGTATTCCCTTTGAATTTAATTTATTTCAATTGGGATATTTATTTTTATTTTTCCCTTGCGGGATTTTATCATTTTAATTATTTATCAATCTTACTATTATTTTACGGGAATGAGTATATTAACCTTTTCTCTTCTCTATTATTCCAAGTTCGTTAATAAATGTAATGCCGAAATTATATTTATTAACGGACTCAAATTTGAAAACCAAATTTGGCGTCTTGTTAATATTGTATTATTTTTATTTCAAATTTTTAATCTTTTTATGCAAGGTCGATTTATTTGACCTTAGCAGGATATTTATTTTGTTATTTTAAATTATTATTTTTTATTTGTTCTTAAGTTTAGATTTTTATTACTAAAATTTTATTTAATTACTTATTGGAGTTTTATTTTAAAAATTTTAATTCGATTATTGAAAACGCGTTATGCTGTCAAATTTTTCCTAGGTTTCTAGGGTTTTAATTTTACAATATTTTATTAATTTTATTTCGCCATTCCATTTTAATCATGTGTCAATCACGACATTATTGCTTAATCATTATTTTTTATTTCATTTTGACCTGAGTTAAGGTTAGGTTTCAAAGCTGACGGAATCATCTTCACACCTAGGAGACTTAGGGTTTAGATTAAAATCATTCTAACCCTAAAAGCAACACACTTCGTGTCACATACCCCCTAGACGACTATCATCACGCAGGGGACTACATGGGACAATACACCTCCTTGATATATGTTGACATATTTATGCCTTATGCGTATTGCCACTGAGCACGCAGACGCATGCGAGGGGGTTCCTAGGGATAGGTAGAAAAGTTTTTTGTAATTCATGTCATGACCACATGGCAAATGTGGGCATGACACGTGTGTTGTGTGTCGTGACTGCATGGGAAATGTGGCTATGATAGAAATCTTTCATGGAAGAATTGGGAAAACAACAAGCTAATAGTTATTTGTTTACAGACAATCAGAGTGCCATACATCTTGCAAAGAATCATGCCTTGCATTCAAAGACCAAACACATACAGCTAAGGTATCACTTCATCTGATCGGTGTTGGATGATGGATAGTTATGGCTAGAAAAGATCCATACATATGAAATTCCAGCAGATATGTTTACAAAGGCAGTAACAAGGGAGAAGTTGAGCTCCTCTTTAGCTTCGGTTGGTCTTCAAGACTGAAAAACAATAAAATCAGAACAACAAAGTCCATGGTGGTTATTTCTAGTGGGAGCTATAGGGTTGGCGGTGTTATGATTAGTCTCCAAGTGGGAGATGATATGGTGTGGAGTCTGATCAATCTCCAAGTGGGAGATTATCATTATATGGAGGCTAATCAGACTCAGAGGTTAAATTTACCCCACTTTTATCAGCACAATTTCCCCCCAAATTATTTAATGGGGTCAAGTGGCAGCATCCCTTGCGGGGTCCAGGGGCAGCACCCCTAGCATGCTCCCTATCGCAATACAAGGCAGGGTTGAGGGGCAATGCCCCTGAAACCTCAAACAAATTTTATTATTTTATAAAGGTGTCAGTAGTTATTTTCTATTGGCCGACATAAAAAACCCTATTTTTGTAACTGACATAAGGCTTGATAAAAGCGGCTAAGGGTTAGGGTTTCCGTTGAGATGATTGTATTGTAGCATTTTGCAGTAATATTGAGTCGCAAGGATTGATGGTTGTAATCGGTTTGATTTACTGGATAATAATATTAGACTCTCTATTGGTGGATGTAGTCCAAGTTCGGGTGAACCACATTAAAACTTATCTCTCATTGTTATTATTTTTGTGTATTTTCATTCCTCTGTTTAATCTTTATTTGCATTTAATTGATATCTTTTGCATGCAATCCCTAATAGTTCTTAGTTCACAAACCCATCAAAGAGAGATAAGAAGCATACATGATGAGGACAAAGTAACAAAACCAGATGATTGCAGGCAAAATAGAACATCAAACGTTATATTTTCTTCCACTTTCTTGCAAAAAACACAATGATATCACAAGAAAGGCCTACCTGAGTGGAGTATGGCATCAAAAATAGAAGGAAAACAACAGTGTCATCCTCATAGTTGCCTCAGGAAGTCCATAGAAACCCTTGCATGGCGGCGGTTGGAGCAACAACAAAAGAAACAAAAGGAAAATGATAAAGTTTTTAGGTTTTGCTTCCCTTTTTTCTAGTTACCCTAGCTCGATCACTGAGCTCTTTTTGACTTCAAAATTTAAAATCATTGTTATCCATATGCATGCCATGGTCAAAACCAAATGTCAATAAACCTAGTTCTACATGAGGGAGCCCGAAAGGGTTATTATTATGTCTTTTTTTATTTTCTTCAAGTCAATGAAGATAATGATGTGAAGGTATTCTTATGCATGGCAGAGAATGTTTTATATATGCCATGGGAGTCATAAGGATCAAATAATGTGTGGCTAAATATAAATGCATGATGTAGCCATGCAAATCGAAGGGGAGATATAAGGAGTTGTTATTTGTTTTAAAACCTTTTAAAGACAAAATCCCTCAATTTTGCATGACTTTACTACTTATAAACTAAATGTAAACAAATAATAAAGTAATACAATTATAAGTTACTTTATTATTTGTCACAAAGTTGTAAAGTTGAAAAATAGAACAAATTTGTAACACATAGTAAAGTAAGTCACCTAGATTACTTTATTACTTGTTCACATTACTTTTACTCATGCCCAAGTCATGCAAAATTAGGAGATGGAGTTAACTGAGCTATTTTGGAGTTCTTTGCATGATTTTTGGTCAAACTGGAGGGATTTGATGTTCTGCATGGTCAAACTAAGTGTGAGGGTCAGTTTAGAGCTATTTTAGCTCAAATTGGATCAGCTATAGCCCTTCATTTTAGGCATTTTTATGCTTGCTCATGAATCAATATTGGAGGTATTATTTTTAGAGGCAGTTGACTACAGCTAACCTTTTAGGTCTTTTTTGTGAGCAAGTCATATATTGGAGAAAAACTTATGTTTTTCTAGTTCTTAGCTTTTGCTCTCTTGTGCATTGCAAAGAGAAAGAGTGTTTTGTAACTCATTTTTTGCAGATTAATACATTACATTAGGTTATAGGTTCTATTTTTTTTATTTTTATGCAAGTGTTCCTTTATTTTCAGTTGAATGAAGTATCTACCTTCTCATTTATGTTGTTTTATGAATGATTTGATGAGATTTTTTTGTGTTTAGTATCAAAACCTTTAAAATCATTGTCTCATTTATACTTGCATGCATTGAAAAGCATTAAAAATCATAGGTCTTAGGTTGTGCATTGAAATATTCATTTCTTTAATGCTGTGTGAACCTAGTTTTCCTCCAAGAAGAAAGTTATTCAAGCCTTCCTTAGAATCATTTTTGTGGTCATATTATCAAAGTGGTTTGTGTGGATAGATACTCTGAAAGTTATTATGAGTTAGAGTTGCATGTTTCAACCAATTAGGTGTTAGTTTTAGGACAGACAACTAAGAGGGAGGTGAATTAGTTGTCTCAAAACTTTCTTTTCTTTAAACACTTAAATCCTTCTTATATTTCAATAGCATAATAATAATTCAATCATGGAAGCACAATGTAATAATTCAAGAGCAGAAACACATTAACACAAATGACACCAAGATTTTAACGTGGAAAACCCAGTTAAGGGAAAAACCATGGGGTGACTAACCCAAGATTGTATTCTCTATTAAAAGAATATGAGGAACAAAATGGCACTTGCCAATTAGGGCTCACTGCCTGAGCACACTGCTCACAAGAGGCCCACTGCCTATAGGAGACACACTATCTATAGAATAATAAATATTACATACTTGAACTGGATATTAGCATCTTCACCATGTTTGAGTCAGTTCCATTTAAGCTCAATACTTCTACTCTGTCTTTCACTCTTCTCCTCTCTACCACACACTCATCTCCATGATACTTTGAAATGACTTCACAACTCTTATTTATACAAGACATCGACTTTAGGATAATCATCAAAGTCGGCACAATACATACTTTATTTTATTACAAAGAAAATACACAAATACAACTTGATTTGTTACAAGATCTTCATGTGTAACACCACACTATCGGCCACACATATCTGGGACTTTAATCTTCTTAGAGGAACATGCCATGCTTCATAGAACATCTTCAAGATTATCCGCAAGATGTGTAAAACATCTGGTTGGCCAAAATTAGGAAGAACATCACCATCCAGAAGTAAATCTTCAATTACAAGCTGAATCTTCAATGCGGACTGCCAACATGAACTGGAAACAATCTAGAGACTCCCACAAGCTTGCTTGAATCACAAGAACATCCACACCACTTCTGCTCACTGAAATCATTCTCTTCTTCATCTGAAACCTCAAGAACACAGTTTCTCTTCACTGTCACATTGGAACAAGTGCTTGTGGACCTCCAGACCACGAACCAATTGAGTTGTCAATTCACATTGGCTTCCTAAACACTCCACCAAATTTGCAGAAAAAGATATTGCATTTCTGGATCTCACCGGACCTATTTGTGTCACTCTATCACCTCTGAACATCTACCAGAACCTGTTTTACTCATATGGCCATAACTTCTTCAAATCTTCATGCGGACCTCTCAAATCTTTACTGGATCATCTTTAGACACATATCTACAAGCCCTTTGGTACGCATTCTCTGATCTTCATCTATCTGGGATCTTCGCTTCATAGAACTTCACTATCTTCACTATTCTTCTCTAAGGCTAATTTTCTTAATATCCTTAGCACACAGCTCATCCAATCCTTGACATCAATACAACAGGAGTATGTTGACATCAATGACAACACTGGTTAGGCCCATACTTGCAAAAATCTCCCCCTTTGTCATTGATGGCAACATATGATGTGAAAAACTATTTTAACCATCAAGTCAAGAACTTCTCACTAACTGACATAGCTCCCCCTATCAACAACAACCATTCACACGTCTTCTCTTCCTTTACTACTCCCCCTTTGATCAACAACCACTTTTTATTTTTCACATGCCTTCTCTCCCCCTTTGACATCAATGGCAAAGGGCACATACTTGCATCAATGTTTTGAATCATACAGACTACTCCCCCTAAGTAGCAGTATCCTATCATCAATCCAAACCACAAGATATGATTGTGAGATCCACCGGACTGATGCACATCAGTGCACCTTAATTCAGAACTGGAGGGGTAATAACCCCTAACTTCTCCCTGAAATACTCAAAAGAGTCCTTAGGTAGAGGTTTAGTAAAAATGTCTGCAATCTGATCCTTGGAGGGCACAAACTCTAATTTGACTTCATTCTTGTTCACCTGCTCTCTCAAAAAGTGAAACTTGATGGATATATGTTTTGTCTTTGAATGCAACACTGGATTTTTTGATATATTTATTGCACTTGAATTATCAAAGAAGATTGTGATAGGTTCCTCATACTCCACTCTGATGTCTCTTAGCATTTGCTTCATCCACAATACTTGAGTGCAACTACCTGCTATTGTAATATATTTTGCTTCTATAGTGGATAGAGATATTGCCTCTTGTTTCTTGCTCAGCCAAGAAACCAATCTTTTCCCCAAAAAGAATGCACCACCACTGGTACTCTTCCGGTTATAAACATCTCCTACCCAGTCCGCATCTGTATATGCATGAAGAGAGAAATAATGATCCCTAGGATACCATAAACCATACTCAACTATTCCCTTTAGATATCTAAGAATTCTCTTGATTGCCATGACATGAGATTCTCTAGGATCAACTTGGAATCTGGCAACAAGACCAAGAGCATTCATAATGTCAGGTCTAGTTTAGGTAAGATACAGTAGTCCTCCAATCATTGACCTATACTTTTTCTTATTAGCCTTGGGAGATTCATCATCTTTGCTCAATTTACATCCAGTTGCCATGGGAGTATTCATTGGTTTTGAATCTTCCATCCCAAATTTCTTCAACAATTCTTTCACATATTTGGTCTGTGATATGAAGATTCATTTCTTTGTTTGAGTGATTTGCAGACACAAGAAGAAATTTATTTCCCCAAACATAGACATCTTGTTGTGATGTTCACAACACGCCCCATTTTACTCCTTAGAAAAATAAAGACCCCTGCTGTTGTTGTTGCTTGTGTGTGTGTGTTGTTCTGTTTGGTGGTAAAGGGAAAAGAGAGTGAAAATTGCAAACTTTATCAAAACTAGAGAAAAAATACATTTAAGTACCAGGGCAGGGTGTAGGTGAATTCCTTGTCAAAAATGAGCTAGGGTTGCTTTTTGAACCATTTTAAAATTCTAAGTATTTTGCAAGTTATGAGTATTTTGGTAAAATGTACAAGGGAAGGGTTTATTGTTGCATATACAATGTCCTTTGTATATCGGGTTGCATATACAATGGTCTTTGTATGTTAAGTCATTGTATGTTGTGCATGCAAAAGGTTTTGTATATCGGGTTTATATACGTTGTTTGCCTTGTATGCATTTGATAATGTTCTATTTGTACATACAGGGTGGACCCGACGCGGTTGGGAGTTGAAATGAATGTTTTGTTAAGTCTGTCGAATGTATTTTTTGGTTTGTATGTTTGGAAGTGCGAAATATACAAAGTAGGCATACAAAGGCTATATACATTGCACGGACCCAAAAAGTTATTACAATTGGTTAATTCGTTGTATATTTTGCGCAATGTATATCGCAATGTGCATTGGTTACATACAAGCACTGGGAACTGAAAAGTTATCAAACAAAGTTAAGTCCTTGTATATGTTTGTGCCTTGTATGTATATGTTTCAAAGCATACATTGGGAGATACATACAATGCGGAATCAAAGAGAAAGTAAAATCTGGTTAAACGCTTGTATCATACCCGCATGTATATCTAAAGATACAAGCACAATATGCATCAAAGATACAAAGAGAGAGAAATATGGGCCCCACTGCTTGCATATCAAGTTTGTATGTATGATTACAATGTATATGCTCGATATGCAAGCGATACATACAAGCAATGGATGTAAATGGAAAGTACAGGTTCGAGATGCATGAACGGATTCAAAAAGGAATTAAATATTGAAAGGTCCTTGTATATTTTGAGTGCTCGTATGTTCCGACATACATTCATGATATACAAGGGTTTAAGCATCCGATATATAAGGAAATAGGTGGGAAAGCAAAGCGATGGATTTTTGAATCCATTTTAGAGCCTGATGCATGTTTTTGGTCAACGATGGTTGACTCAGCCATTTCTAACATTGTATATGCATTTGGACGTGCGTTTTTCATGGTTTCATAACCCAATTTTTTTGCTTGCATATGTTGAACCTGATTTAATGTGATGATTATCTTCCTGCTGGTTTATTAAATGACGATGCTTAGATCTTGTTTGTTTGTTGCAGGATGATGGAGCTATTTCAAATTAGCTGAGAGTCACCGAATTGCTGACATAGTGGCAACATGTAGGTAGATATAAAGATGGAGCTTTAATGGTGGGGACATCACAGGTGGCAGACCAGATCCTGAAAGATTGCAAAGAGATGAGAAGAGTTAAGGCTTTCAATGTGGAGGAGAATTACAGGAGGAAACATTATTAAGGGAGCGGTGCTCTATCTAGGTATGCTGCTCAAGATTTTGGTGAGATTTGTTTTCCACTGTTTGATGTTGCACTGGATGGCTGTGGACCGTCGATTAGCTAGGTTATTTTTTTAGCACTATATAGGGGATACTCAGAGATATATATTGAGCGCTTTTTATTGTGTAAGGGAGGAGGTCAATCATAAAAAATCAGACCAGACCAATTTCATGTAGGAGATCAGATTACTGAGACTAATGAGGACTGAATTGTTGAAATGTCAAGGTTCTTTCTTCAAATCATTGTAAATGTACTTGCTCTTAAGCATACTGAATGAAGATGAAGCTTTAGATTACATCTTGATTGTAAACATTATGTAATCTTCAAGTTGATTTCTGGATATGTAATGGTGAATGCTATGTTCAACTAGAAGCACTTTCATTTTATTGCATGTTGTCAACTTTTCCCTTGAAGATTTGCCCTGAGTCATGCAGATTTGTGGAATGTCTTGGTGAAGTATGATTCTAGTTTCTTTTCTTCATTACTGTATGGGAACATGTATGTGGATCAATGATCTCAATCAAGTAATTTTGGGAATCTCACTCTTTAACCCTTTTTCTCATTTTAATTTCATAGAAATCATTTCCATAACTGCAAATCATGATAAATAATAAGCAAAACAGAGAAATATGCTGACATCTCGTAGATAACTGAAAATCATTAGCATATTTGAGCCAAATGCATGTAGTGTTGAAAATATCATGCAAAGAATCAGAAATAATGGTACAAATCATGCAAATATCAACTTAAGACACATTATTTGAAGAAATATACTATGTAGAGTAACCTCTTTGTATAGCATATGTGCAAAAGGTAGAATCTATTGATCTACGTAAGGCCCCAAAATGGAAAACAGCAACACACATCAACCGCTGAGTAACATCAGTAGATTATGAACTAATCAACAGAGACTTGGGATCATGAATTCTTTAAATTCATCGTATCTTTTAAGATAAATAAGGGTTGTTGTGTAACTTTTATTTGTGTGTTTGTGTGTGACTAAAATCACCATCAACACATCTCAAACTCACTTTTCATTTGATTTGCAAAGGTCTTGCGCATACTATCTCTTCCTCCAAAAATGATATCATCAACAAATACTTAAAAAATCAAAATATTTTCATTATCAATCTTGAAGTACAAGTTACTGTCAGCAATACCTTTGTTGAAACCAATCTTCAAAAGATGTTTATCCAATCTTTCATACCAGGCCCTTGGGACTTGTTTGAGTCCATACAGTGCTTTCTTTAACTTGTAGACCATATCACCATGATCAGACAATTGAAATCCATTCGGTTGCTCAATGTATACTTCTTCTTCCAAGTCACCATTCAGGAAGACAAACTTGACAGCCATATTATATACTTTGAAATCCTTGAAGGCAGAAAAAGCAAGAAATATTCTAACTGCTTCAATTCTTGCCACCAGAGCAAAAGTTTCTTCAAAATCAACTCCTTCTACTTGAGAATAACCCTTGCAAACCAATCTATCTTTGTTTCTGACTACTTCACCATCTTCATTGGTTTATTCTAGAAGACCCATTTGGTCCCAATTACATTTTTGTTTCTAGGTCTGTGAACAAGATCCCAAGTGTGATTTTTATCAATCTACATCAACTCTTCCTCCATTGCTTTGGCCCATCTTTCATCATTGCATGCTTCATTTACTATTTTTGGTTCAATCTTTGAAATCAAATAATACTTTTCTAAATCTTGAGCAATCCTTCTTCTTGTGTGAACACATTTGCTTTTATCACCTATGATCTAGTCTTTAGAATGATTCAGTCTTACATATCTAGGAGTTTTGGGAATTTCTTGCACTTCTATTTCTTGGATAGGTTCATTCAAACTTATCTCTTCTCCCTGTATTTTAGGATTCTTTGGATTAGTCTGGATCTGAATTTCAGAAGGGGCTTGAACCAAAACATCATTCTGATCATCTTCTTCATATTCATAAAATCTTGAGGGTTTTTCAATGCCTTCATCAACCTTCACATTTGTACTTTCTAGAATCTTCTCAATCTTTTGCTATAACACCGGTATGCTTTGCTTTGAGTAGAATAACCCAAGAATATTCCTTCATCACTTATAGCATCAAATTTGCCAAGGCCTTCATCTCTTTTAATGTAACATTTGCTACCAAAGACTCTAAAATAATTGTGATCAATGAGGACAAAATGAAGATTAAAACATAAATCAAATACAAAAATACATGATTATACCTTCATAATGAACTCACAAATCCAAGAGGGAAAGAGTTGCACCTGATAGTCTCCTTAGACTTTACCCATGATGACTAAAATGTGGATTGCTCAATGCCTTCAACACAATGTAAATGAGATGGGGATTGATAGATTAGACAGAGATGAGGCAAGATTTTGACATTAGGATGGTAGGATGAGGAGATTGTGGAGAGATTTTGGCAGAGGTTTGATGCATCAAGAAGTCTCTTTTTGAAATGGCTTGGAGAGGGTCTCATTTATAGATTTTCTGAAAGGAAGATGGAGGGTGAGGATTGAAAGATGAGATCAAGGGCTAGGAATAAAAGTAAATCTTTTATTCATTTTGGGACAAGGGGTGATAAATGAGGTATGGGTGTGAAAGAATGGGAAATGAATTAAGAATTCATTTGGGGAATGGGAAATGAATTAAGAATTCATTTGGGGATAAGAGGTAATGAATGAGGATGGGTGATGTAAGGGGTTTGTAAGAGAAGTAAATGTGATGTGTGATTTATTTCAATTTTTAATTTGGGGGATGTGGGGAAGGGTGTTAAACTAGGTTTGACCACCCACATGAGAGGTTAGGACTAATTAAACAGAAGTTTTGCTTAATTGATCGTAGGGCTAGGATGAGGTAGGCTAAGGTAGGTTAGGGTAGGTCAATTAGGAGGCTAGATTAATTAGATAAGCACGATTTATCTAATTAATGAGGATTAGGGAAAAGAAGAATTGAACTAAATAAATATTGGGAATATTTATTTGATTAATGAGGGATAGTGTTGTAAGGTCTAGTGATAAATTAAGTGAGTTACTTGATCACAAGGGATAGACAGATGGTTAGGGATAATTAAATAAAATGAATTTATTTAATTAATAGGAGGGATAAATTGGTGTCGAGACATGGGAAATTGTTTTGTGAAGCAAGCCAATTTTAGGTGTCTACAATACTTTACAATGGGAGTGATGCCAAACCAGAGTTCATAAGGGGTCTTACCAGTATTGCTTCTGATTTGTACTCGATTAAGAGTATATACAGCAGTGCTTACAGCTTCTCTCCAGTAGATCTGAGGAACATTTGCTTCTATCATCATGGTTCTAGATGCTTCCTGGATGGTCTGGTTCTTTCTCTCCACTATTCCATTATGCTATGGAGTCCTTGGAGCATCTAACTATCTTTTTATCCCATGTTTCTCATAGAATTTTATGAACTCTCTAGATGTGAATTCTCCACCTCTATCAGACCTAAGACACTTTATGTTTAACCCGGTTTCATTTTCTACCATAGCCTTGAATATTTTGAATTTCTCAAGAGCTTTAGATTTCTCTTTTAGAAAAGTCACCCACATCATCAGGGAATGATCATCAATTAGTAACATGAAATATCTATCACCTTGCAAACTCTTGATTCTTACTGGTCCACATAGATCAGTATGTACTAAGTGTTAGGGTTAGCTGGCAGAAGATATCAATTAAATGCAAATAAAGATTAAACAGAGAAATGGAAATACACAGAAATAATAACAACGAGAGACAAGTTTTAACGTGGTTCACCCAAACTCGGGCTACATCCACCAAATAGAGAGTCCAATATTATTATCCAGTAAATCAAACCGATTACAATCAGCAATCCCTGCAACTCAATACCGCTGCAAAATGCTACAATACAATACCAAAACCCTAACCCTTAGCCACTTTTTATCAAGCTTTTGTCGGTTACAAAATAGGGTTTTCTTATGTCGGTCAATGAAAAATTAACTTCTGGTGCATTATAAAATAATAAAAAATCGTGTGAGGTTTCGAGGGCACCGCCCCTGGACCCCACAAGGGGCGCTGCCCCCAAACCCCCGCAAGGGGCGCTGCCCCTTGACCCCATAGGAATTTGGGGGGAAACCGCGCCGATAAAAATGGGGTAAATATAACCTCCGAGTCTGATTAGGCTCCATATAACAACACTAAGTCCAACAATCCTATAGAAGATTGTTCCTTACTTTTGAATGTGACTCTGCTCTGCTTACCCAACTGATATTCTTTGCACAAACTATTAGTAGGTTTCACCAATCTTGGAAGATCTCTTACAGCCTAAGTATTGTTTATCTTGATGATATTATCAAAATTCACATGACACATTCTCCTATGCCACAACCAACTCTGATCAATTTGAACAAATAAACAACTTTTGCCAGTGCCAACCAAGTGGAAGATGTTACCTTTTGTTTGAGTATCGTATGCAATCTCTGTTCCAGAACTTTCAAGGATCTTACATTTTCTATTTTTGAATCAGAGATCATATCCTTTGTCCACCAACTATCCAACACTGAGAAGATTGTGCTTCAGACCTTCAACATACAATACATCACTGGTTTTGTTCTTTCCATTAAAATAAATAGTTCCTCTGCCTCTGATTCTGCCAGCAGAATTATCACCAAATTTTAAAACTCCTCTTTCATATCTTTCCAGATCTATGAACTTATTTTTGTCACCAACCATATGGTGGGAGCATCCACTATGAATGACCCAATCATCCTTTTCTTCAACTTGGGCAGCCAGAGCTCTTTCTATCATTTTATGATTGACAGATTTAGAGGGCATTGGATCTTCTTCCTTGATGGCAATAAACACCCAGTCACTTCCAGATTTGTTTCCTATCTCTGATTCATCATCTGTTACTCCTTCATCATCATCATCTTCATGAACATAGTAGAATTTATTTTGAAATCTTGATCTGTTTGGATTTGTCCTTGAAAATCTTTCCAGACACCTTGAGGCAAAATGACCAATCTTGTTGCAGTTGAAACATTTGAAGGGCAGTTTTCCTTCATACTTACTAGATCCTCTTGGTAGTCTTTTTGCAATAAGGGCTTCAAGTTGAGCAACTTCTGCTTCATCTTCTTCCAAATCTTTTTTTGCTTTCTCATACCATGATAGTTTCTTTGAGGAGTTCTCTCCTGAATCATACCTTTCTTTGCCTTTTACAGAGGCACTAGCTTTGAATGCAGATTCAGTCTTGGGGGGGCATCTCCAAACTCAGCCAATTCAAATGCAGCTAATTTTCCAACCAATTGATCTCTTGTGATATTTGATAAAGATATGAACATTTTAATAGTAGCAACCTTGTGTTTGTAAGCAGGAGGTAGGGATCTAAGAACTTTGGCAACAATCTCATCTTCATCCAAGGTTCCACTAGCACACCTAATGCCACAAACAAGATCATTAACTTTTGGCATAAATGTAGTGATATTCCAATCTTCATTCATCTTCAGATTTTTGAATTTTCCTTTCAAACTCTGTAGCTTGGCACACTTAACATATTTGTCTCCTTCATGCAGAAGTTCTAGTTTTTCCCAAATCTCATATGCAATTTTTAAATCTATAACATTTGTCAGCTCTGAATTAGATAAGGCACTTAGTAAAGCTTCTTTAGCCCAAAGATTGTCTTCAGCATCTTTGATTTCATCTACAGTTGTCAGACCATTCTTTGGAGAAACATACTTCTTTGAAGTTATGGTCCAATATTGCATTCCCATACATTGCAAGTGACATTCCATGTGGCTTTTCCAAAGAGTGTAATTAGTTCCATCAAACCTCGAACTATCCTTCTTGTAGGAAGACATCCTGGATCTCCTCAAGCAATTAAGCTCTTTTAGAGAAACTTAGCTCTGATACCAATTATTAGTTTTAGGATAGACAACTAAGAGGGGGGGTGAATTAGTTGTCTCAAAACTTTCTTTTCTTTAAACACTTAAATCCTTCTTATATTTCAACAGCATAATAATAATTCAATCATGGAAGCACAATGCAATAAGTCAAGAGCAGAAACACATTAACACATATGACACCAAGATTTTAACGTGGAAAACCCGGTTAAGGGAAAAACCATAGGGTGACTAACCCAAGATTATATTCTCTGTTAAAAGAATATGAGGAACAAAATGACACTTGCCAATTAGGGCTCACTGCCCAAGCACACTGCTCACAAGAGGCCCACTGCCTACAGGAGACACACTATCTACAGAATAATAAATATTACATACTTGAACTAGAGATTAGCATCTTCACGATGCTTGAGTTAGTTCCATTTAAGCTCAATACTTCTACTCTGCCTTTCACTCTTCTCCTCTCTACCACACACTCATCTCCACAATACTTTGAAATGACTTCACAACTCTTATTTATACAAGACATCGACTTTGGGATAATCATCAAAGTCGGCACAATACATACTTTATTTTATTACAAAGAAAATACACAAATACAACTTGATTTGTTACAAGATCTTCATGCCTAACACCACATTGTCGGCCACACATATCTGGGACTTCAATCTTCTTAGAGGAAAACGCCATGCTTCATAGAACATCTTCAAGATCATCCGTAAGATGTGTAAAACATCCGATTGGCCAAGATTAGGAAGAACATCATCATCCAGACGTAAATCTGCAATTATGAGCTCAATCTTCAATGCGGACCACCAACACGAACTGGAAACAATCTAGAGACTCCCACAAGCTTGCCTAAATCACCAAGAACATCCACACCACTTATGCTCACTGAAATCATTCTCTTCTTCATCCCAAACCTTAAGAATACAATCTGTCATCACTGTCACATTGGAATAAGTGCTTGTGGATCTCCAGACCACGAACCAATTGAGTTGTCAATTCACATTGGCTTCCTAAACACTCTACCAAATCCACAGAACAAGATATTGCATTTCCGGATCTCACCGGACCTATTTGTGTCACTTTGTCACCTCTGAACATCTGCCAGAACTTGTTTTACTCATATGGCCATAACTTCTTCAAATCTTCATGTGGACCTCTCAAATATTTACTAGATCATCTTTAGACACATATCTACAAGCCCTTTGGTACGCATTCTTTGATCTTCATCTATCTGGGATCTTCACTTCATAGAACTTCACTATCTTCACTGTTCTTCTCTGAGACTAATTTTCTCAATATCCTAAGCACACAGCTCATCCAATCCTTGACATCATTGAAATAGGAGTATGTTGACATCAATGACAACACTGGTTAGGCCCATACTTGCAACATTAGGTGCATCACCACCCATCTACTTTCAGTTTTGTCCTTTCATTTTCATTCTTTCTATCCTTTTTCCTGCCAAGTCATTAACCCATTAGAAAATTATAAGGGAACCAACCCATAATCTGGAGGTTCAATCTCACCATAGGTCACCCATAACCTGAGTTTGATCCCATGCTACACATGATTGCTGAGCTTCACAGCTTTGTATAACGGGTGCAATCCTACATGATAACACTTCTATCAAAAATATCCGATCTGAGACACTTGAAATGGAAGAAGTTTTCCCCTTAACAAAACCCATAAAAAATCCCCAAAAAAATCTATGTTTTCTGCCTTTTATTTTTCCTTAGTCGACAAATTTTAATTTTGGTGAACCTTTGGTTTGGCGGTTTACCAATTTGTTAGTTTGTCAACTAAGGGATGTGCAAGCAATTAAAAATGGCTAAGTAAAGGAAGGAAAAGGTTTGTCTTTATCGGCAAAATATTGGTTCAACGAACCTTTGGTTCGCTGATCGACGAATTCGATGACTAAAGGAATGATGAAAGAAGAGAGGCAACAGGGGATCTTCATCAAGGCTTGAGAACCTAAGGTAGAAGCAAAGCAGATGGACGAAATGACTAAGGCCAACGTAATGAAGGAGCTGCCATCATTGAATCGACAAAAAAAGAGTAAGGTTAATGGTTCGTATTTTCAAAAGTTCACCAATGGGGCGATTAGCCAATAATGAAGAAGGCAAGGTGATGAAGGTTCATGGAATTGAGGATTTACCAATAAGGTGAAAGAGGCAAAGGATGACAAGGCAAAAGGAAAATCAGTCAAGGACAAAGTAAAAAGGAGATCAGGGAATCGGTGAAATGGCAAACTTCCAACAAGTTTTCTAATTTCCAGGATTCACCAATAAAGTGATTAAAGAGCCAAGTTCATGATAGTGCAAGTTTGTCAATAAGACAAAAGGTAAGAGACAAAGAATCAGCTAAGGCATGGACAATTCAGGAAAGGTAAAATTCACCGATAAGGTGAAAAAGTGTGAACTAGTCGGCTAGTCGAGAAATCAGCAAGAAGGATAACTCGCTGACCAGTTCAAGATTTCAAAGATTCGCCGATAAGGAAAAAATCTAAAGAGAACCTAAAGCGGTGAAGGAAAGCGTGGTTTGCAAAATGGAGATTTTGTTGATAAGGCAAAATAAAGTAAAAAATCAATGTAATCTTAAAGCATGTACGTCTATAATGTATTTCTTTAAAATATTTTTTAAAAATATTTTAAAGTATTGTAAAAGGCTTTTAAAAGGAATGATTTAATGAAGCACCTAAGAACGTGCTTCCATGGTGATGCCATTGCTCTAGGCCAAGGTCTCGAAGGTAGATGAAACAATGCAGGGAGTTCAATGCACAAGTACTAGATATGAATGAATAGGATGAAGTACCCTCTCTGGCCCATATTTCTCCAGGTCCTTCCAAGGACAAATTCATGCATAGGGCATGGCCACACTCCTCAAAGACTGTTGATCTTCTAGTACAGCTTCTGGGCTGAATTGAATGCAGAATGGGCACAAAACAAGTCGATTGACCAAAATCCAATACCTAGGGCTCCTATAGCAATTTGAAAAGTGCTATATATACATGAAAGTAAGATGTAAAAGGGGTTGGTTGGCTGCACTAGGTCATTTCCAGAGGTAGAAAGTTCCTTATAGGTCTAACCTTGTGGTTTTCTCCAGAACTGGGCGGATTTGATGGACTGTGCTCTTTTGTTGAGCCTCTCATGTCTCTGTACCTATTCACCAATGAAGGAGAGTATAATTTTGTGTCCATTTCATGTCTGTATTGAATTTTTCTTCCTTTGTAATGGCTACTTATCCTTTACGATCAATATAAACTAAATTTTGCCTCTCTCATTGTTCTTGGACTGTGTTTATTTGATAGATGTAAGTTGTGTATTATAGATAAAACGATCCCTTTCATACTTTCATCTCTCTACCTTCAGCTCTGTTTAAATCTGCATGAGTCTGTGTGAATCCCTTTCATCCTTGAGATCATTACTGTGTTATGTCAATTGCATCCAAACACATAAAATCTTGGTGTATCACCGTTTTCTTTTCTGCATTCCTTCTATCCCTTTTCCCTAGTGATCATTAGCATAGGTTTAGTTGAATTCTCTGGACCTTAAGTCCAGAAAGAGGAACCAACCTTCTCTGGAGGTCTGCTCTCAACTACAAGGTCCCACACCTTGAGATTAGTCCTATTGTGTTATTGGAATGCTTGGACAACCTCCAAGTAGGGTGCAATTTCACGTGACAATAATTTATGGCATGCCCGGTGGGACTAGTTCAATGAGCTCTATCATCCACTGAAGTATTTGGTGTATTCTTCAGTGCATCTTTCCATTCATGGCAGTCTTCTTCAACACCATGGCGACTCTGCTGAACAAATGTGCCAGTGAAAGCAACCCAAGTGCTTAAATATTCATCAAAGATCAAAGTTTGGTGATACTTTTGGTCTTTTCCAGCTTTCAGGAGCATCACAAATTACCTGGTGATTCTTCTTGGTATGTATCAAGTTTTCTCTAGTTGCAGACCTATTCTGCTCTATTTCAGACATTTTCTATGATTATCTAGCATTTTGATGCTTTAAAATGTCAAACTATTATGGGATTTTTGGCTACTCCCCTCCTCCTGGCCAGAATGTAGGTTATTGGCCTCCATACCAGCAATATCATGCCCAAAACACCTCTAGTTTTATGCCATACAGCCCTGCTGCAACAAGATATTAGCATCCTCATGATGCTTACCTCCCTCCCACCCTTGCTAAATTTTCTTGCCAGCCTAATAATGCTTACTATCAGCCTCAAGAGGACCCTTTTTCTCCAAACTAGTATATCTACCCTACTGAGCGACCTCAAGATGTCAGGTACATGAGTGTCAAAGATATCATGTTGAATTTTCATAGGGAGTCTGATGACATTGATAGATGGCAAATGTATAACTAGTAGAAAGATGAGCTTACTTATCAGGCTCATCTTCAACAATAGCATATGGAGGCAGAGGAAAGAGCTTATCAAGAAAACCTGGCTTTGTAGATTGCAGCTAAAGAAGAACAAATGAGGCAGTTTCTTGCCAAAGTCCAGAGATTAGAAGCTCAAGCAGTCCCCTCCATTCCCAGTTTCAGGCAACCCCTATCTTCTACCCAAGTCTAGAATGTGGCTGAAATAATTCCCAAATTTAAGATCCCAAGCTTTAAGTAGGAGAAATCCTCTGAGCCTCCAAAACCACCTTCAAATTTCAAACTCCTAAGTTTCAGAGGCCCTCAGCCTTCATGGGAGCTTGTTCCTACACAAATCAAGCCTATTATTCTTCAAAAACAACCCTCTTAAGAGACCCTTCTAGCTCACATTCCCTATTACTCCTCTTGCCCTGACACTATTTCACTTTTCAAAGGTGGACCTATTGTCTATCGGGCTAATTGGAGGGATGAGCTAAGGAAGGAGACACCCGCAACAAGGGAGGAGCCAATTGCAAATAGTGAATCCTCATGCACTATTACAACCAAAAATTCAAACCTGCTACAAGAGGCCACTAAGCCAAATCATCCAGACAGTAGCAGTGCGTTGAGCACAATAGGGATAGTGTTGATCCTGACACAGGGTTGAGTCCCCTAGACTTTGGCTCATTTGTGGAGTTTTCCCATGCTTTTACTAAGATGAATGAAACCAAAATACAAAGAAAGCTTGGTGAAGAGTTCCAATTACAGAGGTAGCTCAAGAAAAATTCAATGGAGTTGCAGTCGGAGGACAGAGGCATGGTGGAGGAGATTGCTCCAATTGCTCTAAAAGTGGATGATGCCACTCTATTTACTGAACTGCCTAGCTACATTGAACATGAAGGAGGCATGCAAATGCTGACATTAGTGGTAGTTCTGGAGAAGCATAAGGACATGGAAGATGAAGGCAGGTTGCTAGAATGTGAGGCTAGTTGTGGCGGTGAGGCTCCAACTCATGAGGGAAAGACTACAGGCGACCCTGTGGTGGAAAGTGCATAGGTTAATGATGCTGACCTATTTGAGGAGCTCCCATATTTCATAGAAGATAGTGATGTAGAGATTAAGCATGGGCAAGAACAAATTAAAGATTTGTTCTTGATTATCCAACAGGGATATTAGCTCCTTGGTGGAGAAGTTGTCACCATTGAGCATGTGCAGGGCTCATTTTCTGAGCCTAATTTAGAAAATCATAAGCCTCATGATCACAGGGTGGAAGCAGCCATATTTCCAAATGAGCCACAAAAGCTAGAGCACTCAGAGCAACAGAATAATGAAGAATCAAAGCAGAGGCATGAGATCAACTTTGTTGATTTGCATGTCATTTCAAGGGGATGCCCTATTAAGCATCTAGCCCATCTGGAGATAGATCATGAAAAGTTGTCACTTGTCATTCTTATTTCTAAGCATGAAGTTAAGCATCTAAATAAGTAGGATCAACCCATTTATCCACTTCCATGCAGCTACATTTTCAATCAGTTTGGGTGGGTAAGTGAGTTTGTTCCTTTTCTTGGGGAAGTGCTTCATCAATTTGCCATATGTCTACTCCTTCCCCATATAATGTTAACTGCCCATAAGCATGTGAAGCACTATAAATTATTGAGAAAGGGTAGTTATTTTGAAAAACTAGTTAATGTCTTTGTTTAAGTCAATTTCTAGTTGTTAGTTTAGGTTTAGAGTAGGCTTGTTTTTGTTTTAGGTTTCCCTTCAATAAGTGATTTTGCACAGGCAACATTCTCATTAGGAGATCATTTGCCTTGTTGTGTATTTTTTATGTTTTTTGGAGGCATTTTTAGTTATGTATTGGTCATGTGGCTACATTTCTTTTGACCCTATGCCCAATGGATCATATAAGGCAACTAGATCCTTATGTTTAGTAGGCAAACACCCCTGTGTAGTCACCAAAATGTTGTCATATTTTTTCCAAGCCCAAAATATTCCAAAAAAATCCCTTCTTCCATAAAACATATCTGATTTGAGACACTTGAAATGGAAGAAGTTTTCCCCTTAGCAAAACCAAGAAAAATCCCCAAAAAATTCTAAGTTTTTTTCCTTTTATTTTGCCTTAGTTGGCAAATTTTCATTTTGACGAACCTTTGGTTCGGCTATTCGATAGTTCGCCAATTCGTCATTTTGTCAACTATGGGATGTGCAAGCAATGAAAATGGAAAAGTAAAGGAAGGCAAAGGTTTGCCTTTATCAGAAAAATATTGGTTCAACAAAACTTTGGCTTGCCAATCGGCAAGTTTGTCGATCGGTGAATCCGCTGACTGAAGGAATGATGAAGGCAAAGAGGTAGCAAGGGATCTTCATCAAGGCTCGAGCAGCTAAGGAAGAAGTAAAGAAGGTGGACAAAATGACTAAGGCCAAAGTAATGAAGGAGTCACCATTGGTGAATCAACAAAAAGAAGAGCAAGGTTAATGGTTCATGTTTTCGAAAGTTCGCTAACGGGGTGATTAGCTGATAATGAAGAAGGCAAGGTGACGAAGTTTGTGGAATTGAGGATTCACCAATAAGGTGAAAGAGGCTAAGGATGACAAGGTGAAAGGAAAATTGGCCAAGGATAAAGTAAAAAGGTCGAGGAATCGACGAAATGGCAAACTTGCCAACAAGCTCGTAATTTCCAAGATTCATTGATAAAGCGATTAAAGAGCCAAGTTTGTGATAGTGCAAGTTTGCCAATAAGGCAAAAGGTAAGAGACAAAGAATTGGCTAACGCATGGACAGTTCAGGTAAGGTAAAATTCACCGATAAGGCAAAAAAGTGTGAACTAGTCGGCTAGTCAGGAAATAGGCAAAAAGGATAACTGGCCAACCAGTTTGATATTTTAGAGATTCGTCGATAAGGTGAAAAGCTAAAGAGAACCTAAAGCAATGAAGGAAAGCATGGTTCACAAAATGGAGATTTTTCTAATAAGGAAAAATAAAGTAAAAAATCAATGTAATCTTAAAGCATGTATTATAATGTATTTCTTTAAAATATATTTTATAAATATTTTTAAGCATTGTAAAAGGCTTTTAAAAGGCATGATTTTTTGAAGCACCTAAGAATGCACTTCCACAATGATGCCATTGCTCCAGGCCAAGGTCATGAAGGTAGCTGAACAATGTAGCAAATTCAAGGCGCAATTACCATATATGAATGAAGAGGATGAAGTACCCACTACAGCCCATATTTCTCCAGGTCCTTCCAAGGACAAACCTGCACATAGGGTATGGCCACACTCCTCAAAGCCCATTGATCTTCTAGCACAACTTCTGGCCCAAATTGAATGCAGCATGGGTGCACAAATCTAGTCGATTGACCAAAATCCAACGCCCAAGGCTACTACAACAATTTGAAAAGTGTTATATATGCATGAAAGTAAGATGTAAAAGGGGTTGATTGGTTGCGCTAGGTCATTTCTAGAGGTAGAAAGTTCCTTTAGGTCTGACCTTGTGGTTTTCTTCAAAACTGGGTGGATTCGATGGACTGTGCTCTTTTGTTGAGCCTCTCATGTCTCTATACTAGTTCACCAATGAAAGAGTCTATCATTTTGTGCCCATTTCATGTCTGTAATGAATTTTTCTTCCTTTGAAATGGCTATTTAGCCTCTATGATCAATATAAAGTGAATTTTGTCTCTCTCATTATTCTTGCACTATGTTTATTTGATAGATGTAAGTTGTGAATTATGGATAAAACGATCCCTTTCATACTTTCATCTCTCTGCCTTAGCATCTATTTGAATCTGTATGAGTCTATGTGAATCCCTTTCATCTTTGAGATCATTATTGTGTTATGTAAATTGCATCTAAACACTCTAAATCTTAGTGTATCACTATTTTCCTTTATGCATTCCTTCTATCTCTTTTCCCTGGTAATCATTAGCATAGGTTCAGTTGAATTCTCTAGACCTTAAGTCCAGAAAGAGGAACCAGCCTTCTCTGGAGGTCTGATCTCAACTACAAGGTCCCACACCTTGAGATTAGTCCCATTGTGTCATTGGAATGCTTGGATAGCCTCCAAGCAGGGTACAATTTCACGTGACAACACCTCCCTAGAAGCATTAGAGACCACCTATGTTTGGAGGCTCAAAATTTGATCACTCAATGATTGTCTTCGGAAAGCTTTTCCAGTTTAGTGAATATATTTTGATATATATTCCTAGTATCTATAGTGCGATGAAGGGGGGATTTTAGTGATGAAGGGGATGGTCAGTACCATGAGTGGCATGTTGACGTCGGTTAGTTTGCACAAGATGGAGAAAAGCCACATCACTCATGGCCAACTCAGCAGGTTCACGTGGCTTTTGACAAAGTGGATGACGAGGTGATTTCAAATATTGGTGGCACATCCTCCCAATGACCTCCCACATAGAACTCATAATTATAGCAATAATGAGATGGAATAGGATGGGGATGGTAAGGACAGTTCAAGTGTGGTGCACAACCATTGGAGCAATTTTAATGAGTGTAAAGACTCTCCTTGCAGTTGTGATGCTAGAAAGATCGTCAAAATCATTGGTTGCCTCTGGTTTTCCTTGCTTCCGCAGTGTATTCTTCCTCATAGGGTTGGGAATTGTCTAGTCATGGGGGGTGATAAGGTGAGAACTGAGCCTATATCATGTGTAGAATTTAAGGCTGTTGACATGCTTTGGAGCATTTGTTATGAAGGTGGTCTTACTCCTTTCCTGAAGTGTCTCAATGACTATGACGAGAATCTATTAGTGCAATTCATAATGACCTAGGATTCAAGGACTATCCAAGTGGGAGGGGTTCAATTTGAGGTCAGTGAGGACACCGTTGCCTAGGCCACGAGCTTAGCTTGCAATGGGAAGCATTTGAAGAAACAAACCAAGGTTCAAGATCATAAAAGCATGACCTAGTTTTTTAAGGAGGGATAAAAACCCATTCGGTTGTAGGGTGGATTTGAATGTGACAGCCTCATACCTCCTTGGGATAAGGTATGCTTTCTCCTAATGAAATATGTGACCCTCGAGGGTCGTTTAAAGTGTTTTTACCACTACCATTTTTTTTTGTTAAATCACTTTCGTCAAAAAATTCTCATCAACTTCTTGTTTTACCTATTGTCTTCACTTGAGTCCTCTATTAAAGTGGCCAAAACAATGCATGCTAGTAATCCCATTGTAGTTGTTCCCTTACATCAGGGTTTAATATTTTGGCTTTATCAATTTCATCCTGCCCTATGTCCTCCAAACCAATTAGGGCTTGTTTGATAGAAGATGTGCATGATGATCAGCCTACTAAGAACACCCTGTTGCTTGTTAAGGTTGGGGCTAGTTCTTCGAAGGAGGTAATGGGTAGGCCCCGTATTAAGTGTCTCCCCACTGCTATTGGGTCCCCCCAGAACCCTAAGGCCCACTCAAATACCTCGGTCCCCCAATTTAAGAAAAACAAACAAAAAATTGCTAAAGCTTCCTTGGATGTCAAGATGAAGAGTTCTATTCCGGTGGTCCCTTTTGGTATACCCCCATACTGGTGACTTCTCTGCTGGTACCCTTGGTCATTCTCCCTAAAAGGTGGTGGTTGAGGGCCTTTGTGATCTTAAAAATAGCCCCACACATTCAAGAGACAAGAAGTGTGATAGGTGCAAAGGTGGGTTGTCTATGTTTGAGAAGCCAAATAGGAACAAGAAACACAAAAGCAATGCTACCGATGAGGAGGCAGTGGAGGCTAAGGATTTATCCCCTTAGGATAGTCATAAGGGTGATAACTGGGAGAAGGGGGAGGTACTACTTCTCAGGAGAAAGGAAAGGCTCTTAAGGTTAAGAACAATAGTGGTACTATTTCCAGGATACCTAGTATATGTCATTCCAGTAGGATGGCAGGTATAAAACCCCTGTGGTGAAAATTGTTGATTACTTGAATGCCTATGATCTCAAAGATGAGATTGAAATTAAGGAGGTTAAACTCACTCCAGAACAATCAAATTTCCAGGAAGGGGCCAATTTATTCGAGGAGCTTAAGAATTCATTTTATGATATCGAAGGTGAGGAAATTGAAACTGCTTCTGATCATAATGATGTGGATCTGCTGAATAAGGAAGCCACTAGTTAAGATTTATGTAGGAGTTGTAGTCAGGTTAAAGGAGAAATGGAGGAGCTGAAACCAAGAATGGGCACTCTTGAGGACAAGATGAGAATCATGGCTACTATGTGTTTGAAGGTCATTCATCGGGCTGCCACTTCCTTGGATATCCTCTAGGACATTGAAAGAAATAAGCATGGCTTTGTTTCGAAGACCTCTACTATCAATGATGAGTTACTTGGCTTCCTCATGGAGGATTGGAGTAAGCTCCTCAAGTAGTTTTTTCCTCTATTTTTCTATTAGTTTTTGGTTATGGTACTGGTTTTATTGTATGAACTTTATTATGGTTAGCTACTGTTAATGTGCTTCTGGTCTATTGTTGGTGGCCTGTTGGGCCTATTTTGCTACCTATTGTGGCTTTTTGTTGAAGGGATCTACACCCTAGTTTGCATCTTACCATAATAAAAAAACATTCCATTTTTAAATCAACTAAAAAAAATTGTTAGCTACAACTCATAAGTCTTTGGACATTATGAAATGAATCCCTCATTATTAAATTGACATGAATCAAGTACAAGAATTCAAGATTCTTAATGCAGTTGTGATTAAGGGTTGTAAATAAACATTAGATGCGGCATATAGAATTTAGTCTTCACCAGCATTTGCTAGATAGTGACTAATGCAAAATTATTCGATTCCTATCTTACCAAACATAATTTAACTTTACTACCATTTGTTAGGTTTGCACAAGTGATTAAAGTAGTCAATTTGACCATATTATGAATATAATTATAATATTCCTTTCAATCCTATGATGTCTTTCATTGTGTTTCTCTAAAATTCCCCTCGTCCCTTTGAGCTCCTCTTGTTTTAAATCCTATTGTCACTCCAAACACTTATGAAATGTCCTATTTCGCTCTCTCCTAACCACCTTCAAACCCTCATCTCATTAGTATTAATTTATAAATCTCATCATGCACAATTTTGTAATGCCACATCGTTATTTTATTCTTACATATACAAATGTTATTCTTTTCTCTCTAACATCAATCTATACACCTCATTATGAGAGTTTTTCAAGTGCCATGCATAACCACTAATTACAATATAAACACACATGTAACTTTTTTAGCTTCATTATAAATTATAGTGGTTTCTTTCTAATTGAAACCAAACAAATTGAAATCAAATTAAATTAAAAAATATTCATGAATTCATAAATCTATTAGCTATCTCATCAAACAAAGGGATGCAAAACAACATTAGAAATATCTAACCATAAATGACCCAAAATCTACATACACTTATAAAAAATTACATATTGAATCTAGAATGTGTAATTAAATGCTTAACCTAACATAGGCAAAAGAGAATACAATTAATTGAAACAAAAGAACTATACAAAATGGCAAGGGTAATTGTGAGCCCTCCTCTCCCATTTCTTACTGCTCAAGCATCTTTCCATTTACTTGAAGTGTTCCTCATCTTTTGTTTTTCACTCTTTCTCCACCACCTCCTCCATCCTTTCATTTCATACATATGTAGATTTTATGAAAACATTTCAATTAAACATCCATGTTATCAAAAATTCTTTGATAGATACCCCAATAGTGTATATAAGTAGTGATCTCCATTGCACTCTATGCATTTAATTTTTTGAAGCCAACATCATAGTCTAGATTGCTAAATAATCAAAACAAAAACAAAACCATTTTTTTCCTAGTAAATGAAAATACAACCTTGTTCCTTCATAATTAGTGCAGGTTTGACATGGTGCACATTATTATAGTGTGAGCTTATTTTTCAGATCACTTCATTTAACGTCACCAATAATCTCCACAAGAACATTCTCCTAGCCTTAAATGATGCAAACAATTTGCATCTCTCACAACAATTTCTCTTGCAACAATCTTGGAGATACATTTCAGTGCATTGTGACAATCAACACATACTTGAAGGTTCTTAAAAACTCTAATAATTATTCTAGGGGGGTGTCTAACAAACCAAAAGCAATTGCCATTTTTGCACTATGGTGGTAGATAAATAATTTTTTTCCTTCTTTTCCACATCACTAAGTAAATGTCTTGAATATGGAAAATACCTTGTTGCCTTCATCTCCCAAGCCAATTTCTCCAACTTTGCATAGATCTCCTATGTCTGTGGATGTGATCTGTCTCTGACACAAAGCATGTACTATTTTATGGCCTTCAATCCAACTACATCTAGGAATCTTTATAATTCCTTTATCTTTCATCAATCTCCTTACCATTTGAACCTCACACCACTTGCACACTTGTTCATGGATATTTGAGAGAACATAAGTCATGATATATTTTTACTATATAAGTCATGTTATAAGTCACAATATTAGTCACAATATATTTTATGGGTCCAAATAAAAAAGAAGTGTCACTATAAATACTCCCAAGCCTATATTCATATGTGATTTGTGGCACCAAGAAAAAACATCCACATAACCACCACAAGTTTAACTGGCATCTTAATGATAAAGCTTAGGGTGTCCTCAAGATAGCCAACATGAGCAAGAAGGTCAACCATGCACACATAATGATCAATTGTAGGTCTAATGCAATAAGGGTTACTCATATGTTTGAAGCATGTGCAACCCTCATCCACTAAACATGCATGGTTGCATGCACATAGAACACAAGCAATGCTTGTAATGTCGGGATATGTTTCAGAGCACTTCATTAATTCAATGATTTTGAGAACATCCATACAAAATCTATTTTGTGCATGTCCCACAATAATTGCATTCTATGAGACCACATTTCTTTGAGGCATTTTGTCAAACAATTTATGTTCCTTGTCTATGCTTCCACATTTTCCATACATGTCTACAAGAGAATTTCCAACTATAATATGACAAAAATCCCACTTCCATTATGCTTTGATGGATGTTCATACCCTATTCCAAAGCTCCCATTTTGTCACAGGCAAGGAGGATGCTGACAAAGGTTGTGGAGTTTGGATTTACACCTGCCAATTGCATTTTCTTGAAAGTTTCTAAAGCCTTTTCAACAAATCCATTTTATGCATATCTTGCGGTCATGTTATTTCGTGAGACCACATTTCTTTCTGGCATTTGGTTAAACAATTCCAAAGCTCCCATTTTGGCGTAGGCTGGTTGTACATTGGCAAATGTTAACTGATGGATTTGGAGATCTATTTGTTGTATATGGTGAAACAATGTGAGTACCTACACCTTGCTCCTGCATAAAAAGCACCCACATAAATAGAGCCCCTAAGATTATAATTAATTGAGTGGCAGGTGAGAGATATTCAAATTAAACTTATCCCCAATTTAAAACTAATCGTGGGCGGTAGCAGGTGGGGCTATCACGATTTATTGAAACACACATTTGATGTTTAACAAATTTTTTTAGATAGAAACGGAGTTGGAGAGGACCCACCAGCACATGTCTAAGTCAAATCTTAGAGTGTGTTTTTTAAGCTTGGTCGATATACACTACCTATCCTAGTCCATGAGATATATTCAAATGTGCAAGAGATTTTTGTAAATATTTATTATAGCTTCTATTGCTTTCATTTTTTGTGTGTTTGCTTTCCTTTCGAAGGCTTGTAAATGGATTTTTTGTGCTCTTTGGCCTTTGGGCCTATTGTCCAAACTAGGGATGAATCTGTCAAAGTGAAAAATTAGCTCATCCTTATGTGCCTTACTCTTGATCTTTAAACTAGAGGGCTCCTCTATGACGCAAAGATCTTGAGATGATAATAAAGTAATGCTTCCAAACCCATTCATGAAGGGTATCTTCCTCTAGGATATCTGAATGAACCAATTAGTTTTGAATCCATACACTCTTTCAAAACCATTGATCTCTCTATTCATCAATGGTGCATGCAATCTCAGAGTTGTTAAGTGGACCAACCGCTTGTACATGACAGCGGCTATCTAGCCTCAAAAATGCACTAGGGCATGGATGTCACTGCCATACCATCCATGCTATGACCATACCATAAAGTGAGCTTTCGTATGACAATATTCATGGTGAATAGTCTTTGTTTTCAGTGCCCAACCTTTTCTCTGCAACTAAGTACAGCTCTGATATTAGGCTCTCTACAGCATCATTATTATATGTGGCCTAAATCAATATTCAACCTAAACCAGTTTTCAAATAATTTTTATTTTTATAGCATTTTAAAGGTATTTTCAAAGATCAAGTTATCCTATTAAATTTTAATATTAATTATTCACAAATATATATCCCTTAAATAATTATAAAAATTTAATATTAAAATTGTTATTAATACTAATATAATTATTATTAGATAATATATAATTATATAAATAGTTATATTAATAATATTAGAAATGTAATTATATTTATGTAATATTATATTATATTATAATTTAATGAATATAATATAAATAATATTATTATATTTATAATATTCTTTAATGAATATAATATAAATATAATTAATATATGTACTATATATTATATTATTTTAATAGAATTATTGTTAATATAATTATTATAATAATTAATATAATAAATATTAATAATATTATAAGATATTAATAAATAGATGTAATATGCAGACTCCCAGGAATGTCCGTCAATGACATCACAAACCTACGCAAAAAGCTTGACTCCTTAAAAAATGCATTACAGGTGCAGGCAAAGTATGGAGTGAAGGAGAGGTCAGAAGGAGAGCAGGTGCAGAGCAAGGGTAGTGGGCTTGGCAAGAGCGATGGTGCAAGGGATCAGAATGGTGTTTGAAGGCTTGCGTAGGGTGTGCAAACCAAGGAAAAGTCATTTGGTGGTGCATCTCAGGAGGGGGCAGAGTTTCGAGGGTTTGATCCCCTCGCACTGGACGTAGATGGAAATGGAGGCCTCTCTAATCTGGGTCATTATTCCTCTGGCTCGCCCTCCTTGGCATTGGTGGAGCAATCCAACAATAACTACAAACTGTGCAAAAATACCTCCAATCCATTCCATGCGTGTAGTGATTTTTGCAAAGAGCAGATCCTGAAGGCCAATCTTGTAACTAATTTAGGGTTGGTTGCTCAAGGGGTGATTCCTCCTATGGGAATTGGGGAATCCATCTCCCTTGCCCCTGATCCCCCAGCCCCTCTTGTTTTTTCTCAGTATTCTCCCCCTCTATTTTTGGGAGACACTAAGGTGGATCTAGCTTCTGAGCTAGCAGATTTTCACATTTCAGATGATTGCTTAGCGGAGGTTTCATCTAAAATTGGCTCGCGGGCTTTGTTTTCCAGAGCAATGGGGAAGAGGCCATCAATGGATGAGTTTTTAGCTTGGAGCAAGATTGTATGGGACAGTTTGGCTACTCCTATGGTGGAGTTGTTGGACCATGGCGTTTTCCTTGTTATTTTGCTTAGTTCAGAGGACTACAAGTTTGTTATGGATAATGGGCCTTGGTTTTATGGAAGATCTAGTTTTTTCGTGACCCCGTGGTTTCCTTTTTTTGATCCTACAAATGTGCATATCACTTCCATTCCGATTTGTCTACGGCTCTACAACTTACCTCTAGTTATGCATAATGCGAAGCTTATAGAATCTCTGATCAACCATGTTGGCACTTTCATTAAGGTGGAGGAAGCTGCCTTTTTGGCCCCTAGATGTTTTATCAGAGTTTGTGTTATGGTTGATATTTCCAGGCCATTACCTCACATGGTCCACATTAATTCTTCTCTAGGCTCGTGGTTGCAATATTTAAACTATGAGGGGCTCCCAGAGCGCTACTTCAGATGCAACCAACTTGGACATGAGATTGTTGGCTGCCATGGTAAATCTGTAAATGGCCTTCATGCTCTTAAACTTAAGAGATGGGTCCGCAAGGAAGGTAGTCCTAATGCTGATTTTATTTGGAGAAACCATGGGTTCTTCTTGCAACATCGCTCTTCAGCCTCCCCGAATTGTGGGGTTGATGGAAAAGGCTTTGTGGACACAGTCCCTCCTAGTGTTGAGGTTGTGGTTGCTAAAGCTTTCAATCAACAGGATCATTTTGTCACAGATCAGCATGACCTTTTGACCTCAGAAGATGGGAAGCTTAAGATGACTCTTGCTGAAGATCATGATTATCTTCTAGATCAGGTTGATGCATTGGCTTGTTCTGATTATGGCACCTTATCCCAAACTACAAGCAAGTGTGCAAAACGTCTCATCTCCAAGGGCAACATTCGCATGGGTAGGAAAATTGAAGCAGAAAAATTGAGGTTAGAAGCTTTGGATTTGATAGATGATGGCACTCAATGGACAATGGAAGCACTCCTCACCAGGAGCAAGTGGAAGCAAAAGAAAGGTTGATCTCTTGAGTTGGTTTGAGTGATGGAAATGATATTTCACACGATTAAGCTAGTTTTTAATTGATGTTCCTCTTTATCTTTCTTCCTATCTCTGTCTTTTTTGCTCCCTAGTTTCGGGTCTGAAGCTTTCTTCTTTTTTTGGTCTCTATGCTATACAGGAGTGGGCCCTCTTCCCACATTTTACAAATAAAAAAAAGAGATGTAATATTATAATTATTAATTATTAATAGATAATATAATATTATTATAAATATTATAATATAATATATTATAAATGTAAATAATATATTTATTATATTATAATGGATTAATAATATTCTAAATAATATTATATAATTATAATTATAATTTATATTATATATTATTTAATTTATAATATATTATAAATTTATATATAATATTAATACACTATAATATTAATAATATATTACATATATATTCATAGTATACCTAGTTTAGGATTTAGGAACCAAACCAAAAAAAGGGATTATCCTCGGACGCTACACTGGCTTTTGGTTTTTTTTAACTAGTATATCTAGGTATTTTAAGAAAAATTATCTAAAATACGTTTTGTTTATTTTTTAATCAATTTGGTGAAATAGGCACGTAAAAGGATATCTCTTGTATATTTTAGATATATATTCCTCTCTCACACACACACCCGTAAAGATGAAAGTTGAACATTGAATAACACCCCCCTCTCTCTATCTCTCTATATAATAATAATAATAATAATAATTAATATAATATATAATATCATTATTATATAATATATATTAGATAATAACATATATTAATATTAATAATTAACCTAATATATTATTACTATAATTTATTAAAACTAATATTAATATAATATAATATATAAAATAACAGTATATTATCTAATATCCTAATTATATATATATGAATTTGTTTTATATGTTATCAATTATAATAGATAATATTATACTATAATAATATAGTATTATATAATCCGTCTTCACCATTGGCACGACTTTCTTCATCAGTGTGTGATTAATATTCTTCCCTGATCTCTCAAGTGTCACCGATATAGCTATCGGTGAGAGTCTCGTCAATGAAATGTGACTATCATTGTCATTGGGGTAATCTGTGTCATCAGGATAACATATTTAGGGCTACCCGATCGTAGTCGTCTCCCTGATAGCCTTTTATATCCTGGATCAGAAAGACTTTCATAACATGTTACCAATATTGTCATGAGAATTGATTCGGTTAGACTTATAAGCCTTGTTCTGATTCACTTGTTCTCACCGATGGTTCTTATTCTTCAATCAGTGAGGCATTAGAGTATTAGAGAATCTTTAATCTTTCTTTCTGATGCTTGTCTCCTGCCGATGACTGCTAGTCTCCTCCATTCTACTGGATGATCGGTGAGAGTCTTACCAAAATGTCTTATTGGTATGATCTACATCGTCGAGAGGTCTGGTAGAGTATTCACCGACAGTCTTCAGTTATACCGATCGGCGTGACTGGCAGCTTTCTCTCCGATGAAAGGTCATTGGTCTCATTTTCTCCATCGGTGACTTTTGAAATCTTCTCCCCGACCCTTATTCTCATGTCGATAGCCTTTTTTAACAAGTTTCCCATGGATCAGTATAACTAACTTGAGGTCTTGCCGATGTAAGAAATTTTGGCCCTTTACATTATTCATGATAAAAGTCAAGATTTTATGGGTTGAGTCAATTATTTTTATTCTAATTTTGGGCAAATTTTTTTTGTTTGGTCGGGTATGGAAGAGCAAGAATACAAGAAAATTTTAAATTTTCCTGTCCCAACACTTTGATTGAAACTTGAATCACTACTGGCATGTGAGAAGGCAGGAAATTAGACCAGCAATAATGAGGTTTCGAGTCAAGCTTTGGCTACCACTCCAGCTCATTTGAGAGATATTACAGATTTGACAGGTTAAAATGTTTTTCTTTGATGGGTTAAAGTTTAGATGGTTCACCAACATTATCCATGACTAGATCGATCACTTATGCCCACACTTAGGTATATATATTTGCATTTTTACAAGTATATACATTTAGATGTTGGCATATATAGGGGATCAGTCAACTAGTTTGGGATTTAAGTTAACTTCAAAGCAAATGTGATTGAATATTTATGATAAGATTGGCAAGAGCAAGTATTTCATTTTTTCCTCTTAGGAAAAGGATTTATAGAACTGACAGGTGTTTGTAGGAAGAGAAGTCTATGTTTATCCTTGTTTTGTTCAACTAACATGCGAAAAGAGTTGGAAGTTTTCCCTGTGATTTCAGGTAAGACGGGTAATCTGGCAAGAGCTAGACAGAAGAAGCCCCTCACTTGATAATATACAGCTGATCTAATACTATATGTCATCAAGGACATCCCAGGAGCCAGAGATCCAACAAGCCATACAGCAAAAGAATATCAGAAGAAAGGCCCTGGTATAGGGCAATGTTTGTACTTGTACCTTAGAATTTGTATAAGAAAGGATGAATCCTTGGTGGGCTTGACCCCGTATAAGATATATAAATAAACAATATGTACTGGACTGCAAAAGTCCCGGGCTAGACTGGAGGTTTTCTTTGCTCTATTTTTTCCTACCGGTGCCCACACTAAACAAAGCTGTATTTTATTACTGACTTTATATATTAATGGCCTTGGCCTTTTACCAATAATATATATATATATATATATATATATAGTATTATATAATATTAATGTGAATTTATTTTAAACTACATTTATAAGACATAGGAGAATCCCTTCATCTCATCCTCCTTTTTTCATATAATTTATCCACCTCTTATGTAAATATATATTATAAAGAGGTGAGAGTAATATTAATAAAAAAATATTACTACATATATGCATACACATATTATTAATTATTTATATTTAATAATATTAATATAATTTAAAGTATTAATGGCCATAATCCAGGTTTTTTAAACAAAAAACTAACTTAAAGTATTAATACATAATTATATAATAATATAATTATAGTAATTTAATAATATTAATTTAATATAAATTTATAATATTATTATGTATTAGATTAATAGTCAAGCCTTTGAGATGGATTGGAAAGTGGTGGTTGAAAGAATTCAGGGCAAGCTTATTGCTTGGAAAGGGAGATGGTTTTTCATGATGGGGAGAACTACTCTCATCAAGGCCTCTTTGACTACAGTTCCAATTTACTTCATGTCAGTTTTTTAGATTCCTAGCAAGGTAGCTAAGTTGATAGAGAATACTTAGATGAATTACTTATGGTGTGGTATAGAGGAAACTTAGAAACACTGTTTGGTTAAGTGAGGTGATGTGTGTTATCCTAAAAGTGTTGGGGGCTTGGGTTTCAAGCAGTGTAAGTTGATGAATAAAGCCCTAGGGCTGAAACTATAATGGAGAGTGTATGAGGAGAAGAATAAATTAGGGAGTTGTATTATACAAGATAAATAGATCCTTGGGAAGATTGAGAGCATCTTGAGAAGGAAGGTTGTTCTTCCCCTTGGTTCAAGTATATGGAACTTTCTTAGAATTTGTTGTCGATATATTTGGCCAGATGAAAGACTTGGAAATTAGGTATAGGAGACAAAATTAGGTTTTGGATAGACTGATGGCTTGAGAAAACTACTCTTATTGATGAGGAGTGATATAGGCCCTTGGCCATCCACTTTGAGGATGTTGTATGCTGGAGGGTCAGGGATTATTAGAAGGTTGCCGAATCTAGCAAGGGATGGATGGATCTAGAGCCTCCTCACCTGCTTATAAAGAGTGTTGTAACTAGTTGATGGTAGCTCTCTATAAATTGATTGTTCCACTTTTGGAGAAGGAAGATACTTTGGTTTTGGATAAGATTGAGAGTGGTAGTGTCTCCATTAATTCGACCTTCCACCATCTTTCTATCTGGGGTGCGAGTGGGAGTGATTTTCTTTGGACTAAGATTTGGCTAAGTACGGGCCTTCCTAAAGCTAATGTATTTATTTGGGTGACAATTAATGGTTGTGGCCTCACTTGGGATAGAATTTAGAAGCTTGGTAAAATTAGCTTGTCTAGATGTGTGATGTGCAACAATGAGGAGGAGACTAACAACCACCTTTTCATTCATTGTGAGTTTGCATTACAATTATGGCATTGGTTTCTTGGAAAATGGGGGTGTGTTGGACTATCCCCAAGAATGTTGTGAGTTTTCTCTTGGGTTGGAATTTGAGAATCAAAAGTTGGGACCTTAAGATGATCTGGGAGTGTTCCCGTGCATTGATCATTTGGAACATATGGTTGGAAAGGAACATGCATCTCTTCCAAGATAGGAAGATTGTGGTGGAAAGAGTGTGGGACATATACGAATATGCTTTGAAGGAGTTTAGGGAGTGTAATAGAAAGGAGGATTGGTCCCTTAAGCAAGATGAAAGATATTGGGTTGATGTGTGGCCAAGGTTTCTTTGGTTTGATCATGTCTCTATTAAGACACCTGGTTTAGTTATTGATTATTATTGTTGTTGCTCGACCAAGGGGTGGGTAAAATTAAATTTTGATGCTGCTTCCAAGGGCAATGCGAGGGCTACTAGTGGTGGGTGTGTTTTTAGAAGTGATGATGGGAAGCCTCTTTGTATTTTGGCTTTTGATCTTGGGATTGACTCTAGTAATATGACTAAGTCTAGATCTCTAGTTTGGAGGTTAAGAGAAGCAAATGATAAGGGTTGGTTATGTCTATAGGTGGAAGGTAACTACAAAATTGTGATTGGTTTTATGTTGTGGGGATTTGTCAAAATTGGCTCTTGGATACCATCATTTCTGAGGCCAAGGGTTTGGCTAACCTCTTTGACAATATTTATTTCAATCACATTGGTAGCAAGGGAAACTCTGTGGTAGATTGGGTAGCTAATATGGGATTTGATCTCAAAGAAAAGGAGGGGATGAATTGTAAATGTTGGAGCGAGAATTATCCTAAGGAGGTGTTATTGCTTCTAGGTAAGGATGTTGGTGCTAGGTAACCCAATAAGGGGGTGCATGGGGCCTTCTTTTTAAATGTGTTTTTTATGTTCATGTAGATTGGATGGGATGGGTTTCATCATGTTTCTATTGTTTCATTTATGTCCATTCATGGTTGGCAGCGATAATGCGATGTTAGGTCTGCTTATGGATTTCTACACTCTCAGTGTCTCTTTCTTTAGTGGTGTGATGGCATTTGGAGACAAGTGTGTGAGATTTAGGAAGAAACAATTAATAAGGGGAAAGCACCCATGACTAGTATGATGGATAGGCAAAGGAAGCAATAGGTTTTGGGTGATGAGATGATAGTGGACTTCATGGAATATTTTGAGAAAGAAATCAAGAATCTTGTTCTTCAACACTGGGTGGTGAGTATTTGGGAGCTGGCTAAAGATTTGGATGGGGATTCCAACATTGGTATTAGAGAAGTTATGGCTGACTTTTTGTTGGACCCAAGCCATGCTTGTGGGTAGAAGAATGTCTTCGATGAAACTAAACTCTTATTTGTGCCCCAATGTTGTTGAATGTTGCTTGTTCCTTCCTCCTCCATGATGATATCAAGGATGTCATTCATCATGCAGAAGTTTATTTCAATTGCATTATGGAACATCTTCATGTGACTACATAGAGATAGTTATGTTTACAACATGCTATGGAGGATATTACAAAGGGGTTAAGATTTTCCTTCTGGTGGAGGCCATTCCTTCATTCTCTAACTATTGTGATGAAGATGGGTCTACTAAGGAAAATACAGTTTCTCCCTTGGGTAAGGATGTCTTATGTGCTAAGTGTCATGATATGATATGTATGGGTTTGGTGCATTCTGGTGGGTTGGGGCCTATGTAATTTGTCCCAGCCCCCAATAAACATTATACTAGTTTGATTTTGTTTAGATGCTAGTTTTTTGTGGGTTAGGTGTTAGTGCTTGTGTTCGATGACTTTGTTTGTTGTTCTAGGTTGGGTGTGGTGGTTGAAGATATGTAATGGGGTTTTTTTACTCATGTATCTTTATTGAACATACTGTTATATATATATGGTTGGTTTTAGCAGTTTTCTTCTATAGTATCAATATCTCATCAATTCTATGATTAGTTGGTTGGCCCTGGGGGCTCCTTGCTTCTAGCATTCGAGGATAATCCCTTTTTTGGTTTGGTTCCTAAATCCTAAACTAGATATACTATCAATATATATGTAATATATTATTAATATTATAGTGTAGTAATATTATATATTAATGTATAATATATTATAAATTAAATAATATATAGTATAAACTATAATTATAATTATACATATTAATTTATAATATATTATAAATTAAATAATACATAATATAAAAATTATAATTATAATTATTTAATATTATTAATCCATTATAATATAATAATTATATTATTTACATTTATAATATATTATATTAAATATTAATTATTATAATCATTATATTAATGACAATTCTATTAAAATAATATAATATATAGTACATATATTAATTATATTTATATTATATTCATTAAAGAATATTATAAATATAATAATATTTTTTTTATATTCATTAAATTATATTATAATATAATATTACATAAATATAATTACATTTCTAATATTACTAATATAACTATTTATATAGTTATATATTATCTAATAATAATTATAAATTAGTATTAATAACAATTTTAATATTATTTTTTTATAATTATTTAAGGGATATATATTTGCAAATAATTATAATTATATTTGTGAATAATTAATATTAAAATTGTTGTTAATAGGATAACTTGAGCTTTGAAAATACCTTTAAAATGTTATAAAAATAAAAATTATTTGAATACTAATTTAGGCTACATATAATAATGATGTCGTAGAGAGCCAATATCGAAGCTATACGTAGTTGTAGAGAAAAGGTTGGGCACTAAAAACAAAGATTGTCCACCATGAAGATTACCATACAAAAGCTCACTTTACGGTATGGTCATAGCATGGATGGTATAGGCAGTGACATCCATGCCCCAGCACATTTTCAGGGCTAGATAGCCACTACCCGTGTACACAACCATCTAATCATTTCAGTTTATTCTAAAAAGTAATCATTTCATAAGTTAAACATTTAAGAAGGAATATTCATTCCAAAAATGGAAAGAGGCTACTAGTTAGTCACATCAATTGGCTCTTCAGTTATCACACATCTAATCAAGCTTTAAATACTAAATCTTGCAGAGCAAAAATAAATCTCATAACGAGGAGAAAAAAAGATGAAAGGATGGAGATTTTAAATTTTAAGGGTAGCCACACCAACTTGAAGTAAATATAGAGTTATAGTCATTAATGGGTTGTTGTACATGCACCAATCTCATCAACTATAAATAGAAATTCAAACTACTAAAGAGCCCTATTATGCATTTGCTAGCTCATGAGTTCAAGCTTTTTCTATGTACACAACTCTGAATTGTTCACTTTGCACTCTGTTGTTTTTTTCATCAAAAGAAAGAGATAGATTTGAGAAGGATACTTTTGCAATTCAGTGCACAAAAATGATGCCAAAAAGGAAAGGAGAAAAGAAGTAGGTTCAATGAGTGGAGTTGCTATTGAAATACAAGGTAAATATTATGCTTAGGATCTCATCCCTGAAAGATCTCCTAGGGAATTGATAAATGTTAAATCTATAAGAAAGGTGTCATGTGTGGATTATAGCCTAGCGCTTGGTTATGTGGATAATATATTTGAAGTTGTGTTGGCCAAACAAACTAAAAATCTTATAGAAGATGCCCATGCTCACATGCTAGAGAAACTATAGTTAGGAGAAGACCAAACCTTTAGCATCTAGATCTAGACCACAACATTGGCCCAATACATGGTCCCCCAAGTGTTCCCCTGTTATGGATTTGTTCAAGCATGCACAAATTACTATGATTCTAAGAATGTAGTTGTCAAGGGTAGCACTATTAGTGACTAATGTAGACATGATGAGGGAAATGCTATGGCTTCCCCACCCTTAGGATGTTTTTCATTATAGTTACAAGAAACTAAAGAAGAAATGGGATACTAGGTTGAAGTAGATAGAATTCCTTAATAAGGAATTGAGGCTTGACAGAAATAATATTGTCCTTTCGTCCATCCCTATTCCCCTTGCTTAGTTCTTAAGTGATATCTATGATGGCTATTCTATGGTTGCCTTTATTTTTAGTTTAGATAACAACAATTTTTCCCTTGATTTTTCATAGGATCCCTTAACAAAATGAAGACCATAAACCATGACCAATTCCTATTTCTAGACTTTGTAGATGTCATTACGGACTCCATGCATGACCAACTAAAAAATTCACAATCACAGGGGTATTTAGATATTCATCTTTCTTTGTACACATGTTATTGTACCAAAATGCCCAACTATTTCACTCTTCCATTACAATGATGATTATGGATGAATGTTTCAACCCTACCATAATAATCTATATGTCGACCTAGACTCGTGTCTTGTCGAAGCTCTTAAACTTCTATAAGATGTTCTTACACTATATGGTGGCAAACCTAAATGATCAACTCACTTATCTCTCAACCAAGCAAGTGAACTTTTTAACTAATGGAAAGGTACTAGATGACTAGTTCTTTGGGGAATAGTACACCATGATTCAATTCCATAGATTTAATGACAAAGTTTTTTGACTTTCCAAGTATGCATCTTATAGAATATTCAACATTGAATACATATAGCAAATCAATGTTATCAATTTTGTTTATGGAGATGGAAGGAAAAATAGAGCCATGTATGATAATCCCCTCTTTTAGAGGTGTCACAACAAATAAGAGAATGTCTAAGAATTTACTTATGCTCAAATTGGTAGACTTGGAGCTAGATTTGATTGAATATTCTTAGACATATGACCTTAACAATTTCATAGTGGACTAAGTTAAAAATATTAAGTCTAAGGAAAAGTTTATGCATAATTTTTTTTCAGAGATTGAAATAAAAAAAACACTACAAATGTACCATATGAACATATATGAAATACTCATTAGCCTTCAACATATATGAACATTATGGGGCAATTACTACAAATGTACCAAGTAATGCAACAAACTCTCACAAAAGGGATGGTGAGGTTTGAGAAGCACATCCATTAGCCCACATCATTTGTACCACCAAAATAACAATCAAAATCCCATCTCCCTTACAGATAATAAGGTAGATGAGGGGATAGGCACCCTCACTAGGGAAAGCATCGGAAGCCTAGGGATCAATACAATAAAGCCTTATGGGGAAAAAGAGAAAGTGTAGATCTTGATTACTTCACCTGGCTTGGATACCTTAAGTATGGAAAAAGTGCCAATTATGGAGAAAAGTGTTCTATAACAACTCCTTCCATCTTCTATAGCTTAAATAAGTATATCTACTACTCTCCCCTTTCTATCTAACTCTATTCTCCTACATGTTACTTCTATTTCCCCAATTTTACTTCAACAAAACCTAGTCTACTATTGTTCCCAATATTTCAATTTCTTCTATCTTGCCACTAATGTTAATGCCCAATGCACTTGAAACTAGTTCTATTCATTCTACCACCCTCTTTCCTTTAGCTTCAACTCAAGTTGCATTTGGTGGAGTAATCTTCTTAGGTATTGTTGCTGCACAATTTGTGCAACCACCTTTAACCTTAACCATCCTCCCATCCACCACTATTGCAACATCTCCCCCTTTGTCTTCTCCACTTAGTGCCTCTAACACCCTAAGAACCATAGTATCTTCATCCTTAAGCAATCCAAGTGTCCCCACTTCTCCATTATTCACTATAACAACTCCTTTACAGCATTTAAGAGCCATAGTTGGTGTATAATATTTTTCCCCTTCCTTCACTCTTTCTATAGCCTAGCTATTCGGTTTAGCTCCATCTCTCCAACAATCCCCTATCTCCTTCAACAATGATGATGCAATCTCCATTTCCCATTAGAGAAATCATAGCACCCTCATATTAGGTGGTGATATATTCATATATGGTTCCTTCTAACACTCCATAAATAGTTACATTAGTTCCCCCACCTAATTCCACCAATAGATGCAAATAGCTATACAAGCTTAAGAAGTTAGATGATCACAAGAGAAAAGAAAATCCATCTCTAACTTAGAATAGGAAAAGAGCTCAATTTGATCTTGCTCAACAATAAATTATGAATGCACACACAAATTTAATCATCAATACAACACAAGATCAAATGAGGCGTGAATATTATTATAAATTCATGCCACAAGAATGAACTTGAAAGAGCCCTGAGATGAGGATAGAGTCAAACTAACAAAGGAAACTCAAAAGAAAATTACCATGGAGTTCTCAAACTAATGAAGGAAACTGAAAAGATAATAATGATGGAGTTATCAAGGTTGGTAAGAAGATAGGAAAAAGGTAATCTTGTTGAGGGGATGAATGATTGTACTCTAGAACTCAATTTTGTGAACAATGTCTTTATGGAAAACAAAATGGCATTTAGTTTTAGTCTAGTTCTCATAACTCTTATAGGGTGTTGGACTTGATTCATTCAAATGTATTTGGACCTAAATGTTCCATTAATTTTTAAGTCTTTGTCCTATGTATCTTTTATTGATGGTTTTTCTAGTACATGGGTGTATTTCCTTATAAGTATATCTTCAGTCGATTTAGGGAGTTTAAGGATCTTGTGGAAAATTAGATTAGTAGGAAGATTAAGTTTTTGAGGATAGAAAATGGTGGTGAGTTTTGATAGATTCTATAAAGAGCACAAGATTGAGAGACATCAGACAACTCCATAGACCCCTCAGGATAATGGAGTTGTAGAGAGAATCAATAGGACATTGATGGAGAGGGATAGGAGTATGCTTTGTGGAGATGCTTGGAATAGAAATTCTAGGTAGAAGTGGTTGCTATGTCTTGTTACCTAATCAATAGGTCTCCTATAACAACTCTTGTTGATAAGACTTTTCATAGAGGAATGGATGGAGAAAAATCCCTCATTACAACATCTTAGAGTTTTTGGTTGTAAGGCGTATGCATGTGTCTAGGGAGAAGCAATAAAAAATGGAGAACAAGGTAGTGAAATGTATCTTCATCAACTATGGTGGTGTGAAAGGGTAAAAGTCTTGGGACCCTATGGATGGAGATGCTTGGAATAGAAATTCTATGGTACAAGTTTTGGGACCCTATGGATGGAGATGCTTGGGATAGAAATTCTAGGTAGAAGCGGTTGCTATGTCTTGTTACCTAATCAATAGGTCTCCTACAACAACTCTTGTTGATAAGACTTTTAATAGAGGCATGGATGGAGAAAAATCCCTCATTACAACATCTTAGAGTTTTTGGTTGTAAGGCGTATGCATGAATCTAGGGAGAAGTGATAAAAATTGGAGAACAAGGTAGTGAAATGTATCTTCATCAACTATGGCAGTGAGTTTTGATAGATTCTATAAAGAGTACAAGATTGAGAGACATCAGACAACTACATATACCCCTTAGGATAATGGAGTTGTAGAGAGAATCAATAGGACATTGATGGAGAGGGATAGGAGTATGCTTGGTGGAGATAATTGGAACAGAAATTCTAGGTAGAAGTGGTTGCTATGTCTTGTTACCTAATCAATAGGTCTCCTACAACAACTCTTGTTGATAAGACTTTTCATAGAGGCGTGGATGGAGAAAAATCCCTCATTACAACATATTAGAGTTTTTGGTTGTAAGGCATATGCACGTGTCTAGGGAGAAGTGATAAAAATTGGAGAACAAGGTAGTGAAATGTATCTTCATCAACTATGGTGGTGTGAAAGGGTACAAGTTTTGGGACCCTATGGCAAAAAGTGTTATGTACAAAAAGGGTGTTATTTTCAGAGAGATTAAGCCTTCTTCCATAGTGTTGTAGCTAGAAGAGGATGGGAAAAAAGATGTGGTTTAACTACCCCCAAATATAGAGAAGGTTGAACTAAAAGCTCATGAAGGACTTAAAAAGGAAGAGAGCATAGATAGTTTAGATAATTCCAAAGAGGAGGTATAAACTCCACCTTAGCTCTTGAGGAGGTCCACTCAACAAAGACAACAACCAAACAAGTATACTCCTCTTGATTGAAGATGTTTTTTTTCTCTTTGATTACTAATATTTATGATCCTAGAATTATGAAGGAGATGATGGATATGTTGGAAACATAAGCATGATGATGAAGAGACTGATGAACTTGACAGTGAGTAGTGTTGTCATTGATGGCAACAAAGTTTAGAGACACAGTTGTGTTGATCCGGAGAAGACCAATGTACCAATCACTCTGCAGATTTGTCTAAATCCTGGTGTACTACCTTCAATGTTCAAGGAACCAGCTTCTTGGTCCACATTCCTCTGCCATGAAGAATCTTGCTATGTGGTTGTAAGGTATTTTTGATGCATACTAAAGGAGTCTAAATCCAAAGTTTCAAGTCTTGAAGCCCTCTAGAGTGAAAGATAAAGTTGACAAAGTATCAGACTCTATAATGACAATATCGGTGACATATTAGAATGCTCCGCATTCCACCATAGATGAATATTTTGCTATGCAGATTTGAGGATAAGTTTATGGATATCGGTGGGGTGTTGTCTCCAAGTGGTAAGCATTTTTGTGGTCCACATGTTGAGTTGTGAGCAAACCATCAATTCATGTTGTTATTACTTCACCACTTGAGCTGACCTAAAGATGTTGAGGTTGTGCAGAGTTAAGTCATGTATGGAATAATGTTATGGGAGTAAATATAGATTATACCGACCTATCTGAATGAGTCACACACTTTGGTTCTCTCCGTAAAGTGTATAGGATGAAGTTTTGGGCCGACATGACAAGAAGTCACATAGTAGATCTATCATGCCAACTTGTTTGATGTTTTCTTGATTGCGGTATATAAACAAGGTTGAATTATTGTGTGTGTGTTGTGAGTTGATGCAAAAGAACTAAGTGGGTGTGGGGGAGTGAAATCTGATGTAGAGAAGGATAAGATAAGATTGTGGTGAAGATGAAGTGTTAAGTCAATATTATGAGATTTAGTGGAATTGTACCTTCAACATAAGTTAGATGCATTACTAGTAGTTCATATTTGGTAGTGAGCCACCTACAGTGAAAATTCTCTTTTATGGATAGTGAGTACTTTTAGTAGTGAGCCTAATTGTAATCAGTATTGTTATTCATATATATATATATATGTGAGCTAATCTTCACCGTGGTTTTTCCCTTTTTGGGTTTTCACATAAAAATCTAGTGTTCATGTGTTATGTATTTTGATGGTTGATTTCATGCTTTCCTTTCTTACTGCAAATTAAATATGCTATGTGGAATGAATGTTTAAATGCTTAAGTGGTTTTAGAGAATACTGATTCACCCCCCCTCTCTTAGTATTCTAGGTTTTCAACAATTGGTATCAAAGCCTGGTTCCTTGGAAGAAGCTTAACCACTTGAGGAAGATCTTGAAGTGTGAACACATGGCACCTAGGAGATATCCTATCCCTTTGAAAGAAATCCCTTCTGTTGAGTTTGCTGAAGAAGACTACATAGTTGACATGAATGGAGAACTTGAATCATCCCTTGAAGATCTGGAAAAAGTTTAATGTAAGAACAAAGATCTAGAAGAAAATATAGAGGAAGTAGATGAATGCATCAAGAAGTTGAGAGAGCAAAACAAGAAATTTAAAGAAAGATACAAGGAAGTAAATGAATAGCTTAATCAATCGAATGAGACAATCACCAATCTAAAAATATAAATTGATGAAGGAAAAAGAATTGAAGAATTCCTAAATGAAAAATTGAAAGGCAAATATGAAGAATGTTCAAGGCTTGAACAAGAAATAGTGGTCTTAACGACTGAGATGGAAAAAGCAAAAATTCAAGAAGACAAATTCAAGAAAAGCTCCATACTACTTGATGAAATGATTGCAAATCAAAAGGCTCCTAAGGATAAAGAAGGATTAGGATTTGAAAAGGGTGAAAGTTCAAAGACAAATCAGACTTCAAACAATGCTAAGAAGAAGAACAATAACCAAAATAAAACTGTAGTCAAGAAGGGTAATAACAGACAAGTCTGAAACCAGAAGAAAAATTTCAAGAAGCCACCTATCATACAACTTGCTACACGAGGTACTCTAGCTACTGTTACTCTTGCAATTAATTTGGACATAAGGCTATGGAATGTAGGAGCAGGATGAATCAAAATGTTCATGTTGAAAGTAAGGAATACTGGGAGGGGGGGTGAATCAGTATTCTACAAAACCACTTCTTAACATGTTCATTAATCCAATTCCCAAAATTAATAACATGAAAGCAGAATAAACATAAGAATAGCAGCCATAAACACATAACACATGGACACCAAGATTTTTACGTGGAAAACCCAAAAAGGGAAAAACCACGGTGAGTGTTAGCTCACAATATATTATGACAACAATACTGGATTAAAAAAGGCTCACTACCATGGGGCTCACTACCTAAAGAAATGCTCACTGTACGTGGACTCACTGTCCACAGAGAGAGAAAGAAGAAAGAAGAAGAAAGAATGGCTCACTGCCAAAAGATGAACTATTGTAAATGCATCTACCATATGTTGGGTCACAGTTCCATTGAAGGTTCAATGTACAGATTCAAAGGTCTTCATTTATTCTGCCCTACTTCTCAACTTAACTACATATACTTTGTTTTCTACCCTTGTTCAACTTCTTCTACTCTACACTCTACTCATAATCCTTCACACTTCAAATTTGTATACACCACACACTCTCACATTACCTCAAAACCTTAATCCATCAAGTATTTATATCTGCAATAAGATTCATCTCATAATCAGGTCGGCAAGCCAGACATGAAGTGTGTAAACAATGTATTCTACCTTGTCGACTGATCATGTGTACAAATAGTAATGCAGACCCAAACAATTATTGAATAATATTCATACTAGTCGGTATCAAACATACAACCACTTAGATTTATTGTTCAAGCAATATACCTTCTCTGCATAAAGATCCAACTGTCTGTCAGCTTGTCTCTTAAGAACATGCTTGACCCAATTCATTTGTCACATCAAAACTTTCACTGCAGACCACAGGAGACTCAAGGATTCATAACCAACATTCATTCTTCACCTCTTAGCATACCGCTAGAACCGCAAGACAAAATATGCCACTGCAAAGAAATGTGGACCCTTTTTCTCAGGCACTGTGCACTATTCCTGTCTTAGTTTTGTTCACCTGAACTTAGATATTTCATAGTATGACTTCTGGAGGAAGTCAGGTCTTGATCATTGGAACATAACATTATTAAATAGCTATGAACAACATACCTAAACCACATATAATGATCTTCTACCGCGGAGGCATACTGACCCAATCTCTGTCATTTACTCTGTATATTGTCCATACTTAGTCTTTTTAGCCTTTCAAACCAAAATACTTTTGTGCCTTGTTGCCAAACTAGGTTGGTCTTTCAGAGTAATGTCTCTTTGGCATGCCATTAAAATCCCTTTGCCTTGTTTCCATCAATGACAACATGCAATCCTTCACCAGAGCAGTGTCTCTTGCCAACAATCTCCCCCTTGGCATTGACTACAACACTTAGTGAAAAATGCTTGTGTCTGCTCCCCCTTACTCTATATTTCTTCTCTTCTTTAGATGTTTGCCCATTTTTCACTCGTCTTCTTCTCCCCCTTTGATATCAATGGCAAAGGTGTATGTACAAAAAGTTAAAATTGTGTCAAAACTGCAAGTCTGTCATACTCTGCCACATATGTACACATACAATCTTCAACTTAATTAGTTGTAGATGAAAGAATATCCTTATTCACAATCTTTAATTGTACAATCTCTTCATCCCATCATTTCTTATCTCTTTCCAAATTTTGGATGTGACCATTTATCAAAAAGACTAATTCTTCTACCTTTTGCGATTCAGAATGTGTGTCAATTTGTGAAGTTACCTGTGCTTCAACTGCAATACTGATCATTGAATCTAACTTGGGACTAATTTGTCCTCTCAACTGACACATTTTATTTTTCATCTGATCCTTCTTATTTACAAGATCACTTTAACTCATTATGAATATTAATTACTTGTATTTCTTTGTTGCTCACTAACTTAGCTACTGGATCAAATGATTTGGAAATATTTATCAGCTGCAGTTTCAGATCTTTTATCTTTTCTTCTAGCTCTTTTGTGGCTATCTGCCAAGATAAACAAAATTTGTATAGGTCACTTGCTTCTTTGATAGCACTCTATATGCCTTTCATTTTATTGTCTAGTAGAGCTTTGTCATTCACTATCATAATAGTCAACTCAATTAATCTTTTCTCATCAAATTCTTGTCTCACTTTTGTCTTAGCAGATTTCTCAAAAGATTCAAAATGCTCACTTACAGAATTTATGAGTCCTTTTAATTGACTTATTGAAGATAAAGAGGTGTCCTTCTGATATGATGGCATCAGATTCTCTAAAATGTTGGATGCCTCACCAATCAGTTCACTATCCTGTATGTGAAACTTCAAAATTTCTACATGTGCCTTTGCCTGCACAATTGATACCAGTTTAAATTTCTATACAGGGGACATTGAGTCTAGATTTATTGGTCCTTGCAAAAATTCAGGCTCATCCAAGACCTATTTCTCTTTCTCCAAAAAGTCTTTAATCAACTCTGTAGTGTCTCTTGCTAGAACAAAGACTTCTTCTTCTTGGTTTGGCTTTGGAGCATCTAAATCCATAGCTTCATTTGAACTATCCTTTTGTTTTTATGTAGGGGCTTCCTTGTCTTGTTTTTCTTCTTGATCATTAGCTTTATCTAACTTCTCAGTCTTCTCCATTTCTATCTTGTCACCTGTTTGTTGTTCCGGAGGGAGACTAGTCTTAATAACTGTAGCACGGGCTTCCTTCTCTTTATCTAACCCTTGGTCCAAATTCACTTCTAGAACAGATGTATCATCTCTAACATTTGTTTCATCATTGTCATAAATTGTTAGAAGATGAAACTATCTTAGCACTCTCAAAGTAATTTCTTCAGTCTGCTTTACTACTTTCTCAATGTCATTTGACATGAGAGCATTCATCCTTTTCTTGGTTCTAAAGTCCTTGTAGAGTTCTTTGGAGATTCTTGATTTGTCTTCTGGAGTAATTTCTGGACATAGCATTATCAATGTGTGCTCTCTGATTTCGACACCCTTAGGCATAGCGGCTTCTTTCCTTGAAGACATTATACTGCCTAAGCTTCTAGGGAGATCATCAATAATTTCAATGAGGGCTTTGTTGTAAATGTTCAAATATTCTATAGTGGCATACTCAATGATCCTCTTATCAGCATCATTATATTCATCATATAATAAGGTAATGGGTTTCAGATTTCCATCAATTGTGATGACCCTCAAGACTTCCTCTAGACTCATTGTGGCTTCTTCTATTTGAGGCTCTTCTTGCCTTGGCCTTTTCTTAGTTTTACCCTTACCGGAGGGTTTTTCCTTGCTGCTTCTGAAGGTTTTGGTGCCCTTAACCTTCATCTTCTTTACCTCTTCATCTGACTCCATTTCTTCTTCATTTGTTTTGCCCAAACTAACATAAATCCTTCTTCCTTTTATTTCCAGTCTTTTTGAGCCTATATCAATAGATTTCTTGGTGGATTTTTTCATACTTGCTAATGATGTGGGACCAAAGGAAGTAGTAGTAGAACCTCTTGTTGTTCTTTTTGTTACTTCAGGCCTCTCTGGTTTCTTCTTAGGCTCTTCTGGAGCCTTGACTAGTTCATTTTCTTTCTTTTCTTCTGCTACCCTTTCAGCTTGCAGTTTTTCCCTTGCCTCTTTCACTTGTTCTTTTGTGAAGCCTTGTCTCAGGGCGTAATCCTCTGCTACCTTCTACATTTTCTTAGAGATTTTAGGTTTTCTTACTTCAACATAAAATTTTGTAGATAGTTCTTCATAAGTTCCAAATCTTTCCTCTTTGGAGTCCCAGGGCTTGCTTAGCACGTGTTGTGCACAGTTATCCAATATTGCTCCATCTACTTCATAGCCCATTGGCATAACCCAAACAGTTCTTGGCTCAATAGCTTCCATCATGCATTGGTCTTTGGTTACAATGAAGCATATGTCATTCTTATATTTTTCCACAATTGCTTTTGGAATTCTTTCTCTTGATTGCATCATTCTCTGGAAGTTCTTGAAATAGCTCCATATGGCTGCATTTTATTCATCATAGCTTCTAATACTATTTAAATGATCCCTAATTTGTACAACAATTGGCTAACTATTTAACCAAAACAAGTTCTTTATCTTTGGCAATTCATGCATGAAGTAGAAAAATAAACAGATGATCAGCGTACCAAATTTGAAGGGATATTTGCTTTCTTTTGTCTTCTTCAAATTTATTATAACTTGTTGTCAGAGCAATTCACAGATATCATAGTCTGCATTCTCCTTGATCATCTAATATGCAATGTATATAACAGTACCAGAGACAAAGTTCTCCTGATTGGTGAAATAGACTTTGTATCCTAACACCATGGATGCAAATCTTACAGCATGATCTTTAATATCATTGATTGTTAAAGCCCTTTTATCAAATTTCACTCCGGTGGCCGCCATTACTGTGTTATTTTTTACAGCTTTCAATAGGGGTACACTACCAGTAGAGCTTAGTCTAGTTACAGCCCTAATTGCATCCTTGGTGATCTTGAAGGGCTAACCCAACCACATGAATTCATCATGGATTCTGCTCAAAACATACTGGACCCATTCATCTTCCACAAATGTAGGGAAGTCTTTATATTGAATGAATTTCTTCTCCTCCAGAACTTTGTATTCTTCTTTTAGCTCAAATTGATCACCGCCTAGATGATTCAGATACAAGTCTAAGAATCTGTTGACACCATGCTCTTCTAGGGCAACATGGACGTAAGCCCTAACATCCTCCGCATGCATAAATCCATGTTGAATGTCTGAAAATACACCCATTTGGTCGACTTCGGTTGATTTGAATGGATGTTTCTTAAATTTTGGTTGGGCTCGCTCAATGATATCCACCACTTGTGGTGTTGCCATTTCCAAGAATAATTGAACAAATTTGCGGTAGGGTTTCAAATAGAAAATACCTCTTTATCTAGATTAGGGTTTCCTTCATTTGAGATTGATTTGGCTTGAATCACTTTAGAAATCTTTGAGTCACTTAAAATTTACTTCAATTTGCCTTAGACACTTGATAGTTTGATTGCAGAATGAATTTTCCATTGAATGAGCTCCTTTTTAATTCTTGACTTCATCACCATAAATGCTCCTAAAACGATGTCAAACACATCTCTGTAGGATGTAGTCTACTAGGATTGTTCTGCAATGTTCCGCATTTGATCCTTTTCTTCCAAAATTTCCTTCAAAAGATCTATCATATGAATCCTTTCAACATATCTTCATGTTGGGTCTAAGCACTAACTATCTAGCTGGGGGATTTAGATTTTGATTGCAGCTCCCCCTGAGCTAGAGTTCACAATCTACTTCCCTGAAGAAATATCTGCACCAGAAACTAGTGCGGATCCATCTTTGGTATTATCAACATCTTTCTTAACCCAGACCTTGCTCATTTCTTTCTTGGTTTCCACTGGATCAATTTTGTTCTTGCCTTTATCTTCTCTCTGTTTTGTTTTCCTCTTCTCTGTAGGATAATCTCTTTTTACAATTATGCATCTGCAGAATCTTGCAATGTGTCCAAACTTGTTGCAATTGTAGCATGCCACATTTCTTTTTCCTTGGTTCCTTCTATTGATTGGATTTGATCTACATTGATTAGCCATATGTCCAAATCTATCACACGCAAAACACTTTCCATTGAATGATTGAGCATTCCTTACATTATAAGAACCATTTCTTACCAGACTTCTGCATTCAATTGACCTATGACCAATTTTCTTACAATTGAAACATTGACCAGAGAATGATGGAACATTCTAATTTATTCTACTCCTACACTGAGTAGCGTTATGACCAAACTTATTGCAATTAAAACAATGGCCATTGAAAGATGGGTACCTTTGAGCATTTGGTTGTCTGACGGAGGTCTTCTAGGTCTTCTTCTTTGATTTCTGAATTGGTTCCCTTTATTTTGTTTCGACATAGTGTTTCCTTGATATGATTTTGAACCTTCTCCTTTCTCAAATCCCAAACCTTGCTTGTCACCAAAACTCTTTTGACTAGCAATCATCTCATCAAGTTTTGTAGAACTTATCTTGAACTTTTCTTCATAGCTCTTATCTTTTTCCAAGTCTATTTTTAGGCTCACAACTTCTTTTTCTAGTTTGGCATATTCTTCTATCTTTCATTTTACCATCAGATTTAGATCTTCTTCTACTTTAGCTCTTTCTATAACTTCCACTTTCAAATCATCCAGGGTTTCATTTGCTAATATCAACTATTCACTAACATCTCTGTATTTTTCTTTAAATTTCCTGACTTGTTCTTTCAGCTTTAGAATGCATTCATCAGTTTCTTGTATGTTATCCTTCAGATCCCTAATTTCTACTTCAGACTTTTCAAGATCAATAAGAGTTGCTTCTAGTTCAAAGTTGTTTTCATATGAAAAGTTTCCATACCTTCTGGCTGCCATGAGTGAACTCTCCTAAATCTTCCTCAAGCTGTTAGGCTTCTTCCAAGGAACCTTGCTTTGATACCAATTGTTGAAAGTAAGGAATACTAAGAGGGGGGGTGAATCAATATTCTGCAAAACCACTTCTTAACATGTTCATTAATCCAATTCCCAAAATTAATGACATGAAAGTAGAATAAACATAAGAATAGCAACCATAAAGACATAACACATGGACACCAAGATTTTTACGTGGAAAACCCAAAAAGGGAAAAACCACAGTGAGTGTTAGCTCACAATATATTATTAAAATAATACCAGATTACAAAAGGTTTACTGCCATGGGGCTCACTGCCCAAAGAAATGCTCACTGTATGTGGACACATGGTCCATAGAGAAAGAAAGAAGAAAGAAGAAAGAATGGCTCACTGCCAGAAGATAAACTTTTGTAAATGCATCTACCATATGCTGGGTCACAGTTCCATTGAAGGTTCAATACATAGATTCAAAGGTCTTCATTTATTCTACCCTGCTTCTCAACTTAACTACATATACTCTATTTTTGGCCCTTGTTCAACTTCTTTTGCTCTGCACTCTACTCATAATCCTTCACACTTCAAATTTGCATACACCACACACTCTCACATTACCTCAATACCTTAATCCATCAAGTATTTATATTTGCAATAAGATTCATCTCATAATCAGATCGACAAGCTAGACATGAAGCGTGTAAACAATGTATTCTACCTTGTCGACTGATCATGTGTACAAACAGTAATGTGGACCCAAACAATCATTGAATAATCTTCATACAATTTGGCACCAAACATACAACCACTTAGATTTATTGTTCAAGCAATATACCTTCTCCGCATAAAGATCTAACTACCTGTCGACTTGTCTCTTAAGAACATGCTTGACCCAATTCATCTGTCACATCAAAACTCTAACTGCGGACCATAGGAGACATAAGGATTCATAACCAACATTCATTCTTGATCTCTTAGCATACCTCCAGAACCGCAAGACAATATATTTCACTGCAGAGAAATGCGGACCCTTTTTCTCAAGCACTGTGCACTATTCATGTCTTAGTTTTGTTCACCCGGACTTAGACATTTCATAGTATGACTTCTGGAGGAAGTCGGGTCTTGATCATTGGAACATAACATTATCAAATAGCTATGAACAATATACCTAAACTACATATAATGATCTTCTACTGCAGAGGCATACTGACCCAATCTCTGTCACTTACTCTGTATACTGTCCATACTTAGTCTTTTTAGCCTTCCAGACCAAAATACTTTTGTGCCTTGTTGCCAAACTAGGTTGGTCTTTCAGAGTAATGTCTCTTTGTCATGCCAGTGAAATCCCTCTGCCTTGTTTCCATCAATGACAACATGCAATCCTTCACCAGAGCAATGTCTCTTGCCAACAGTTCAATCATTCTCTAGTCAATGTTTTACATGTCAAAGAATTGGTCATAGAGTTGGTGAATGTAGAAATTAGATGATGAATGGCTATAATAAGGGTATGATGGATTTATCTTTCAATGGTTACTATTATACATGCAATGGATTTGGGCATAAGGCTAATCAATGCAGAACAAGAATGAATGGAAGTAAGCTTGTTCAAAATGTCAGATGTTATGAATGCAACAAATTAGGTCATATTGCTAAATTTTGCAGAAGTAAGAATGTGAAGGTTAATCCGGTAAGGAAGAGTGATCTAGTGAAAAATGTGGATCTGGTAGAGATGAAGAAAGAAATAGACAAGATTTGAAAAAATAAAGAAGAAGTGAAGGATGAGGTTGTGCCAGTCTCTGGTGCAGATGTTTCCTCCTGAACCTAAGTAGAAAGCTTTGGCTTAGGGGGAGCTTTAATAGACAAACTTTAATCCCCTACCAAAGATACGGTGTTGACACTCTTAGCACATGGATATGTGGTGTAGGTTGACATGCTTGACCTATTGGAGAAAACACCAGTGAAAAATGTCTTATTGCAAAAGATTATGGAGCAATTGAAGGTGACTATGCATCACAATTGAAGCTTTAATAGCTTTAATAATCTGTGCATTGAATGCGAATTAGGTTTTGGCAAAAGGCAGTTTTTATGCAATCTCTCTTAACAAGAAGATCATTTGCAATCAAGATTTGAAGAGAGAAAGTGAAAGAGCAAGGAGAAGATAATCAAACCCTAACTGGAAGAGATTGAAAGGTATTTACAGTTTTCTATCTTGCCCTAAAAATTTTTAGTAGTATTTTAAAAATGTTTACTCCAGAATTCATTGATGTAGTGGACTAACCTCACCCTAAGTTCAAACGACATCCGTTCAAGTCTATGGAGATGAATCCGAATGGTGCCTTTTCAGATATTCCATATGGTGTTTTACATACAGAGGATGTGAGTATGTATATCCATACAAAGATGGAAGAATACAATCATGCAAAACTGGGAGAAGTATGGGTGAATGAGTTAACCGATGATGAATTTGAGTTGAAGACCGAGTTTAAGGGTTTGATTGAGAAGAAATTGGATGTATGCAATAACTTTCCTATCTTTTGTTATGAAGAGGCATGGGTTAAGTATGTTTTAAGCCACATTCATGACAAATTCATGTGGTTGGATCTACTGTATATGATAAGCAAGGATGCCATTAAGCTTGTGACAGGGTTATGCTCCACTAGACCAGTTCTGGCATTAAAATTAGTGAAAATGATGTGGTGATGAAGCTCACCAGAGCAAAGTTTGACAAAAGAGCCCTAACTATAAATGATATTGAGTACCCTGCTGTGAAGTATGCATCTATGATGATTGGATACAAAATATACTTCACCAAAAGAGAGAACTCAGTCTTTGCAACTGCTATCAACACAACGTATGAAATGGTTAAAAATGGTGCAGACTATGACTTGTGTGAACTGCTAAGACAATAATTAATGGAGAACCTGTAAAATACTAGAGACTCCAAGTACCCCTTCAAATTTGGTACTGTAATTATTTGCTTACTATTTTACTTTCTCAGAGAAATTCCTGGTACAAAGAACATTGTATGGCTTGGACATGTTCTAGTAGCAATGCAAATCAAAGATCATGTTAGTTTTTTCCCAGACTGGATGTTTTTTCCCAATTATCCCTACAAGGTAGCCACCATTTGATCAATAGGATTCTTGGGCCAAGGGCCAACAGTACAGGAGATAGACTCTATAGATATCTCCTCTTCTTCTTTAGGCTCTACAAAACCAAGGGGGGTATTCCCTATTCAACACCCATGAGATGCTTCTATGAATCAGCTAGGATGTTGATACAAAGCAGATAAATCCTCCTTTATGTAGACCAAAACTGTGAGATAAGTGCAAAGGGGCCAGCTTTGGGCCTATGTTCAGTTGTGAGACAAAGGATTTTGGTCCTAAAACTACTTCTAAATGTCCTAAAGGTTTGTATTTGAAGTTTGAGTTTGTTTTTGGTGTTTGGATGCAAAACTAGGACCTTGGGTGTAACCTCAATACAAGACTAGATTGGTGCCTATCTCAGGGCTCAGAGTCAATAGACATACACATGTGAATGGTCAGCATAAACATATACCAAAGACTGGATATCAGGGGGATTTTTCAGGATCTACCTTACAGATACTTCCCAAAATTTAGTATTTTGTCATCTCTGCTTATAAACATCCTCACTACAATATATTCTTCCCAACACTTAACCTAAAACATTTAATCTACTCCTTGAGCAGAAGTAAAAAGTCAAGCATTCAATACAGGAAACTTATATTCTAGAATCTTAAATACCCCTTAGCTGTTTAGATTCAGAAGCAGAACACACTCAGTTTGGAGACAGATAACAGAACACATGCGATGCAGCATTACTCGTTTAAATCAACATGAAACCAATAAATTTATGCATGAAACATACAACATGAGATTCATAAACTCACAAGACACCCAGGACAGAGCCACCAATGAAGTTGTATTTTATCACAACACCAAAAAATTGTCCAGTTTTCCAACCACAACAAATGAGTAACACAGCCTACTATATACAACAGGAAGGTGTACTCAGCATTAATCACATGGCAATTCAAAATTTGCCAGATACAATGCATCATGAGAAGTGGTGCTCCCAACATTGAATGCAACAGGTAGAAGAGGAGGCAGGGGGTGGTTGGACTCGAGCCCTGTGCCGTCGCTTGGGGATTTTCAACTTCAATCAGGTGGTTGATCTGTCCATGCCTTCACCCATACCCCTGTAACATCCGCCATTAATGGCATACTAACTCGCAGTCTTAGGAATGTAGTATACTGTGCGTTTTGCAAGTTTCCTGCCAAGAAATAGATGCATGCACAAAGAAGACCCTCCGTTTGAATAGAACCATCGATTTATCTCTACCCACCAAGATCTACGGCCTCAAATTGAATGGGCAAGCCGCTGACCAATCGGATCATGCCACGCGGGCGTATCCTGCTGACTTTTCAACTATGTGAGAACTGATTATCCCACATTCACCCCGCAGCAACCCTTCCAATACTTTATAAGCAGGACCATACCAAAAGACAATAGTCGATGATTTTTCTCCTGACGACGCCAATTCAGACCTCACTGATGATCCTCCTGCTGAGCTCATCTGATATGCAATATCACCCTGATATTCAATACCAGCCTGATGATCACCCTCATCGGTGCAACCTGATGCATCGGAGAAAGATCCTCCTCATCATATTCGTACCATACATCTCACCGATGATCCTCCTATACTTATTCATGTCCTCATTGGTGATTGGTGGGACCCCCATCATATCTGTTGATAATAACTATCATGCTGAAAACCACATGGTGCATCCCATCAGACCCTGATGACGTCATCGTCACATGGCATGGGGTGATATTCTGCGACAAGGGTGATATTCGTAAGATGATTGATATTGAAATATCACCCCCCACAAGAATATCAGCCTGACTGAAGCTTCGACACAACATTGGGGTGATATTTGTAAGATGATTGATGCTTGAAATATTACCCCCCACAGAATATCAGGTCGTTAGACAGGCAAATATCAACCCTTATGTAAAATTGATGTTTGCACTTCACGGATCAAGTTATTATGAGGTGATAATATAACATCGGGGTGATCATGCCTAAGATGACTGATATTGAAATATGACCCCCCCTGCGAAATATCAGCCTGACAAAAACCTTGACTTAACACTTTTTGCTTGAAACTCAGACCTCATGTGCAAGCACCAACATTGGCTCTAACTGGGGACGTGCAGGCACAAGGCTGTAGCGAGAACCAGACCACCTCCGGGTAGACCAGGTAAAACACAAAAAAGGCAAAACACTGACTATACAGAGCATTTACAGACAATTTACACATAGTTTACAATTGCGCACAAAAGATAATCACTTATGAAATGTAAAGTTTAAGGAATTGGCCATGCACAGGCAATTCCAGTATCTCACCATTTAGGGCCTGGAGAAAGTAGGAGTCTTCTCCATGAGTATTGCTGATCAGGTATGGGCCCACCCATAAGGGCTCAAATTTACCATGCTTACCCTTATCCTGGCTCCTTGCATTCCAAATAAGGACTAAATCATCTACCTAAAATTTTATTTCTGTAGTCCTCTTATCAAATAGATATTTTACACTATGTTGTTTCTTGATGTTTGTCTTGTGTGTCTCTCTTCTAATTTCATCCAATGCAACCAACTGATTTATCCTTTTAGTCATTGAATCTTCAATCTCTTCATCATTTTCTTGTATGAATCTATAAATTGGCAAGAGATTGTTTATAGGCAGCCTGGCTATTGTGCCATATACTAGATCAAAAGGTGACCTTCCCGTTGATTTTTTCACTGTTATTCGGTCAGCCCATAGTGCCATCTTCAGCTTTAAATCCCATGCTCTTTTGTTCCTGTCTACCATCCTTTTGATGATTTTCATGAGGCTTTTGTTACTTGACTCTGCTTGACCATTTCCCTATGGATGATATGGTGATGCATATGACAAATCAATCCTATATTTGTTGCAAAAATCAACAAATTCACCAGTTCTGAAGCACATGGCATTATCTGTGACCACTTTGAATGGCACTCCAAATCTAATAATAATATTTTCCAAAATAAAATCCATCACCACCTTGCTTGTGGCTTTCTTAGTTGGAATGGCTTCAATCCATTTGGTGAAATAGTCAGTAGCAACCAAAATCCAACTATATCCTCCACTTGATTTTTCTAAAATTTTCCCTTATAAATCAATTCCCCACTGCTAAAATGGAGCCTCCATAGTTACAGTTCTCAGGGGTAATGCACCTTCATATTTTAGTTTTCTTGAGAACCTTTGGCAAGAATCACATCTCCTTACCATCTTTTGTGCATCTGAGAAAAGAGTTGGCCACCAATAGCCTGCTCTAAGAATTTTGTGGGCTGTTGTCTGGGCAGTATACTGTCCACCACACACCCCTTTGTGCACGTCATTTAAAACATTCTTAGCTTCATTTTCATCCACACACCTAAGTAGTACACCATCAGGATTATTCCAATACAACTCTCCTTGAATAATGATGTACTTGATTGCATGTAGCTTCAAGGTCCTTTTCTGACTATCACTAAGATGGGAAGGACAATTCAAATTCTGCAAGTAATATATAATATCCTTGTACCATTCAGATTCTAACACATTTACAATTTCATTCTGAACTACATTCACTTGGCATGCTTCCAGATTTGACTGTGTCATCATTTTATCCAAACCTTGTCCCCTTACCAGTTTTGTGATCTGTATCTCTATGTTGAATTCTTGTAATTTGTTTGTCCACCTGCATCTTCTTCCTGTTACCTCCTGCTGAGTAAAAATATCCTTGACTGCTGCATGAGGCACATATGCAACTATTTGAGATCCTACTAGATATGGCCTAAAGCTTTTGACTGCTCTAACCAATGCATATGCCTACTTCTCCATGATATCATATTTCAACTCAGCTGCCTACAATGACATGCTAAAGAAAGCAATAGGTTGTTCAAAACCATCTTCATTTTTCTATAATAAGCATGCAACAACAGTATGAAAAGAAGCAAATGAAAACAACTGAAATGGATTAGAAAAATTAGGAGATTTTAACATAGGAGCCATCTTTATAGCCTCTTTGATGTTCTAAAATGATTTAATTGCTTCACCTTCCCACTTGACAGTTGCACCCTTCTTCAACATTTTAGAAATATCCTTTGTGATTTCTGCAAAGTTGGGGATGAATCTTCTAACAAAATTAATCTATCCAAAGAAGGACTGAATACCTTTCACTGTTTTGGGAACTTGAATCCTGTCAATTGTAGCAACCCTTTCAGGATCAATCCTAACTCCATCCTTGGAAACAATGTGTCCCAAAAGTTTTCCTTCCACTACCCCAAAAGCACATTTCTTTGGGTTGAGTGAAATGCCATATTCCAATGCTCTAATAAAAATATGTTCCAAGTGCATGCAATGTTGCTCTTCCCTCTTTGAATAGGCAGTCAGATCATCCTGATATACAACCAAGATTGAGTCAATCAACCCTGCGAAAGCAACATCCATAGCCCTCTGAAATGTGGCACCTACATTTGTTAGTCCAAATGGCATTCTTACATATACATAGGTTCCCCATGGAGTGGTGAAGGCAGTTTTATATTGTTTAGATTCTTTTACCTTCACCTGATTGTATCCTGAAAATCCATCCATCATGGATAGAATCTCACAACTAGTTACTTTCTGTAGCATAGCTTCCATGTTAGGCAAGGGATAATTGTCCTTTAAAGAGGACAAATTCAGATTTCTAAAATCAACACAAAGTCTTATATCACCATTCTTTTTTCTAACTGGGACAAGATTAGACACCCAAGTTAAATGTCTGATAGGCACAATTATTCCAGCCTCCCTAAGCTTCTTGAGTTCTTGCATTTTTGGAGCCAAAGTTGGGTTGATAGGTCGTTGTTTTTGTCTGAATGGTTTAGCTCCAGGTTTCAAAGGGATCTCATGCTAGAATAGGTCTTCTCTATACGCTTTTAGGTCCTCATATGACCATGCAAAGATATGTTTATATCTTCTCAACAATGCAATCAGCATGTTCCTGATGTGTGGTTTGAGCTGTTTGCCAATATATACCTTTTTGGGGGCATGAGATGTCCCCAAGTTTATCTCCTCCAAGTCATCCTTGTTTGTAGGAGATACTTTTGAAATAAATTGGTCCCTATTGTCAAATGCTCTTTCTAAAGCAACTAACCCTCTGGGGATTTTATTTGTCTTCAGCTGAATTACTTCTTTCCCCAAAAGAGTCTCTTTTCCATCTACAACCTCCACAAAATTTTGAAAATCAATCTCTTGGTTCTCATATTTATCTATGCAGTGCAGGAATCTTAATAAATCTTTATCATCATCAAATATTTGCCAACTGCATATATTTTTTGGTACTGCAGGTTTAATTTTGACCTCAACATTTGTAATATCAGACAAAGTTATATCATCTGGCCTAATGGCCACATTAGCTAAAAAATTTGCCATGACATTTTTTGATCTTTCTATCCAGTTTATTGAAAATGCATCAAACAATTCAATTATGTCCCATACAGCATGCTTATACTGTTTTAACCTCTTATTTTTTGAAGCATACTTATCTCTAACCTGGGATACAATTAACTCAGAATCTTGAAACACTTTTATCATCTTAATTCCATGCTTCAGAGCCACATTCAATCCAAGTAACAAAGCTTCATATTCTACAATATTATTTGTGCAAGCAAACTTTAACAAAAAAGAGAACTTTAGAAGCTTACCAGCTGGAGACAAAAACACAACTCCAGCACCAGAGCCTTCCTTTGAACATGCTTCATCAAAATACATGGTCCATAGACCCTATTGGCCCAACTCTTTAATGCACGCATCTCTCCTTTTGTTTTCTTGATCATCTGAGACAACTCTAAAATTTTCACAGTCAGTGTCTACAAAACAGATGTGCTCCTCTGAATCTTGATCTTCAACTGTCTCTTGTGACCTTCCTTCTCTAACCAGTTTGACATCTTTTCCATTCATTGGGATCATAGCATATGATAGGTCTAGTTGCATACTTCCACTAATCAATGTTGCCCATCTTCTTGACAACAACATACCATATTGTGGCTTTATGTCAACCACTGTTATGTTCATTCTATATGTTTTTTCTGGATATGCTACTAACCTGAAAACCACATCCTTCATGATTCCAATAATGGGTACCTCCCTAGCATCCATTGCATAGCATTTTCCACATGCCTTGTCTATTTTCAACCCAACTTGTTGCATGATAGCCAAAGGCATGATATTTGTTGATGCTCCAGAATCAAGCATACAATTCCTGATTGTTTTTCCATTAATAACAAGGGAGACATAAAATGGCTCAACCTATGATGGACATTTTGTCATGGTCACCCCCAAATAAACCTTAGGAACCTCATCCTCTTCGACACACGAGGCTTGTTTCTTACCTTGAACCTCAACATTTTGCTCAGCCTGACAAGCTACCCCTGAAATTAAGGACACTACCTTATTCCTGATTTCTTCAACCTTCATCAGTTCCATCAACAGAACAGAGACCTTTACCTGGGACAAGACTTGAGTTATATCAAAAGGAGCATAATTTTGTATGATAGTTGTAGCCTGTTCCAAGGATCTACTCCTATCCTGAACTGATCCAGCTTTAATCTTAGCAGCGCGCTAACTGTTATCCATGACCTGAGGATTCTTATTTTGATCCCCATCTTGAGGGACTTCATTTTCTGACTTTTGAAAATCATGACCTATTTTTTTCTTAAAATTCTTCTTATTACTATTCCATTGTGTCCTTGGCGGTTCAACCTTCTTATGATTATGCACTGATTCTGGTTGACGCAGATCGCTCACCTGAGCTCTACCTCTGAGGTTATAATTGCTCTTGACTTAAGCTATTGCTGCAGCTATGAGAGTTCTAATTTCTTTATTAGAAGGTCTCCTCAGGTTATTCAGAAAAATACGTGAGTCCTGAGCGTATGCATAGTTATCTTCATCATCACCATCTCAGGAAACCTGCTGGCAAACCTGAGTCCCATAACTTGTGCTTTCATTTGCATCATAGGAAGAATACTCACAATTTGTGGACAACATATTTACATTATCATCCTCCACACAATGTGGATCATTGCACTCATTACAGGCAACAGCATTATTATACAGAGACTGAGCAATCATACATTGCGACTGTGAGTGAGGCATCTGACATATTATGCACCACGGGGTGTCATCAACAATATTAACAGCCTTCTTCAAAGGATCAGGAGTTTCCTTAACATTTTGAGCCCTTTGGTTTGTGTTGTTATGTGGAAACATGGGTTTACCATTATGCCAATTAGTGTTATATGGCATGTCATGCAATGATGGCCTCTTTTCTTGTCTCTGGTAAACTTGCCTATCAGGACCTATTCCCTTTTCATTTTTAGCAAGTCTATAACTTAAGTCCTTAACAACAGTTGTCAATTTATCTAATTTATACTCAGAAGTAGATGCATTACCTTGAGTACTTTGAGGCTTATTTGGATTTTGCAAAATCTTCACATCATCCCTTCTATTTGTCTTACCAGATGCTTTCCTATTGTTTTCAATATTTATTGCAATCCTGAAAGCATCCCTGAGGCTAGTAGGGCCCTTAGCTCTTAATCCATAGGTTGTTTTGGCATCAAAAGCATTTATGTACAGCACCATGCACATTGGCTCATTAGGTCTTATGTGATGTGGCAGTTTGTTTAACACTTTAGTGAATCTAGCATTGAAATCTGCAACCTGCTCATTTGACCCCCTAGTGATACTAGTGAATTCATTTACAAAAAAAGCTTGGGTCAATTTTGTCACCATATTGCTCCTTAAAAATCTCTTTGAAATCATCCCATGATGAGATAGTCCGGTCAGGCAAACTTTTATACCACTCCCTAACTTCATCAACCAAGGACTGCATAAAAAATTTCATAAAAATATCTTCATGCTCAACCTCAAAGTTGTCCATGACATTCTGAAAAGCCTTCAAGTGGTCCTCACCTGATACAACATTATTTCCTAAAAATTTTGGCACCTATGGCCTCACATGTTTGTCAATGGGATTAGGGTAACCAGGAATGCCATTAAAAACTAATTGTCTGAATCTATCCAGCTACATAAGTTGTCTACCAAACTGATTAATATTGACATTTCTATCAGCATTTTGATTTCTCACATTATTTAATGGTACTCTAGCATTGTTTGTATTCTGTCTCTGATCATTTTGCTGATGATGGATTTCATTTCTTTGTTGGTTTCTCAGCATATCTGCATTATCAAGGGTGGGGACTGTATCATGCTAGGCAGTTCTCAGAGCTTGTACCCTCTATCTTATGTCATCTCTAATCTTCACAGCTTGTAGATATTCTAATTCAACCCTCAGGCTTTTGATTTCTTCGGCTAATTCTTCATCTCTAGGCATAGAAGAGGATGGTCCTTTTCCATACTGGTCATCATCATCATCCCTTGGGGATTTAGCTTCTTAAAATCTATCATGGGGATCTAAGAAAGGGCATTCTTGGAACACTTCTGACCTCATTCTCAATCTGTCACCTTGTTGTTTCTTAAATACATCTTAGATTTCAGCCTCTGTATTTCAAAAACAGGGTGCCTGCTGCTTTGAAGATCTAAGATTATTTTGGATATTACCATTATTTCTGGGAGAACCTTCATGACTGGCTGGGACAGTCCTTTTTTCCTGTACATCATTTTTCTAGGTAACTCTTCAAACAGAGGATTACGCAGGGATCTTCTCCCTTGCATACAAATATTTACTTTACCGGTTGGGAGATTGTTCAGAGTCGCCACCTACAAATAGGAATTATTTTCTTTTAAATCAGGGTTCTTACATAAAGAGCTCCCTAGTAGAGTCACCAAATTTGTTGGTTTTTTCCCAAATTGGATGCTTTTTCCCAGTTATCCCTACAAGGTAGCCATCATTTGATCAACAGGATTCCCAGGGTAGGGGCCAATAGTACAGGAGATAGACTCTATAGATATCTCCTCTTCTTCTTTAGGCTCTACAAAACCAAGGGGGGTATTCCCTATTCAACACCCATGAGATGCTTCTATGAATCAGCTGGGATGTTGATACAAAGCAGATAAATCATCCTTTATGTAGACCAAAACTATGAGATAAGTGCAAAGGGGCTAGCTTTGGGCCTATGTTCAGTTGTGAGACAGAGGATTTTGGTCCTAAAACTACTTCTAAATGTCCTAAAGGTTTGTATTTGAAGTTTGAGTTTATTTTTGATGTTTGGATGCAAAACTAGGACCTTGGGTGTAACCTTAATACAAGACTGGATCAGTGCCTATCTCAGGGCTCGAAGTCAATAGACATACACATGTGAATGGTCAACATAAACATATACCAAAGACTAGATATCAGGGGGATTTTTTAGGATCTGCCTTACAGATACTCCCCAAAATTTAGTATTCTGTCATCTCTGCTTATAAACATCCTCACTGCAATATATTCTTCCCAACACTTAACCTAAAACATTTAATCTACTCCTTGAGCAGAAGTAAAAAGTCAAGCATTCAATACAAGAAACTTATATTCTAGAATCTTAAACACCCCTTAGCTGTTTAGATTCAGAAGAAGAACACACTCAGTTTGGAGACAGATAACAGAACACATGCGATGCAACATTACTCGTTTAAATCAACATGAAACCAATAAATTTATGCATGAAACATACAACATGAGATTCATAAACTCACAAGACACCCAGGACAGAGCCACCAATGAAGTTGTATTTTATCACAACACCAAAAAATTGTCCAGTTTTCCAACCACAACAAATGAGTAACACAGCCTACTATATAAAACAGGAAGGTGTACTCAGCATTAATCACAGGGCAATTCAAAATTCACCAGATACAGTGCATCATGAGAAGTGGCGCTCCCAACATTGAATGCAACAGGGAGAAGAGGAGGCAGGGGGTGGTTGGACTCGAGCCCTGTGCCGCCGCTTGGGGATTTTCAACTTCAATCAGGTGGTTGATCCGTCCATGCCTTCGCCCATACCCCTGTGTGTTTTGCAAGTTTCCCGCCAAGAAACAGATGCATGCACAAAGAAGACCCTTCGTTTGAACAGAACCATCGATTTATCTCTAGCCACCAAGATCTGCGGCCTCAAATTGAATGGGCAAACCACTGACCAATCGGATCATGCCACACGGGCGTATTCTGCTGACTTTTCAAATATGTGAGAACTGATTATCCCACATTCACTCTGCAGTGACCCTTCCAATACTTTATAAGTAGGACCATACCAAAAGACAATAGTTGGTGATTTTGCTCCTAACGACGCCAGTTTAGACCTCACCGATGATCCTCCTGCTGAGCTCACCTAATATGCAATATCACCCTGATATTCAATACCAGCCTGATGATCACCCTCATCTGTGCAACCTGATGCATCAGAGAAAGATCCTCCTCATCATATTCGTACCATACATCTCACCTATGATCCTCCTGTACTTATTCATGTCCTCATCGGTGATCAGTGGGACCCCCATCATATCTACTGATAATAATTGTCATGCCGAAAACTACATGGTGCATCCCATTGGACCCTGATGACATCACCATCACATGGCATGGGGTGATATTCCGCGACAAGGGTGATATTCGTAAGATGATTGATATTGAAATATCACCCCCCGCAAGAATATCAGCCTGACTGAAGTTTTGACACAACATCAGGGTGATATTTGTAAGATGACTGATGCTTGAAATATCACCCCCCCATGGAATATCAGGTCGTTAGATAGGCAGATATCAACCCTTATGTAAAATTGACGTCTGCACTTCGCAGATCAAGTGATTATGAGGTGATAATATAACATTGGGGTGATCATGCCTAAGATGACTGATATTGAAATATGAGCCCCCCCCCCATGAAATATCAACCTGATAGAAACCTTGACTTAACATAACTTTTTGCTTGAAACTCAGACCTCATGTGCAAGCACCAACAGATCACATAAGAAGATTAGGTAACTTAGAAACCCAAAAGGCTGCATTATGGGATTTCTTTAAGAATTTTTAGGAGAAAATGCATGCAAGAGAAAGGTTTCCTAAGAAGGTTGTAGAGAAATATAAGAATGATATCATTTTCATGGTGAGTAAGGATGAGTGTATAATGGAAGCCGTGGAACCCATAACAGTCTGGATTCTAGAGATGGGCTATGAAGTTGCTGAAGATGTAGTCATTGGGCTTGTAGACCTAATACTGAGCAAACCAAGAGATACATCTATAGAAAGATTTGGAACATTTGAAGAAAAATCCACTGAAGTGCATTTGAAGCACAAATAGAAAGAAATAAAGAAAAATGCTAAGAAAATGAGAACCAAATTAGAAGAGATAGTATCACCAAAGAATTCTAAGGAGAAATCAAAAGACATACCTCCTTCTCTAGAAGATTCTCCCAGCATAAGAAGATTTGCCAGGACTTCTGTCTCTACTCCTACTATCCCAAAAGCGTCCGGAGCTACATCTTCTACAAATAAAACAACATCAACTACCTTTGTGCAACAACAGCCTCCCAAAAAGAGAAGAGTAAAAGAAAAGGCTACGAGGGAAAAATACATCAGCAATGACGATGATGATGATGAAGAGGAAGAAGAAGGACCCAATTGGTCTAGAAGAAGAAAAGAGGGCCTCAAACATCTGAAGAAGAAATAAGTATCAAGAAAGTAAGAATTGATACTATTGATACAGGAAGTGAGGAAGAAGGTGAAAAAGAAAAGGAAAGCTTCATCTTCAAAAGAAGATAAGAGAAATCTAATGAAGGAGTCAAATCTTCTAAGAGAAAAGGAAAGAAAAAGAAGTCCAAGAAAACAAGTATTCCATCCTTGCAACTTGAAGCTACTACTAGTGCCATAATAGAATACATAAATCTAAAGGAAGTAGCAAAACTCTATGATGAAAGATCCTCAGATGACAAATCAATCATTGAAACTGCAATAATCAAGTACATGGATGCTTTCAATGTTTCTTTAATAGAGATTATTGATCAGTTACCTAATAATATTTCTATCTTATTAACCAAGAGAAGAGATAAAGCCATGAACAAGGATTCTGAGATGAGAAGTAAGGCAATTAAGAAGATTTGTCCCTCAATTTCTTCTCAAGAAAATAATAAGGCTATTCAAAGGTTATCCAAAGAATTTAAGACAAAGAGAAGATTGAACACATTAATGTCTAATGACAAAGAGGAAATAAAAAAGATTAGAGAAGGAGACCTTGAGAATAACTGCAAATATCTTGAAGGAAATGAAAATTGATATAATAGAAGAAGGGTCTTCTTTTGAGGAAAGAGAAAAGGTTGATAACATTCTGGAGAAAAATGAAGAGATTGTAGCAACATATATAGAAAAATACATTCTGATAGAGTAGAATGTGCTATCTCCTCCGATGAACATAGATGCAAAGGATCATAGTGTTGTCAATCCACCTTTAGAGAATATAAAGGATGTTGAAGAAAAGAAGGAGAATCTTGAGGAAGAGAAAGATAAAGATAAAGAAGAACAGAGTGAGACAATTTTGAAGGAAATGGAACAAGAAGAAAGTACTTTGGACAATGCCTCTATTCCTCCAGAGAACAAAGAAAGTGAAGAAATACATGAAGAATTTTGTCCTCAGGAGACCTCAGGTTCACTCATGATCACTACTTCTGAAGACGAGAAGAAAACTACAGAGGGTGAGAGTCCTGGAGTCTATCTAATAGACTCTATCAAACACTTCTTGGCACAACAAAGACAAATTCAATCAATTGCATCTCTTTAGTTGTTGCAATTGCCATCTTTGGATGGACAAATCAATTTGTCAAATATATCTCCATTAAAGAAATTGCAATTAGGAACCATCTTTCAATCTACTGCTCAAGAGGAAATATTGTAGTCACAGGTAGAAGGAAATGAGCTTCTAGACGAAGCAATAAAGGCCTTTGAGAAAATCTTGCTAGATACAAAGAAAGATATTCTTTGACCCATGTACAACAAATGAAACATCTACTGGAGTCCTTCAATAGTCATTGTACATCTTTAGAGAAGGAAGCTGAGAAGAGAGTTATGGAACAAATCACAAATAAGAGACTAATAGATCTATCAGAGAAATGTTCCAAGGCACACAACCTATTAGGTATTAGTGTAAAGAGTATTCAAAATGCCCTAGATGAAGCAAAAGTAATATATTAATTCTTCTTATCACGGCCTATTACTACAAAGGATAAAAGACAAGATTGATGGGCTTGAAATGCAAATAACCAATATCTCCAGAACTTATGATCCCCTAAAGGATAACAATGGAGATCTAAGGTCTGAAATTGAAAAGACTCGTGCTATAATCAAGAAACTACAGAATCAGAAAGAACTGATCAAGGATTAGATGAGTTAGTTGAGAGAGATTGTCAGTTTCAAGATTGTAACACTGATAGGGATGTTATAGGAAGCTAACAAGGTTGTTCAGAGGACCACTGCACCTTCAACAATTGAAGAAGCAGAAGAGTTGCTTTTATAGATTAATGGGTAGATACAGGTACTTAACTCTGCCAAAAAGCGTTGGGATTCTATAGTGCTACATCTGAAGAACATATACAAGGAGATTCTTCCCTCCAATTAGTAAGATACACTTCCTAATTTCTTATACATATGCGGAAAGATAGAAGAAAACAATTTTTGTGTTAATATAATATTTTGATTTACATAGTGAGGGGGAGTATGTACATAGAAAAGCAAGATCAATTTTGTGACAGGGGGAGAGGTTTTGATTTCCTTTGTCACTGATGACAAATAGGGAGAAGTTTTGGTGCATGTTGCCATCAATGACAAAGGGGGAGATTGTTGGAAACATAAGCATGATGATCAAGAGACTAATGAGCTTGACAGTGAGTAGTGTTTTCATTGATGGCAACTAAGTTTAGAGACACAATTGTGTTGGTTTGGAGAAGACCAATGTACCAATCACTCTGCATATTTGTCTAAGTCCTGGTGTACTGTCTTCAATGTTTAGGGAACCAGCTTCTTGGTCTACATTCCTCCGCTATGAAGAATCTTGCTATGCAGTTGTAAGGTGTTGTTGGTGCATGCTAAAGGAGTCTAAGTCCAAAGTTTTAGGTCTTGAAGCCCTTCAGAGTGAAAGATAGAGTTGATAGAGTATCAGACTCTGTAATGAGAGTATAATGACAATACCAATGGCATATTGGAATGATCTGCATTCCACCACAGATGAATATTTTGCTATGTAGATTTGAGGATAAGTTTATGGATGTCAGTGGTGTGTTGTCTCCAAGTGGTAAGCATTTTTGTGGTTTGCATGTTGAGTTGTAAGCAAACCATCAATTCATACTGTTGTTACTTGACTAGTTGAGCCAACCTAAAGATGTTGAGGTTGTGCGGAGTTAAGTCATGTATGGAACAATGTTATGGGAGTAAATATAGGTTATGCCGACCTATCTGAATGATCCACATGCTTTGGTTCTCTCTGTAAAGCGTATAGGATGAAGTTTTGGGCCGACAGGACAAGAAGTCACATGGTACATCTATCATGCCGACTTGTTTGATGTTTTGCTTAATTGTGGTATATAAACAAGGTTGAATTCTTGTGTGTGTGGTGTGAGTTGATGCAAAAGAACTAAGTGTGTGTGGGGGGGAGTGAAATCTAATGTAGAGAAGGATAAGATAAGATTGTGGTGAAGATGAAGTGTGTTAAGTCAGTATTCTGAGCTTCAGTTGAATTGTACCTTCAGCATAAGTCAGATGCATTACTAGCAGTTCATATTTGGTAGTGAGCCACTTGCAGTGAGTATTCTCTTTTATAGATAGTGAGTCCTTTTGGTAGTGATCCTAATTGTAATCAGTATTGTTATTCATATATATATATATGTGAGCTAATCCTCAACGTGGTTTTTCCCTTTTTGGGTTTTCCATGTAAAAATCTGGTGTTCATGTGTTATGTATTTTGATGGTTGATTTCATGCTTTCCTTTCTTACTACAAATTAAATATGCCGTGTGGAATTAATGTTTAAATGCTTAAGTGGTTTCAGAGAATATTGATTCACCCCCCCTTGTATTTTGAGTGTTCAACAGGATATGGATGATTCTAAGTCCTAGAGAACAGTTGTGGATAAGGAGATGGCTATATTGAAGAAGAATGACATATGAGACTTAGTACTATTTCTAGAAGGAAGAAAGCCTATTAGATGATAATGGGTATTAAAAAACAATATTAGTTTAGATGGTAGTATTGAAAAGTACGAGGTGAGATTGGTTGCAAAAAGATATTCCTAGGTTGAGGGGATAGACTTTGGTGATATTTTCCCTAGTTGCTAAGTTGACATCTATCAGGTTCTTATTATCTATAGCAACATCTTTTGATTCAAAGATAGAATAGATAGATGTGAAGGCCACATTCCTGCATGGTGGCTTGGAGGAAGAGATCTACATGACACAACCAAAGCACTACATGGAGAGAGGTAAAGAAACATTTGTTTGTAGATTAAAAAAATCTTAGGAGTATGGTCTCAAATAGTCTCCTAGTATGTGGTATTAGAAATTTGATTCATTTATGTTGAGCTTGGGATTTTTGAGATCTAAATTAGATTATTGTGTTTATTATAAAATGGATAGTGATTGATTCCTTGTTATCACATTGTATGTAGATGATAAGTTGTTTTTGGAAAAAGTAAGGATGTGATTTGTGATTCGAAATCTCAACTTCTAGCATAGTTTGACATGAAGGACTTGGGGGCACCAAGCATATCTTAAGTATGCAGATCAGAAGAGATAGAGAAAATAAAAAGATTTGGTTGGGCTAGAGTAAGTATGTGAACTCTTTGTTGGAGATATTCAACATATCAATTTGAAAACCATTAAGTGTTCCTATTTCAATGGGGATTAAGTTATCCATAGAGTAGTGTCCATCTACACCTAATGAGATAGAGGACATGACTCGAGTGGCTTATTCTAGTGCTATTGGGATTTTGATGTATGTTATGGCTTGTACAAGACTAGACATTGCCCAAGTAGTGGGAGTCCTTAGTCGATTCATGGATAATCTTGGATGAGATCATCAAGGTGTAGTTAAGAGTTTCTTTTGTCTCTATTTGTTATCATGATGATTCTCAAGGGACTAGCACTTAGTGCATATTTATGGATTCATGGATTCATATTGGGTAGGATATGTCGAAAACAAAAGATTTACTAGTGGATGTGTTTAGTTTATTTGGTGGTGCTATTAGTTGGATGAGTAAGCAGTAGGTTGTGATCAATTTATCCACTACAAAGGATGAGTACATGGTAGCTACTAATGCATGTAAGGAGGCCATCTATCTTAAAAGATTATGTTTAGATGTGGGGTTGAGTCGGGGAGCTATTAGAGTTATTTGTGAAAGTTAAAGTGCCATATGTCTAACAAAGAACCTACCCTTTCATGCAAGGATGAAGCACATAGATGCCCAATGCCATTTTGTTCATGACATGATAGAGGATGGGAGGGCAATGCTTGAGAAAGTTGACACTCTGTAGAATGTTGTCAATGCATTGACAAAGTCAATTAACACAAAGAAGTTTAGGTGGTGCAATAAGTCTATGAGCCTCTCAACCCCTATCAAATAGTTGATAGTTTTGGTATTCCCTTTACTCTTGAAATACTTTCAATAATTGGGAGAATTTTATTTTTCAGGGTCCTTAAACCCTTCTTGCCTATATGACCCATTCTCTAGTGCCATAGCAGTATTTTCTCCATAGGTAACTTGCTCTCTAAAGTAAAAGCTCACTTAGGTACTCAGAAAACACAACATTGATCCCCTTCACTCATTCATCAAAGAATCAAATCTAAACTATACCACAACCAACTATGCTCAAATGAGAATCATCATCAAAGTAAACCTTCGTACCATCATATTATTCATACCTTGAAAACCACCCCTAATGGGAGGTCATGTGGAAGGAATCCCTAGAGTCTATCAATCATGGACCTTCCAATGAATGAGTTGTCAAGGCTATGACAAAGGAACCTACATCATCTTGAGAAGAATTTTTGGACTCACCATCTTAATCAATTTTGTTTTTCATTTTCTCCTCTTTGTAGTCTTTGTGGAAGTTCCCAATCTTGCCATGGTTCCAACACTTATCCTTGGACTTCCTAGTAGATTTATATCTCCCACAAGATTTGGATTTGAACTTTCCTTTCTTTTTGTCCATCTTCTTTCCTTTCTCGTGTGGTCTTCCATGAATAGCTAGGGCCTCCTTAGTAGATTTAGAAACATTATGTCACATCTCCTCTAAGAGTAAAGAAACCACTACCTCATCCATTTTAAGTTTCAAGGTAGTGCTCCCAATTACCATCACTAAGTGATCCCACAATTATGGAAAAGAACATATTATTGTCACGCAACAATCCTCCATTTTCACTCTGACAAAGTGCAAATAGGTCAAAATCATATTGAATGTGTTTAAATGCTCTACCATAGAACCACCACCATCCATTCTCAAGGTGTACAACTTTTTTCTCAAGAAAAGTTTAATAAGCAAATATTTATCCTTGTATACGTCTCCCAACTTCTTCCAAAGCGATTTTGCAATGGCTTCTTCATGTACATTCAACAAAATGAAATCCGCCAAGTAGAGCCTAATGAGGCCCTTCATATTTCTATCTAATAGGTCCTAGTTGGCTTGTGATATTGCAGTGGGTTTGGATTTAGATAGGTTGCCCATAGATCTCTATCTATAAGAACATTATTTTTCTTGAGATTCCACAACTCAAAGTTGGTGTTGGTGAATCTCTCCATCTCTATCCTTGATGTGCTTTCCATTTTCCTACAACAAGATCTTTTGTGCAATCTCTCACTCAAACCAAGATTAGAAAAAAAAAAGGCCTTGTTTCTAGCACCTAGGATTTGAAGTGATCAAGATTTGATACCAAGTGAAAGGAAATAGAGGCACAAAATATGATTCCTACACTAGTCTATTGGAGGAGGCATGTAAAAAAATAAATTGAGCATACAATTACAAGGAAGTAAACAAAAAGTAATATACCATAACACACTAATTTGTGTGGGGAAAACCCTTTCAAGAGAAAACTATCACATGCCAAAGAAACTCAATGTATTATTCAATAATGAAATGGTTATAATACACTTCTCGAGTCTAATCCTTTACAAGAGTATCACCAACAATAGATTTGGAGCAATTCTAGCAGCATAATGATACCTACAAAACTCACTATCAAATCTCCATTTAAAGCACCCAATAAATAAGAGAAGCAATACATGAAACCATCAAATGGTAATTAGGAAACCATGAGATAAAACCACCCAAAATGTGGTACCCAAATCCTTAATCAAAAGCCAACGCCCAAATCCCAAGATGAGTCCACAGGGTAAAAATAGCATATTCCTTACACCTCTCATAAGCTCATCATAATTCACTCACCAAGTTGAGCACTCCATTTTGGCTCCATTATCTTCATTTAAATATACCTTATGATGCGTCATAACATTCATCATAAGTTGGTCAACAAGTGTAACTCCCTCTTACAACTCCCTTATGCATCATAGATGTCCTTACATTTTCGACGTGGGAGGCCCAACTTTTAGATCCCATAAATATTGATCTAGGAAGCCAATTAAGCCCATTTTTAAAAAAATTGAATATCTCAAAGAGATCCATGTCATTGTAACTAGCTTGCTTCTATTAAGGCTTGCTTCAATTCTTCAAGTCCAAAATCAACCTCTAGAGCCTTAAAATATGTATTTTTGTGCTCTATATCTTGAAAATTACATTTTTGTTCTTAAGACTAGGATGTAAGGATGAGACACCTTTCCTAACAAATATATCCACATATGGTTTCTTCTAACACTCCCTTCATGGGTGGTTACATTAGTTCCCCCGCCTAATTCCACCAACAAATTTAAATGGCCAGGAAAGCTCAAGAAGTTAAGATAAGTGCTCGTAGAAGAGAAAATCAAATCTAGCTCTAGCTTAGAAGAGGATAAGGGCTCAATTTGATCCTACTTAGAAATCAATGATGATTGCACACATGACTCCAACCATCAATAAGCCACAAGGTTAGATGAAGCATGAAGATTATCATATTCATGTTATAGGCATGAACTTGAAAGAGGCCCAAGCTAAAGACAAAGTTGAACTAATAAAGGAAACCTAAATGAAAGTTACAACATAGTTCATCAAGGTTAGTAGGAGGCTAGAAAGAAAGGGAATTTGAGCTCGTCAAAGTCAAAAGCACTCCTAAAGAGGTATAAGCTTGTGTTAAATCATTAAACCAACAACTTCTCAATGAAAGCCTAGAGCTTCAATCAAAGGGTTTCGGTGCAAAATTCCAATCAGAAAAAGTAAAGGCCTAGGGGCTACAAATAGAATTGGACAAGCTCAATCTCACTCTAGAGGGCTACAAGCAAAAGTTGGATAAGGCAAAAGAAACAAAAAAAGGGAGAGTAATTGAAGCCACAACCTTGCACCAAAGGGTGAGTGAGCTAATGGATTTAGAGAGGGCAATGCATGAAGAAAATATTCAATTGAAGGAAGGAATGCAGGTCTATCTGTAGTAGTTGGATGAAATGAGAGTTACAATTGAGGACCTATGTAGCAAGGCCAAAAATGATAAACAAGTAATCTCTTCATAGGAACAAAAAATCAAGTAACTATAGGAAGACATAAAAAAGGTAAAGCAAACTATGGGCTACACACCCTTGATTCAAGAGTTGTATGTCTCCTATTGGACTAGAATTTTGGAGATGACTACAGAACTAAGCTCCACATTAAAATTCAAAGACTGTACACAAGTTCTTAGTGCAAAAGTAAAGTCTAGAATTGAGCAAGTCTTGGAAATCCTTACTCCAAAGGTGAGAATTGGAGAAACATGACAATAAAAATCAATGAAATATTAAGGGCAATGCTACTCAAAGGTGCAAATCCTAATTGGTCATCTTAAGCCAAATCGTTCAAGGGATGAGGCTAAATGTGATATCACTAGTTCAATAGGGAATGTTCACCTTTTGGTGATACTAGCAAGGTATTGAAAAAGGAAAAGTTCAAGGTATTTCTCATGCAAAAACAATTAGATTAATCATTTTTGTAGGATTGGACCCATATGTTGAGATAGAAGTAGTTTTCATGCCACTAGCCAAACTAGAAGTTTAAGTCAAGGCCACAATTGAGAATCTATAAAATATCTACTATAAGGATCTATCAATAAATTTGATAAGTTTTGAGGCCCTCAAAAGGAGATTATGATTGAGGAGGAGTACCAATCAAATTGAGCTTCTATAGAGAAGTTGTAATTTTGTTCTGTACTTTTTTTCAATTTTGAAATTTCACTCGACTCTTTGCTCTTTGCTCCAAGGATACATGAAATCTGGTTTCTTTCTTCACAAAGCAAAGAACCCTTGAAAATCACCAAGAACTGTGGAGCCTCAACTCTCCTTTTGATTTAGGTTCTCATTTTCTAAGTGGGGTACTTCGGGAGCAATAATTATGGTACTCGTAGCTATTCTATATTTTGTTTCCTCTCAGCTTGTTCATTGTCTTCTGTGGCTGTAATCTTTGAAGTTGTTTCCTTGTATTCTCATGCTTGTGAGCCCCTGCCCTAGTTCAATCATCGTTTAAGCCCATGATTAGGTTTTAATCTAATGGCTCACACATCTCAAAAAGGTTGTCAATCTGACATTGAAATCCTATTGCACCATCGGTCAAATTTTCTAGTTCATCATAATGGCAGGCACACTTCTGTTCACATGATTATCAAGCCCATGAATAATGACATTAGTAGGGAAACTTGGCAAACTTTCACAGCTCTAAGGGATTGCCAAAGTTGTCACTGATTTCTATTGCATCATTAGTTCAGGACATAATGATTTTCAAACCTGCCACCCATCATCCAAACCATCCAATCAATTTTGATCTCATGGCTAGTGCGTCTCAATGAAGTCCCTAATGATGTCAATAATTAGCATTGTGTCATTGGTTGCAACATTTTCAAATTAATATATGGTGGGCATGTCTTCTTTGCTTATTTAAAAGTCCAACCCACTTAAGAGTAACGTAAGCAAGGTTGTGTGTCAAGCTTCCACATCCCCAAAAGATGGCAGGAATTATCAGTAGTTTCTATTGCACCATTAGGTGATAGTCTCCACAAGTTCTCATTGGTGGTGGGCCCCTCTTTCTTGCATCTACGAGGTGAATGGATAAAGTTAACAATGAGGAAATTAAAGGCTACATGGCACCTCCACACAGTATTAAAGAGTTATCAGTTTGACGCCATTTTTCTATTGTACCATTGGTCAATGCATCCATGCCACCAATTATGGTGTCTGTATTTTTTGACCAGTCTCACCTCCCCACTATTCTCCACAATGGACCACAAGTTTTAAAAATAACTAATAGTGCATTGGATATATCCTTGGATCCTAGCAGCCACTTTTTTGAAATTCAAATAGACCTCACTTGGATATATCCTTGGATCCTTGGATGGTACTACAACATTCAAGATTCATTGAAGGCGTGCATCACTTCTTTACTCTAAATCAAATCATGGGCATTCATACACCGAGTGGAGAAGCAAGTTCGTGTAGTTTTCAGCACATTCAATTACATGCAATTCTCTCCACAGTTGTTGCATTAATTGCCCTCTTTGTTTTCATTTTCATGGGATATAAGTTCTGTGTGTATAAACTAGTATATTTATATTTAAAAAAATATATCTACAGTACGTCTAGAGATATCTTTTAACTTGTTTTTTTGTTTTTATTTTTTATTTTTTATGAGTGATGTTTAGTGGTGTATTTATTGTAGTGTTTTATTATGATCCTCCATCTTAATAATCTCATGCATATAATTTTTTTTTTTTTGTTTTTTAGATTGTAATCTTATAAAATTATACGGAATCTTCGATCTCTTCAACTCCAGCCCTGTTATTGTAGAACGTCTCTTGGTGTAATAAGGGCTATGCATTCAAGTAGAGGTAGAAGTATGAGGTAGGTTGATGTTTGTTAGCTCTATAGACTAATTATTTTCTCATATCTTTTTTAGTTTCAATAGCCTTCATTTTTCTGGCACTATTCTAGCAATGGATGAATTTGTAACTATGCACTATCTTGTGATTAATATAAGAAGATGTGATCAATTTTGCTCCTCTTCTATTTACTCAATAGATAGCCTTTTACTTATATCATGAACTCTTATGTTGCAGGTCCATTTGATTATTGTTGTGTGAGTTCTGAAATTGGAAAATAGTTATCTCATCTAATGAATGCACCCTGATTGTTCACTTAGATTGGCTTTCAATTATGCATTTCATTTTAAAATCTTTTTGTCCTTTTCTCCCCCATGAAGATAGATTAAAAAGTGTTTATTGAATATCATAAAAGGAGCCAACCTTTAATCCCAAAGGTTGTCCTAGAAGTCGCGCCCCATGCTTGAAGGTTTCCCATGCTTGATGTCCTCATGAGCATAAGGTTTTAGTGAGTATAATCTTGGACATCAATAGCAAGCATGAGGACTTTAGTCTAGAGGTGAATGCAATTGAATGGAAATGCAACAATTCACACGATACATAGGCTATATGTTGAAGAGCAAATGAAGAAAAATAATACAATATTTCTTTAATATTGAAACCAAAGAATATTTTCATGGGTCACAGTTATATTATGATCTTTATTTGCAATGTTAAAAGTATTAGATTATGATACCTTTAATATAGGATGTGCCACAACCCATAGGTGGGTAGAAGCATGAAGATGTGTCCCACTAGTGGTTAAATAGGGAGAATGCATAGCAAAATCTATTGAATTCACACAAAGGCTTGATCTAAGGGGTATTCAATCAAACCCACTTAATAGACATATGGTGTTGTGTGGCAGAGAGGGATTTGCTCTAAGGAGTTATCATCAAATCCCTCTTAGAAAACTATATATAGGGCTAATGGATAGTGTTTTTTCACTTTCGAAAAGTGCTAAGGGGTTTTGATCGAATTCCCTTATATCTAACCCCTCTTAAATTGGACATATCTATGTGGTACCTTTGTGGCACCCTCTTCCCCTCCCATCCACATGTAGCAATTTTAGTGGACAAAACATGTTACTCTATGTCATATTTTTAGGGGTCAAATGAAGTCATACAAACACAACATTTTACAAGCACTTGGTCCTTCTTGTTATCTTTTCAAAAAATATAATATGTTTTATTTTTATTTAAATATTATATTTTTAAATTATATAATCAACATAGTTATGTTACAAAAAATAATGGCCTCTATTTAAGACAATGAGAAAATAACAAATTATGTTAAAAAAATCTCAAACAATTGTATCAGACAAGTTGTAGTAATGTCCTTGTTTCAATGGGAAAAAAAATTACTTTTGATATATACACAAAAAGAAACATGTTACAAGAAAAATAGGTATGAATTTTTGTAATTACTAATTAAAAATATTCAATAAAAAATTACCAAAAAATATCCATGCACTAGATACTAGAGTTAATGATTTATGTCCAAGAAATTATGAAAAAAAAATGTGTAGTTCAAGTTATACATTTAAAATATAATAAACACTTTATTGAAAACTAATCAAATATGACAAATTTTAAATTATATATATATATATATATGAAATCTACAAGTCACAAATATGTTAGTGTAGGTTTTTTATTCCTTTTCATAAGGTTTTTCGTACACATATTATTAAGCTTTCTTAAGTTAATAAAGTGGGTTTAATTAAGTGAGTATGTGTTGAGGTGTCACCATCCTACAAGGGAGGTGCATTTGCTATCTTGGGAAAATGCTCACCCTGTTGGTGGCCTCTTCCTATTGGTTGGTTTTGCCACCTCCACCCTCTTCCTGAGTCTATATAAACTCACTACCTATCTTGTATTGGGCATTCTATTTGTGAAAAAACTATTCAGATTATTCTGATATGATCTCTTTGTTTCCTCCATTTTGATATTCTGTTTGTGCTTGCCTTTAGCTTTCTAGATTTTGGGTTTCTATTTCCATTTCAAAATTTAACATGGTATCAAAGCGGGTTAATGCCTAGGGATAGTCATTCAGAAGATAAATAGAAAATTAAATTCTTTAGTCTTTTGCTACATTAAATTTGTTAACTAAATATATAGTAGGTAAGCAAAGGTAATATCTGGCAGATCTTCATTCCTAGTTCTACCAAGCACAAGAACAAAGGTCAAAAGTTATTTCTTAGTTAAATGAGTTAAGTGGGGTTGTTAGCCTAAGATTGGTCAACACATATTCAAGTGATACTATTGAATGTCAATCAAATGATGGAGTCTTCCTAAGAGCCTTTTACTTTAGATAAGATAGAGAATACATATATTATTGTCATGTTGCATGTGTGGGGATTGCAACAAGTGGTTACACAATGGAACAATATATATACATATCTAAAGGTGGTGTAACATAATGGTTTTCCATACATTTTGATCATTTTGAAGTTTTTAAATATAGGTTTGTACAAAACATGGTGGATGGAACCAAGATAAGGAGTTGGTATACTATCAAAAAGAGCCAAACTATAATGATATAAGTATTTTGTGTAGTTAGAGAAAGCTCTTGAATATTGCCTATATGTTGCTCATTGATGAGAAAAGTTTCCATGTTATGATCCTAACAAGAAGCACTATCATAAAAAAGCTAAAAGGTTTATATATTGTCCTGAGATAGTCCTAAGGTTTGGAAGATAGTGATATGTAAAATGATTAAGAATTGAATGGTATAGGAGAATGTTGCTTGAACTAGCATTGAGAATGTCTTAGACCTTAAGGTGTATTACCAAGAGAAGCAAAAATAAATATGATGACCATGAGGTGAATGATCACAAGATGAGGAGACAAATTAGGTGGGGTTGCTAATGGTAACACCTAATTTGTCTAGGATTAGGTAAAATAGAAACTTTTAGATGTGAACCTTCTATTTGATTAGATTTGTACTTGGAATGGCATGTTGATGAAATTTGATACTTTTTTTTAATCTTTTGGCTACAAGTAAAGGGCGGATAATCAAGATAGGTTGATGTTGATATACCATGGAGGCTCTTTGATCCTAAAACTTCATATCTCTACCTTGTTGTTATACCTACAAGTACTGAAACAACAAGATATCAAGGGGTGGAAAGTCCTAAAAGATACAAAGGATGAATGAAGACAAATTGTGAAGCATATGCTTCATTTGAAAACCTTATTATTGCAATATCACACGCTTGTACCTTTTCAAGAGAGGTTCATGGAAGCATTGAAGAACATGTAGGAAATATCAAAAAATTTAAACATGAAACATTATCTATCCTATATAGAATTAAAACCTTCTTAGGAAAGTTCATACAATGAAATAAGCTCAATTTAATACAATTCACACTTATGGTTCAAATAAGCTCATAATAAAAGAAAATAATAATATAGCATAACACAAGTTATGATTCAGGGTATATCAATGTATATCTATGTTTAAAATCTAATAACATCATATAGAAATAAAAATATGACAACATCTATAACCATAATTGATCATTATATATATATAATGTCAAATGTCATATACATAGTGTCATGAAAATGCCATATAATGTCATGAATACGATGACTATATAAACAAAGCCATATAGGCATACAATGATATACATCAATAAAGCATAAATGTATGTGTACAAAGCCATATAGACATACAATAAAATATCATAACATGGAAATCCCTATGGAGTCTTCTCAAATAATCAACAACCCTTGTTGTGTTGTATAGATGGAGAAGTAATCGACAACTCTTGCTGTCTCTTCTACTAACTAGAGCTCCTCTCATAAGTTTTTGGACCTCAACCTATTAATACAATTAAACAATATAAACATTAATATAGAAAACATGAAATATACAATGACATAAATAATCAATTACTTACCACAAACTAATGATCCCACTCAATCATTTGTTGCCTCTCTTCATCCATAGGTGCATGAACTAGAATTGTGACCTCCTTTAAGAAGCAAATTATACTAAAGATGAATATCATTTATTTACATTAAATGATGTGAGATAAAACAAGAAATACATAATGACCATTACATTATTGGATCATACCTCGGTCAAAGGCATTGAAGAAAAAATAGTTGTAGTAATGCCCACCTCCATTGTGTCATAAATATGAGGAGTCTGAATTGATGTCATCAACTAAAAATAGAACATTATTTGACCAAAATCTACATTACATTTTAAAATGCATGATGACTAAAAATAATAAAATTTACCTTAGAAAAACTTGATATATTATCGGCCCTACCAAATCCTCATGATGTTGGAGGTCCAACATCCCACCTGTTCATCATCCAACACTTCCTCATCATTTCAAAGTTACAAGAAAAACAAAAAATTCATAAAAATCAATTCTTCAAACAATATTCAACAAGCAATGGCCACTGCACCGACCCAAAGTGTTATGGCCCTCTCTTCTCAAAACAAACTAAGGACTCAATAATTCACGCCCTTATCTGAATCTCTTTATACCATAATGTAACAACTCCTCAATAATAACCCTATCTAGTTCCCGCCAATTTTTCCTATCGATACACCAAAACTCTACCGCCTTCTTATGGTCTAAAGACCTTCTTCCAATTCCATAGAGTGCATATCCATGACACAAAGAGATGTATGCATCTTAAGCATCATGTTTAAGACCTCATTGATTAGAATGTCATCCAATTCTCTAGTGTGAATGACAGAGGTAACAAATTTGTTTCTCCACCCAACCAAAACCTACAAATTCACACAAACCCATTGACATGTCATTCCACAAACTTGGTCAAACTTCCTGATGATCCTATGACAACTACCATGACTGTTGAGATCGTTCAACCTCTTTAACCAAGATGATTGCAATGGTGGACAATTGCCCTCACCTTAGTCGAGTGTGCTTTGTTCCCAAACCAATCATCTCCTTTACACCCATAGTTGCGCCCATGCATGTCTACAAAGGACCTCTTTACATCACTACCCTAGAGTCAATGAAAAGCCCACCAAGGGCATATTAATTGACCCTGTGTGCATGGTGAATGTAATTACGAAGGAATTTCTATACATACATGAGCTCTATCAGAACAAGTACGAGAAATTAGAAGTCCAAATATGATTGCATAATGGGCCTTCTCACCAAACCATGGGTTCACTTACCCTTTCTGTCTAGCTTGGACCAAAAACCTTGGACATTTCTTTTTCCATCATCCCTACCTCAGACCAATTTCATGTGAAGTTGGGCCATCTATGGCTCTATTCCATGAGAGCAATCCCCTCTATGATCCACGAGTGCTTGAAATTCCCTCATGACAATTAGTTTCACACTATATATCATAGTGGGTTCAAACCTCTCACGTTACAAGGTAATTTCTCCTTGGACTACTTTTGGTCAATCCTGATTAAGCCATTGCAACCATGCAATGAGTCCTTGTTTCTTTCAATCAGAAGTTCAAAGCAGATTGCATAGCTCAGTTGTTCATCAATTCCTTCTCTTCAACCCCACCAGATACTACCCTTGTGACCCCTTGATCTTTGATGATTGTTTCTATCCCTCATCATGCCCCACAAGTGGAGAAGGGAAAATAGCCCAAATCGAGTGACCTTCCTTGTCCCCAAGTGTTTGGGATATATGTGGAAGTCCCACCTCTAGTGTCTTACCCAAGACCTAGAGGTATGCGACTAGTATGACCCAAACCTCCCCAGCATTCAATGGCTGCTCCTATTCCTCTTGCCTTTTTTAGGGACTCAAGGAAAGCAACCCATGTTGCAAGACCCCTCCCCTTCGGTCTCCCAATCTTCAATGGCCGTCTCTATTCCTCCAGTCCCTCTGGTAGCTCGAGAAGGTAGCCCACATTGAGAGACCCTCCCCTGATAGTACCCCAATCTTTAGTGGCTCCTTCAGTTCCTCCTCCCTCTTCTAGAGCGATGAAAGAAAAGGCACTCATGTTGGGAGATTCCCTAGTTCTTCCTCCTGATGCTTTGACTTGCACTCAGCGTAATCAACTTGTGATAGATCGCATGTGTCATTGACATGTTGCAGCTCATGAGTGTGCAACAAGAGATGAACCCCTTCCCACACATCCTTCTCCTATGCGGTCAATCCAATATTTGGCTCCACCTTCTTAGCTTTATGCTCCTTTTCCTCTGTGTGATTCCTTTCTATCACCCACACCCATCTCTCCATTGATTGAGCGCAATGAATGCTACCCTAATCAGGTTCAAGTAGTCCTCACTCCTATGGAGAGTCCCATCCTTCCATCCATCCCTGACATGCCACCCTTCAATGAACCCTTGAATCTTCCCAATGTTAGCATCATCTCTAGTGCCACTGTCACAACCCTAATTTGATATTAAAATAATTCTTATATTTATTTTCTTTGAATGATATAGAGAGAGTTTTGTGTCTTAATGTAGACTAAACACTCTTGATAATTTATTAAATAGGTATAAGTAAATTAATTAAGTAATAATAGAATTCAGTGATAAGTATTAAATAAAAACAAACAAATAAATAATCAACATGTTATATTCATGGATTAGTTAAATTAATTTAAAAAGCTAATTTTAGGGTTGAGTAAGTAACAAACAAATTTCTATTTTAAATTTATTTGGGTTTCAAATAAAAAGAATTAAATTAATTGAGTTAGCAATTAATTCATGTTAAAATGAATTAGGATGGATTAATTAATTAATTATGTAAATAGTAAGGTGAGTAGATTAGGGAAAGGCAGTTTTGTTTATTTAATAGATGCTTTTATTTAGCCTCCATTAAATGATTGGATGGAGGAAGTTTTCTGGCAGAATTAATGGAGAAATTGAGGGAAGTAGGTTATAAAATGGGGAAGGAAAGAAAGACATGGGGATCGAATTTTCTTTTACCATGAATATTTTTTTGGGGAGAGCTTGTTGGGTATTCTCCTTTGGCAATTTTTTTTTGAAGTAAAAGTTTTAGTTAGAAATGCTTCAATATATATATATCTTCTAATTGTTCTAACAAAAATCTTGTTTGAGTGTGCCAAATCAGAGGTCATAAGTAAAACATCATTTTTTTAGGTTTTGGTTCAAAAAATTTTACATGCATATGCATGCAAACCTAGTACAGAGATTTCAAAAAATATGCAATATAATATGATTAGAATAGAAAAACATATAAATACATAAATACATATATACATATATATGTAATATATATAACCAAGAATAAACCGCCTGATAAGGGGCTAGAACAGTAAGCGGATCTCTTAATTGGTAATAATGGTTGGAGTGTGCGGAAGGGACTGGCGGTGTGTGCAGATTGTTAGCCTCTACTCATTGTTTATGATGGTGGGGGGAACTCTTGATAGATATGTATCAATGTTTGGGTTTGATGGCGTTTGGTTTTGCTCTCCTCTCGGCTTGTCTGTCAATGAGTATGGCTTCAGACGGTGGTGAGGAAGGTGTGCAGCGTGATATGGAGAATTTGAAGGCAGCTAAAGGCAAGAGGGTGATAGGCGTTGTTCCAAGGCGTTTATTGAGGCAGAAGGGAGAAAGCTCGATGGTGGGTGGTAAGCTGGTGCAAGGAGAGAAAAGGGTGAGATGATATGTAGGAAGAAAATGCCTTAGGGAAATTACGGGAGAGGAAGCCATGGAAGGTTTTGTCAATGGGTTGGAGGCAGAGATCAAAAACCCTATCCTACGTGAATGGTTAGGTCAATTGTTAAGGGTTTCAAAGGAAGTGGATGGAAAAGAGGGGGAGCATGGCCGAAAGGCAATGGCACACTTGTTATTGGATCCATGAAGTTCCCGTGGGTGGTGGAATGTTTTTGGCATTGTACAGTCCCTCATGGTGGCATCTATGCTATCCACTACTATGACATCCATTTTATTGCATGAAGATTTTATTGAAATTACAAAGCAAAATGAGGAAAATATGGAAAATATGGAAAATATGTTGGGGCATATGCACGAAGTGGGGGTACGGGTGCTGGAAACTCAAAAGGTGGTGGATGAAATCGTTGGTAAGATGGGGGTGGCAGTTCCTATTCGTGGGCGTCCTTCGTGCTCTTGTGCCTATGACTCTGATAATGACTTGGTGGAAATTTTTGATGAAGACATTGGTTAAGGTACTCTATTTTTTCAATATGTATTTTGAATGCAGCTTATATGGGCCTATGTAATTTGCCCTAGTTGCGGGATGATGAACTTAGGGGCTGGGGATGGGTTAGCTATGTATTTTTTGGTGGTTTATAGTTAAGGTTCTAGGTTAAACTGTTATATGATGCTATGTTTTGGGTCGGGATCTCTGTTATTGGTAGTTTGTTGTGGGTTTGATAGATTTGGTTTTGTTTGACATTGCTACTATCGGCCTTTGGCCCTTTTTTGGATGGGTCCCCGGACCCAAAAACTAGGAATATATAATAAAAAATATATAACCAAGAATAAAAAAATAATATATAATATATAAATATCTATATATATATTTATATAAATAATAGTATATATATTATAAAAATAAAGCAAATATGGACGAAGCGAAAAAGCAGGACGAAGCAAAAAAGCAGGCGGGAGATAGGTTTACAGAAGAAGTTGGCGAAAAGAATTTAGGAGAGGAAACCCTTATTAACGATAACGGAAATGTGCCTTATGCCGCGACAAGAGTCAATTCAATTCCCATTAATAGAGAAAGAAGAAGCTATGCAAACATCACTAAAGGAAAGGCAGACACAAAACAAGAGGAGGATATAGAAATAAATGTTAAAGAAAAAATTGATAAAGATATTGAAGCCCTGGAGCGAACAACAATTATAGGAAGAGTAATAGGGAGGAACAGATCCAAGCAGCAAATCAAGGAATGGATTGGAGAAAACTGGGAAAAGGCGGAGATTGTCCATTTCATCCCTAAACAATTCTTTGTTGTCGACTTCTAAGGGGAGACTGAAAGGAACAAAATTCTGGAAAAAATTGCCATGGAAGATAGGGCCAGATTACATCTATATGCAGAAATGGAGACCAAATTTCAATCCGAACAATTTTGATCCATATAAAGAACCAATCTGGATAAGGTTATATAATCTCCCATTTGAATTCTAGTCAGGAGGATGTTTATATCATATTGGGGATACCCTAGGGAACGCGGTGGACTTGGATAATTTATTATGCAAGAATCAATCTGATAGTAATAAAGCAAATCCCAAGGAAAATAAAATTAATCACTTCAGCCAGAATATGGGAACTGATCATCGAACTTGAGGAGAAAAAGTTCTTTTGCCTTGAGTGCAAAAGTAGAAGACATATGGAAGCAAGATGCCCTAGAAAATTGATAAGGGAATCAGAAAATAATAAACAGACTAAGGAATCGAAGACTCTGGAACCACAAAAAGAAAATTTAAATCATCATGGCACGGAAGGGGAACCAGGAGTATCAGCTGAATCTTCAAACAGGGAACCAGCTTCTTTGACTAAGGGAAAAAAGAAGGATTCAAACCTGGAAGTAGAGACAAATGTAGAAAACTATGTGCAATATCTTCCAAAAAAACCCGAAGATAGGAAGGAGATTGTTGAGCAATTTATTTCTCCAGGTGAGGTGGAGGATTTGGCAAGCAAAGGAATTTAGGAAGCCAAAGAGGATTCCAATCCAGAGGTAGTAATGGAAACTTTGGAAGCAGCAGAGAAGACAAATGAAACTTAGTCGGAGGATGAGGAGTTTGCGGAGGATAGGGAGGAGATTGGCATAATTGACCCTAGACATATTAGCCAAACTAGTGCAAGAGGAGCTAGAGGAAATCTAGGAACAGGAAAGAAGCTAGGAAGGAAGACCAATAAGGGAAAAAGAGAGGAGTACGCAATAGACAAAGGACTTCTGAGCATCAAAAAATACATGCTAAGATCCAAGGGAGGCAGCACCTCCCTTGGGAAGCCATGAAAATACTATCATGGAATGTTAGGGGCGTTTTGTTAGGGGCTTAAACGCCCCTAACAAAAGGCGCGCAGTCAAGCACCACCTCTCTAAGTTGATGTTAGATATAATTTTATTACAGGAGACCAGATTGATTCAGGAAGAAGCTGTGAACTTCTTAAGACATTGTAGGCCACTTACAGGTGTATTCAGTGATTCGAGGGGTACAGCGGGAGGAGTTGGTTTAATGTGGAATCCATCTAAGGTAGATATCAAAGATATTGAGGTAAGCCAAAATTGGATTCTAGGTAAAGTTATCATGTTTCATTGCAATATGTCTTTTTGGATTTTTAGTGTATACGGTCCTATCAAGACAGAGGAAAAGAGAGAAGTATGGAAAGTATTCTAAGCAGAATCCAATGGATTGGGGAAGAAAAAGTGAAATTAGGAGGAGATTTCAATGCAATTTCAAGTTTAGAGGAAAAAAGAGGAGGTTTAAGAACAGAAAACAATGCAGCAAAAGATTTTAGGGATTTTGTGGAGGAGGGGAGCTTAATAGATTTCCCGCCTAAAGAAGGCAGATTCACTTGGACCAACAGAAGGGAAGGTTTTACTAATATTGCGGAAAGATTGGATAGATATCTGTGCAGCATGAATTGGTTGGAAATGGACTTAGGAATAGAATCAAGTATTTTGCCTTGCTCTCTATTAGATCATTATCCCATCAAGTTAGAAATTAGCTCACTAATCAAACCTAGGAACTCATATTTCAAATTTGAAAAGATGTGGTGGAGAAGAGAGGAATTGGTAGAGCTGATTGGGAAGTGGTGGTTAGAGTTTATTGGAAGTGGAGGATCGGCGAGTTATGTTTTCTATAAGCTAGCACATGTCAAGAAAAGGCTAAGGGAATGGAATAAAGAGACATTTAAGGACATATTTGCAGAAAAGGAGAGTAGAGGGAGAATTGGAGGTACTAAACCAAAAAGTAATAAAGGTGTTGTACCCAACCATATTTTTTTGCTTCATCAAGGCATTTTGAAACAAGTCTAGAAAATTTTTCGTCAAAAAGTCAAAAAAGCAAAATTTCTAAAAATAGAAATTTCTATTTTTAGAAATTTCTAAAAATAGACGTCGAGTTAGGTTTTCTAGGTTTCTTGAGATATGGATGTTGGCAAAACTTTCTAAAAATAGAATCTCCAAATCAAGTGCCGCGCTCGATTCTCATTGGTCGATTTTCCTTCACGATCGGCACGGTTCAGACGGAATCTTCAAACGACCAAGTTTTCTCTCCTGGGTCATTTTTGCTTTTTCACAAGGTGAAGCATGAGCTCAAAAGTCATCAACACAGAAAAGTTCACCTGCCAAATCTCTTCGATGAGTTTCCAATGCTGTTTCAACGACGCAAAACTGACAAACGGCCGTCGACTCGATGATGCACGCAAAACGATGCAAGATGGATCCAAGGTGAAGTGAAAAGTTGGAAAATCAAAAAATTGGCTAAGTCTGGTGAAACTAGGCGCCCCAGGAGGCTAGGGGAGCCCATCCTCTCCAGTGTTAGTTTTTTTTTCACGTTTTTCAAGAAACGTCGAAAATGCTTCCGTCAGCTCCTTTCCGGTTAGTCAAACTCAGTCAAACTTGGTCAAAAGTTAGTCAAAGCCAGGATTTCATCTTAGATATGTTCAGACTACTCAGATCACCCTCCGTCCCGCTTCGACAGTCGTCAGAACGACTGAAATTGAAGACCGAACAGGGCCGTGGGCACGAAAATCGAGAAAAGGTACAAAATTGAAAATTTTTGCAAAAAATGGCTAAGTGTTGACAAAATGGGCACCTCAGGAGGCTAAGGGAGCCCATCCTCACCAGTGTTAGTTTATTTTTCATGTTTTTCTCAAAAAACGCAAATCTCCTTCCGTCTGCCCACTCCGGTTCAGTGTTGATCAGTTTGGCATGTTTTTCGAGGCAAATAGAAGGTACAATCAGCTCAGTTTTCATTAGGCTTGCATATTTTCCAGATCATCAGACTCATTTCCATCCCATTTGATAGAAATCAACAGCCAAACAGGGGTCATGTGCCTCCGGAACGCGCACGCAAACCAGGAAATTGAAAAAGTTGAAAAAACTAAAAAAATGGCTAAGTGTTGGGAAACTGGGTGCCCCAGGAGGCTTGGGGTGCCCATCTTGAGCAGTGTTAGAATATTTTTGTGTTTTCAGTGTTTTCTGACATGCCTTGTTATCAATCTTCACCCGTTGGCAGTTTCGGGGAGGTCAAACTTGGTCAAACGATGTCAGATTGTCGAACGGAGGCAGGGGATGGAATCTCAGTTGATCAATCTTCAAAATGTCAGGATCAGTTAGCTTTTTCAATTCATGATGACATTTTTCCACCTTGTCAAAGTCGAAGACAGGCCATATTTGAGTCAAAACGAGTGTTGAAGTGTCGAAAATGAAGAAAATTTTGTTAACAGTTCTTCCAACTCGCGCATTCGATGACATCATCAAAGAAGATATTTTTTGTTATCTTGCACATGAAGCCATAGGCTCCTACAAAATAGGGATTCTTCCTATTTGAAAATTTTTGCTTTAAAAGTTGCTTTCTTCATGGATGAGGATGAAGTTTTCTTCTCACACAAGTAAAGCTGCTTTTTCAACCAAAAGATTTATAAAGACAAGCTTTGGGTTTCTTTATTTCATTTTTTTTTGCAGGTTGCATCCAGAGGAAAGATTTTATTTTTCTTTCAACAGAGATTCGAAGACCCAAACTAGGTACTTTTTCAGTTTTCTTCATAGATTCGGGTTGAGGAAGAAGAGAGGCTTGCTTTTTTAGGGTCCTTGTTTCAAGGAGATCATTTTTCAGAAATCCGACCAGAGCTTTTTTAGTTTTCGTCGAGATGGGTCCATCCAGATTATCATTCTCTTGAAGATTAGGAGTTGTGTTTTTTTTCGGGAAACTATTTTTTTCCTGCTTTTTCGAGAAAATCTCCGCTTTTTCAAAATCCGACAATCTGGGTTGCTTAGAAACGGAATTATCTACAAAACCCATGTGCCAGCTTTTTTAGCTCACACTCTGCTTTTTCTAAAAATCAGCAAACAATTTTCAGCCATCTGTTCAATACTTTTTCCAACATAAGCGTGTTCACAGTTGATTTTCAAATCTTCCAATATGCAATACTCTCCAACACAATTCAGGCATAAAACAGCATTGGTTCATGATTACCTGAAAACTTGTGAAACAGACTTGCATAAAGTACTTCCAGAAATCAATTTACACTCCTTGGAGGATGCAGGAAATAATGCCATCAGGAATCTTGGACACTCCGGTTTGCTTGCAGCGGCACCCTTTCCTATCACCATGCAAAGTATCGAGTTTGTGATTGCTTGTGTGACACATTACAACTTGGTCACAAGAGAAATTCAGTCGGGTGATGGACGTGTGCTCTGCAGCTTGAGGCCAAACGACATTGAAAAGTGCTTTACAATACCTATTTGGAGAGAGAACTTAACTGTTTCACTTGAAGAATGCAAGAGGGTTTGGAATAATGATAAGGAAAAATACAGAAAAAAGATTGGTCAGAGGTGGTTGAAAGAAAAACAGAATATTATGCCAAAGAACGTTGGACGTGGAGAATTCAAGGAGGAGCATGCAATAATGATTACTCTGCTAAGTCGTATCATGGGTCAAGCAGATGCAAACAAATTTCAGCCTTGGATGTTTTACATCATGTCCCAGATTGTTGATAGAACCGAATTCTATGATTGGTTGGCACTAATCAGTGATTGTCTCCACCAACAAATAATTAATTTTCAAAGGGCTCATGAATTCCATATGATATCGTACCTTGTGTATTTGATGGCTTTTCAAGGTCAATCCAGAGGTTTGAATGTTGTTGGAACTCTGGGTACTCAGCATGTGTATCATCATTTCCCGCAGTTAGAGATCTCTCAAGCTGAACGACATTACAGGTGGGTGAATGATGCATTCTTGATGCATGCAGTGCGAGACATGGACAAGGAGTTGCATATACGGTTTTCTGTAGAGGCTAGAATAGCAATGGCAGAATGGGCTGATTGGTTTATCCAATTTCCTACTTTTTCCTACATTAGAGTATATGGCTTCTCAGGAGAGCCAGCCATGTTGCCGCGATATCCTACAGATGAAATAGCATTTATGGAATTTTTGAGGCAAGCTTATCAAGTGCATACATTTTTGCGTAGCAGACGCAAGACTGCCTTCAATTTTCCACTTGGGATGAGTATTTACAGATGTAGATCTGGAGCAGATGCTAAGGCAATCGGTAATGAATCATCCAGATATGGTCTTAAGTCTTTCGACAGGAGATCTTCATATGATCCCCGTGGTGTCTATGCATCACATCTTGGTTAGAATTGTACACACAAGTTTGCAGTTGAAGACTTCTGGGCTAATTGTGCTGATGAGTATGAAGTGCGAAGACGCAGTTACAGCAGGTTCACTCTTCAACAAATGTCTGATATACTATCAGAGGACATAGAGGGTTTGACAGAGAGTGGTGAAGTTCTACTTCCCACGTATTCCAGGGATCAAATTGAGCAACAACCGTTGCCGCTAGTTAATTGGTCAGTAAAAGAGAGTACTTCCATTGAGGAGAGAACAAGTCGAGTGGTTAAAAACAGTTTGATATTCTTGAAGACTAAGCGGAAGGATGATATTCCAGTAGCAGAGCCGCCAGTTGTGCAACCATCAGAACCTTCCACTTCCAAGCCAAAACAAAGAGTAAAGGCTATGAGTGTTCTCCCAGAGGGAACAAAAATGGCAAAGTTAAATAGGAAGAAAGACGAGTCTCCAGCTCATGTCCAATAGGAACATCCACCAGTTGAACCAAAAGCTCCTGTTGAAACAACGCCGCATGATGAAGTGTTACCTTCAGATCAGGTGTCTCCACCTTCACCGATCCCTTCTCCTATTCACATAGATTCAGAGCCAGATTCACCGGTTCGCAACTTTGATGCAAGCATTGATTCATCAGGAGCTGATGAGGCGAGAACCGAGTTTCCAAGAGAGGATGGCTCATCCTGGCTTGAAAACATTCTGGGAAGGAAGAGAAGAAAGCCCTCATATCAGCTGGACTTAATAGAGCTAAAAAGCGTCTATCAAGACACACCAGACAAGCAGCTGAAGAAGCAGATTCACATTGAGAAGAATGCGGATGGAGAAAACATTCTTGAGACTGCAACACCTCCAGAAAATAGAAGTGCTAATGATGTCGAGGTTGATGACTTCACAGTTGTCAAAGCTAACCTCGGCAGAAGTACTCACCATGCAGATGTCAATCTCTTTGAGGTTGCAGCGGATAGCTTGAAAGAAAGAGTGTTGAGAGATGGAGAAGACAAGGCAGCTCTCAAAGCTGAAGTTTGATAGTTGCGGCAATATATTTCCAACCTTTTCCATGGCACTTCACAGGTTGATTTGCTTCTTCCACCGAGTCTTGGATCACCAGCCGATCAGCGACATTTCAGTAAGTTGGTCCTCTATGGGAGGCACATGGACAGTTGGGTAGAAGAATTTGTGACCAAAGGGAGAGTTGTACTTACAGAGCTTTATCAGTTGAAGTACAACGCTCATGATTTACGCCAAGGCATACAGGGGTCACAGCAGATCATGGCAGAAAATAGACCGGTGTTTGAGATCATTATCTCCGACTTGAAGATTGCACTTGATACTGTTGATTCAGCTGAAGATAAGAAGACAGTTTCTACTTGGAAAGCGCAATATCTTTTCACAGTAAAAACTTATGACAGTATGATTTCAGAGTTGACAGAATGGAAAGAAAAGGTAATCGGCATCCTCAAGTTCGTTAGATCCTTTGTCTCTCAGATCCCGTGTTCATATGAGAAAGAAGATGGTACCCTGTATGACCTCAGGGAAGTGCAAGCAGAGTTCCAGACTCTCATCCGCAACAACTTTAATGATGATATCAATGCCAGCAAGATGAGTCGTCTTGCCGCAATGTCAGTGAAAGTTGACAAGGCTGCGGGTGAAGTTCACGAATTTCTTCGGATGGTTGCCAATGGTGAAGACATGTTAGAGAATTAGAATATTGTTCTAGAGAGTATCAGTGTTCCTAGCAGAGATGCGGTCACTCACTTTTTAGAAGATATTGTTTCCCAGAATATCGACAGATGACATCACCAAACAGGCTAGAATGTTGATGAGGATGCATTCCAAAATAAAGCAGCTTTAAAACATATGCTTTTTGTTTTAAAGCATGTGCTTTCATCCTAAGCTCATCCATTCTATATTTAGAAAGAAAGCAGCTTGTGATAGTTGGAATCTTTTTGCTTTAAAGTAGATTGCTTTAAAGCATTTGTTTATTGTATCTTTGTCTTAGAATAGTAATAAAGCTTGCGAGTTGGCAAGTTAGGGTTAATCAATGAGATTTTAGGGTTCCCTACTCCTTTGATTTTAGTATAAATAAGGGCATCCTTGCCCATTGTTTGTAATGGTAGTTGTGATAGCAAATTTGCTGTGCCTATTCTAGCCTACAAACATTGTTATTCCAAGTGTCTGTTCATTTGTGTTCAGTGTTCTCCGGTGTTTGATCACTTACTGTATGCCTACCTTTTGCTGCAGTCTGGCTGTCCTGGAGTTGTATTAAACTTTCTGATATTGAATAGAAATCTCATGCCTACTTTGCTCTGATATTCTATATCGATTCATCAAGTTTTTTTTGTCGTCAGATGTGTAGCTTCTGTGGCTTTCATTTTCAGCTTTCATCATTAAAGTACTCTTAGTCTTGTGGTGTAAATCTGGAGGAAAACTACTTGAGTTTTTGTGTTAACAATCATTCCCCGTTCACTTTCAACTTCCTTTGCTCTGAATTTACTCAGGAGGTTGAAAGCGTCATTAGTCTATGCTAGTTGTAGTAGAAGTTTTATTAAAAAGGAAAAACCTCTTCTGCAGTGTTTAGAGTTTTATAACCTTGTGCTCTGCAGCTGAGAATCAAAAAGAAGATAGGTGAAGTTTCATTCAAGTTATCTTTTCAGCGAACATCAGCAAGAAAGGGAACTCCCCCTTCCAATAGGAGAGCAGTTTATCTGTGCATAGCTGTCCGTTTCCAAATCGCATACCAGAGGTGCGAATTGAAACGCCAACAGTTTTCTGGCGCCCACTGTGGGGCACGAGGCATAAAACTTCAAGCAAGCTTAGGCTTATGACACGGTAATGACTCTCTGGCGTCCTTCTGCTCCAGTTCAACAACCAAATCTTACACCACCTATTATTCAACCAAATCTTGTACGAGTAGGAGAGCAAACGGACATCATTAGCAGCATTAGAAGTTTCATATTTGCGCAAAAGGAAAGTCCTGATCAGTGGAGAAATGCAGCTGCTATCCTTGACGAAGAAGAACACAAAGCAGATCTTGCAGCAGGAAGACCAGTACTACCACCTCCCGCGTGGCAATAGACAATCCTGGCTCACAGGGTTTATTCAAGAAAAGGAAAAGGTGGTGCTACGGATCCTTTCTTTCAAGATCTTGATTCTATAAAAGTTGGAGAAGCATCCAACATAGCTCAAGAAATTCAGATAGTTCCTGAAGTCAAGCAGGAAGAATCACAAGAAGAACCAGTAATCCAACCTAGAGCAATGGGTGATGCAAATAACAACAATCACAATGATCCAAATCAAAGGCTACCGCCACCGTTGCCTTGGGGTAATAATATTGGACCTTTGGCCCTACAAGCACATCATGATTTACCAAAGGGGTCCAGGAAGCACTTTCCTCGGTTCCATGGCGATGGAACTCAACATCCTGATGAACACATCTCTGCATTCACAGCAGCTTGCACTGTGTTGACATTCTTTGAATCAGCATTAGGGTTTGCCACTTCTAATGCACGGGCTGATTCAGCCAACTGAATACAGGAGGTTGCGTGAGCTCCTCCCCTTCACTTCTGGTTCTGCCGCACCAAGGGGGGTATCCCTATAACTCAAGATGTAACCTTGACTAGCTCAAAGATAGAAAGATCTAACTTGACAACAACAGGCAGAATACTCTCATGTATGGACCAAGATCTGTATGATAGATCACAAGGCTGGCAACATTCTTGGACATGATGTCTGGTTGGGTATGAGAGCATGCAGGGGGTTCCTAATCTTACTCCTACAACTAACAGGTGGAAGTATGAAATGGTTTGATATGAATTTGGATGCAAAGCTGGACATGGTGTATAACACAAGAACACAGCATGATTGGTGCCTATCCAGGGCTTGGAGTCGGTAGACATACACCTGTGAATGATCAGCATCAACAGCTAAAACTGGATTTCAGGGGGATACACATGATATCTGCCTTACAGATATCTCCCAATGAAGAGTGTTGAGTTATCTCTACTTATGGCATCCCTACTGCAGTATACCCTTCCCAATGTTCAACCTGAAAATAGTTTAATCTGCCCCTTGAGCAGAGGTTAAAAGATCAGACATTCAACATAGGAATTCTATGCTCTAGAATCCAAACATTACACAAATATCTAGATCCAGAAGAAGAATACATGCAATACTGGAGACAGAATTAACACAACACATGCTAAGATAGCATTACTCATATAAGATCAACCATGAAATCAGTGGATTCATGCCAAGTCATACAACAGGAGATACATAAACTCACAAGTTAGACTGTACAGAGCAACCAGATCAGCTGGTTATGAATTACAGAGCCAAAAATCATCAACTTTCAACAACCTTGAATGAATAACACCGTCTGCATTATATAGCAGGAGGGTGTCTTCAGCATTAACTACCAGGTTGACCAAAAATCCCGCCAGATATACAGTATCATAAAAATGGCGCTCAAACACATTAATGCAGCAGGTAGGGGAGGAGACAGGAAGATTTTTCGAGCCCTGCGCCACCGCCTAGGGATCCAGGTCTTCAACCGGGTACTGGATCAGCCCACGCCATCGCCCATACCTCTGCAACAATCGCCATTAAAGGCGCACCAACCCGCGGCCTCGGGAAGAACATCAGACAGTTAATCGCAACCACTTCCCGCCGAGATTCATCATCATGATATTTCGAATATGCAGGATAACATTATCCCACATGCACCCCGCGATGACCTCTTTAACACTTTATATACTAGGTCATGAGCATATATCATGTCGGTGCTTTTGCTCCTGACGACACTAGTATAAGACTTCATCATCATCATCCTCCAGCAGCATGATATCTTGTTGCCCGAAATATCACCCTGACGTCATCATCATATCGCAATACAACCGCATGATAATCGCCTTCACCCGCACAATCAGATCCATCGGAGGAACATCCTCCTGCTGAGCTTATAACAAAAGTTTGGCCGATGAACATCCTGATGATGTCATCATCATATCCTGCTGACGTCATCATCATATCTGCCTACTGCGCATCTCCTCACATCCGGATGACGTCATCATCATGTTTGCAAATATCGGGGGGTCTCCACAAGATGATCTGTGTTAGAAATATGACCCCCCCGGACCTCGATGACATCATCATCATATTAACATCAGGATGATATTCGGAAGACAACCGGATATTTGGAAATATCATCCTAATGTGCAAATATCAGGTTGCACTGTAGCTCCTCTGTAAGATCGGGGCGATAGATGAATATGATGATGCTCGAAAAGATCACCCCCACTAGATAGCGCACGAAGCCGGCAGGCGGATATCTCCATGATATCAGCATCATCATGACGCTGGAACAAACACACTCGAGTGATATGAAAATATCACCCCCCCCTTCGAAAATATCATGATGCAGATAGGCAGAAAGAAAGATATCACCCTGATATAAGGATGACGTCAGCATCATCAGGATGACAAAACAATCGAACAAGAAGTGATACAACATCATCAGGATGATATTGACTAAGATCATCCTGACGTTCAAAATATGATGACCCCAGTGAATATCGGGTCGCACTTAGAACTCTTCAACAACATCATCAGGATGATCATAACCAATATCACCCCGGCGAGATATCATGATGCAGATAATATGATGACCCTCGCAAGCAACACGGTGATAACTGGAAATATGATGATGATGACGATGACCCTTAAGAGAAAACAAGTCAGGTCGAACAACTCAAAGAATAACCCCTTCAGAACATCGGGGCAACATCATCATCATGTTTGGGCAAGGTGATAAATGCAAGATCACCGGAGACTTTGAAGAATCACCCTCGCAAGCAGATCAGGGCGCACTGTAGCTCGTCAGCATCATCAGGATAAAAACCAAACATCACCCGATACTTCAATATGATGATGACGATGAGAAACCGGTCGACGGAGAACATGATGATGCTGACCCTCATCGAAACAAACATGATGATGATGACCTCCTCTGGAAATATCATGATGCAGCTGAAAACTGCTGAGGAGGTCCATCACTTAGAACATTCTTTGGATACTTAGGGAGAGTGCCTGAATGAAAATTGCTCAAAAAACTGCCAGTCAATTCAGGCGCTAACAGTGGCTCTATCTGGGGACGTGCAGGTGCAAGACTGCAGCGAGAACCTCAGATCTCTGGGATGCAGACCAGTCCCTTATCCATTGGGCACAGAGTCAAATACTGCACTGACCTGCATCACCCAACACACTTGATGGCCTAAGGCCACCAAGAAAAGAAAAACATGTATCTCCCTTTATCAAATATCTTGTTTTCATCTGCATGCACTGGGTCAAGCTTGGAGATACTACAAAGATCCACCCACAAACAAATCTTGTCATCTGCATATTCAACCCTCTGATTTGGCTTGTCATTATCACCCCTGTGCAGATAACCTTCAGCATCATGTGACATGTGGGTGCAGAATGTATCAAACAATGCATATTCATATGGCATATAGCACTTATCACCTATATCATCATCATGCATTGCAACATGATCTCCTAGCTGGACTGCAAATAGGAAACACTCGGAGTCCACCACAAAACTAGGAAGATCAAGGCTCATTGTATTATATGCTGGCTCATCAAAAGAAAAGCTTTCAAAATCACAATTGTGTACATCATGTACACAACCATCTGGTACACCAGGCTGGAAAAGATCAGGCTCTGGCATCTCTTTTAAGTCAGGCACATTTTCACAGTCACTTACCTGATGTATGTTGTTTCCTCTTTCATCAAGATGAGAAACAGAATCCAAGTCAAAAATAATGTCTAGATCTTCACCATACTCAGACAGATCCTCATCACCACATGTGTCATAAATGGGTGACCCAGGTGCATCAGTTTCATCATAGTATGCCATTTGTTCATGGGCAGCAGAGCACACCTCTTCATCACCAATGGATTCACTCTGTGGAGGAGTATCAGCCTGTATGTCATAAGCAAAACAGCCATCAAATGAAAAACAATCATGCTCTGAACTAGCACTTATTTCAATTTCTGACTGCTCTTCATGATTTCCATGTGTTTGAAAGGTAGGCAATGGGTCACACATAGGATTGCTTCTCTGTTTGCTTATATCTTCTCTGTCTTGAGTACAATACTCACAACTTTCTCCACAGGTCCATTCCAAAATTTGCTCATTGTTGTCCACAACCTCGTTATTGTTTTCATGGTCAGCTGCCTCATCATTGCAATGGGAATCCTCATTAGTCCTTTCACTGGCATCCTCAACTGGTGAACAATCCAGTTGAGTAGTATTGTTAGCATTATGTTCAAATACAGCAATCTCAACCTCTATGCTTTTATTTTCATTTTTATCTGCACATGATGCCATAATCATTTGGTCATTTGCAGCTTCATAACCATCATTCACACCAAGGCCTGGGGACAGGGGTTTTAGCAGGTGCACATTTCTCATTTCCTCTACATTTTCTAAAAATTTGTATGCCATCTGCATACTTGTTACCTTGAAATCCCTTAGTAATGCACTAGAGCCCTCCTCAAAAGCTTCAAAGAATATGCCAACACAGGCTGAAATATCAGGTCTGAAACTTTCAGGGACATGTGAAAGGGCTACTGCAAACCTATGACTGAAATCAACACATGGCTCTTCATCTTGTTTTCTGATTCTCATCAATTCTGCAACAAGATCAGCCGGTTCTTTTGCAAATTCTTCCTTGAAACAGTCAGCAAGCTCATCCCAACAGGCAAAGGATTTCTTTGGAAAGCTCAAATACCAGTCTTTTGCTTTTGCATCAAAGGACCTAACAAAAAACCTCATCCACATATCCTCATCTCTGAATGAATATTTTCCCATAAAACTTTGAAAATTTTGGATATGTGCATTCCCATCACATACATTGTGACCACTAAATCTAGGCATCTGACAGTATATCCTAGCAGGCATAGTTTCTACTTTATAATCCACCCATGACAAATCCAGTTGGTCATACAAAGGATCAAAAGGGCTGACAGGAGGTTTAGCTTTCTGACAGGCAGACACAACAGGGTTACTGCTTCTTAACTGGGCCTGCTCAGCCTCTAAGAATATCAACCTATTTCTTATCTCTTCTATTCCTTTATCCAACATTTCACCAATGAGTGTGGGATAACTCATACTTGGATTCATAAAAATCTTACTCTTAGACATTGTTTGTCTGTCTAAGACCCAAGGCTTCCCCTGGCATCTAACTTATGCAGTAAAACAGCAAATAAAGGGGAAGGAACAAGGTACCTTTTCTCATACAGATGCAGGAAAATGAACAACACATTTCTGTCACATCACATACATCCATCTTTCATGTGCATTGGGATCTTTTTTGCAGAGTCGCCACCTCTCCAGAGAGGACAAAATTTTCAATAGCTGAAAGCTACTTTTCTAGGTTCATTCCACCAGCAGAGCATCATTTTGTTAGTGACTCGGATGGGCCACAAGTATATCATTTTTTAGTCCGTCCCCAGCAGAGTCGCCAATTTGTTGACATTCTTTGAATCAGCATTAGGGTTCGCCACTTCTAATGCACGGGCTGATTCAGCCAACTGAATACAGGAGGTTGCGTGAGCTCCTCCCCTTCACTTCTGGTTCTGCCGCACCAAGGGGGGTATCCCTATAACTCAAGATGTAACCTTGACTAGCTCAAAGATAGAAAGATCTAACTTGACAACAACAGGCAGAATACTCTCATGTATGGACCAAGATCTGTATGATAGATCACAAGGCTGGCAACATTCTTGGACATGATGTCTGGTTGGGTATGAGAGCATGCAGGGGGTTCCTAATCTTACTCCTACAACTAACAGGTGGAAGTATGAAATGGTTTGATATGAATTTGGATGCAAAGCTGGACATGGTGTATAACACAAGAACACAGCATGATTGGTGCCTATCCAGGGCTTGGAGTCGGTAGACATACACCTGTGAATGATCAGCATCAACAGCTAAAACTGGATTTCAGGGGGATACACATGATATCTGCCTTACAGATATCTCCCAATGAAGAGTGTTGAGTTATCTCTACTTATGGCATCCCTACTGCAGTATACCCTTCCCAATGTTCAACCTGAAAACAGTTTAATCTGCCCCTTGAGCAGAGGTTAAAAGATCAGACATTCAACATAGGAATTCTATGCTCTAGAATCCAAACATTACACAAATATCTAGATCCAGAAGAAGAATACATGCAATACTGGAGACAGAATTAACACAACACATGCTAAGATAGCATTACTCATATAAGATCAACCATGAAATCAGTGGATTCATGCCAAGTCATACAACAGGAGATACATAAACTCACAAGTTAGACTGTACAGAGCAACCAGATCAGCTGGTTATGAATTACAGAGCCAAAAATCATCAACTTTCAACAACCTTGAATGAATAACACCGTCTGCATTATATAGCAGGAGGGTGTCTTCAGCATTAACTACCAGGTTGACCAAAAATCCCGCCAGATATACAGTATCATAAAAATGGCGCTCAAACACATTAATGCAGCAGGTAGGGGAGGAGACAGGAAGATTTTTTGAGCCCTGCGCCACCGCCTAGGGATCCAGGTCTTCAACCGGGTACTGGATCAGCCCACGCCATCGCCCATACCTCTGCAACAATCGCCATTAAAGGCGCACCAACCCGCGGCCTCGGGAAGAACATCAGACAGTTAATCGCAACCACTTCCCGCCGAGATTCATCATCATGATATTTCGAATATGCAGGATAACATTATCCCACATGCACCCCGCGATGACCTCTTTAACACTTTATATACTAGGTCATGAGCATATATCATGTCGGTGCTTTTGCTCCTGACGACACTAGTATAAGACTTCATCATCATCATCCTCCAGCAGCATGATATCCTGTTGCCCGAAATATCACCCTGACGTCATCATCATATCGCAATACAACCGCATGATAATCGCCTTCACCCGCACAACCGGATCCATTGGAGGAACATCCTCCTGCTGAGCTTATAACAAAAGTCTGGCCGATGAACATCCTGATGACGTCATCATCATATCCTGCTGACGTCATCATCATATCTGCCTACTGCGCATCTCCTCACATCCGGATGACGTCATCATCATGTTTGCAAATATCGGGGGGTCTCCACAAGATGATCTGTGTTAGAAATATGACCCCCCGGGACCTCGATGACATCATCATCATATTAACATCAGGATGATATTCGGAAGACAACCGGATATTTGGAAATATCATCCTGATGTGCAAATATCAGGTTGCACTGTAGCTCCTCTGTAAGATCGGGGCGATAGATGAATATGATGATGCTCGAAAAGATCACCCCCACTAGATAGCGCACGAAGCCGGCAGGCGGATATCTCCATGATATCAGCATCATCATGACGCTGGAACAAACACACTCGAGTGATATGAAAATATCACCCCCCCTTCGAAAATATCATGATGCAGATAGGCAGAAAGAAAGATATCACCCTGATATAAGGATGACGTCAGCATCATCAGGATGACAAAACAATCGAACAAGAAGTGATACAACATCATCAGGATGATATTGACTAAGATCATCCTGACGTTCAAAATATGATGACCCCAGTGAATATCGGGTCGCACTTAGAACTCTTCAACAACATCATCAGGATGATCATAACCAATATCACCCCGGCGAGATATCATGATGCAGATAATATGATGACCCTCGCAAGCAACACGGTGATAACTGGAAATATGATGATGATGACGATGACCCTTAAGAGAAAACAAGTCAGGTCGAACAACTCAAAGAATAACCCCTTCAGAACATCGAGGCAACATCATCATCATGTTTGGGCAAGGTGATAAATGCAAGATCACCGGAGACTTTGAAGAATCACCCTCGCAAGCAGATCAGGGCGCACTGTAGCTCGTCAGCATCATCAGGATAAAAACCAAACATCACCCGATACTTCAATATGATGATGACGATGAGAAACCGGTCGACGGAGAACATGATGATGCTGACCCTCATCGAAACAAACATGATGATGATGACCTCCTCCAGAAATATCATGATGCAGCTGAAAACTGCTGAGGAGGTCCATCACTTAGAACATTTTTTGGATACTTAGGGAGAGTGCCTGAATGAAAATTGCTCAAAAAACTGCCAGTCAATTCAGGCGCTAACACGCTGTTTTGCATGTATCACATGAAGATGTCGCCGTGCGTCTCTTCATTGAGACTCTCGCAGGAAATGTTGCCGATTGGTTCAATCATCTAGAACCAGGAATCATTACAAGTTGGGCAACTATGAGCGAGAAATTCTTAGCAAGGTTCAAGCCTGCCGAAGATGGTCACAGATTATTCGCCCAACTCTCAAATTCAAAGATGGAAAATATTGAACCAATGAGGGAGTTTGTGGCAAGGTTTAATCGCCTAGTTACACGTCTTTCTCATACTCTTAATCCATCTCCACAAATTTTGTTGAGCAGTTTCATTAACGCTCTTCCTTCTAAGATAGCCTTCTTTTTGAGATCGGCTAATGAAACAGAATTATCCAATGCACAAGAAAATGCCATCAAGTTAGAGGACGACATGATTACCTCTGGCAAGATGAAAACGGATTCAATCAGGCCTCTAGTTCAGAGCTCTACAGATCCACTGCTGCATAAGGTAGCAAACGAAGTGACTATCATGAAGAGACGGTTGCCTACTCAGGGGCAACCCGTGCAACAACAATACCAACCACAGCAACAGTATCAGCCTCAGCAACCATATCAGCCTAAGAGGAACAATTTTTAGCCTTTCAATAACTATAGGCCCAGGTTGCCAGCACCTCCACCAAGGCAAGCAGTTGATGCTGCTCAAAATGCATTGTTTTGTTCCTTTCATGAGACTGATGCACATACCGGAGCCACGTGTCCTGAAAATTTAAGGATGAATCAAATCATAGGATATGCTGATGCTGCACCTATTTCAAACATTGTTCCCTCCCCAAGTGTGAATGTTGTCTTACCACAGATGGACAACTTCGATGGCGACTCTACCACAGGATACTTCCAGAATGAACCCGTTATAATGAAGGAAGAACAAGATGATTTTCGTCAATATTCTCTTGCAGTGAATCATGAAAATCTTTCAACTCCTGTGTTTACACGTACTCAACATTTTAAAGCATAGAAGGAAGGAGAGGATAGACAAAGACCAAAAGAAAAGGAAAAGGAAGTGGCTTCCACTTCCAATGCTCAGCCATCACGTGAAAGTGTTCAAACTACACAAAATTCATCTTCAACAAATTTTGATATAGTCGATTCCATGATGAAGACAAAGGTGCAGATTTCTCAGCTGGAGTATCTTCAAGACCATCCAGATCAGCTGGATAGAATTGTCAAGTATGTCAAGAAAGATACTGTCATGCAGCCCACATTGCTAGAATCTTCTGTTCCGGCAGGAGAGAAGCCAAAGCCCTTCTATATTTCTCTGTATATAGGAGGTTATAAATTGAGCAATTGTATCATTGATTCAGGAGCCTCAGACAATGTCATGCCTTTGCAGGTAATGAACGCTCTAGGACTCTCGTGCACCAAAACACATGACAAGTGTTATTCACTTGAGTCTAAATCAGTACCTTTGGTTGGACAATTGAAGGATGCTCAAGTTCGATTAGCGGCTTGCCCAAAGAAGAGAATAATGATGACTATCTTGGTAGCTGACATTCCAGCCAGCTATGGGATGTTGCTAAGTAGAAGTTTCTGCAAAGACCTTGGAGGGGAAATACAATTGGATTGGTCATCTGCAACCATTCCTTTAAAGAAAGGTAATTTCAAATTGGAACCTGAAACCAAGTCACGGTTCACGGTGGTGAAATCTCAGGATCCTCAAGCACAAGTGCTATATCAAGAAACGGGTCCTGGTACATACATTATGCTGTCAGAAATAACTGAAGAAAATCAAGAAGTTGTTTGTGCAATTGACAAATCAAAAGAAGATTCAAAGGTATGGACTTTGAAATTTGACGGAAGTTGTTCAACCGCTGGCTTGGGGGCAGGGGTTGTGATAATTTCTCCCGATGGTCGTTTGTATCCTTTTGCATACCGCTTACAATTTGAGTGCACAAATAATACGGCAGAGTACGAGGCACTTTTGTTAGGTCTCAAGAATGCAAAGGATATGGGTATTAAACTACTTAGAGTTGAGGTGATGCAGAACTGATCGTGAAGCAAGTCAGGGGACAATTTCAAGTGAAAAAGGATCACCTTCGACATTATAGATACCGAGTATGGAATGCAATCGATCGGTTTGAGGCCTTTGACATCCGATATATTCCACGCTTGGAGAATAGCAAAGCAGATGCCCTAGCAGTATCTGCTTCACTTTTCATGCCTCATTCTGATTTTCGTCAGAATGCATTTACTATTGAGCTAATATACAGGCTAGCCGTCCTCGATAATTGTGACAACTGGCAAATCTTTGATGATGATGACCACATCAAAGAATTTCTCGTTATGGAAGATAATTTCAAGGGGCTTTTCTTTGAGGGAAGTTCGGCTCCTTTCAGAGAATCAACAACTGAGATCAAAAATATTGAAGACAACAAAGATGAATCTGATTCATTCCTCTCGTCTTTTGAAGGTTGGTTTGAAGAAACTTCGGTGGAAACTCCAAGGGATGCCAAAGCAATGGAAGAGGCGGATTCGGGTATTATTCAGTTGAAAGGAAATAAAATCCCTAAGGGTCTTGTATCCTTGGAGGATATATTTGACAAACATGATAGGTATATCCAAAATCAAAGAAGAATTGATGATAAGACCTCTGCAGAGCATCATCAGGTGAACATTGGTTCAGACGACAAGCCTAGGCTTGTTAATATAGGCAAGTGTTGTACAGAGGAAGAAAGCGAGAAGTTTATCTCTCTTTTTAGACAGTACCGAGATGTTTTTGCCTGGTCATACGAAGACTTGAAGGTCTTCACACCCGTTGAATTGTCTCACACCATTCCATTAAAACTTGATACAAAGCCTTTCAAGCAGAAACAAAGATATTATAATCCACGGATTCAAGATACGATTTATGCGGAGATTCAGAAGATGGTGGATGCAAAGATAATATTCCCAATTCAGCATTCAACATGGGTGTCGAACATAGTTCCTGTGCGCAAGAAAAATAGTGAAATCAGAATTTGCGTGGATTTCAGGAACTTGAACCAATCATCTCTCAAGGATAATTATCCTCTGCCAATCATGGAGCACACACTGCAAACAGTCACCGATTCAGAGATGTTATCATTACTTGATGGTTTTTCTGGATATAACCAAATCGCTGTGGCCCAGGAAGATCAGTTCAAGATAGCTTTCACCACCCCATGGGGTACATTTGCTTATGAAAGGATGCCTTTCGGCCTCATCAATGCTGGTGCCACATTCCAGAGAGCTATGGATTTGGCATTTGGAGATTTGAAGAACAAGTTGATCGTTGTTTACCTTGATGATCTCACTGTTTTCTCAAAAACACGAGGAGACCATTTTGACCACTTGGTGAAAGTGTTCAAAAGATGCAGATATCACAGGATTTCTTTGAATCCTAAGAAATCCATCTTTACAGTAACAGAAGGTAAATTGCTAGGCCATATTGTCTCCAAGGAAGGAACACGGATTGATCCTAGTCGGGTTGATTCTATCAAAAATTTGTCTCTACCAACAAGCAAAACTGGTGTGCACTTCTTCTTCGGTAAAATAAATTTCATACGAAGGTTTATACCAGATTTCTCAGAGCTTACAAAGGATATATCAGCTATGATGAAGAAAACATCTACTTTCAAATGGACAGATGAAGGTAAGAAGGCATTTGTCGCAATCAAGGAAGCCATTAGCCAAACGCCAGTGTTAGTCCGTCCTGATTTTACTAAAGACTTCATTCTTTACTGTTATGCATTTGAACATACCATGTCTGCCATATTGACACAAAGGTTGAATGAAGATGCTGAGTCCCCAATTGCTTTCATGAGTAGCAGTTTCAAAGATAGTGAGATGCGGTATTCTCAAATAGAAAAGAACGCATATGCAGTCGTGAGAGCAGTAAAGAATTTCAGGTTCTATATTTTGTCTGCTCACACAACAGTATATGTTACTGATCCAGCAGTTAAGAGTGTGCTAACTCAGCAGGAGATGGGCACTAGGAGAGGTAACTGGGTCGCAAGGGTCCAAGAATATGATTTGGAGATTAAGCCAACAAAACTTGTCCGTGGCAGAGGCCTATGTCAATTGATGGCAGAAGACGGTGATCTAAAACACCTGACTGATGGCGAATCTGAAACTAAAACTAAAGAGGATCTTCCTATGGTCCTATTTGTTGATTCTACTGACGAATGGTATGCAGAAATCGTATACTATTTAACTTATGGAGATTGTCCAATTCACATGGACAAACAGCAGAAGAGAACATTAAAATTGAAAGCACAAAAGTTCATGCTTTGTAATGATGTTCTATACAAGCAAGGGCTTGATGGAACACTTTTGTTATGCGTCAACAAAGATCAACAACGATGTTTACTGGATGCATTTCATAGTCAAGCATGCAGGGGTCACTTTTCATCAAGAGTTACTACGTTCAAGATCCTGCAAGCACAATTTTATTGGCCAACTATGTTCCGTGATGCAAATGAATGGGTGTCAAAATGTTAAATCTGTCAACAGTTTGTTGGCAAACTCAAGCTAGCGGCCATTCCCCTCAAACCAGTAATTATTGATGGTCCATTTCAGCAATAGGGATTGGATTTCGTTGGTCCTATCCACCCACATTCTAGTAAGGGGCATATTTATGTCCTTACAGGGACTGATTACTTCACTAAGTGGGTTGAAGCTATTCCAACCAAGCGGGCTACTTCGGAAGTCGTTTGCGACTTTCTGAAAGAGAACATTATTTCAAGATTCGGGGTACCACGCAAGATAGTGACTGATAATGCAACATGTTTCTCATCCGAAGAAGTACTAGAGTTTTGTTATGATCATGGCACCATGCTATCACATTCATCAGATTATTACCCTCAGGGTAATGGACAAGCCAAATCGTCGAACAAAAACATAGTCACTATCATACGCAAGCTAGTTGATTCTAATCAAAAGGCTTGGCATAAGAAGCTTTATGATGCTCTTTGGGCTGATAGAATCACCCCCAAGAGAGCTATTGGTACTTCACCTTTCATCATTCTATACGGTACAAAAGCAATGCTACCTATCACACTAGAGTTGTCTGCTTTGAAGCTGGCGACCGCAATTGAAGATGATGTGTTCAAAGATCCTATTGAGAAGCGCATCCTGTATTTAATGAAGCTAGAAGAAGAACGGGTGGAGGTCATAGAAAGAATCACTCACCACTAGGAACGAGTGAAGAAAATATTTGATAAGAAAGCTCGCCAGCGAGACTTCGAGATCGGTGATCAAGTCCTACTATGGGACAAAAGACATGAGCCCAAAGGAATGCACGGAAAGTTTGATTCCTTATGGCTAGGGCCATACATGATCCACGAGTTTGTAGGGGAGAATACTTATATTCTCGCACACTTGGATGGCAGACTCCTTCCGCTACCTTACAGTGGATTCTATTTAAAACACTTCATCCCTTCGGGGATGGAGTAATTCCAAATGCTTTTTGTTCTCGTAATGTGTTTCCCCTTTTTGTGATGTGACCGTTATGTCGCAATGTTTTTCCCCTTTCTGTAATGTGACAATTGTGTTCCTTGTGTTGTGAAGTTCCAACTCCCTAGGTGATCTTAGGAAGTCCGGTTTTAGGTGATGTAGGAGAAATGTCTTGTTCTAGGTGATTAGGAATGTAACCTGACTCTATTGCCCAATGGATAAGGCACTGGTCCAACTTGCAAAAGTCCAGAGATTCTTGGTTCTCCTATGCCATAAGTATCCGCCATGGTCCCCAGACAGAGCCAATTGTTGTACCCAACCATTTTTTTTTGCTTCATCAAGGCATTTTGAAACAAGTCTAGAAAATTTTTCGTCAAAAAGTCAAAAAAGCAAAATTTCTAAAAATAGAAATTTCTATTTTTAGAAATTTTTAAAAATAGACGTCGAGTTAGGTTTTCTAGGTTTCTTGAGATATGGATGTTGGTAAAACTTTGTAAAAATAGAATCTCCAAATCAGGTGCCGCACTCGATTCTCATTGGTCGATTTTCCTTCACGATCGGCACGGTTCAGACGGAATCTTCAAACGACCAAGTTTTCTCTACTGGGTCATTTTTGCTTTTTCACAAGGTGAAGCATGAGCTCGAAAGTCATCAACACAGAAAAGTTCACCTGCCAAATCTCTTCGACGAGTTTCCAATGCTGTTTCAATGACGCAAAACTGACAAACGACCATCGACTCGATGATGCACGCAAAACGATGCAAGATGGATCCAAGGTGAAGTGAAAAGTTGGAAAATCAAAAAATTGGCTAAGTCTAGTGAAACTGGGCGCCCCAGGAAGCTAGGGGAGCCCATCCTCTCCAGTGTTAGTTTTTTTTCACGTTTTTCGAGAAACGTCAAAAATGCTTCTGTCAGCTCCTTTCCGGTTGGTCAAACTCAGTCAAACTTGGTCAAAAGTCAGTCAAAGCCAGGATTTCATCTCAAATATGTTTAGACTACTCAGATCACCCTCCGTCTCGCCTCGACAGTCGTCAGAACAACCAAAATTGAAGACCGAACAGGAGCCGTGGGCACGAAAATTGAGAAAAGGTACAAAATTGAAATTTTTTGCAAAAAATGGCTAAGTGTTGACAAAATGGGCACCCCAGGAGGCTAGGGGCGCCCATCCTCACCAGTGTTAGTTTATTTTTCATGTTTTTCTCAAAAAACGCAAATCTCCTTCCGTCTGCCCGCTCCGGTTCAGTGTTGATCAGTTTGGCACATTTTTCGAGGCAAACAGAAGGTACAATCAGCTCAGTTTTCATCAGGCTTCCATATTTGCCAGATCATTAGACTCATTTCCATCCCAGTTGATAGAAATCGATAGCCAAACAGGGGTCCTGTGCCTCCGGAACGCGCACGCAAACCAGGAAATTGAAAAAGTTGAAAAAACTGAAAAAATGGCTAAGTGTTGGGAAACTGGGCGCCCCAGGAGGCTTGGGGCGCCCATCTTGAGCAGTGTTAGAATATTTTTGTGTTTTCAGTATTTTCCGACATGCCTTGTTATCAATCTTCGCCCGTTGGCAGTTTCGGGGAGGTCAAACTTGGTCAAACGATGTCAGATCGTCGAACGGAGGCAGGGGATGGAATTTCAATTGATCAATCTTCAAAATGTCAAGATCAGTTAGCTTTTTCAATTCATGATGACATTTTTCCACCTTGTCAAAGTCAGAGACAGGCCATATTTGAGTCAAAACGAGTGTTGAAGTGTTGAAAATGAAGAAAATTTTGTTAACACTTCTTCCAACTCGCGCATTCGATGACATCATCAAAGAAGATATTTTTTGTCATCTTGCACATGAAGCCATAGGCTCCTACAAAATAGGGATTCTGCCTATTCGAAGATTTTTGCTTTAAAAGTTGCTTTCTTCATGGATGAGGATGAAGTTTTCTTCTCACACAAGTAAAGTTGTTTTTTCGACCAAAAGATTTATAAAGACAAGCTTTGGGCTTCTTTATTTCATTATTTTTTTGCAGGTTGCATCCAGAGGAAAGATTTTATTTTTCTTTCAACGGAGATTCGAAGACCCAAACTAGGTGCTTTTTCAGTTTTCTTCATAGATTCGGGTTGAGGAAGAAGAGAGGCTTGCTTTTTTAGGGTCCTTGTTTCAAGGAGATCATTTTTCAGAAATCTGACCAGAGCTTTTTCAGTTTTCGTCGAGATGGGTCCATCCAGATTATCATTCTCTTGAAGATTAGGAGTTGTGCTTTTTTTCGGGAAACTGCTTTTTTCCTGCTTTTTCGAGAAAATCTCCGCTTTCTCAAAATCCGACAATCTGGGTTGCTTAGAAACGGAATTATCTACAAAACCCATGTGCCAGCTTTTTTAGCTCACACTCTGCTTTTTCTAAAAATCAACAAACAATTTTCAGCCATCTGTTCAATACTTTTTCCAACATAAGTGTGTTCACAGTTGATTTTCAAATCTTCCAATATGCAGTACTCTCCAACACAATTCAGGCACAAAACAGCATTAGTTCATGATTACTTGAAAACTTGTGAAACAGACTTGCATAAAGTACTTCCAGTAATCAATTTACACTCCTTGGAGGATGCAGGAAATAATGCCATCAGGAATCTTGGACACTCCAGTTTGCTTGCAGCGGCATCCTTTCCTATCACCATGCAAAGTATCGAGTTTGTGATTGCTTGTGTGACACATTACAACTCGGTCACAAGAGAAATTCAGTCGGGTGATGGACGTGTGCTCTGCAGCTTGAGGCCAAACGACATTGAAAAGTGCTTTACAATACCTATTTGGAGAGAGAACTTAACTGTTTCACTTGAAGAATGCAAGGGGTTTGGAATAATGATAAGGAAAAATACAGAAAAAAGATTGGTCAGAGGTGGTTGAAAGAAAAACAGAATATTATGCCAAAGAACGTTGGACGTGGAGAATTTAAGGAGGAGCATGCAATAATGATTACTCTGCTAAGTCGTATCACGGGTCAAGCAGATGCAAACAAATTTCAGCCTTGGATGTTTTACATCATGTCCCAGATTGTTGACGGAACCGAATTCTATGATTGGTCGGCACTAATTAGTGATTGTCTCCACCAACAAATAATTAATTTTCAAAGGGCTCATGAATTCCATATGATATTGTACCTTGTGTATTTGATGGCTTTTCAAGAACAATCCAGAGGTTTGAATGTTGTTGGAACTCTGGGTACTCAACATGTGTATCATCATTTCCCGCAGTTAGAGATCTCTCAAGCTGAACGACATTACAGGTGGGTGAATGATGCATTCTTGATGCATGCAGTGCGAGACATGGACAAGGAGTTGCATATACGGTTTTCTGTAGAGGCTAGAATAGCAATGGCAGAATGGGCTGATTGGTTTATCCAATTTCCTACTTTTTCCTACATCAGAGTATATGGCTTCTCAGGAGAGCCAGCCATGGTGCCGCGATATCCTACAGATGAAATAGCATTTATGGAATTTTTGAGGCAAGCTTATCAAGTGCATACATTTTTGCGTAGCAAACGCAAGACTGCCTTCAATTTTCCACTTGGGATGAGTATTTACAGATGTAGATCTGGAGCAGATGCCAAGGCAATCGGTAATGAATCATCCAGATATGGTCTTAAGTCTTTCGACAGGAGATCTTCATATGATCCCCGTGGTGTCTATGCATCACATCTTGGTCAGAATTGTACACACAAGTTTGCAGTTGAAGACTTCTGGGCTAATTGTGCTGATGAGTATGAAGTGCGAAGACGCAGTTATAGTAGGTTCACTCTTCAGCAAATGTCTGATATCCTATCAGAGGACATAGAGGGTTTGACAGAGAGTGGTGAAGTTCTACTTCCCACGTATTCCAGGGATCAAATTGAGCAACAACCGTTGCTGCTAGTTAATTGGTCAGTAAAAGAGAGTACTTCCATTGAGGAGAGAACAAGTCGAGTGGTTAAAAACAGTTTGATATTCTTGAAGACTAAGCGGAAGGATGATATTCCAGTAGCAGAGCCACCAATTGTGCAACCATCAGAACCTTCCACTTCCAAGCCAAAACAAAGAGTAAAGGCTATGAGTGTTCTCCCAGAGGGAACAAAAATGGCAAAGTTAAAGAGGAAGAAAGACGAGTCTCCAGCTCATGTCCAACAGGAACATCCACCAGTTGAACCAGAAGCTCCTGTTGAAACAACGCCGCATGATGAAGTGTTACCTTCAGATCAGGTGTCTCCACCTTCACCGATCCCTTCTCCTATTCACATAGATTCAGAGCCAGATTCACTGGTTCGCAACTTTGATGCAAGCATTGATTCATCAGGAGTTGATGAGGCGAGAACCAAGTTTCCAAGAGAGGATGTCTCATCCTGGCTTGAAAACATTCTGGGAAGGAAGAGAAGAAAGCCCTCATATCAGCTGTACTTAACAGAGCTAAAAAGCATCTATCAAGACACACCAGACAAGCAGCTGAAGAAGCAGATTCGCATTGAGAAGAATGCGGATGGAGAAATCATTCTTGAGACTGCAACACCTCCAGAAAATAGAAGTGCTAATGATGTTGAGGTTGATGACTTCACAGTTGTCAAAGCTAACCTCGGCAGAAGTACTCGCCATGCAGATGTCAATCTCTTTGAGGTTGCAGCGGATAGCTTGAAGGAAAGGGTGTTGAGAGATGGAGAAGACAAGGCAGCTCTCAAAGCTGAAGTTTGACAGTTGCGGCAATATATTTCCAACCTTTTCCATGGCACTTCACAGGTTGATTTGCTTCTTCCACCGAGTCTTGGATCACCAGCCGATCAGCGGCATTTCAGTAAGTTGGTCCTCTATGGGAGGCACATGGACAGTTGGGTAGAAGAATTTGTGACCAAAGGGAGAGTTGTACTTACAGAGCTTTATCAGTTGAAGTACAACGCTCATGATTTATGCCAAGGCATACAGGGGTCACAGCAGATCATGGCAGAAAATAGACCGGTGTTTGAGATCATTATCTCCGACTTGAAGATTCCACTTGATACTGTTGATTCAGCTAAAGATAAGAAGACAGTTTCTACTTGGAAAGTGCAATATCTTTTCACAGTAAAAACTTATGACAGTATGATTTCAGAGTTGACAGAATGGAAAGAAAAGGTAAACGGCATCCTCAAGTTCGTCAGATCCTTTGTCTCTTAGATCCCCTGTTCATATGAGAAAGAAGATGGTACCCTGTATGAACTCGGGGAAGTGCAAGCAGAGTTCCAGACTCTCGTCCACAACAACTTTAATGATGATATCAATGCCGGCAAGATGAGTCGTCTTGCCGCAATGTCAGTGAAATTTGACAAGGCTGCGGGTGAAGTTCATGAATTTCTTCGGATGGTTGCCAATGGTGAAGAAATGTTAGAGAATCAGAATATTGTTCTAGAGAGTATCAATGTTCCTGGTAGAGATGCGATCACTCACTTTTTAGAAGATATTGTTTCCCAGAATATCGACAGATGACATCACCAAATAGGCTAGAATGTTGATGAGGATACATTCCAAAATAAAGCAGCTTTAAAACATATGCTTTTTGTTTTAAAGCATGTGCTTTCATCCTAAGCTCATCCATTCTATATTTAGAAAGAAAGCAGCTTGTGATAGTTGGAATCTTTTTGCTTTAAAGTAGATTGCTTTAAAGCATTTGTTTATTGTATCTTTGTCTTAGAATAGTAATAAAGCTTGCGAGTTGGCAAGTTAGGGTTAATCAAGGAGATTTTAGGGTTCCCTACTCCTTAGATTTTAGTATAAATAAGGGCATCCTTGCCCATTGTTTGTAATGGTAGTTGTGATAGCAAATTTGTTGTGCCTATTCTAGCCTGCAAACATTGTTATTGCAAGTGTCTGTTCATTTGTGTTCAGTGTTCTCCGGTGTTTGATCACTTACTGTATGCCTACCTTTTGCTGCAGTCTGGCTGTCCTGGAGTTGTATTAAACTTTCTGATATTGAATAGAAATCTCATGCCTACTTTGCTCTGATATTCTATATCGATTCATCAAGTTTTTTTTGTCGTCAGATGTGTAGCTTCTGTGGCTTTCATTTTCAGCTTTCATCATTAAAGTACTCTTAGTCTTGTGGTGTAAATCTGGAGGAAAACTACTTGAGTTTTTGTGTTAACAATCATTCCCCGTTCACTTTCAACTTCCTTTGCTCTGAATTTACTCAGGAGGTTGAAAGCGTCATTAGTCTATGCTAGTTGTAGTAGAAGTTTTATTAAAAAGGAAAAACCTCTTCTGCAGCGTTTAGAGTTTTATAACCTTGTGCTCTGTAGCTGAGAATCAAAAAGAAGATAGGCGAAGTTTCATTCAAGTTATCTTTTCAGCGAACATCAGCAAGAAAGGGAACTCCCCCTTCCAATAGGAGAGTAGTTTATCTGTGCATAGCTGTCCGTTTCCAAATCGCATACCAGAGATGCGAATTGAAACGCCAACAAAAGGATGGGATGTTTCAAAGTGACTATAAGAAAGAGAAAGAATTATTGGCGGAATGGGATGAACTCCTAGCTAGAGAAGAAGAGTATTAGAAAAATAAAGCTAGAGAAGTTTGGTTGGAAGCTGGGGACAGAAAAACTAAATTTTTCCACAATTCAGTTAAAACTAGAAGAATGATGAACAAAATTTCAGAACTCATTAACAAAAATGGAATTATATTAAAGAAACCAGGAGAGATAGAGGAGGAGGCAGTGAACTATTTCAAAAACTTCTTGGCACCTAAGGAAGGGTTCAATTGGAAGGATATTGAGCTAGCCACAAGTTGCATAAACCAAATTCTTAATGATGAAGAAAAAGAAGATCTAGAGAAACCTTTTACAGAGGAGGAAGTTAAAAAGGCAGCTTTCCAGCTACATCCAGATAAAGCTCTGGGTCCGAATGGTTTCCCAGCCCAGAAAAGTGCTGGTCTGTTGTGGGTAAGGAGGTTTGGAAAATTATTGAAGAATTCAAAAAGAAGAATAAATTTGTAAGCGAAATTAATAATACAGTAATCGTCCTCATTCCCAAAAAATTAGAATGTAAGATGGTAAGCGATTTCAGGCCTATATCGTTATGCAACACGATTTACAAAATATTGGCTAAATCAATAGCAAACATACTCAAACCAATACTAGGAAGAATCATCTTCGAAAATCAGAACGGATTCACACCGGGAAGGGAAATAGCGGATAGCATCATCTTAGCCAATGAAGTAATCCATTCAATTAATTAGAATAGGCAGAAAAGTATGCTAATAAAACTTGATGTGAGTAAGGCCTACGACAGAGTTAAATGGAACTTTCTACTTAAGATCTTGGAAAAAATGGGTTTTAGCAAGAAATGGCTTGAAGGTATCTTCCAGTGCATCTCTACACCAAGAATGTCAATGGCAGTGAATGGATCTTTATGCAGTTTTTTTGAAATATCACAAGGTTTGAGGCAAGGGGACCCATTGTCCCCGTGCTTGTTTGTTCTGATGGCAGAAGCACTGGGGAAAATGATTCAACATTGTCAAAGGACGGGGAGCTAGAAGGGAATTTGGGTGGCCCAAGACATAGAGCCAGTCACCCATGTGCAGTTCGTAGATGACACTCTACTTTTCAGGGAAGCTAATTTAGCGGAAGCAGAGGCAATAAAGAGGACCCTAGACACTTATGCTAATCTTTTGGGGTAGTTGATAAACAATGAAAAATCAAGAATGTTCTTATTCAATACCTCTAGAAGATGGCAACAATAGATAGGTACCATATTGGGATGTCAAGTGGATTCATTACCAACCAAATATTTAGGAGCTCCCTTGTTCAAAGGGCCAATCAAGTCTCATCTATGGGAAGAAGTAATTGCTCACTCTAAAAATAAAATGGAAGCATGGAAAGGAAGGTGGCTAACTTTGGCAGGAAGAATCACCATGCTTAAAGCAGTATTAGGAGCAGTCCTAGTTCATCTAATGTCATGTTTTCAAGTTCCAAATAAAGCCAAGAGCATTTTGGAAAGTGGGTGGAAAAGATTTTTGTGGGAAGGTTCTAAGGATGTAAGAAGAATTCCTCTAATCGGATGGGACAATGCCAACTACCCATTGGAAAAAGGTGGAATGGGAATGAGAGAATTGAAACTTCAAAATGAAGCATTGGGAGCGAAATTGGTTTGGAAAAAGGTCAAACAACCACAAAAATTGTGGTGCCGAATAATGCAAAGTAAGTATTTAGATGACCTGGATCCCACCAAAATTTTGACCATAGCAAACCCTGGGGGCGGCTCAGCGGTATGGAATTTTATCAAAAAATGCAGACCCATAATATTAAACCATCTAACGTGGAGTATAAATAACAGGAGCAAGGCAAATTTTTGGATGGACTCATGGGAAGGATGGCCATCGTTAGACAGTATTCAAGAGCTTCAGGAACTAAAAACACAAATGATTCAAGTCAAAGGGCAAAAGGTGGCGGACTATTTCGAAGGTACGAATGAGGAGGGAAGAGTCAAATGGGTGAGCCCAGAGGAGTACAATGTGAGAGAGGAAATCAAAAATAAATTTTACAAAGTACTCAATGAAAGAAGGATACGAATAACCTGTGACCCGGATGAAATACTTTGGTGTGGTGCCAAATTTGGTCATTATTCAGTGAAGATAGGGTACCACCTTTTGAAATTAGATAGAAATAGTAATGTTAAGGAAAGCTAGCCAAAAAAAGTGTGTTGGGACAATCAAGTACTACCGAAGGCAGGAGCATTCCTTTGGATGGTACTACATAAGAGTATCCTAATTGGGGGTAGGCTGCAGAGATTGGGCATAAATGGACCAAATAGATGTGTTTTGTGTAAGTAACATGAGGAAACCTTAGCTCATTTATTGTTAGGCTACCAGGTAGCCGAGGATGTATGGAATCATTTTCTTAATTTACTAGGGTGGAAGGGGGCTAAGAACTCTTCAATAATAGATTTCTTGAACAGTTGGCCTATGCTACAAAAGAAGGGCTTTTGGGGTGGTATCTGGACATCTATTCCCTCCATAGTAATCTGGCACATCTAGAGAGAAAGGAACCAGAGAATTTTTGAAGAAAAAGAAATTTCCACAGACAGATTAATTAGGAAGGCAGAAATCGGGCTTATAGAAATACTGAATTCCAAAGCACTTTTTAGAGGAGGATGTAAATTCACTAGCTGGGATGACTATGTTATGAAAAACTGGTCAGAACTTGAGGTTCCAAAAGGATTGGGCGGAGGCAAGAAGAAAAGGGTCCAAACCAGGTGGTTGGCCCCTCCTAGTGGCAGACTTAAATTAAATTTTGACGGGGCGTCTAAGGGCAACCTAGGGCAAGTAGGCTATGGTTTTATTGTTAGAGATGACAGGGGAGCTCTTCTATGGGCGGCTTCAGGTCACTTGGGAATCGCTTCGAACAATGTGGCAGAATTAGAAGCTTTGATCAGAGGAGTTGCAGAATGCAAGAAAAGAGGTTGGTCTCATATAGATATAGAAGGAGACTCTCAGCTCATCATCAACGCAATTCTTAGAAACAAGACGGAGAATTGGATTTTAAAAAAGGGAGTAAGTAGAATTAAGGAAGATCTACAAAGTCTATACTTCTCCATTATACACATCTATAGAGAAGCTAACAAGGCAGCGGACCTTTTGGCAAACCTAGGAGTCATGAGAGGCAAACAGGACTGCGGTAGTTCAGATGCGGTAGAATGGATTGGTCTAGTGGATGTACTTCATTCAGATGTGGAGCAATCGTAGGAGGATGAAGATTCCCGGGGTTTACATCCGATGATTTTAGCTTCTAGTTTGGGCGAGTAGGAATATGAGAGGACGAGCGGCGCTGGTAACTGAGCAGATTTGGGAAATTTTCTTAAGGATGTGTGTCTCTGTCCAAAAGCAGGGAAGTGGCACAGAGATGATGTGCGCCATGACTAGAGTTTCTTTATTAAGCCATGTGGAGCTTTCCTCCTCAAATCGAAGAAATGGCTAAAATTATGGGCGTAAAATGCAGGTGTCTAGAGGAAGGCAAGGAACAGCAAGTGGGATGCCTGTTCAAGTTGAAAGAGGAAGCTTCTAGAACGGTGATTCTCCAAGTGATTGGCAGAGGATCTTGGAGCAGCGGACATGTACATGACGGCCAAGTCTACCAACTATTTTTTGCCAATATCTCCTTAATTATGGGCAGTTCTTTCTATGGGTTTTCCTAGGGTGCTCGACTGGTTGCGCAAGCCAATCATGCAGTGGTGATGGGGGAAATTGACGATGTAGGGGCGGACTGGGTAGAAGAAACGCTTAAAGCTGCCTACGCAAGGAAGATAGGCTCTAAGAAAGATAGCGACATTCTGCAAGCATACAAAGAAGGCATTGAAAATAGGAATATGGATACCTTTCGCAAACTCCTGCAAGAAAACAAAGGGGAGTTTACCGATGGACAAGTGGGAAGACTGTTAGAGACTATAGAAGGCATTATGATGATAATGCATGAAATCATGTGACAATCTTCTCTAGCTTTTGAAAGAAGAGACTGTAGTTGGATCTGCTAAAGGCACTGATAGCCTTTAGTTATGTAAAATCTATCATGGCATAACCAATAGGGTAATAGCCATTAAATAAAAGCTAGTTTTTGTTACGAATTTCTTATATACCAAAAGGGAGCCATCCCCAAGATGGCGCTTACCTAACAAAAAAAAAAAGTAGTGTATATATTATATTAAAGAATATAAATTAGTTTTCAAATAAAATATAAGTAAATTATTTATTTAATAGTGGCCTACATGGAGGCTCGGCCTGCGCATGCAGGCCGCCTCCATAAGGGAGCTTGCGACCTGCATGGCAAGCTACCCCTTTAATAAGGGCCACAACCTACTATGCAAGCCAATTCCCCCCAGTGACCCGCATATGTAGGTCGTTTGCAGGTGCCTACATGCGCAGGGCATTGTGGGGAGGGGTTCGGCTCCCCCAAATTTTTTTTAAGAAAAACAACACAAAAATTTAATTTGCTTTTTTTCTATTTTACCTCATTTATTTTATTTTAGGGTTTCAATTAATCTTAGACAAATTTTAACCTTGTTTAGTTCATTCCTTAAATTTATACATAATAATTATTAACATTCTTTTCTTTTAATTAAACAAGAATGAACCTAATTAGATTTGTTGTTTATATATATATATATGTTAACTCCAAATATGTTGTGCTCTACTCCTATTGCTTTGCATCCTGCTTCCTCACCTGGCATGGGTTTCCACAGTTCAGGCGGTGACTTCCACATTGCTGGTGACTAGCACTTCTCAATGTAGTTTAAACTTCAAGGAGACTTTGTGTGTTGGTGCTAGGGCTTAGGATTGTTGTACCCCTAGCTCACGAAGTTTCTCCAAGGCAACATCTGGGTGTCCTCTTGGTTTGACAACTCTGTGTAGTGATGCTCCTCTCTGCCGTGATGTTGGAGGGTTGCCAAGCCTCTTCCCATGAAGTTTCCTCATATCATTTTGGCTCTGACAACTCCATCTCTGAATGGCATGGCTTTGTGCACTACCCCTATCCCTCCACCACTCTGCGCACATCCTAGAGATTAGTATTGAAGGTTCTATCCTTATAGGGAGGAATTTTTGCAAGATCACGCCCTCATCTACAAATTTGTTAAATTGTGTCCTAAGCTATGTGATCTTCACACGTGGATCACAACAAATTGGAAAGATGAATTGGAGGAAGAGATCACCATCTTCCCCCTGTGCTAAGGGATTCTTCATTCTCGAATTTGAATCCATCGCAGATAAAGAAAAGGTGCTAAAAATGGACCTTGGGTTTTCCACGGTGATTTCCTATGTGCATGAAGCCTTGATATCCATCCTTTCACCCCCACTCAGATATCTTCACTTCTACTTTCCTGTGGGTTTGTTTACCCTATCTTCCTTTTCAATTTTTGGAACTATAGAGTCTATAGGCCATTGGCAATGTTCTAGGAAAATATTATTCTGCTTCAGAGGATACAATCAATTATGAAAGTGCCACCTGCGCACGTATTTGTGTGGAGATGGATCTTTACAATGGTCTCCCAACTGAGATATTCTTAAAAGTGGGCTAGAGAAACTGGTAGCAACTAGTAGACTATGAAAGACTCACTTTCAAATGCAGATTGTGCTTCTCAAAAGATCATTCCTCCCTGCAGTGTCCAAAAATAAAAACCCATGAAAAAGTAAATCAAGCATCACATGAAACTCCCACTTAGTGGAAAGGAGCTGAGCCTCACCATTATGTTATCCCTCTTCAATCTCAAGTGAATTCAAGTTCCTCCATGGCTCCTGCACCTGAGAGCTCAAAACTAAATACTCCTCCATCTTCTTCTTTGGACAATTTACAAGATTCAATCTCAAAGGTCCCACAAGGGGATTCTAAAAATAACTTCTCTTCAAAAGTCTCATAGACTGCACAGGTGAATTTGGAACCCAAGTTTGCAGATAATTCAACATCTCCAATGTCTCTAGTTGTCCCAAAGACGGATGGGCCTAATCACATGGATGGCAACTCAATAGAAAGCTTCAAGAAGAACACAGGGATAAATTCTAATTCAGATCAAGTATGGACAGAAGTAAGAGAAAAAAGTCTCCCTTCACAAGACCCATGCACTAAAGGTCTCTTAGATCTTTGAAGAAAAGGGAAAAATCCCAAAATGTGTGATTATCCCCTGCTAGGTCTGAGTGATTCTTTTGGATTTTGTGTACCCATATAATGTTGGATAGACTAACTCCTTTGCGATGAGCATTTAGATTAGGAAAATAATTCTTTTTGCCCCCTTGTCTTCAGGGCATGCAATACTTTAGCATTTGTTTAGTTGATTTTTGGTGTACCCCTATTAGAGGGCTGATGCAATTAACATTTCTATGCTTCTTTCTATATATGGGAGTGGACCCCTTGTCCACATTTTATCGATCAAATACACACACACACACACACACATGTATATATAGTGTTTAAATTATTTAATGATGAAATTAGGTAGAAAGTTTTTGAATGATTAATTAGCTACTTAATGAGTGAATTATTTTTTTTGGGTTACAAGTACTTAATTTGATAGTTAATTCTTGATTAAGTATAGACAAAATTATTAAATAAGTTGCTTGGGTTAAATCTAAACTATTTAGTTGCAATGGATAAATTTTGCCTAATCTAGGAATTATGTTTTTATTTAGTTTAAGTTACAAATGTTGGAATAGTTAGGCGCCTAAATTATAGAAAGAAGTATTTTTCTGTAGGCACTATCAATTAGCCATTTCATCTATCCACAATTAAAATGAGGTTAATCGATGAAATAATATAATTTATAAATACTTAGTCATTTAAAGCTAATTTGAAACAATTAATTAGTTTTATGGTTTAATTTGTTAATTCTTGGAGTATGTTGTGATTAATTAATCAATGAGTTATTTCTTTGAATTTATTTTAGTTAAATTCTATCATTAGTTTACGATTACTAACAATAGATGGATTATTCCAACTAGTAAGAATCAATTCAAAATTAGTATAGCAGTTAATCAATTAGTTGGTTATCCCTAAATTGTAGAAAGGTAAATTAAATAGTTACTTCCAAATAATCTAGTTAAATAGTTAAATTCTAAAATTGTTCTAATAGTTTACAAAGGAATCTTACTTATTACTTAGCAAGTTGTTTAAACAAATAGATATTTGCTTTAATCAAGTGAGTAATATACAATATGGCTAAACAAACAAGTTAGTAAAATTTGAATGGTTCAATTAATGAGAAATATTAGAATATGTTAGATTGAATATGAGATAGAAGTAATTAATGTACTTTTTCATTAATTAGGGTTATAGAATTATTGTTTTTGAATTACTTTAATTGATGAAAAATGTTAGATGTTCATCTATCATAAACTTGATGATGAGGGTTTGAAGGTCATTAGGGAAGAATTTGACATGTTAGAATCAAGTTGATTACAATCAAATTAAGGTAGATAGACCTAAGCATATAGATACAATAAAGCCACCTATGAAAGGAACTCATTCAAATAAATGTTAATTCAATCTACAAAATACTAAGTCATCTATTAAACTCAAATTTTGTTTTCTTGGTTGAAATCATTTAAGTTATTTACACAATTATCTTTACTTAAGAATTGTATTTGGTATGTGCAAATATAATTAATTTTTTTTGCAAGTGGCTTACAAACAATCACTCTAATTACAATTGATGGAATGGATTTAACCTAATGGGTATTTGATTCAATAAGTTTATTAATTGGATTCTAGTCATTTTCTTATTTTAGATAAACAACTGAACCAAGAGGAAACCCAAAACTAAATTGCAGTGTTTGGTTTTCACGGTGCCTCTGGTTCATGTTTACGGGTAATGTCATCACGTTCGAACTACTGCACCTATCATCTAACATAGCTACAACAATGGTGTTTGTGGCATCGTCCCTATAAAACGTCAGGGAGCAATACTGACCATCATTATATTAAGTCCAAGGGATGGGCAATCTCACTTGAACTCTAAACTAATAAGATTAATTGAATTAATCTGATTCAGAAAATATCTCTCATCTTTCATTTTTATAAAGAATTTTGGATTCACCTTGTAGCTTTATTGCTTTTGGAAACATCTTCTTGAAAAGGGAAAAGAGGATAATAGAATTAATTCATTATTAGATAACATTGCATGTTATATGTATGCTTATAGTTTTCTCAGAGGCTTGATAGATTGGGTTGTGGTTTATAAATGTTGGATAAATAGGACATCAAAGTGGTATTGTCATAAATAGATGAAATACACCAATATATCTCTAGCATTTTCTCCATCAATCATATAGCGCTTAACCATGTCTTCTAATGCTTCTAGTTAGTTGGTCAAATTTGGGTGTGCATATGAAAAAGATTAAATCTTGGGGTTAATGATGGGATATAATTGTATTAGCACCTATGGAAATGATATTTAAAGTTCTAGTTCTATTCTAGTTAAAATTTTAGTAAATAGGGAAATTTCTAGCATTATTGCGGGAGTATTTATTCTTGGGTGATTGAAGAGTGACTTATTAACTTTGGTAACTACAGTTTTAGGATCATGTTTCAAGAACATTCTTGACGTACACTTTCACCTTACCTTCAAAGATTTTGGCAATACAAAAAATAGTAAGAGATCTTTCAAACCAAACCATTAAGTCCAAGCGAACAAGAATTATTTCTTGGACACGCGAATCTTAGGTAAACTTTATCATATAAACAAAACTAAACATTAAACACCCACTTTAAGTGTTTTCTTTTCTTTTTATTAATTATGTCCCTATTTCACCTAAGTGGGTGGCAGCCAACGAAGAATTGTCTAGGGAAACTAGACCCTAGAAAGCGTTGCGTACCCACTCAAATAGTTGCATAAACATAGAACAACTAGAACTACATATCATTAAATAACAAATCCTTGTGTACCTTGATCCTGTGGATACATGGTATGTAGGAAGTCTGGGAAATGAAGCATGTTCCCAGTACTTAGGTACTAGGATTATGTGAGGATTAATACCATCATTGTTAATTGTAAAATCTTAACACCTAAATACTTTGGTAAACATTTCAAAAAAAATTACTCTGCACATCCAATGCTATTTTTGGTTTCATGTTTTTCAATATGATGCTCACTATGTATATGGCATCAAAGCTCAAGTTGAACACTTGGGCCTATAAGCCTACTTATAAGAAGTTGTTAAAAATAGATGACATTGTATTTATCAAACCTAATCTTGTGATGATGTTCTTGAATGCATAAATGAGAAAGTCAAAAACAGAGAAAAAATCTAGAAAGACAAAGAAAACTAAACGACCTCAAACCCTGAATAATATGGAAGAAAATTTGAGTTACAAAGGAGGAGCTTCGCTCTCTGATTCTAAAAATTTTGTTGCTTCTCTTGAGCAAATTAAACTAGAAAAGGTGAAACGTTCAAAAATCTCGATTGCTGAAATAATGACTTTTGAGGTTAAACCATGTAAACCCTCGACGACCCTTTGGGTGTGGATGAAATGTTCTTGTTATGAGTAAAGAGATGATAGAGGAGTACCTGTGTGTACATCCCACCCCTAAGTTTGTGTTATTAGATTTAGATGGGAAGGAGGAACCCAAGGAAATTCCTCTTCTGATAGTGACTTATAAATCTGAAACCTATTAGACATTAAATAAGGATGTATAAACCACTATTATAGTGCCATGTTTTAATAATCATGAGTGATGATTTCTTGAGGAAAATCTTTTGAAACTCCTAAACCTTGGTGTATGCTTGATTGTCTTTCGTTTTTGCAATTATACCCACATTTTGTGTACTTATGTAAGTAATGCATTATTTTTATGATGATTACACGTATGATTGATTTGAATAGCAATTGTGTAGTTTATGTTTCAAACTTAAATTTTGTTGTGACTTTCTTTTTCTAACGATTGGAATTGTTTTATCATTCGTGAATGTCTTTCCCTAGTAAGTTTTGACTAAATTTTTGTGAATTCTAACTTGAAGTTGTAATTGAAATTTGATTCAAGTTTGTGACTTCATTCACTTAAGGCTTGAAAATTTTGATTCTAGTCGATCAAAAGCCTTTGAGTACTTGTAGAAGCATTGCTTAAATCTGAATGCATATAGATAGTCTACCTTTATTTTCAAAGGTTATTACCTAGTTTTTGATTGTACACTTAGATCACATAAGTAAGATTTATAATCATGATAACTTTTCTATGATATTTTGGATAGTATTTGTAGTACTATTCTATTTGGATAAACACATAGCCTTTACTTAAACCAAGGATGTAGATAATGAAAAATATGGTTAGGATCAAGGATATATTTTCTTTTGTTGTTACTTGTGTACTCTTAGTGTAATTTGAATGGGTTTTACTTGAAGAAAGAATAGTAGGATGGTAACATATTAAAAATGATTGAAACTTCTTTTTCCTTTTTACTTATTATTGTGGATTAGGATAAGTGTATCTGCTCGTAGGAAAGTAGTTCTAAGTTGTATAAAGATGATTAGGTTATTAACATGTAAGGTGTTATTTTTCTTTACTTGTCAAAAGATTATAACCTTGTTTAAAGATGATAGTCAATATATAATTGAAAATGTGCCTATGGAAATTTGTGCATAAAAAGCCTGGAGAGCCCGTAAAGGAATTAGATTGTTAGTGTCCAACGTCTTTAAGGTTCTTTTGTGTCAAAACTTCCCTTAACTGAACTGTTTTGATGCTTTGTAATGATATAGTGTAATTCAATTTGAACTTCATAGGAATGGTGATTACTTAGAATTCAATGTATGCTTACTCGTAAGATTCTTGGTTGATCTTTATATTCAACTTGTTACCTTTGTTAAAAAATTCTATTTTCTAGTCTAGTGCATGTCGTGCCAACAAAAATTAAGTTATTGAATGGGTACTTCTGTTGAAGCTTTCATAAGCCCTTTTGTGTCGTTTCTTTCATCTATGATCTTTAGTAATCCCTTAATCTTATCTGGTTATTGATGATTTACAATGAATAGTATTGAAATCATTTTGATCTTCTTATTCGTGGTCCTTAGTCAATCATCGTATCCTTAATTGCTAGTCTAGAAGGATTTAGTGTTTTGATCTACTCACCTTATTATGTTGGTCTACTTATCTTTGGTACCGATCTTATGTGACTTAATCGTGATTTGGAGTGGTAAACATATTGATTACCTTTTTCTTAAAAAGCAAGGATGGTTTATGAATTTGAGATCGATATTCTTCTTGGATTTAATGTTTTAAACAATAGTAAATTTATTTATGTAAGTCATAGATACTCAGAAGAATCCTCAGGGTGGATTACTTGTACCAGCCATTGGTCAAAAACTAAGGTGTACAAGTCTTGGATAATTATTCCCTGTTTGACATCCTTAGCACAATACTTAATTTGGGCGAACTTTGGTCTACAGGAAGTGACTCTTGGACCCATATTGGTCCCAAAAGGGTTAAAAGTCTCTTGCCAGAGCACCCTTTTATATTTCCTATCCTTAATCACGTATGGCTAAATATGATCCCTATCTTGTTAGGATAGAAGAGCCCGTTTGGCTATAGGTAAAATATGTCCCGTATGGACAAGAAATCCCACAGGACACAAGAGCCTGAATTGGTTGTCCCGAATTGGACGAATAGCCTGTATTTGCTAACTCCCAAGTATTCAGATTGACTAAAATATTATCATTCTTATGACCTAGAATAAGTGTAGCATTTACCTTTGATTCTTAATAGGTTGTGGTAAAATTTTTGATGTGACTGGAAAAGTAAGATAATGCATTTGAAGTACTCGACATATAGGTTCAGAGAGAAAGCTATAAGGAATAATTTAAAACAAGTATGAGAATCTCACTTTGACGCAATCTTTTGTGTGTAATTTTGCATCGGGATGATGCAAAGTTTTAGGGGGGAAGTATGTCATAACCCTAATTTGATATTAAAATAATTCTTATATTTATTTGTGATAATTTATTTATTTGATTTAAATGGTATAGAGAGAGTTTTGCATCTTAATGTAGACTAAACACTCTTGATAAAATATTAAATAGGTATAAGTATTAATTAAGTAATAATAGAATTTAGTGATAAGTATTAAATAAACACAAACAAACAAATAATCAAAATGCTAGATTCATGGATTAGTTAAATTAATTTAAAAAGCTAATTTTAGGGTTGAGTAAGTAACAAACAAATTTCTATTTTAAAATTTATTTTGGTTTCAAATAAAAAGAATTAAATTAATTATGTTAACAATTAACTCATGTTAAAATGAATTAGGATTAATTAATTAATTATGTAAATAGTAAGATGAGTGGATTAAGGAAAGGTAGTTTTGTTTATTTAATGGATGCTTTTATTTAGCCTCCATTAAATGCTTGGATGGAGGAAGTTTTCTGGCAAAATCAATGGAGAAATTGAGGGAAGTAGGTTATGAAATGGGGAAGGAAAGAAAGACAAGGGGGTGGAATTTCTTTTACAAATATTTTTTTTGGGGGGAGAGTTTGCTAGGAATTCTCCTTTGGCAGAAGTTTTTTTTTTAAGGTAAAAATTTCAGTTAGAAATGCTTAAAATATATATATATATATATATATATATATATATATATATATATATATATATATATATATATATATCGTTTGAGTGTGCCAAATCAGAGGCCGTAAGCAAAACTTCATTTTGTAAGGTTTTGGTTAAAAAAATTTACATGCATACACATGCAGACTCGATACAAATATTTCAAAAAAATATGCAATAGAATATGATTAGAATAGAAATATATATAAATACATATATACATATAAATATAATCAAGAATTAAAAAAATAATAATTTTTTTAATTCTTGATTATATATATGCATTCATACAGGGCCTCCATCTTCATGACCATTTCTTCCTAGGGTGGTTTCTAGCACAGTTCACACTAGCCCATGGCCATAAGGGACTCACATAGATTATTGTGAAGTGGGTGGTGGCTCCTCACCTTCAATCTCTCGCACTTGATGCGGTCAAGTCCTTCAACATAAGGTCACCTTTCAGTAGTTGGGCTAGAGTCTTTGAGTTAAGGCACTGACAGGCTAATGAGGATATGGCGCGGGTGATCTCCTTGTTTTGAGAGGGAGTAATTTGTAACGACATGGAGACGTGTGATTTCGCACTCAGATTCCTAGATCCCCCTTGAGTGAGGAGCAGAGACAATAGTTGGGACAGTTTGCTGCGGGTACTCGATATCTACTCCACCAACTTCCAAAGTAATTTTTTGTTCTTTCTATGGCTACTTCAAAATTTTGTAATATTTTGAACTTATAAAATTTGTCTTTCTGTACATTTGTACCCTTGTCTTCACAAGGCATGCACACTGGTCTTTTTGGGAGCGGTTCCCTTAAACTGCATTTATAAATCAAAAAAATATATGCACTCATACATATATTTAATGTATATATAGATATAATATAAATAAATAAATAATATTATATATATTATATTAAAGAATATATATTAGTTTTCAAAAAAAATATAAGTAAATTATTTATTTAATAGGGGCTTGCATTGAGGCTCGACCTACGCATGTAGGCCGCCCCCATAAGGGAGGCCATGACCTACTATGTAGGTCGATTCCCCCGATGAACTGCATATGCAAGCCGCCCGTGGGTGCCTGCATGCACAGGGCACTGTGGGAAGGCGTTCCCTCCCCCAAATTTCTTAAGAAAAACAACAACAAAAAAATATTTTGCTTTTTTTTCCTATTTTACCTTTTTTTTTTTCTATTTTACGGTTTCAATTAATCTTAAACAAATTTTAACCTTGTTTAGTTTATTCCTTAAATTTTTATATAATAATTATTAACATTCTTTTCTTTTAATTAAACAAGAATGAACCTAATTAGATTGGTTGTTAAAATATAAATATATATAGTTATATACACACGTATATATATAGTGTTTGAATTATTTAATGCTTAGATTTTTAAATGATTAATTAGTTACTTACTAGTGAATTAATTTTGGGTTACAAGTACTTTTTTTTTTAATAAAAGAGGGTAAAAACTTTATTAATCAAAGAGAGCAGTACAAAGCATAAAAGCAACAAGAGGACCAAATAGGCCCAAAGACAACAAACAAGAAATCAAGAAGTTGTCATCAACATCTCACATCCTCCATGACCAAATCCACCAAATCCTGAGCAAGATCCCCAGGTAAACTGTCCCAATCATCCACTAGCCAGGTCCCATTCTTCTTAGAACCCCATTTGGCCAACCCATCAGCCACCTTATTCCATTCCTGAGGGATATGAGAGAATGTGATAGAATCAAATAATTCTCCAAGACTGGTGATTTGCCTAGCCACCACCATAAGCTGCTAACTAACATCATCAAACTACCTTCTATTTATTAAGTCTATCACCACCTGAGAATCTGACTCGCAGATAATCTTATTCCAGCTAATGGCATATGCCTTCTTCAAAGCCAAAGGAATAGCTAAGGCCTCCATAAGATTATTAGAGTACAACCTCCTATATTTCGAGAAGAAAAACATGGCCACCCCAGAACTATCTCTGCCCACCCCACCAATGCCAGTGTGCCTAGGGTTACCCCTTGCAGACCCATTAGTATTGATTTTCAAGACTCCAGTGGGAGGGGGCAGCTAATGCCCTTCCCTAGAAACCTTCCTTCTAGAACACCTGCTCCACCCAATCTTGGGCCTTCCGAGACCGCCAATAAGAATCCCTAGATTACGAATCACTCTAGTATCACCAAGATCCACCAGGGCTGATAGATCACATTTAGCATACAAGGTCTCCTGCAAAGCCCCAAGAATGCGAGACCAGACTTGACCCACCAGCAACTTCTTATCCAGAAAGACCCTGCGGTTGTGCTCCAACCAGATGTGCCATATAATCAGACTATGGCCAATTGGCCAAGCTATGTGCAGAAATGAAGTCCTCACTGGTGTTGACATTCCTTCTGAATCAGCATTAGGGTTTGCCACTTCTAATGCACAGGCAGATTCAGGCCAACTGAATACAGGAGGTTGCGTGAGCTCCTCCCCTTCACTTCTGGTTCTGCCGCACCAAGGGGGGTATCCCTATAACTTAAGATGTAACCTTGACTAGCTCAAAGATAGAAAGATCTAACTTGACAACAGCAGGCAGAATACTCTCATGTATGGACCAAGATCTGCATGATAGATCACAAGGTTGGCAACATTCTTGGACATGATGTCTGGTTGGGTATGAGAGTATGCAGGGGGTTCCTAATCCTACTCCTACAACTAACAAGTGGAGGTATGAAGTGTTTTGATATGAATTTGGATGCAAAGCTGGACATGGTGTATAACACAAGAACACAGCATGATTGGTGCCTATCCAGGGCTTGGAGTCGGTAGACATACACCTGTGAATGATCAGCATAAATAGCTAAAACTAGATTTCAGGGGGATACACATGATATCTGCCCTACAGATATCTCCCAATATAGAGTGTTGAGCTATCTCTACTTATGGCATCCCTACTGCAGTATACCCTTCCCAATGTTCAACCTGAAAACAGTTTAATCTGCCCCTTGAGCAGAGGTTAAAAGATCAGACATTCAACATAGGAATTCTATGCTCTAGAATCTAAACATAAGCAAACATCCAGATCCAGAAGAAGGATACATGCAATACTGGAGACAGAATTAACACAACACATGCTAAACAGCATTACTCATATAAGATCAACCACGAAACCAGTGGATTCATGCCAAGTCCTACAACAGGAGATACATAAACTCACAAGAAAAACTGTACAGAGCAACCAGATCAGCTGGTTTTGGATTACAGAGCCAAAAATCATCAACTTTCAACAACCTTTGAAATGAGCAACACCACCCGCTTATAACAGCCAGGTAGGTGCTCAGCAATTAATTACATTGTTGACCAAAATCTCGCCAGATACACGGTATCATGAAAATGGCGCTCAAACACAACCAGATTGGCGCCCAAACTTGAATGCAGCAGGTAGGGGAGGAGACCGGAAGAATTTTCGAGCCTTGCGCCGCCGCCTAGGGATTCAGATCTTCAATCAGGTACAACATTCGTTCACGCCATCGCCCATACCCCTGCAACAATCGCCATTGATGGCGCACCAACCCGCGGCCTCGGGAAGAACATCAATTCTGCATTCGCAAGCATTTCCCGCCGAGACTCATCATCATGATATTTGAAATATAACCTTCATGATAATCGGCACAACCTGATCCATCGGAGGAACATCCTCCTGCTGAGCTTATAACAAAAGTCTGGCCGATGAACATCCTGATGACGTCATCATCATATACTGCTGACGTCATCATCATATCTGCCTACTGCGCACCTCCTCATATCCGGATGACGTCATCATCATGTTTGCAAATATCAGGAGGTCTCTTCAAGATGATCAGCTGTTAGAAATATGACCCCCACGGACCTTGATGACGTCATCATCATATTAACATCATCATGATATTCGGAAGACAACCGGATATTTGGAAATATCCTCCTAATGCTCAAATATCAGGTTGCACTGTAGCTCTTCTATAAGATCGGGGCGATAACTGAATATGATGATGCTGCTTGAAAAGATCACCCCCAGTAGATAATGCGCGAAGCTAGCAGGCGGATATCTCCTTAATATTAGCATCATCATGATGCTCGAACAAACAAACATATATCCGGGTGATATGAAAATATCACCCCCTCCTTCGGAATATCATGATGCAGATAGGCAGAGAAATAGATATCACCCTGATATATAAGGATGACGTCAGCCTCATCAGGATGAGAAACAAAGAATAAGAAGTGATACAACATCATCAGGATGATATTGACCAAGATCATCCTGACGTTCAAAATATGATGACCCCAGTGAATATCGGGTCGCACTTAGAAACTCTTCAACATCATCATCAGGATGATCATAACCACGATCACCCGATGATAGAAATATCACCCCGGCGAAATATCATGAAGGCAAAAAAAATGATGACCACCGCAAGCAGCAGGATGACAACTGAAAAATGATGATGATGACGACCCTTAGGATAAAACAAGTTAGGTCGAGCAACTCAAAGAATAAGCAACATCATCATCATGCCTGCGCAAGGTGATAAATGGAAGATCACCGGAGACTTTGAAGAATCACCCTCGTAAGCAGATCAGGGCGCACTGTAGCTCGTTAGCATCATCATGATAAAAAACCAAACATCACCCCATACTTGAATATGATGATGACGATGAGAAACCGGTCGACGGAGAACATGATGATGATGACCATCATCGAAACAAACATGATGACGATGACCTCCTCCTCAAGAAATATGATGCTGCAGTTGAAAAATGCTGAGGAGGTCCAACACTTAGAAAAAATGGGCAAGAAGATAAAGGCTTCAAATGAAGAAACCTCCTGATCATGACAAATCAACCCCTGGTCAAAATGAGTGTCAACAACTGGAATGGGCCCAAAGTTCTGCCAAAACTCCTCCAGAGAAGAAGGGTGCTTGCACTACAAACTCCAGGCCCCCCACCAAAAATGCCAAATAGTCCTAGAAAAAGGGCACTGGAAGAAAATATGTGAAACAATCTCAACATATTTTAGGCATAAGAAACATAATGAAGGACCTTTGAAGCCACGCTTACAGAGGTTATCCCAAGTCAAACACCTGCCATAAATCACTAGCCAAGAAAAGAAATTGCATTTTGGCCAAGAGAATTTATTCCAAATATTTTTCCACCAAGGAACCTCAGCACTACCCTAGGCCTGTCTATCCAAAACACGATACCCTGAAGCAATAGTGAACTTCCCTTTTGGATCCGGAACCCAAGCCAGCACATCCCGTTCTGGAAGAGAACAACATACTCTATTAGCCAAAATGGAGGACAACTCCCTCCTATCCTCCAAAGATCCACCCATGGGCCATTCCTGCATATCCTTCCACTAGTAAACAATAGTCTGCCCCAAAGCCTGAGGGGCTTTGAAATCCATCACTCTACTCCAACCAGCCTGAATAAAAATCCTACATAAATCCCCCAAGTGAGGGTGCGAGGAGAGGATAGGTGGGAAGCCATCCCAGGAGTCATGCCAAAAAAGAGCATCAGAGCCTCTATTGCAGATCCAAAATAGGCCTTGTTTAACTAGTGCAACCCCCCTCTTAAGAGTATCCCAAATCATAGAACCTCTCCCCGAAACTAAAACAAGGCACCTCAGCGCCCTCCACCTCCCCAAGGTACTTGAAGGTAACGATCCTGGCCCAATACTGATGCTGATATGAACACCATCTCCAGTATAGCTTAGCAGCCAAAGCCTGTCCATTCCAATCTATCCTACCTAAACCCAGACCACCATCCTGCTTTGGCCGGCAAACAACTTCCCACTCAATTAAGCTCCACTTCTTCGAAAGGAGATTACCCGACCAAAGAAACTGCCAACAGAGGCCCTCAAAATCTTTGATGAAACTTGAGGGAGCAGTCAACACAAAGTACCTGTATAAAGGAAGGGCCTGCACTACGGACTTCAATAGAGTAACTCTTCCAGCCGTAGATAACCATTTATAGGTCCAGTGACAAACCAGCCCACAAAATTTATCCATCACATCCTACCAAAAACACCTGGGAAGTGGGCGCACATCCAGAGGGGTAATATAAAGGGAAGTTTCCCCACCTAAAACCTTAAGATCCTAGCAATACACTACTGAATAAGCTTGGGAGTATTAAAGAAATAAATGCAAGACTTACTTTCATTAATGCTTTGACCTGAGGCAGCCAAGTAACAATCCAAAATTTGATGCAAAGCAACCGCTTCAGCCACCTTAGCAACACCCATCAAAGCTGTATCATCCACAAACTAAAGATGAGTTTGAGGAGGAAGAGAATTGCTCCATTTCCATCCCTAAAAGAGCCCATCCATAACATGGGACTTAATGAATCTCCCCAAGCCTTTAGCCCTCAAGATGAACAAATATGGGGATAAGGGGTCCCCCTGTCGAAGACCTCTAGAAGCACCAAACAGATTTGAAGACTCTCCATTTATGAGAACAAAAAATGAGGAAGTCCTCACACAACTCATGACCCAATTAATCCACTCACAACTGAACCCGAAGGCTCTGAGAATTTTGATCAAAAAGCCCCAGTGAACTTTGTCATAAGCTTTAGCCATGTCCAACTTTATAAACATAGCCTTTTCCTTAGAAGAGGCCATAGAGTGAATAGTCTTAGCCGCAATAACTACTCCATCCAAAATCTATCTACCCGTAACAAAGCCCCCTTGTTCCTCTGAGATCAACTTATCCAGACATGGCTTCAAACATTCAACAATTAGCTTTGTAATGATTTTATACACCACATTGCACAAAGCAATTGGTCGAAAAAGATCCAGAGAATCAACACCCTCGGGTTTTGGGATAAGAGCGAGAAACGTGGCATTCATGGCTCGTAACATTTGCTTATTCCTAAAAGACTCCTGGACCACCTCCAATAGATCAAGGTTGATGACTTCCCAAAATTCCTGAAAGAACTCAGCCGGGAACCCATTGGGACCAAAAGCCTTCTCTTTTTTCAACTGAAACACCACATCCTCTAACTCCTTCAAAGAAATAGGTTTAAGAAGAGAAGCATTCATATCCGTAGTCACCAGAGAGGAAATACAAGCTAGGATAGAAGCTTCCTCCTCAGTAGAAAGCAAGGTATCTTCAGAAAAGAGAGCAGAGAAAAAATGAACTGCCTCACTAGAGATCCCTGAAGAGGAAGAAAGAACAAAACCCTCAGGAAAGCGGAGAGAAGAGATTAAGTTACCTTGTCTTCGAGCCTTCACCGATTTATGAAAGAAGTATTCCTGTCCCCTTCCTGAAGCCAATCAACACGAGCCTTCTGTTTCCAAAAAATTTTCTCACGAAGCTCCCATTCCTCGAGGTCTTTACCCGCACTAACCTCAAGCCTGCTTAAATTCGCATCTAGACCCTGATCCCGAATCTGCCTGGTAATAGAATCTAAGCGCTCCTGAACAACCCTTTTCCACTGAAACACATTGCCAAACTGATACTTATTCCAATGTTTCAATTTATACTTCACATATTGAAGCCTCTTCACAAATGAGTACATAGTTGTACCAAAAGCAGGTCATCCTTCAATCCACCATCTAGAAACCAAGTCAAGAAGACTCTCCTCCCTGAGCCACATAAGCTGAAATCTAAAACTTTGTTTCTTAGGACCACTAGCCAAACGAGCAAAGAACTTGATCGGCCAATGGTCTGATCCTCGCCAATCTAAATTTTTAGAACTTGACAGCCACTTGTCACCCACCCAAAAATAGGAAACAAGAAACCTATCTAACCGTTTAGAAATGGCATCATCCCCAAGCCTCCTATTATTCCAAGTAAACATGCCATTCAAAGGTTTGATATGCACAAGCCGAAGCCAAGCCAAATTATCCCTTAGAAGATCAGAAGAGGGGTCCAAATGAGGCACACCCCCCTTTTCTCCTCGAGGGAAGTAATTGCATTGAAGTCACTTGCCATAATCTAGGGGAGGAAAGGATCCAACAATCTCAGAAGATTGATATGAGACCACAGGAGAGTCTTACCAGGGACATCTATCGAAGCATAAATGTTAGAAAGAAGAATTCTTTCCCTCATCTCCAAACTAATTACAACTAGAGAAATGGAAAATCTACTAGAGATCCACCAAATAGGAGAAATTTGCTGAGGATCCCAGAGGCAAGCAAGACCCCCTGAGCTACCTTGCGCACCCACACATTGGAAAAACCCTCTGTTCCAAATCTTAGAAACACACTGCATCATACCATCCACAAATAACTTTGTCTCTTAGAAAACCACATCCAGAGAATGAGCACTAACCAAGTCTCGAATAACCTTTTGTCTAGGGATGCTATTCATACCCCTTACATTCCATGATAACACAATCATCACGAAGGGTGAGAGAAGTGAGTATCCAGTGTCTTCACCGACCCAAATTCCACCAATGTCTCTCCAGCCATCTTAACTTTCTCCTGATCCTTCTTCTGCCCCACCTTTTGGGGTTTATCAGGAGCACACTTTTTCAGGGATTTTTGTTGTAGACCCAGAGTAGGAGAAGAAGAGAGGGCTTTTTTCTTACCAGAGTCTTCCAAACCTGGCCCACTGGCTAAACTCACCCTTTCATCCGAAGAGGCCAGGGGGGTTTCCACCAAACCACAAGAGTCCCCAAACCTAGCATCAGGGGGATGAGAAACTGAATCCATCACCACCCCGGAAGCCCCCACAGGAACTAGGACCGAGGTAGTGATAGGCAAAGATTTAGAATTATGATCAACTAAAGGAGAAGCTTCAACATGCATGTTAGAAGAAACCCCCTCCTCATGGACTAATTCATCCAAAGCCTCAAACTTGTTAAAAGTCTCCTCCTCTTGACGATCCTGACGAGTCCTCTTCTGACCCCACAATGGATGGATTTGGCCTAATTTGGGAAATATGTTTTTATTTAGTTTATGTTACAAACATTGGAATAATTAGGTGCCTGAATTATAGAAATAAGTATTCTTCTATAGGCACTATCAATTAGCCATTTCATCTATCCACAATTAAAATGGGGTTAAGTGATGGAATAATATAATTTATAAATACTAAGTCATTTAGCTAATTTGAAACGATTAATTAGATTTATGGTTTAATTTGTTAATTCTTGGAGTATGATGCAATTAATTAATTAATTAGTTATTTCTTTGAATTTATTTTAGTTAAATTGTATTAATTAGTTTATGATTACTAACAACAGATAGATTACTCCAACTAGTAAGAATCAATTCGAAATTAGTATAGCAATTAATCAATTAGTTGGTTATTCCTAAATTGTAGAAAGGTAGATTATATAGTTACTTCCAAATAATAGTTAAATAGTTAAATTCTAAAATTGTTCTAATATTTTACAAAGGAATCTTACTGGTCATTTAGTGAGTTGTTTAAACAAATAGGTAGTTGCTTTAATCAAGTGAGTAATAGACAATATGGCTAAACAAACAAGTTAGTAAAATTTGAATGGTTCAATAAGAAATATTAGAATATGTTAGATTGAATATGAGATAGAAGTAATTAATGTATCTTTTCATTAATAAGGGTTATCGAATAATCATTTTTGAAATGCTTTAATTGATGAAAATTGTTAGATGTTCATCTATCATAAACTTGATAATGAGTGTTTGAAGGTCATTAGAGAATAATTTGACACATTAGAATCAAGTTGATTACAATCAAATTAAAAGGTAGATAGACCTAAGCATATAGATACAACAAAGCCACCTATGAAAGGAACTCATTCAAATAAATGTTAATTCAATCTACAAAATACTAAGTCATCTATTAAACTCAAATTTTGTTTTCTTGGTTGAAACCATTTAAGTTATTTACACAATTATCTTTACTTGAATTTTTTTTTGTATGTGCAATATAATTAATTTTTTTTGCAAGTAGCTTACAAACAATCGTTCTAATTACAATTTATGGAATGGATTTAACCTAATGGATATTTGTTTCAATAAGTTTACTTAATTGGATTCTAGTCATTTTTGTGTTTGAGATAAATAACTTAACCGAGAGGAAACCCAAAAACTAAATTCTGGCACAAAGATTGAGATTGCAAATCCTTATTGTGTTTGCACCGTATAGACTACAACACAACACATAGACATCCATGATGTGCAAGCGCTGTCATCCTGAACAGTGAGCTCCATTCTTTGGTGACAGGTTCTTTATCATTTTGCATTTCTATTTCTATACTCCTTTCTACAAATTATTTTATTTGTCTTTGTATCTTCTCTAGTTTTACCCAACTTAGTTAGCTTTTATTTATCTATTTTTTATTCTAGTAGCAATAAAGGGATATAGCCTGAACATTCTTGCTCTTATAGATTGGATAGCAGCAAGATATATGTCTTCATTGGCCAATATCCTAATGTTTGATAGAAGGTTATTCTAATTAGAAATAGATTAGTTAGAATCAATTTTTCCATCCTACAATATATTTTAAGATAACCATCATTGAGAGTTATAATCTTTTAAAACTTGGCCACAAGTTATCCCTATGAAATGTCAAAGGCAACCTAGAAGAATACTTTGTTACTATATTTAGACACATCAATGTTTCCTTTTATTAATATCTAGTCAGATTTCTCTTTGGTGAATTGTTTGGACACTCAATTTTTCTCTCCAGATTGCACTTCTCATTGTTGTTGTACATTGAATAAGTAGACTATAGAACCTACATGGAAAGTAAAAGATAGGTTAGAACTCAGATGGTGAACACATTTTCTCAGGTAAGATGCAAGCAATAGCTTTTCTCTTTTGCTTTGGATGTGCATAATGCATTGTGAATTTCAATTAGTGGATGGAACAACTTAATGCTCTATATTGCTAGAAAAACTAGACCAAGAGCTAATTGTAGTCCAAGATATTGAATTGTAAAAGTAATTCCAGCTAAGTCTAGTAGACTCTATGCAGCAAATGAGGGTGGATAACTTCTACCAAAACTTCCATTTGGGCTCTTTACAAGCAAATAATGGTCAAAATATAATCCTAGATATTTGTTAATTTAATTGTTATTCTAATGGCAACATATATTATGTTGTGTATAATACGATGTTAGTGAGGATGGTTGCCAGAAACAAGAGACAAAAAAGGGAGAAGGGCATTTAGATCACAAATTATAGCGTTCTAGAATTTTAGGTACTTAAACTTAGGTTCATGACCCTTGAGTAATTGACTTGTATGGTGGTACTAAATTGTTTGTGATTAGATGTTATAAATGAGTTTATCTTGGGCTCTTGCCTATCTATCCATCATTGCAAATTTGCACAACTCCTTGCTCAAGTGTGCATTCATTATGGAATTATGCTATGCTTACATGAAGTAATTTCCTTTGAAAGTTGTTGTGATCTATGTGGGATAAAGTTTGGGTGTACGATTCTTTTGTGACAAAAAAAACATGAATTTAAATCCTTCCCATACTCCTCTAAATTAACCTTATCTTCCACAATTGCCTTACCAACTTTGCCAAATATGCATTACTCTTGCTCAACTCCTTCCCTCATATTGGAGTATTTATCATATACATAGATTGTTGTTGGTGTTGGGTCCCAAAACCGCTGCTCCATTTCCTAGAACAAAGATTCACTTTCAAGGCCAGGGTTGTCATGATGAAAGTAAAACTTGCTCATCCACATATCATGGAGGGTTGAAGGCCAACAAACAAGAGTGGGCATGCTCTCTTGCACTTCGAGCTCAGCTAGACCTAGGAGGGATGTTCCTAGAGACACCAAATGGAAAACCAACAAATAAGCATAGCCATACCCAATGCACACTTGACCCCCTATGAATGTCACTAGTCCATGACGACTGGCTACATAAAACCTCTGATAAACTGATTTAGGGATGATTTAGAGATGTCTAGATTGCAGATGAATAGTGACAAGATGATGATGGACAATTTTAGGTGTACAAATCTAAAACAAAATAAGAAATAAAATAAATGTATAACAAAACAAATGTATATTTTTATTTTACTTTGTAGCAATTAAGTGTGTATGTGTATGTATATACATATATTTGTGTGCACATATTACATTTTATTTAGTAGAAAAAATATTTTTTATTTTTTTGAATACAAAGACGTTAAAATTGTAAAATATATATTAATGCTTAAATTTACAAAATAGCTCTTCAAATAAAAATTAAACAATGTAGATAAAATAAAATAACTTTGAACCAAAAAATAAAATTTATGTGATCCCATTCATGGGGGTAGGAGGTTTGGGCTCCTTCCAAATAAAGCAAACAACAAAATGGCGTCTCCCTAGGGATGGCTGGGTAAAACTTAACTTTAATGGATCTGGAATTGGGTGGATCACCTGCAATGAGGATAAGAGAATCTTACGAAAGGTTCCAAAAGGATAGATGATGGAACCAATGATGAGGCTAAGGTGCAAGCAGTGTATTTGGTTTGAAATTATGTGTTCAAATTGAAAGGAATTCTAAGTTATTATAAATGCAACTCAAAATAAACATTCAATGGATTGGAAGCTGGAAAATATATTGAGTGGTTTGACCCATTTTGAATACATTTCAAATATATATGTGATTCTTTTTTAATAATGGGGAGAGTACTTCACTGTCACGAGTTTGTGACTAAACTAAGCAGCCATCTAGGTATTAAAACAACAAGCAAACATTTTTTGCCCAAAGCATCCCTTCTTCTAAACTTAGCAGAAAGAAGTCATATAATTTCAAAAAAACACAACCACCTATGCATGAAGCAATGATGAACACTATACCTAGACCTGACTAACATTTCAAAGCTACTACATATTTTATTCTTCCGCTTAAATATTACAAAGATAATTCACTGCTTAAAATTTGTATTTGCAGATGTGACAAAAGATATCATATGAAAGGAGATATTTTGAATAGATTGTCAAAATTTATATAGAATTATGATGATATATATATTTGGTCTATACATAATTTTACTTATACGAAGATATGTCATAGAATTTTAAGGGCACCTTTGAATGGATAACTATCATAAAAAAATTGCTTGACAGGCAGGGTCGACCATCAAATTTAAGCCCGGATTTGGAGTGTCCTTGGTCTCAGTGCTTGTTTGCCTTTTTGCTTTTGGTGCCTTCTGTCTGAGGTTTTGCTTGATTCTGTTTTTAAATGCTAGGATTTGCTTTATTGTTGAAAATAGCCACAGCATGCAGCCGACAGACTGGAGAGAGAGAGAGAAAAAAGAGGGCCTTGTTCCTTTTCCCTTTGACTCGACTATCTGCTGGCCTGAAGACCCGGACCAAGTCTGCCCCGTTGTCGGCTCGGAAACAGGGCCTGCGTAGGGTTTAGGGTTTAGGGTTTCCGCCGTTGTCTGTGCCGTTGCCTGCTTAGGGTTTCTGCCTTCCTGCTTAGGGTTTCGCCTCAGAACTGCTACGGTCTGTTTCCTGCTACCGTCGCCTTCCTGCTAGGGTTTCCGCCTTGGAACTGCCTTGGATCTACGCAGAATTCCTTAGCGCAGGGAAAACGCGCAAAACCCACTTTTCTACTGAGTAGGTAACTTCGCGAAATTCATACATTTTAAGTTCCAAAAACACAGCTCATTCATCTGTCGAATGTCATTACAACAACGAATGCCATTACAACAACGAATGTCATTAGAACACTGATAGTTATATGAATAGTCTGTCCATTAATGGAGAGTCCACATCTCTGATTGAAATCCTAACAATTACTTTTACATAGGGAAGAGGATATATTTACCATACTAGTAGCTAAACCATACCAACCGTCAATTAATCTTGGAGCCGCAAGCCAATATCTTCATCGCTGTCAGAGGAGTCGTGGTAGGATGCAAAATCCCAGTCTATCCCTTCAGATGGCACCACTAGCCTGTTTCAAAAATGACGAGTCCTCTTCACTTCGACAGATATTATTCTGACCCGTGGCAAAGAAAACGAAGGGAGTCCACTGAGCAGAGGGATCAATTCAATGCAGAGTATTGGCCAACACCACGCACTGCAACATCCACCACTACTAGATAGAGTGGTGGATGTTACAGTGCCTGGTATTGGCTTTCCGCCTGGAAGTTGTTCTTGGCCAACACTTTGCATTGATCCTTCTGCTCAGTGGACTCCCTTTGTTTTCTCTGCCACGGGTCAGAATAATATCCACATACCTACACACATACCTATGTTTTTATTATATTGGCATGTTTGTTAGTATTTGTTCATTCTTTGTCATAGTTTTATACCAGTCTTTTTACATTTTTGTTTAGTTTTTTTTTTTCATTTGTTTACTTACCATATTTGTAGATATGTAAAATATTTGTTATTTTTTGTTTATTCTTTCTTACTTATATATTTTCTCGTCTTATTTTTAGTTTTATTTTCTTGCTCTTTTTCCTGTATAGTCTCACTTAGAAGTTGTAATTTTTTTTCCATTGTTTTTGCTATTTGCAGTTGCTTGATGTCTCTATTTTCTATTGTTTTCTTTCTGTCAATTGTTGAGCTCTTTCATTGGGGTTTATTGATCCCCTTGCCACCTTTCCCCCCCTTCTCTTCTTTTTAACCTGCTTGATCTGCAAATTTTCATTTTTAATTCTCCTCTCTTGCTCTCTTATTTTTTCTCTTGATGATGGATCATGGAGTGTGATCCGAAACGTTGAGAGGAAAACTTACACACAATATAATCCTAAAGCACTCATTTACAGAATAATATCCATCGAAGAAATGAGGTGTGGGGGCTTGTCATTTTTGAAACAGGGTACAGGTGTGGTGCCATCTGAAGGGATAGACTGGGATTTTGCATCCTACGACGACTCCTCTGACAGCGATGAAAATATTGGCTCGCGGCTCCAAGATTAATTCATGGTTGGTCTGGTTTAGCTACTAGTATGGTGAATATATGCTCTTCCCTATGTAAATTCAGGGTGGTTTTTAAATTTATTCCCCCTGGTTTCGTAAGCAGGCCCTCCATTAATGGAGCTGCCTTAACGATATACTATTTTAATATATAGGTATTGGCCTCTTAGGCCAAGTTTACAACAGTCTTTGTTTTGTTTTGTTTGGATTTGGTTTTCTGTATTCGGCTCAGGTGGGATATTTGGCTTGAGATTGATTTTTGTTAACCATCCAGAGAAGCCTCCTCGTGTGAGATTTACCGAGCTATGTTTTCTCCCTAAATGTTTTTATTTATGATATGAGCCTCCTCTTATGAGATGCTAATGAATTATTGTTTGTTCCACTTGGAAAATTAATATAGTTCAGCATTTGGGAGGTTCACATATTTGGAATATAATTGTGACAATGATAATATGCTCAGAGACTAGTCATGCATGAATCAAAATAATTGGGCATTATAAATTATTTTAAATTTACTTACACAAGTCAAAATACTTAACCCTGTAAAATAGCCTGTGTACAAGCATCTATCATGATCCTTATCCTTTATGGTTTAGGGCTTTTTTGAGGGTTTTTTTGGTTGGTTTTTAGTGCAGGACCTGCTGCACTTTACATATTACAACATTCACCGTAGATATATAAAATATATTACAAGCAGAGTTTAATATCTTAGAAACTGCAAGATGGTTACAAATTGATTTACAAAATTACAGGTAATCAATTAAACAGATACAGGAAAAAAAATTCTGACGTTCACAAATTCTGTATGCCATTATCATCATCTTGTTTGGCTTCTTTTGCTTGTTACGATAGGACAAGATGAAAGTTATGCTAGTGAGGGCCAAATATAGCTCACGCATCCAAAGTTCAAACAAAATATCCCTGGATCTTTGGAAGGCTTACATTTGCCAGTAAATTCTGGGTACACTATCATTCAAGAGCTTTGTCGTTTCTTTGCTCAAAGGAAAGATTATATAATCAATATTATAATCAATATGAGCTTCAAGAATTTGTCAGGCTCATTTGTTACATATATGAGCTTCAATCACCGGTAGATGGTATGCTTATGTCTTGACCTTTACTTAACTTGCTTTCAAGCTGCCAGTTTATCTTACCAACATTCGAAATTCATCACACTTACACCAAATAGGATTCACTGTTGCTACAGTGAAGAGAAAGCAGATTCATTTGTACTCATCTCAACTTATCCGATAATTCCTTCCTCATATTGAACAAGTGTAATTCTTAGCTGGGTCCTTCTATGGACTTGGTTGATCTTGGGGACAGGTTATATAGATGTTTTCACATCTGCAGAGTTGTGTTATGCTTGAACTATCCTATGAAATTTCTTCTGAACATTTAAAAACATGCTAATGAAAAGCCGAATTTGATACAAAAAAAGTTTGTAGCAGGTAATAATGGGAACTCCAACACTAACACTGTTTCTAAATGTCAAGTCTTCAAAAAAAGAGGCCAGCTTAAAAACAAATTTTACAGACTAAACTACTAGCAGAGTTCACTCCTAAAATTAAAACTAAGCAAGAAAAACTGAGCAGTCTTCCCGCAATCCATACTTGACCTTGAGTCATTTCCTGAGAATGTGAACGAAGATGAAGTGCAGATCTGGCCAACATGGTATATTTATAATCTGGAAGAGGACAATGATAAGGAGATGTTTCCTGGAGACCAAACAACATAAGTGCATACAAAATGGAACAAATATGAGGAAATTGGATAAGATTGATTACAGAAGAGCTGCTATACCTGCAGATTAAGAAATTGCTAGGCTAGCTCAGACTTGACATGGACATCTATCATTAACTCCAACAAGTATCCAAAGTGCCAAAGGTACCCCAAGATAGTTAGCAGAGGAGGTTTTATCCACGAGTTGCATCTCCAAAATGGTTTCTAGCACTTAAGGGAAGTCTTGAGGAACAAACCCTGCTAAGAGATTGAACATGGTGAAAATCAACAATCGTGGGAGATGCTACTCCAATAATGAAGAGTAGTTGTTTCTAGCATATTTAGCTGAATCTATAGAAGCCTTACTCCGTAGTGTAGTAGGAAAGGAGATCACTTAGATGAACTGTAGCTCTCTGCCTTCCTTCTCATCCCAAATCATCATCATTATTATAAATTTAAACATCATCCACATGAAATCAAATTTGCGATTGATGTTTTGCCCCTGAAGGTTCCTAGGTTTTCGTTGAATCAGCATAGAGAAATCAAGAGCAAAATCACCCTTTTCAAGGATCAACTCAGGAACCATTCAGGAAATATGCAACAAAGACATATGAAGAGAATAGGGGACAACTTTATGTTTCGTATTACATCAATCATCAAATCAGCAGAAGGGCCATCATCACCATTCAGTTTCACATTTTGGAGATTTGTGTTCTAAGAGAGCTCCAGAGAGCTGAGATAGGTTGAGGGAGAGTTTTGATACTCTAGATTAGATTTGAGGTCAACAATAGCATAAAAATATTGTTGTTCTGTAGAAAGTCTCTAGATTTCTAAGGGGTTGATGATCACCTGCAATTTGAGGCATTGCATCAGAAGAATAATTAACTGGCTGAGGAAGAGGTAAATCTATCTGCCCAACAGAAGGCCACTCTGCTGCGGTTGCATGTGATTGTTGGGGATTCATATCAATGGTTCCAATTACATTAGGTAGATGCTCTTCTGCCTGGATTGCTTGTTGGGTAGTAGGGAGCTGATGTTGAGATGCTCAATGAAGGCAAAATCTCCACTTATCCCAAGGGCTAATAAGAGTGGCCGAAAGGAATTCTCTATCAACCAAATTCAGCCTAATAAATATACGAGTGTTTCAAGCTTCTACAGTCCATAATAAATAGAAAGATCCGCTTCTGGAAAACTTATCACAAGTTTTCCAGAAGCATCTCTCTACTAATAGATATACGTCACTGGTAAGATGGTCCAAAATGTTCAGAGTTTTCAGATCCATCTCAACAAGTTCTTGCTACACTGCAAGGATCAGTCACCAGTATTTGAAGGTGGATGCTTATAACTGTGTTGAGACTGATCCAATACTGTGCAACTGATCAAAGGTACAAAATTCATGGGTGAGGTATGGGAGCCTAACCCACATAGGGGCTTTCATAGGGCCTGGATTTTGAGTGGAATAATTGTTTCCATTTGTTCAGGAACAATTCACCATTGCCATTAAAATCAAAGGCAGCCATAATCACCAATTCTAAATTTGCAGGTGATTCAATCAATGTAATGAAAAGCCAATACCCAAAAGCTTGAATTGGTAGCTATATTGGACAACATTTTTCCTATCGTGCTCGGTCCATTTGACCAATGCTGATGGTGCGAGAACCAGACCTATGAATCTGCCTTTGAATCTGATGTGCGTTTCATAAGTTTATAAGCTAATAAGAGTACGTTGTGTTATTAGGGACAATGGAATCTGCTTTTGCTTCTTAGAAGATTATTATTAAAGGTATTATGTTACATGACCTAGATGTTATAAAAATATGCAGTGCAGAATTGGAATAACAGTGAAATAGCAATAAAACACACAAAAAAGACAACACAGATTTACGTGGAAAGCCTGGTAATGTATTAGGAAAAAAACCACGAGCAAAGATCTTTCAATTTTATTCTCAGAAGAAAATTTGCTGTTACAACTTTTTCTCATGCATTCGCATTAAAGCTCGACTAACTTAAATAACCACAGAAAAAATATATGCGAAAAACAAATCCTTTTCGAAGAAAGATTTCCATGCATAAAAATGCCAGTGGCACTTCCGCATGCAATTCACACGTGAGACTTGTGGTTGACTGCTCGTCATTGCTGGAATAAGTAAAACTGACTTCACATTCCAACAATTATTTCATAGGGCCTGGATTTTGAGTGGAATAATTGTTTCCATCTGTTCAGGAACAATTCACCATTGCCATTAAAATCGAAGGTAGCCATAATCATCAATTCTAAATTTGCAGGTGATTCAAACAGTGTAACGAAAAGCCCATACCCAAAAGCTTGAATTGGTAGCTATATTGGACAACATTTTTCCTATCGTGTTCGGCCCATTTGACCAATGCTGATGGTGCAAGAACCAGACCTATGAATCTGCCTTTGATGCTGATGTGTGTTTCATAAGTTTATAAGCTAGTAAGAGTAGGTCGTGTTATTAGGGACAATCGAATCTGCTCTTGCTTCTTATAAGATTATTATTAAAGGTATTATGTTACATGACCAAGAACTGAGTTATACCTAACTGATCTAGGAGTGACATTCTGATGCAGAGGAAACGCAACAGAAGCTTACAAATGGGAAGGAGGAGTCATTAACACAACCAGCATGTTAAAATCCTGGACATGCAGTATGTAATACCTATCGGCTTATCATCATCATCATATTTCTTGCTAACACAGACAGCATCATCATATTTCGAAGAGGCATGAAATATCCTCCTGCTAACTACTGTTCACTTCCTTATCGCCTTTCGCCTTTCGCCTATCAGCAGCATCATGATACTCGACTATCAGCAGCATCATCACATTCGGCAAGCGCAAACATCCTCCTGATGTTCACTGTTCATCTTACCGCCAAACACTATGTTCATCATCATGATGTTCGATATCATCTTCATCAGCAGGATATAAAATATCCAGTTCCTCCCATATATCCTGATGACGACAACTTCAAGCACCTTTCCCTCGATGCTTACGTCACCCCGATATCCGACTACTCAAACAACAGCATCAGGATATGACTTATCCGGTCATATTGAAACATCTTGATGATGATACTCAACTTTATGCTGATGACTTACGCCGATGCCAAAACCCTTAGCGACAGCAGGATAAACTTGCATAGGGTGATATTCGCAATATCCTGATGACGATGAAGTCACTTGCACCCGATGATGATGTTAATGCACCTGATGATGATGTCAACAGGATATAAGACACTTATATCCTCCGCAACATGATAATGAATATCCGGTGATCTTTTCAATATCCTGATGATGACCTTTCCGGTCCTTAGCCAAAAAGTGAACTTTCACTCCTGCATGCGATAGCGATATGCGGATGATGGATACACACGAAAGATGATCTTGACAATGATATACACACTGAGTATATATCCAACCTATATCATCCTGATGCACTTGAAACATACAGTCTTCGTCAGCTTCATAACCCGATCCGGATAGCGATATACTCGCAGATGACGATGCGATTCACTCCGTCTGGAAAAGCACATGCAGATCCCCGTATATCCGTCAGCTGCATGCAAACTCACAGAACCGCACAATTTTACAAAGAAAACATGATGATCGGGCCGGGTCACCTTCAGATCAAAACTTAACAGTTTATCTTCCTAAATCCTAGCACATGAGGATGCTAGGTTGATTCATAGCATGCTACCAATCGATCTCCCACACAATGAAATGCATAAACAGAAAACTAGAATACAACCTAAACTAACATGCATGACCATTCCACCGATTCACAGAATCAACCGGTGGAAGGGTTGAAAGAATCCATTAACCTGTAATCAGAACAGAAATCAAAACATAAACAGCTGATAAACCAGATAATGCAATTGATGAGATCTTATTCAGATGAAACACAAATGTCCTGTTTCTACAATACTATCGAACAACAATGTTTCACAATGTCTGGCCTGATCTCTGGATCTCACTCAATCACCAGTACAACATAACATAGCTACTACTCTCTCTTTCTTCTTTCTCTACTCTCTTCTCTGATATCAAACCCTAACTGATCTGAGTTATTTATAGCAATATCCTACGAGTACTACCAACTCGATTCCCAGCGGCTGGGAGCTTCCAAGCGGCTGGGAGAAGACAGCTCAGACAACCTGATAACGAACTCTAACTACTTGCCCACTCTCCTAGGCTGATCTAATACATATGCATTGGTCCAATGGACCTTATTACATTATGAAGTCAAATATACTAAAAATAGACTAATGTCCTGTCATGCGGACAATGAACCTATATCCTGTCTTGTAGGGGTGCTCCTGCACCACATTCTGGCCAACAAGATCAATTAACATTCAGTTTCATGAGTGGTAACATGAAGAGATTTGGTTTATGCTTTCTAGTATTATATTTATGCTTATTTATATGGTTTGCAATCTCTATATTCGAGCTTGGTGCTGTCTATGGCTGAAAGTTTAAAAATTTGATTGGTAGTTGAAGGTTATGTCTAGAAACAAATAATGTTCCCTGATATGTTTAAAAATAAGAACCAATGGGAAGAATCCTAAAAATCTAGTTTCGATTGTTGCTTGGTAGTTGATGTGATCAAGTTTGTCATTTTTGCACGAAGAAAGTCTTTAATAATTTGCTTGATATTAAGTTGCTTTTGATATTTAGTGGTAGTAGATTTAAATTGAAGTTAGCCAATAGCAGCAAGAAGAAAAGAAGAGTTCCAAATTCTGGATTTTATCAAAGAGTTGGGTATGCTAAAGAAAAGAGATCAAATCAGCATCTTGACTATGTATGTGGTCTTCATTGTTTTTCTCAATTCTGATCTCTCTTTCTACGCACTTGCTTTCCCCTTCGAGGCCTCAATGACCATGCTTGATATTAAGTTGCTTTTGATGTTCCTCTGCTTGTTACTTGGCTTTTGGGTTCTTTTGATTCTCCCCCATGAAAATTAAAGCACTTGAGATGTCTCTGCCTCAGTTCAAGTGTGATTGAGCAGGCAAGAGTGGTCCCTTTGTTTAATATGATTGGCAGCCAATAATACTTACTGAATCCCAAAAATTACCCTGATTAGAGGGGAATTATAACCCTACCATGAGAAGACTAACCATACCATGAGAAGATTAGACAATCACATACTAGAAGATGAGTGTGATCTAATGGAGAAATATCTATAATCCATTTTGAAGTGGCAATCAATTTGGAATTACAGATGGATATTGGTGGTGGACAAATATGAAGTGTAAGGAATGTTGGTACTACAATTTCAGCTATCAGACTAGGGTATAGTTTGTGAATCTGAATTTAAGCTACTCGTGACTGCAATTTCCCTGGGAAATCCTCCTGATCAGATTGTAGGTGAAGGCTTAGAAATAAGATATTCTACAACCAAACATTATGAGGATTGCAAGTCAGACTAGAAGATTGTACTTACTCAGAGACACTTTCTCTCTGCCACTGTGTGGTATTTCCTATTCACAAAAATAACCCAATGCTAAGACTCCTGTTTCAGTTTCTCAAGTTTTTATTTGATGTGATATGCACACATTAACATAGAATCATGCCTGTTCCAGTTTCTCGAAATTTTATTTAATGTGGTATACACACATCACCATATAATCATGGAGGTTCAGTTGGTAACAGAAAGACGTTAGCATTATCACTTAGTAGATACATAACCATTCCTTCGGTAGTATAAGGAGCATTACACAGTATGATATGTACATTCAAAGAGAGATGAGGTGTAAGTGTTGGTTATGTTTGAGGTAGGGGAAGAAATAAACCCCCGAGGTAAAATACATTGTGATCTTTGTATGTAACAGATTTACAGGATATATATTGTAATTTGTAGGTTGGGATTTTAAAAAATATCAATGGATAAGACGTATAGCTTTTGGGCTAGAATATACAAGACCTCCCATCTGTTTTGGCTTCACATGTTTGTCTGGTCAAGAATTAAAGAATCAGATCTCATCAGTTGAGAGATTTTTTTAAAGTTATATATCATTATGCACGGAATACTACCTAATGGATATTATTACAGCTTTTGGACCAGAAAATACAGAACTCCCTATCTATTTTGGCTTGCACGTTTGTCCAGTCAAAATTTTAAATATCCGATCTTATCAATGAAGAGATTTTTTTTTGAATTGTATAGCACCATACATGGAATACTACCTAATGGACGTCGTTACAGATTTTGGATTAGAATATTTAGGACTCTCTATCTGTTTTGGCTTGATGTGTTTTTCTCGTAAAAAATCAAAGAATCAGAGCTTATCAATTAAGAGACTTTTTCCTTTTTCCAATTTTTTTTTTTTAAAAAAAAACTATTATGGGTTGAACTATTATGGGTTGAATACTACTACCCAAAGGATACTATTTTGGCTTGATAGGTATAGCTCTTGGATTAGGAAATACATGATTCCTTATCTGTTTTGGCTTGACATCTGGTTATTGTAATGGTGAAAATTGTATACCTTGCACTTTTCTCCTTTGTTATGGATTCACTTTGATTGGTTTAATAACATATAAATGGCATGTTTCCACACAAAAGTTGACATATTCCCTGAACCTAGCTTGATTCTGCCTTAACACATCTCCAAGAACTAGTTGTGATCCCTAGTTTATCCATTCACTTACTTGGGTCAAAATTGCAGCATGAAATTGAATTTGCCATTTAAAAATTCAAAATTCAAATTGGGCCCATGTTGTCCCTTTCCAACCAGTTCTTGTGTGTCAACTTCAAGTACAAAACATGGGTAGGCCATTCTTGAACAAAATGTGCCCTAAATCATGTGTAGAAAGGATTGTGTTGGCAAGAAAGGGAAAACAACAAAGCAAGGGTGTAACACAAGAAGAGGCTGACCATTTGGAGCAAGAAAGACATTAGGGAAAATAGGGAAAAGCAAGAGATCAACCGAAAGAAGAAAGTAATCAGATTTTCATCCATCTCGAGGCTTAGAATAGTCCTATGCCATTTTTCTATTTTGTTTAGTAGTTTAGATTCCTTCCCAGCATGATTGTAAGCCATTTGAAAAGCTAATTTTCAAAATTAATATAGTATACATTGTTGTTTTTGTCTGCCATAGAATGTTGTTTGAGAATTGTTTAGCCTGCGAGGTTAGGTTGTTTTTCATTAGACCTCCCTACCTAAACTCCACAACTCCCAATACTTGAGTTACAAGGCTGAATTCACTCCATCCATAGTTAATTTGACCATAAATAACATATCTATAGATGCCCAAGCCTTCTGTAAGCTAAAGTGACCATGAAAGTAAAAACTTTGAAACATTATTGGACTTGTTCGACTGAACATAAAAAAATTGCCACTTCTGATATAGAGGTAATTACAAAATCTTTGGTTCGTTCTTTCATTTGTCGTGGTAGTGCTCATTGTTGGTCTGAGATCATTCTTTGTGGTATATGACAAATTCACTTAAGTGATTGCACTTTTGCTGCCATCACAAATCAATGATTTTTAAAACTAAGCAAAATACTATGTTCTAAAGATTTTCATTCACGCCTACACATGGATGTCTCATATCACCTTGAACATTTTTTTGGTTTATATGAAGTTGTCCTTTGTCCCAAAACATGCTAAAGAACATAAAATTGAATCCAATTTCAGATCACACCTTCCCAACACTTTCCCAATAAGGTAGTTTTTAGTTCCCAAAAGCTCCTCAAAAACAACACATTAGGGCATACGTATCCCTCAACAAGTGACATGTATGCCACATCAACTTACACCACAATATGAAAGTAAGCTAGAACTTATTACAACTCTTCTTCCATGAGTCCAAATGATATAATGAAAAATTTCTTGAACTAGGAGTTACATCAACATTAGCTTTCTTTATTGGACAGATAATAGTGTTACCACCCCTCTTCCCATAAAGATTAAGGAACTCATAAGACTTCATAGGCGACATTATTCTTCACAATAGAAGAGCGAGCGTCGCAACACCTCTAAGAAGGGCTCGTCTCATTTCTTATGATAAGCTCACGAGGACACTATTGCAAGTTGACGACAACATGGCTCCCTTCTTTCCCACACCGGCCATTAGCATCACCATGCTCAAGATTATGGTTAATAACGTTGTTGTCTCTATTACTCTTGATCCTGCCATTAAACTTAAGAAAAACAAAGCAAATCATTATGTGCTATGCAGTAGAGGGCTCGTAAGTCGGGGAATCAAAACAGAGGAGTACCTCGTAGTTTGGTGACCATGCAAAGGGAAGATTTAAAGAAAAGATTCGAAGTGTCCAATACACGCGAATGTGAGAGAAGGGTGTTATTATTCAAACTTGTTTTGTAAGGCTTATTAACAAATCTTCTAATATTTTGATGTGTTTGTAAAGATCTTTTGCCAACAGACCCTCACATGTACTGGACAAAATCATTCTATTTATCTCAATTATGTAGAACACTTTCACGGAATTGTGTAAGTGATTGTCACATGATACTATAGTCTAACTGCATGGATCTTATTAAAATAAACATGTATTAGGAACAAAGATCTTTTCTTAGAAGAAAAATAGGTGTGATATAAAATCCATACTTGACAATTATTTAAATTGTTTTTTTTTCATTGTTTATGTGCACTATATCAAAAGGCAAGAACATATCCAAATGATTATGACTGGTGATAAGTAGAGGTTTCTAAAGAAACATGGAGTTCTTATACCACGCTATGTCCATCTCTTTTTTTCAAGATGTGGGGTGATTAAACCTTTGAATCGAAATGTCTCTTGTGTATAATGATTATTTTAATATATCAAGGTCTTGTAGCATTATTTTAATATTCTTGAGTTACATTTTATGTATAGATTTTGGTGATTTAGACTTCAGTAACATATTTCTATTTGATCTTTATTATAATTTAAATGTCATTATATTCACCCTATAGCCTTAGATAGATGAACATTACCCTAGTGCACTATCTTACTGCTTCATAAATGTTGTCGTATTCACAATTCTATATTATGATCATTTTAGATAGTTTCCAAAACAATGCAAGAATGTAACATGAATATATTTGCAATATATTCAGATTGATAGACATCTTGGTGGTGTGATATGAAGAGACTTGTCCATTTTTGGTCTTGTGTGGAATCATAGGGCTTACTAATGCTAGGATCCAAACCTTAATAATTCAAATATTAATTTCCATATTCCATTTGGTTGTGCTCTTCATTTTCTCATTTTTATATGAATCCTAATTTAGGGAACCAAATTGTTCTTTATAGGCCACTAACTATAGAGGTATTTCAAGCTCTTTAGATGTTGGATTTGTGGCTATGGTTATCTCTATCTTTAGAATTACTAACTAGATCCTAGGGTTTCTCAACAAACTTCCTTTACATGACAAGGAAGGCTTCTCATAGGCACAAGATTGTTTTAGGCTCTGATACCAAAATGTAACGCTAATTTTCACCAGAGTTAATTATTTGTAGTAGATTTAAGTATACCTATTACTAGAGTTTAACAAATTAAAGTATGCAAGGTTATTAATTAAAGTGTAAATTACCACATATGATAATTTAATAGGAACTCTAAAATAAATAATTAACATAGCCAATTGAATAACACAATCCATAATCATATTAACATCAAAAACCATATATTTATTATTCCAAATGTCCTTTTAAACATCCATAGTTTCAATACTTATCTGAATCAGAGTACTTGGATTGGCCACTCCCACCATAGGAAGATTTCAGTGGTCTTGGCCATAGCTATAGCACATTTGGAGAAATTGTGTAAAAACATAGTATGTGTCTACTCGCACCAACTGTTGTACCTACTCATACAGTGTTCAAAGCCCTTGCCAAGATAGTCCCGAGTGTACACAATCCTGAGTTGGACACACTCTATGTGCCCCCTTCTCCGATGCCCATAGCCTACCAAACCACCTTCTTCTTCCTTGAGTGTTCTCCATGCCCCTTTCCAAGTCTCACACAAATGCTTTATGTAAGCCATAAGGGGTGGTTTCTAAACCATCACACCCTTTCACAAAGGTTTTCATTAATAATTATTTAATAAATATAACAACTCCCTTTTAAAACATTTTTTTAATAAATATTCTTTATTTTATATCTCTCTTTTAATTATAAAAGATTAAATAGACTTTATCCTTTTACAATTTTAAAGGGTTATTCATAATATAGGTTTCTTTTCTATTTTAGGGAAAAAGTCCCATAACATCGTGCCACCATGACAAGCATACAACATGAAGGCTTTATCATTCTTTATGACTTGATATTTATTCCCTCTCCCATCAAAGGTTGCTTCCTTGTCATACAAATAGGGGTTGCCAGAAGCAACTCCACAAATGTCTATAGGAGTGACATTTACGTCAATCTCATGAACAAACATTTAGGGTGTTGAAAAGTTTTCAGACCAACTTTTATTACCAGACTCTATACAATCAAGTTAGTTTGTGAACATGAGTCAAATAAAGCATCAACCTTAACATCATTGACAAAAATTTTAATGCTAAACGATGCTTCTCTATTCATCAAATTGACCTTCTTAGTAGTGCAAGTAATTTTAGAATCCCCAATAATCTCCTTACCCTTTTCAATTGAGATATTAACATCCCTTTTACCCTTCATCTTGTGTGGGTTCTTTTCAACATGTAATTTGCAACATGAGGACTCTACATGACCATCCTTACCGCAATGATCACAATGTGTAGATTTCTTGGTACTTGTGGAATTAGTAACCTTCTTGTCCTTTTTATTGGCCTTAACTTCATAAGACTTTGAAGGGGAAGAACAACCATCTATCACAAGATAATGAGCATGTAAGCATGCTTCATCTATGTCAACTAGTTTGGAGAGCAACATGGGTCTATAGATATGGTTATGTAAGCCTCTTATGTACTTCATTAGGATTTCAACAAGAAGCACACGTTTACCCATTTGTATATTCCTTCTATGAAATTCACTAGTGTATTCTTGTACACATTGATTTTCTTTTTGCTTAAGAAATTTCTATTTCATACTCTTTTCTTCCTTGTGACATATTGGATAAAATTATGTCCTACATAATTGCCTAAAATGCTTCCATTAACTTATAGAAGTTTGTTTTAAATCTATTGAATATAAGAGACTTTCAACCAAGTCAAGACATGATTTGTCAACCTTAGTCTAGAAAGTGAAATCTTCTGATCAAGAGTAAGAGTATGCATACTAAAATATAACTCAAGCAATGCAATCTAATTGTCAAGTTTCTTTGCATCTACTTCACCTTCAAATTGTGAAATTTCAATGTATGCTTTCACTTTAAACAAAGGCCTGTTTGGAAGAGTCTTCTCTGCCTAAGGTATTTCCTCTTCCTCATTGGATCTTTTATCTTTGTCCAATCCCTCCAAGAGGACTTGCATGGGGCTATTCATGGTCCCCATGGATTGAGATAAACTTGCAATGGTGTCCTCTATCTTGGAGAACCTAGTGTTGATGCATGTTTTAGCACACCAACAAGTTGGAACAGTGAGAGTTCTCCTACTTGAAAGGCAGAATACACCAAGAGTCTTCTTTTGATATTCTTGAAATGAAAGACCCAAAATACCTCAGCAGGCGAGCTTTGAGCTATCTCGTTCAAGGGGTTCCAATGAAGTCTTCAAAGATTCCAAACTTAAAGGGAAAATCCAAAGATTTTGAGACAAACTTCAGTATAATCAAAATATTCGATTTAAGGACAAATTCTAATAAAATCAACCCACAAGAAACCTTCACAATCAATTACTAACTACATTAACAAGCTTTAACAATTTATCTTATCAAAATTTCACAAGAATGCCAATAAACACAAAGGAATACAAAAAGTCGTGGAGTAAGAACTTAAGAATGCAAAGTTTTATTTCCTCAAATTTGTGCTATAATTATTCAAAGGGATTTTATGAATCAATTTGCACAAAACCCATGAAACAAATTTGAAAATATGTACCTTTTATTCACGATACATGTTCAAACTTTGAAGATATTTAATAGAGCCTTCTTTATGCAAACCCTAAGGTAACAAAAATGGAAGGAAATGAAATCTAAACTACTCCTACTCTAACCCCAATTAAAAAAAGGAAAAAGAGAGGGGAGGAAGACAAAGGAAGAAGAAATCCAAGTGTGCACTCGCTATCCTTCACGTGTCTTTATTTAAATGGACAAATTTGAATAAAACTATTCATCGCGTGACGTGTTGTCGTAATCGCCATCTAAGAAAGTGCAATTTTCAAAGGAAAATGTTGTACAAACAAGATAAAGATCTGTAAGCGTTAGTAATATGATGTGTTTCAATTTACAACACAGAATGCCCCACCATCAATCAAGCGTCAATGGCTCTAGCACAACTCAAACTCATCAATATTTGGTGAACTAAGCACATGAAGGATAAGTACATGCTTAGAGTTTGGAAAACTTGAACAAAAGGAAAAACAAGAACTACTAAGAAGATGAAAGAAAAATAGTATTAATAATAAAATGAGTTTTTTAACCCCTTACAATGCCAAATACACAAGTATTTATAGGCTAAAGGAGGGGGAAGCGAAAATCCATTCCCTTTAATTTTAAAAATAAAAAAATTGAAGAGAGACATTTGTCTTGAAGCACTTTTTATCTTTTTCCTCATTATGTTCAAGAAAAAGTTTGACATTCAAATGACCATCACAAAGCATTTTGGTTAGTTGCCTTTAGCAACTTCATTCTCCAACTCTTGCAAATAAGCAACATAGTAATCCAACGCTATCTTCAACAATCTCATATTTGGACCATTTGAATGAGTGAATTTAACATAAATCTTCATAAAAAATCTCTTGAAGTTTCTCTTGAATATCTCTAAATTCCACCACTTTGAGCTTAAAACTCTCACAAGTACCCTTTATTCTTATTAAATTATTCCTAGAATTCATCGAAAAGCCAAGGTCCTTGGGAGATTCTCTTTTCACCCATTTTGAAAATCGATCCTATAAAACTTGTAGTGATTGGATATTTTGATTCTCATCAAAGTAAGAAAATCCCAAATTTTTAATAAATTCACCCAAGGCATTGTGCACATTTTGTACAAGAGACTATGCCTTTTTGACTTTTACTTTGACATTTCATCAGATCTTCATCCAAAATTTATTTTCCAACTTCCACTTCTGATGCACATTAGGCTCTTGATCATTAAGATTACCTTCATCCACAAAATAGGGAAAACCCAATTCTGCCATCTGAGCTATTTGAGGACAAATATTATCTATTGCCTCCAATTTAGTTTTTACTCCCGTCATTAAAGTCTCAATAGATTCCATTGCTTTAGATAATGTTGTCATGGTTTGAATTATTTTTTACATTATCTTGTGGTCCAAACTTACCAATTCTACATTTCAGGCGTGAATGAGTCTTATTACATTCCCCAATTCCCCATGGCTAGAATTTCTTTCTCAGTGATGAGAGTATGTTGAGGGACTGTATCTATTAAAGATGAACCAATAGGATCAACTAAATACCTAGGCCATAAGATGCACAACTTTATCCTTCAGTTCTTCCTTAGTGGCCTTATCCTTATCCATCTTCTGAAAGAGCCAATGTATTGAAGATCAAGCAAGGTGTTTCCCTTCCTCTCTTGATGGCTTACACAAAACAATACTAGTAACTGTATAATATGATGGCTACATATTAGATTTGGGCATGTTTGACAATGACATGATGATCTATGCTTGCTGATTCCCATAACTGTCGATTGTGATAGAAGATCTTATCCTAGCCCTTTTTGGAAGATTGGGTTTTGGAAACAAAGTGGCTAGTTGAACAAGATCATCTAAAGCTAGATTCACAACTCTCTTTCCTTTTTGGATAATTTGATCAAATCACTATGGTGTATCCATAGTTTGAGCCTCTTCTGTTGAGATATTGACTTGTGGCTACTGCGGCATGCTTTAATCCTTAGAAAGGAGAGGCGGGGAAGGAATTTTAGGAGGATAAGGAGCTTTATCTGGTACCTTCTCCAAAGACTAGATGGAGGTTCTTTCATAAACATATCTAGGAGGACTTACAATAGAAAGACTTGGCAACTGAATGATAAGAGGTGTATTACGAGGAGATGGAGATGGCGATCTAAAAAATTCTTCTGGAAACAAGGGTGTAGGTTCATCAACTTGAGTTGCCCCAGCTTGTTTAACCTGAAGAGGCACCTCAGGAATAATAACACGATGATCATGGGAACTATCCATATTTTACACTTGTCCTTGCTTTGGATGATTCATAACTAAACACACAAACATCAATTTGGTTGACTTTATTTTTTGAATTATCTTTACTTTCTCCTCTTCCTATAATTTTTCTTCAACACCTCCTATAGTTACCACTGCAATGACATGGATTCCTTCATGAAAATTCTTTAATGTCTCCTCTAGCCATCTTTTGCTCCTTCTGATTACCGAAGTTCTTGTTTCCAGAATGTTAAATTCTCCTCGAGTCCAATCACGTGTTGGTAGAGGTTGATCAAAAACTTTGTTTGCCTCATACGAAGGATCTAGGACATCACCATTATCCTACATTCCTTGAGGTAACATAGCTGCCTAATACATTCTCATTTGCAATCTTGTCATACGAGAATATGACCTCTTACTAACCTCTATATCATCAACACAATTTTCCCAATAGTCCTCAAGATGGAGTTTATGCATAATAGTGGATTTCAACCCTTCCATTCATTTCCACGGGTTGAAAGAAGGTCTTGCTTCATATGTCTTAGTTTTAGGAGTGATAATTCTACGTTTACATTCCTTGCTACCTGTGTTGTTGAACATATATACCTTCCAATTGATAAAGGGAAAGGAAGACCTCTCACCTTTTTCTTTGCACAGAGTTTATGAACCTTAGTGCCCTGTCTACATACCTCTAGCAAACATACCCAATCACTAACATAAGAACAAACTCTTAATGGTGTTCATGTGAATCCTACAATTCTAATATAACTAAAGGTAGAAAACTTATAGTACCAATTTCTCCATTTTTTAATTTTCTCCATGGCCGTCAGAGACACTATTTTTTCTCTATCATTCTCAAGCATTCTTATGCTATAGAATATGAATGCATTGCTTACCATTCTAAAATGCTTGAGGCTTTGCTTCATCTCCAACTAAGGATGGTATTGGTACTGCCAATTTCCAACTTGAACCCATAATGCCAATCTTCTCAAGTCCAAAAAATTGTTGCCTTCTAGCCAAGGCATATACTAGATATGAAGTCATTTAAAATTGCTTGGATTGAATGACTTCACTCAATTTCTTGTGAAGATTATTGCTTATGAGGGTCTCCTAGTCAATGAACTCTTTGCTAGAAATGACTATCAATAAATTGAAACATCCATAGATGAAATTCTTTAGCAATGTCAAGTCTTGTGACTCAACATAAGAGAGTAATTGCATCATTGATATCTTCCTTAAACTCACTATAAATAGCTTCTTTAGCAACCTAGAAATCGCCACTCTTGGCTTGGCTAACCAAATCTTATTAATGATGTCTATACATTGGTTAGCATGGGCTTTAAAATACTCTATGGAAGATTCCATGGATAACTTAACAAAGGCCTCCCTTGTTGGAAGATTCAACATCTCTTCAATATAGAGTGGTTAGATTTGCATAATCACTTTTCGATCAATCACTCTGACCACCTTATCCTTTATATTATAAAACCTTGCACATGATAAAACTAGATCTAAATATTAAAGTGATACTAGAAACAAAGTAGCTTCCATGAGTCCGCTTAATTTGATGTTTTGCGACATTTTAGTCTTCTTGCTTTCCAACAATATTTTATGAAACTCCTCCAACCCCACATGTCCAAAATTTAGCTAGTCATTTGTTAAAACCCAGTTGTAGTATATTGTCTAGGAAAAGAGCATAGTTTGTAAGTGAATATACCTTAAGATATGACTAAACTATTTCTATGTTTTTTTAGAAAGGTTAAATCTTACTTTATTTGTATTCATAGGAAAGAACTAAAAGAAGAACCTCATTTTCTTATCTACATTTTGGTGAACTTGATTGTCCTACATTATTATCTTTCCTTATAAGTGTCCCTTTCTTCCCACTAACCCTTGGATAGGCCTCTTCTTATTTGTCTTTCTTAGTGACTTACCCCACTTTTGTTCTTCTCTCCTTATTGCCATGTATCACCTTTCCCATTTCCTAACAACTTCATTTACACCTACCTTCATTCTTTCTAAGTCCCTAACTCCTCTCATCCTTCATATTGCCTTTCCTATCATGTGTTATTCCCACTCCCTTTTTGGTTCACTTTTATGATAGTGTATTGTTTGAAAATTTTGAAACTTTCTCTTCCCTTCTCATAATAATGATATATTGTTAGTAAATATTGATCTTACTTCTTCCCCTTCTCTTGCTTATAATAATGTGTTGTTTGATTTAGAGGAAATTCTCTCTTCTCACTCTCCTTTTCCTTATGATGCATTGTTAACATAAACTCAAATTTCTCAGGGCAATGATACATTTTTGGAAAACCATAACATTATTTCTCTTCACTCTCTTAATAACAATGTTTTGCTTGAATTTTCTAAACTTTCTTGTATTTCTTTACTTTCTTTTTCTTATGAAAAGGAAAATGTTGCATACCCTTCTATCCATTTTCTTACTTCTTATGTTACAAATGAAAATAATGCAACACTTTCTTTCCCCATCCTAATAATGATGTTCTTTTTGAAACATATAAACAATCTTCTCCTTGCTTTCTTGCTCTTTGTGCTCAAAAGGAAAATGATTGAATGTCTTTCTTCTCCCTTTCTTCTTTTTGAAAATGAACATGTTTTGTTTAAAGTTATATATGATGATTGATTCCCTTTAAATGAATGTGTTGTTTTCCTTTTCCTAGGTGATGCTCTTTTTCATGCTTCTATATGTGATTAGATTTATGATCATCACCCTTTCATCGTCAATGGCATTCCCTTTGTGAGAGGGATCAACTTGTCATCGACAATTAAGAGTCAAAAATTGCTTACAACAATGCAAGACAATTAAATAGATCTCAAGGGTTCATTTTGTCTTGTGATTTTTAAATTTTCTATGAAAATTCTTAATCCTTTGACTTTCCTTGCCTTTTTTTGTGTTGGGATTTACTATGTTGCTTGGGTTAATTCTCAGATTTTTACTGCTCCATTGACCCCAATCCCATGATAAAGAGGTGGACTTGATCAAGATTAAGGTGCATCCTATTGACGTGGAAAATGAACAAAGCAAGAAGAAAGTTATTTTGATTTTAGGTACGCAGATGAGAACCATTCAGTACCTTCGACAAAATCTGGCACGATCTGAATTGGATGGATTTGTGAGAGGCATCCGAAGAATAGAGCAAAATCCTAAAAAACTCTTCCAAAAATGCATCTCACTCATCTCCATGCTTTTCATATCTGTAGGCCGCAAAAGCTATGACAAATCTAGTGATCCTCTCGACCACCACCTCCCTCTTCATGACAAGAAAGAGAGGCCTCAATGTCTTCCACCATTCCTTCATGAATTCCTTCCCATTTTCCCTTCTGATTGTGACCAGCAATTTTATTCTCCATGGATATAAGGTGTATGATTGCTGACACTCATTCAAGACCTTCCTGATGTAGGAAGGAAAGTCATCCATTCTTATTCTCTGATGTTGTTGTCTGTTGTTGTTTTTCTCTTCTATTTTACCCATCATGGATTCGAACCTGCTACCTCTATGTTGCTCCAGCTAAAAGTGAAGTCCTATTTTTTAGCTTTGCTTTTTGTTTGAATTTGTTGTTGAGCGGGAGAAATTCCCATCAATTCTAAAGGCCCTATGTTAACATATGTTTTCATGGTTCTTTTCGATTTGGACTAATAAATATAATATACATTATCAAATATAAATATAATATATAATATTAAAAAAAAAAATTTAATAAAAATTATAGTTTCTTAAAAATATTGTATGATGCAGAAATATCAAATATCAAATGAAACTATGCACAATGAAAGCTTCTATTTCATATCTACATCACCTCAAATGAATGATCAAATGCCTATCAAAATGAAATGAAAATAATAAAAAATGTTACCACAATAACCCTTGATGCATCATGACAAATGATGGATGTGCTCCAATGATGCTTGATAATGATATTTGATGTATAAATGTTGATTGCTCACACTAGCAACATAACAATACTCAATTCAGCTAAGAGGATTCTTGAAGTGATCTATGTATGATTGCTCTCAGGTAGATCTTGCTAGGAGAAATGACTTGATTGATAGTCATATTTATATGATCTAGGATGTGGGAAGGATAGGACCTATTAAGTTCTCTCTTTTCCTAAGAAATTTAACTTTGATTGAAGAAGAATTAATAAACTAACTTTATTCTTAATTGTTGTTTATCCACAACATTAAATGAGCCCTTCCCCTCTATTCCCCCCACTTATGTGACTTATACTTAATTTATTATTGTTATTGATTTATGAGGATTTGGGCCCAAATTTGTGGAACATTTTATTAATTTATTATTTTTCCTTGTTGCCTCAGCCAAACATCATTGATGCAGGGGTATCGTACTTAATTTTTATTTTCGTGTGGATTTTTAATTTTTGGCAGTGATGACACCGGTGGTGGCTCAGTACATTCCTATCACCGGTAACCAGAGATAGTAGTAAGAGTCCTGTCGCCAGTAGCAAAGAATATTCATGTCGCCAGTTTGTAAAAGAGTTGCAATTATTCTCTAAACCACCAGTCTTGATTTCATCGGTAGTTATAGTTTTGAGGAAAATGAATGGTCGAACGTGGTGGACTTGGAGGACGGTTTTGTGGAAGAGGAATGGTCAGATGACAATGGATATGTTACAAAATGCTCAGCAATGGTAGCGTAACAGTTAGAAGACAAAGCGACAACATCTTGTAAAGGTAGCAAAAGAGTTAGAGGAAAGAAATAAAAAGAATATGGTCGTTGAGAAGAAGGGAGGTCATGGAGAAGGAGAAGGCCGATGCAGAAATAAGGAAGGGCCAAATAATCAAGGCCAAAACAGAAGAAGAAGAGGTTTCTAATGGATAGTGAGAAAAAGGCTGAAGAGATCGAGAGTGCAGGCTGATAAAAGGAGGCCGATCTGGAGAGTGAAGGCCGATCTGGAGGAAGGCCAAAAACTGGAGAGCGGCCGATAATTAGAAAATAAGAGGGTCATGAGTTAGAGGAAGGACGAGAGAAAAAGAAGAACGACCCAGATCAGTTAATATGATCATGGGCATCTGAAAAAGGAGGGTAGAGTTCATAGAGGATAGTGAGGAGGCCGCAGGCCAAAGAAAAGTCGAGGCGTGTGTGAGCAGGCCGGAAGGAAGGCCGATTCAGGAAGAGAGTAGAAGGGATTAAGGAGGAAGGCGACCAGAGGCAAATCAAATGGAGGAAGAGAGCTGTGAAATAAAACAAACTTTTATGCAGAGAAAAAGAACGCGCGCAGGTTGAAGTAGATAGAGGAAGATAGAATAAGTGTAGATAGATTAGAGCTTGCAATTTGGAAATAGATATTAACAATGTAAACATCAATTTGAAATGAATAAAGCCAAGATTGTATGTTATTGATGCCTTGTAGCTGTTCATGTTGAATCATGCTTGTTATCTATTTTAATAAGTTCCTGTCGCTACACAGAAAGTGTATATTCCTGTCGCATGTGTGATAACAACTCCTGTCACCTCGAAGGCAAGCATATGTAGATTGTAGATTCCTGTAGCATAATATAATTGAGATTAAATTTACTGTCATTCTTGCCGTTAAAGAATTGTATTGAACTTTATGTTCCTGTCGCCTATTGGAAACTGAGTTCAATTATGAACTGATTATATGTAGTGTTATTCTGTAATCTTTATCATTACTACCTGGTTCCTGTCACTATTGTGACAGGACGTCTATGGAAGTCAGTTGAATGTGGAGCGTCTAGGTATTTAATTAATAGGTTATAAAGGGGTATCAGAGCAAATGCATGGGAGCGTGCCATCAATCATGCACTATTACACAATTATGTATATAAGAAGCTCAAAACTTTGCATTCTATATTTATTAATGACCTTGGTGAGGGGTTACAAAGTCTTACCCAAAACATCAATTGTTTCATATCCTTGTTTGGAGTTTTTATGTACAAGCTTTTCTTCTAAAAACTATGGGTTGTGGAAGTTTAAAACCAATCAAGATCATATAGTCAAAGCACATAATGACTATAATAGCTAGGAGTCAATAACCTTAACACGTGGGGAGTTACAATTCAAGCCCAAAGAATCTTGAAGACACATGATGCAAGCAAGGATTTAAAAGAAAATGAGATTGAAAGGTCAAAAAATTCTATGCATGCATGATTTCCCTTAGTCACAACATAAAATAAAGTTTATTAAACATAGCCATCTTCAATATAAAGTTTTCCTGATTTATTACTACTATAATATTTTGGAATGTATTTTCTACAACTATAGGGTTCAAGACATAATTAGATTTGTATGAGCCAAAACAAAGTACACTTACTGATTTCCATTCTAGATGACAAGCAAGACCCTTTCATATACCAATGTAATCCTTCAAATCAATGAGTCACATTTTCTATAGTTCCTAAATTGGCACTATGTAGAAGAGTTATAATAATTGTTGATAGAAAGAAAGAGGTTTTTGAGTGTAATATTTTCTCTTGGGAAAGAAGTTGGCTTCATACATGTTATCAAGAAATGTTTTCTCAAAAAGCTCAACTTTTGATAAGTTAGCTTTCTTTGGAGAGGAGCAAGGCATGTTTGGATCATATTCCACTCTTAAGTTTTAGTTCCCTTTTAGAAGATGCAATTAGGCTTTGTGTAAAACTATAACCTCAACTATCTTGGGATTGTAACATTAGTAGTTATTTCCTTTAGTAATTTTTAAACATAACTTGTGACTCTTCCTTTGTTTTTGATAAAGGTAAGCGGCAAAACAAGGGAGCCGAACCCTATTACAAAATAACCCACAGGGGAAAAACCCCAGGGGTAGAACAACAGGACTATCAAAAATAGTCAAAAGGACTAGAACTAAAAGGCCAAACCAGACGAACCAGAAAAAAGCATCTTAACTAGGGGCTAAACCCATTACAAACAAGGCCCCAAGGGCAGAACAACAAGACTGACAGCAACAACCAAAAGATCTTGAACCAAACAGATGGTCCAGGCAATCCAGAAACAACAGACTGACAGCACAGGCCCAGAAGCTTGGCAAGTAAGCCAAACATCTACACAACACTAGAACCAGACCCAACAAATCTAACACCTGAGACTCTAGGGTGTAAAGTAGCCACAGAACGAGGAAGTCCTCTTTTCTTGTGATGTACCACAGTCCAAGAGGGCTGCGAAACCATTTCAACAGAACGCAGGGAGAGGGGATCCTCCCCCACAGCCACCACCACTGAGGACACAAGACCCATAGTAGCCACCACCGCCAAAGAATCCTCGTGTAGAGAATCCGAACCCACAGGAGGCAAAGTCGTTGCTAAAGAACTCAGAGTAGGACAAGCAGTAGAACCCAGATCAGGGCGAGCAGTAATCATATTCGTAACTGTTGGAGTAGACAAGTGAGTAGAGGAACGATCGAAAGAATCCAACGGAAGCGAAGTCACCACAGTAGCCGGCACACCCCCCACAAGAATAGCTCCGACAGGGAGCCCACCCTCCTCAAAGGACCCATCCTCCTGAGACGAATCGTCCTCCACAGAAGCATCGATGGTCAAATGATCTGGGAGAGCATCCTTCCACCAAGTTGCAGTGCCTTTGCGGCGCGTGAGGGGACAACTCGAAGCCAAATGTCTGCTAGCAAAACATTTTCTACATCTGAAAGGGATACCCTCATAATCCAATAATTGTTTCCAGGGCCTATCCGCAACCATCAAAAGTGACTCTTCCTTTGTTTTTGATATTGATAAAAATGGGATTTTGAAAGGGCTTGGACCCTTTTATAGCAAAAAGGCCAAAGGCAAGCAAAACATGTTCCAAGAGGGACAGAACAGGGAAAACACATAGAGACAATACAGATGCAACCATGCTATTGGGAATGACACAACCCCAAAAAAGGGCGTACACAATGACTGGACCTCTCCAGGTCATCTGCACAATTCTATTCTATAGTGACTAAGGAACAAACTTAAGACGATCTCTCTTGTGCCTTTGGACAATAGTCCAAGGAACACAATTCTCCAGGTCCACAGACCAATGAGAGCAGGAAGGGGGGCCACCAAAGAAGACCCCTCTGGGTCCAATGCATGAGGATAATCCCTGACAGGGGAAACTAGGCACCGAGGGGACGCAGAAGGGGATAGAGCAAAGCCACTTACGTGAACCACCATCAAAGGCGTGGGGACAACATTGTGAGAAGATGATACCAAAGGCATAGAACTTGCCAAAGTTGCATCAAAGGGAGCCACCTCAAGGGACGCCAGCATGGCCTCAACATGATCCACCGTTAGGGAAGTGGGAAGAGAAGAGTCTACAACCTGGGAGTCAACACCATTCGACTCATCCACTGCCAAGTGCTCAGGGAGAGTATTATGCCACTACATGGTTGAACTAGAAAACTTGTGACTAGTCCGACGACATTCCGAAGTATGGTGTCAAATAGCAAAACAACATCTACATCGGAAGGAGAGACCCTTATTATCAAGTTGTTGGGTCCACAACCTATCCTCCACCATTAGAACAACTTCATTGAGGAGAGCCTCAGAGATGTTGATGTCCACCAATAAACAGACGTAAGTAGTGTGGCCCATGTCAGGTGTAACTAAATCAACCTTCAAAAACTACCCAATAGTATTGCCAATAGCTTCAAGACAGGAGTCTTCCCATAAATGGAAAGGGAGATTGGAAATTTTGACCCAAATAGGCACAATATGGAGAGATTCAGTAAGGAGGTTGAAGGAGGGGAACCACGACTCGAGTGAGGGAGAATGTTTGCCCCACAACTAAATCCTACCGTCACATACCAACTCTCTATCTGCATAAGAAGAAAAGACTGCAATGAAAAACCCCTCACACAACGAAAAAACTCAATCTCACCCTCGATGAGAGGCCACTAGGATTCCAAGACCCACTTGTGCAAGTCTAGAAGAGAAGGCCAGAATCTGTTAAATCTACCAATTAATGCACATTAAGCATAGTGATTTTCACCGTCATTAACATCCTAACCGGATATCACAATAGAGGAGGAGTTGGAGCACACCAATGCATGGGCTTTGCCTCACATAGGGCGATGAAAACTACCTAAGCCAATCGCAACCACAAAAGACTTCACCCCACATGCAAAAACAATTGCCACAGACGTAGGGATGCCATCACAAACCGAGGAGGCATGAGGACAAGTAACCTTGGTATAAACCCAAGGGTAGTGCAAGAGCTAACCACTTCGCCAGCATCTTCACAATGATTTGCAGAGGTAGAGTTTCCGGTAGGGAGCAGCATTTCAAACGGCTTCAAGGGATTAAATTTGACAGTTGTATAGCTGTATTTAGGCATTTTAGCTGTAAAATACAATTAAAATTTTGAAAAGACTGTATCATATGAAAGGAGAGATTTTGGACAAACTGTCAAAATTTATATACAATTACGATGATAGATATATTTAGTTTTTATATAATTTATCTATATTAAATTGTGTCATAGTGTTTTAGAGATAAAATTGAATAGATAACTGTCATAAAAAAATTGCTTGACAAGCAAAGTTGACTGTCAAATTTAAGCCCTGGCGCCTTCCACTGAGAGCTCAAAGCAATAGTCTTTGTTTTAATTATGTGACTTTTCTTTTGTTATTGAAACTTTTTATAGTAGTTATAAAAGTTAGAAAAATAAATTAGAATATTTCTGATAAAAAATTGTGTAAGAGTTTTTGTATCAACATTTTGTATTACAATCCATAATTTATTTTATTTTTATTTGTATTTTGGTGTTTAAATGTTTTTAGGTTCCTCAACCTTAGGGTTCTTATTTCTCACTTTTCTTTTTTTATTTTTTTTTAATAATATTATTAATAGGTTTATATTTATAAAAAAATTATTATGGCTTCTGTACCATCTAGTACCATCTAATATGTAAAGTTCCAATAGGTTTATATTTCATTTCATTTGATGATGAAACTTTTTGTTCCCATTTTATTGCCTCCATTTAATCTTATTATTAATATTTTTATTAATTTTAATTTTTTTTTTTTTTTTTTAAGAGTTAATTCTACAATCCATCTCTGGATTGTAAATTTTCATCATGAAATAAAATGAAATATAAACCTATTGAAACTTAAAAAAATCATATTAGATGGTACTAGATGCTACTAGATGCTAGGAAACCATAATAATTTTTTTATAAATATAAACCTATTAATACTATTATTCTAATTATAATAATCTCACCTGATCAATTTTTTTTTTTTAAATCAAGAGAGATGATTAGAGAATATGGGTGTCACATATCATGGCAATAATTACATCATTTAAATGCTTTGTTTGTTTATATATATATTTATCATATGGTGCAGCTGAAAATTAAATTCATTCCGTTTGATTTAGATTAAACGATTTCAGATGCTCTTAATATACCCTGTAATATTAGTGTTAATTTTCAGTAATACTCTTTATGTAATATATTTATTTCTGAACAAATATTGCAAGGTAAATTGATCATTACCTGCATATAAAAATACTTTTTGATACATATTACTACTTTTATATATATATATATATATAAAAAGAGAAAAAATCTATATGTAAATATAAATTAGAGAATAAAATTAAAAAAGGAAGGATTTCTTTTATTCTTTTTTTTTCTTTTTAAATGGATCTCTTTCAAAAAAATCTTCTAACTAACAAAGATCATTTGGATCCCTCATTGTAACTTTCCATATTCAAGCTAGAAATATTTTTTGAAACCCCATATGCAAGCTTAGACCTTGAAATCCATGTAGCTCAAAACTATAATCTGAATCTGCAATGTTCAAACCCAATATATTCAAGATTAAAGTATCAAAAAACATTTTTTTTTTACAAAATGAAAATCAGTCCATAACAAGGATAAATGGGAATAACTTCCTGCTTGGAGAGGTTTATTCCCACTTGGAGAGGTAGTGAGAATAGACAAGTTCTTGAAATATCCTTCATCCCTACTACCCCCTTCACATGTGCAACCAAAAAATATATGTGCTGCAAAAACAAATTAGGGAGAAAAATGGAAGAGATAGAATAATAGAGAGACATTTATATATTTTTTTATTATTTTGGAAAGTTGTTAAATTTAATTTCTTAGTACATGTTGAGCTCCTAAGTTATAGCCAACTTCTGCTCAAAATAGTGTGACATGTTTTATTTAAATTGAATTTTAGATTTGCATTGAGGAATACAAATCTCCTTTAGTGTTAAATTAGTATTATGATTTTAAATTTGGTAAATCATGTCTTTTTAATTGAACATTAATTATTTCTTTCTTTAGGACTTTATATTATTTTAATTATTTCTTTCTTTAAGACTTTATATTATTTTAATTTAAAATCCAAGTAATTAATTATCTAAACTTTAATTAATTGAATGTATAGAAATTAGATTTGGGATATTGCTTTATGAGTTTTAATTATCTCTTAAGTTGTCATGGAAATGTGTAAATTAAAATGTTATAATTTATTTATTTATTTATTTTGGTTGGTAAGTACTACCTAGTATGGGGGTAGCTCCTTATATTGAGAAACCAAAAAAAAGATTGCATAGGTGATCTGAGGCATTATAATTAATGGTAAAGATACCCAATGCCTTCAACAATATCAACAAGCCTAGTTACAACATTCTGCTCTATGAGCCACCCAGGATTAGCCTCCAAAAAAACCATGAATTCCTCTATGCTATAATCATTTTCCATGTCTTTCTTGAACAATGACCAAGCCTTGTGGAGTTTCACTTTCTTCCCTTCCTCATTCAGGCTAAGGATACCCAAGGCGAACCCTTGCTCGGGCTCAGTGGCGACGTTGTCCATGGCCCTAATGACTGTATCAGAGAGTCCTGGGTGGATGAATTTGTCCGCCGCTCTAACGCCCCACAGTTTGGCGCCAACCACCTGCACATACATCTGAAAGAAGTGCTCCACCACCTGGCTGTCATGGGTGTGTTCACTGGCCCAAAACTTAGCTCCCACTACCTTCTCGATGGACTCTTTCTCTTTGTCAGACGCCTTGCTGAATAGGAAGGCAATATGCTCCTCACACGATTCATTCGAATTGCACCTGCACTTTACTCCGAAATGATAAGGCATGTTTTTAGATACAAATTACCACTTCGTGAGATTATATAAAGACTCTTCGTGCTTCGAAGCTCGTGCAGAAGCTCAATTCTGAATCTTGCTAAATTTGTTTTGACCGAGGATGGACGGGGGGATTTCGCCATCACAGAAGTCGGGTACATTCTCATATTCGAAGCCTCACCTAGATTGGCAAGCCCACCATCAAAGCACAAGAGATCTGCTAGTCCATGTGATTGGGCTACTGTGTACTTCTTTATTGGACTAATCTAGCTAGCCATCCTAACTATTCCCTCCCTGTCCTTTTTTAGCAATTCTCGTAATCCATTTGGCAGGGAGATTAGATCAAAGATTTTCTCATTAAGTGACTGTTGAGATAGGACTCCGAGATTCGCAAGGAAATCTATCGCATAGTTGGCCTCCCGATAGATATGTTTGATTGTAAAATCTTTGAATTTTCCCAATGTTCAACAAATATAGGTCAGCCAATTCTATAGTTTCCAGTTTTGCACTAAATTCTTGTGCACTACGTTGATGCAGATCAATGAATCCCCTTCAATGTCAACTTCCTCTATGCCTTTTTCAATGCACAATGATAAACCACTAGATAGGGCTTCCATTTTTGCTTCGTTGTTTGTGGTCAAGCCCACATTCTTGGCCAATGCCCATACACAATTACCTGAGCTATTCCTTATGATATGTACAACCAATTCTTGATTGTCCCGAATTACCCTTCGAAGCTCCATCGAAGTTGAACTTATGGCGACCTTTAGCTGGGGGAGTCCATCTAGCGTCCGACCTAGCCTCTTTCATTTAAGGTGGATCAAACCTTGGGGGTTTAAGAGAAGGCTGCTTCTTTTGTAAATCTTCATCCCACCGTGTGAATTGAGTACCTTTGGATCGCTCTTGCCTTGAGTTGGCTACCTCACAAATTCCAGCTTCAATCTTTTTGATGACTTCTTCCACTGGTAATCTTAACTCTTGAAATACTCTGTGATTTCTCTCTTTCCAAAGCTACCATGCCACCATAGATGGTGCCGCTATCCATACATTGGCCCAACTATTATTCTTCCTTACTGCCGGCCAGCTACGAGCAAAATCCAATAGATTTTCTTGTCTTGGTGTTGGCCAACAAAGGGACTCGAGGAGCCAATCCTAATTATAATTTAATTTTAATTAAAGTTAAGTTTTAAATATTAATTTGTAAAATACAAGATGTTTAATTAAAATTTTAGATTTTCTTTTATGTGGAGAATCTTAAAATTAGTATTTTTATGGTAAAAAATTTAGATTTTCTTAAAATTAGTATCTTTATGTTCTTTTTAGTTAGTTATGCTTAAAAATATAAGCATTATATGTAACTCACCTTGCATGTAAAGAATAATGTTGAAAAACAAATTAGGAAGAAAAATGGAAGAGATAGAGTAATAGACAGGTGTTATATGTTTTTGTTATTTTGGAAAGTTGTTAAATTTAATTTCTTAGTACATGTTGAGCTCCTAAGCTATAGCCAACTTGAGCTCAAAATAGTGTGACATGTTTTATTTAAATTGAATTTTAGATTTGCATTCACTTAGTATTATGATTTTAAATTTGGTAAATCATGTCCTTTTAATTGAATTTTAATTATTTCTTTCTTTAGGATTTTATATTATTTTAATTTAAAATGCAAGTAATTAAATACGCCGAGAGGCGTAACCCAATGGCTTGAGTGCGTTAAGAAAAACAACTTTAAACAAGTGCCACATACTAGTACCTGCCTTGTAGTGTTGTAATTATAGTATGTGTTTTAGTTGTAATTATAGTTGTGTTTTAGTTTTAAAATTTTAATTTATTAGGTGAACTTCAAATTTACCTTTTTGAAACCAACAAAATCATTATTATTTATAGTTATAATATTAATAATTATATTATTAATATTTATTATAACACTTGATATATTATATTAATTGATATTATACTATTATAATAATATTAAATAATAATATAATAATAAACATAAATATAATATAATAATATATAATATTATAATAATGCAATTATACAAATATAATATTTTTATATTTAATATTGTAATAATAATATAAATACAATATTATATTATAATAATAATAATGATAATATAATATTATAGTAATATAATAATTATAATAAATGTATAATAATATTATAGTTAAAATTAAATACAATATTTATGTTTTCTTCTGAATTTTTTTATCTTTGGTATCAATCAAGGGTTGTATAAACACTTATTAATTTAATTCAAGGCAATGCCTTTTAGAATATGGTTTTCAAATACAACTATGGACAAAGTAAAACCAAAAAACACTTATTAATTTAATTTAAAGCAGTGCCTTTTAGAATATGGTTTTCAAATACAACTATGGACAAAGTAAAACCAAAAAGTAGCCTGTACGAAAAAATTATTCAAGAATTCATGAGAAAAATACGAGAAGAATACGATAATAAGATATGACTAAATCATGCAAATGAGCCCTTTAAAGAGCAACATGTGGTTAACAAATTCTCACTATTACTTTGTATTGCCAAGATCACAATGGTAAAGACAATTGTTACACAAAATGCTAATGACTAAATCATGCAAATGAGCCCTTTAAAGAGCAACATGTGGTTAACAAATTCTCACTATTACTTTGTATTGCCAAGATCACAATGGCAAAGACAACTATTACACAAAATGCTAGAAAACTGAAGATAAAGAATGTTAGAAAACTAAAGATGAAGAGAGTATATGTGATAAATTTTCCAGTAGCTAAACTAAGTTTCTCATATCCATAAGGAGATGCACTAATCTTCTGCCAAGACATAGGAAACCGTTCATAAAAGTCTTTTAGTGCAACACAAACCCCTATCCAACATTGTTTCAAGACATTTGAGAATCTTTTAGTGCAACACAAACCCCATCTAACATGAATGATTTAAATAAAAACCAATGTAATAGGTATGACAACCACTACAACTAAGTCAATTGGTGATTAATAGGTATGACAACCACTGCAGCTGAATCAATTGGTGATCCTTTTCCTCTCTGACTTTGTATAGATGAAGAAATCCACCCAAAATAATGTCAACTGCGTATACAACTGCAATTACAATTAGAACAAAATCACAGGAAATCAAAACGAAAAATAACAACACAAATATTATTAACTTGTTATCAGTTAAAATAAAAAACAAAAATAATGTAATAAGAAAAACATTACAGACCTCTTATTTCTTTGTTCAGAATAACATTCATATGTTTATTGCTTTGAATAATCCAACTCCAAGCAAATAACTACTCCTTAAAACGGTCACCAAAAAAATAACGAACTATAAATTGTTTCCTTCTTAATTTTAAAATAATAAATAGTTAATAATTTTAAGATTTTTTTTACTTGTACCATAAATTTTTATTTCTAAGTTTATAGTTTATATTTACTAGGAATAAATTAAATCAAAATGTTATATTATCAAGATAATATAAATTTCTATGAGTGAAACAATACACATTTGAAGAAAACAAATAATATTATTATATTGTTTTATTGAATACAAATTAAACTATCATATTAATATGAAATTATTATTATTATTATATCATTATTATTGTTTTTGATTAGTTTAGTTGGAAAAGAGGGTCCAGAACCCTTTACAAAGCAGCCCCCAGGGCAAAAAAAAGGCCTTAAACGAGCCAGAGACAACACATTGACAACACACAAACAAAACTGCTACAACAAGGCAGTGAGAAACAATGAATGACTAAACAAAAGAAGAACCTGATCTAGCAGGTCTAACACCCTTGGCCCGAGTACGGGTCAGAGAAACATGCTTAGGAAGACCTTTCTTCCTTCTTTGGACAACAGTCCAAAAGACATCATCATCTCCAACTATAGAAGTAGGAGAAGAAGGTGGTGTAACTTTCACCAAAACCTTTGAAGGTAGTGGAACACAGGGAGAGGCAGACCCTGTCATCATAGTAGCAACCCCAACAATAGACTGCACCCCAACAATAGTAGAATCAATAGTGGAAGCCCCAACAATAGTCCCAGCAATAGAACCACCCCCTGTTACAGGTGGCATACTAGCAGTAACAACAAAACCAATAGCAACAACCTCTGAAGCAGACTGTAGAATAACAACAAAGTTTTCAGTAGCAGGAAACACCCCAACAGTAGATGACACTCGCAGATCAGTCACTAACGGCTCCTGGACAGGAGTAGGAGATTGAACATCAAGATGGGGAGCCACAGTGGAAGGAGAGGATGGAGGTGTAGCCACAAGATGAATGGTGAACTCTATGAGTTGAACTCCTTGCCACCATGAAGCCAAACGAGATTTGGGCTTAGAGTGTGAACACTGCTCAACCAAATGACCAGTTCCAAAGCAGCGTCGACAACGAAAGGGAATACCCTCATAGTCCAAACTCTAGCACCACTGACGATCACCAACATTGAAGATAATCTCAACTGGGAGTGCCTTAGTCAGATCTAGATCCACAAGAATCTAAGCATATGTTGTATGTGTAAACTGTACAGTAGCAGGATCAGTCATAATAAATCGCCCAAGAGAGTTCCCAATCGCAGAATAGCAAGATTCTAGCCAGAACTGGAGAGGGAGGTTGGGAAGCCTAACCCAGATGGGCAAAAAATTTAAAGAATCAGTTGCAGGATTGAAAAGAGGAAACCAGGGATGAAACAACAGGGGGTGTTGGTCCCATAACCAAACAAAGCCCTCAAACACAGTATCTCGATCCTCAATATCATCAAATGCAACAATAAAAAAACCTCTAGCACATGGGTAGATTTTGATTCTACCATCAGTGATTGGTCCCCAAGAATCAGAGATCCATGACTTTAGGTCATGGAGGTGTGGCCAGAAATGACTAAATCTGTAAATCAAAGCATGAGAGGAGAAAAAATCCTTATTCTTCAAAACCTCTGACCCAAAAGAGATAATCGGGGAAGCATCACAGGGCAAGGGTGACCCCTAATGCTTCCCTAGAGTAGCAGGGTAAGTGCAAGAAGATGGGGGGCCAAAAAGGGGTCTTAAGTGGCCACTTTTTTTCTGAAATCAGGAAATACTGGCCTTGGATGAGAAATTGAGCATAGTTACACTCAAAATTTGGAGATGCAACCAAAACAATGTTCGTAGTGCTCCGAGTCTACTTTCTAAACTACTATTTTTTTTTGAAAATGGCATAGATTAAGGGGTTCAAAAAAGGGAGCCACAGAAATTGGTGTTGTTTCTGTCAAAAAAACATAACATAGCATGTTTTGTGGCTCCCTCAAAAGGTCAACTTTTTTTTGGTATTTTTAAAATCGCTTCCGTGAGAAATTAGCTAATAGCATGTAGTTTATGCCCGATTTTTCTAATAATTTTTTGATGAATATTTGATTTTTTACTAATTTTTAAAGTGGACACATCCTAAAAAATAGAATTTTGGCCGTGCTACCCCTATAAATTTTGAAAACTAATTGAAAATCATTTTTTTATTTTTTTAATATTTGTAGAATGGAGTCTAGTTTCTAAATATGTAATTTTTTTGAAATTTGAATGAATAGTTATTTTACAATGAAAAAAAGACCAAACAGTGGTTTTTGCCTAAAAACGGACACACAAACAAAAGAAATTAAAGATGAAAGGCTTAACATTGTTAAAATGTGAAAAAAATCACATCGTCAAATAGCTAAGAGAAAGCCTAACATTACCCATGTGTTCGATTTGTTCAACCTTGAAACACGTGCAAATCTGAGGGTTAGCACAAACGAAATTATGTGAAATTTTGAAGAATATAGAAAAACACGTCTGTGACTGTTCATAAGGCACTCCAAGCCTTTGGGTTGGAAATCCAAAGCAAATCCCAAGCCCAAGGCTTAGGATTCCCAAAGCAAGAAATAACGCGCTCGCGTTATGTCCCACTCAAATTTTTTTACGTTCAAGGCTATTAATCATGAGGGTTAAGGGATGAGGGATAGAGTTGGAGGGTTTAGGGATAAGGGATTAGCGTTTAAGGTATAGTATCGAGCCTGTTGAGGGTCTAGGAATAGGGATAGCGTTTAAGGTTTAGGGATGAGGGATGATAGATTACGGTTTAGGGTTTAGGGATAGGGTTGAGGGTCGAGGGATCAAAGTTAAGGGTTGAGGGATTAGGGTTTGACATTGAGGGTTGAGGGTTGAGGTTCAAGGGTCAAGGGTTTAGGGATAGGGTTTAGGGTCGAGGGATTAGGGTTAAAGTAGAGTGTGGAGGGTGTAAGGATTAGGAATAGGGTTGGAGGGTTTAGGGATAAGGGATTAGGGTTTAAGGTATTGTATCGAGTCTGTTGAGGGTTTAGGAATAGGGATAGCATTTAGGGATTAGGGATGAGGGATTATAGTTGAGGGATGATGGATTAGGGTTGAGGGTTGAGGGATTAGGGTTAAGGGATAAGGTTTAGGGTTGAGGGTTGAGGGATTAGGGTTTAAGGTATAGTGTTGAGGGTTGAGGGTTGAGGGTTTAGGATTAGAGTTTAGGGTTGACGGATTAGCATTTAATGTCGAGGTTAGGGTTAGAGTGTCGAGGGTAGAGGGATTAGGGATAGGGTTTAGGGTTGAAGGTTTAAGGATTGAGGGTTGAGGCTTTAGGGATGAGGGTTTAAGGCTTAAGATATAGTGTCAAGTGTTGAGGGTGTAGGGATAGGGTTTAAGTTTTAAGGGTTAAGGGTTGAGGGATAGGGATTAGGGTTTAAGGTATAGTGTTGAGGGTCGAGGGATCAGAGTTAAGGGTTGAGGGATTAGGGTTTGACGTTGAGGGTTGAGGGTTGAGGTTCGAGGGTCAAGGGTTTAGGGATAGGGTTGAGGGTCGAGGAATTAGGGTTAAAGTAGAGTGTGGAGGGTATAAGGATTAGGGATAGGGTTTGAGGGTTTAGGGATAAGGGATTAGGGTTTAAGGTATAGTATCGATTCTGTTGAGGGTGTAGGAATAGGGATAGCATTTAGGGTTTAGGGATGAGGGATTAGAGTTGAGGGATGACGGATTAGGGTTGAGGGTTGAGGGATTAGGGTTTAGGGATAAGGTTTAGGGTTGAGGGCTGATGGATTAGGGTTTAAGGTATAGTGTTGAGGGTTTAGGGATAGGGTTTAGGGTTGAGGGATTAGGATTTGACGTTGAGGGTTTAGGGTTTAGGGTTTAGGGTTTAGGGTTAGGGTTGAGAGATGAGGGATCAGAGTTAAGCATTGAGGGAATAGGGTTTGACATCGAGGGTTGAGGGTTGAGGTTTGAGGGTTTAGGGATAGGGTTGAGGTTGAAGGGATTAGGGTTAAAGTAGAGTGTGGAGGGTGTAAGGATTAGGGATAGGGTTGGAGGGTTTAGGGATAAGGGATTAGAGTTTAAGGTATAGTATCGAGTTTGTTGAGGGTTTAGGAATAGGGATAGCATTTAGGGTTTAGGGATGAGGGATTAGAGTTGAGGGATGAGGGATTAGGGTTGAGGGTTGAGGGATTAGGGTTTAGGGATAAGGTTTAGGGTTGAGGGTTGAGGGATTAGGGTTTAAGGTATAGTGTTGAGGGTTGATGGTTTAGGGATAGGGTTTAGGTTTGAGGGATTAGGGTTTAGGGTTGATGAATTAGGGTTTAATGTTGAGAGTTGAGGGTTAAGGGTTGAGGGTTGAGGTTGAGGGATAGGGTTAATGGTCAAGGGATTAGGGTTAAATAAGAGTGTCGAGGGTAGAGGGATTAGGGTTTAAGGTATAGTATCGAGCCTGTTGAGGGTCTAGGAATAGGGATAGCATTTAGGATTTAGGAGTGAGGGATTAGAGTTGAGGGATGACGGATGACAGATTAGGGTTGAGGGTTGAGGCATTAGGGTTTAGGGACAAGGTTTAGGTTTAGGGTTAGGGTTGAGGGATTAGGGTTTAAGGTATAGTGTTGAGGGTTTAGGGATAGGGTTTAGGGTTGAGGGATTAGAGTGAAGGGTTGAGGGATTAGAATTTGACGTTGAGGGTTTAGGGTTTAGGGTTAGGGTTGAAGGTCGAGGGATCAGAGTTAAGGGTTGAGGGATTAGGGTTTGATGTTGAAGGTTGAGGGTTGAGGTTCGAGGGTCAAGGGTTTAGGGATAGGGTTGAGGGTCGAGGAATTAGGGTTAAAGTTGAGTGTGGAGGGTATAAGGATTAGGGATAGGGTTGGAGGGTTTAGGGATAAGGGATTAGAGTTTAAGGTATAGTATCGAGTCTGTTGAGGGTTTAGGAATAGGGATAGCATTTAGGGTTTAGGGATAAGGGATTAGAGTTGAGGGATGATGAATTAGGGTTGAGGGTTGAGGGATTAGGGTTTAGGGATAAGGTTTAGGGTTGAGGGTTGAGGGATTAGGGTTTAAGGTATAGTGTTGAGGGTTGATGGTTTAGGGATAGGGTTTAGGTTTGAGGGATTAGGGTTTAGGGTTGATGAATTAGGGTTTAATGTTGAGAGTTTAGGGTTGAGGGTTGAGGGTTGAGGTTGAGGGATAGGGTTAATGGTCAAGGGATTAGAAGAACACTAATATTGCACCTAAGTGAATTTGAGTGTCAATATAGAGTCATCAAACCCCACCAGACGTTCATCCATGTCTCTACCACCTCAAGGAAGCGCCCAGCTTAGGATGGCGCCTAGTCTGGTCTCTACTACCTTCAGTTGGCGCCTAACCCTAAGAGTCTTGCAACTATGACGCTCATCCATGCAACAAGCAAGGTGATGCTCCCTTGTGATATTGTGAGGTGTTGACATTCAGTTGACATCATTGAGTTTGATTGAGTTGATCAAGTGTAGACGCCATTGTAAACATCAAGGCTTCAAGGCCTTTCTTTTGTATCTCCATTGAATAAGTTGTAACTTCATGCTATTGAAAGCATTATCCATGTAATAAGGGAATGAATTGGTTTTTGACTAACTTAACTTTTGTTTTTTGCAGGAACAAAGTCAGAAACTTGAAATTAGTTAAGTCTGGATGCTAAACTTGACTAAGGCAGGACTCCTAGAGTCAGGGCGCACTTTCTTGCTTGCTCAATGTCAAATGTGCGCCTAACCAAGAATCATGGAGCTTTGAAGCACTTTAATCACATCAACTAGGGCGCCTAAGTGCATAGAGGTACAATGAATCTTCCGGAGAACATGGATAGACAACTAAGTCTCCAACTTAAGTCTTCTAAATGAATTGGATGATGAAGAGAGTCTAGTCATTTTGGGCGCTAGTATCAGGATGAATCATCCAAAATGGGTGCCTAGAACTAGAAGGCGCCAATGCATGAGTTCAAGGATCCTCCATTGGAGCGCCTAGCCCAGATGGCTATAGATTGAAAGTTTTAAAGCTAAGTGATGTCTCTTAGGTGAATTCCTAGCCCAGGTGCATGTGTTGGGAAAAACTCTTTGGCTCTGGCGCCTAGAATTGGGAGCTTTGTAAGATGCACCAATTGATTAAACATTTCCATTTTGCGCCTAGAATAGAACTCTCTCACATAGTTGAAATTGACTTGATAGAAGGAGATAAGTCTTATGGACTAGTTTGGCACCTCACTTGCCTATCTCACCTTTGAAATGTGCTTTGGTTGATGATCATCATTGATGGCGCCTAGTGAAATGAAAAGCTATTTGCATCTCCAGAGGATCAAAATTGGATTAGGAGATCATCCTTGCAGTTGAGATTGACAGAGAAGTGTTAAAGGAATCACTTCAAATGGGCGCCTAAGCTAGTTGAGGCGCATATCAATTCCACTGTAACTCCAGACTGACGCTTAGGATCCAGTCATCTCCTAAGGCGCAGTTCCATTCACCCATGACCTCGCTTGGCGTCTAAAACTTGGAAACTCCTTTGGAAAGCTCCTGTTGCGCCTAGAAGCATGAGTTTGGGATATCAACTTGCAAAAGGCTTAGAAACTCTTCAAAGATGTTAGGCACAATCCCATGGCACTGGAGCTCAGTTTTGGTGCCTTCAAGGAATAGCACATGAAGGAACTTGGGAGGTCAGGTGCTTGTAAAAGGGAACACCTTGGAACATCTTCTAGGGGTTGAAGTAGTAAGAAAACATCAAGTGAGTCTAGGCGCACTCCCTTGTGTGAACAGTTTAGCTCTGGCGCCTAGCCACAGAGTGAGCCAGAAGAAGTAGTTTGGACATTAGAAGATAGGTGCTCATTCTACAATGAAGCATTCCACCTTCCTAATCAACAAAGACTTGAAAGAATTGACAAAGGAAGCCAAGGCACACCTTCTACTTGTTTCCATATCCAGAATGCGCCTAACCTTGAAAGGGGGTTCAAAGATGTTTGTTAGACCTTTTCACTCAAGGCGCTCACCTTAGGCGCACTTTCTAAGTCCTTGTCACCTCAAGGAAACACCTAGTTTGGAAGGTGCTTTCCCTGTTCTCCACTCCTTTCAATTGGCGCCTAGAACACAGAATGCATGAAAGGAGCGCCTAGACTCCAGAGGGCTCATTTGGGCGCCTAGCATTTAAAACACTTTCTTAATGATGATGTTTTGGCGCCTACTCTTGGAAACAATCTAGAGCATCCATAAACTCTAATTGGCACCTAATGTTGACAAGGCACAACTTTAGGAGGAGGTCACCTCAACTTGGCGCCCAAGTCAGAAAAACCTGTAAATCCTTCAAATATGCACCTACCTTGTGAGGTGATGAGTTGAACATTCCAAATCTTCAAATGTTTAAGTATGGATCCAGAGGAGTTCACTTCCAAAGACAATATCTTCCAAGGATGAGAATTTAGGCGCACTTCCTGGTGAGATCCTCCACAGCTGGTGCCATAGTTAGAAGAACCCTAAAACTACGCCTAAAGTGTTTCAAGAAGTGGTTAAGGTTGTTACAACTGTCTGAATGCCCATTGGTCCTCAGAATGTCTTCGGGATCCATGTCGAGGTCTTTGGATAAGCTTGCCAACTCAGAATGAGTCATCAAGATGGGATATCCCCTTGGATATGCTTCTTGGGAAGCGTGCCTTGGTTCCTCTTTATACATTAAAAAATGTGCCTTCATTTCCTTTGGAAGGCCTATAAAAGGAGGAGCTCTCTCATTCATTTGGTATCTGTTTATTTGACAAAATTCTCTCTGCAAAGCTATTAAGCTTGTAATCTTGAGGCCTGCGAGTTTCAAGTGTTGGGGTGATGCTCCCTTGTGATACTGTGAGGTGTTGACATTCAGTTGACATCATTGAGTTCAATTGAGTTGCTCAAGTAAGGAAGACATTGTAACATCAAGGCTTCAAGGCTTGTCCTTGTATTTCCATTGAATGAGTTGTACTTCATGCTATTGAAAGCATTTTCCATGTAATAAGACATTGCAAGTTGATTGAATCAAGTAACAAGACAAGTACCCAACTCTAATGTTGTTTCATTCAAATAGTTATCTTGATGTATATCTTTATGTTATTGAAGTAGTTGATGAATTGTTAGCAAGTATAAGTGTTTAAGTAAGGAAAATTTTTTGTAGAACTAGTTGGGTATCTTACACTTACACCATGTCTATCCATCAAACATCACAATGCAATCAAAATCCTAACAACATGCCCATGATCCAAGATCAAGTGCAATCATTCAAAGATATTATCAATCACAAGCCTATTAAGAATGAACTAGAGTCTTCTAGTACCATACTTTTCCATCAAACACCATCATGTAATCCATGGCCTATCAAGCCTATCAAAGAAAATGCAAACATCCTATGTAATACAATCGGACTTTAAATATTTGAAGTAGCCATCTACAAATATCCATTCAAAAGTGGATTTATAATGCAAGTATGGACGCCATCAATAAAAAAGATTTGTATTAACCAAATATCCATATAGGCATACATCAATATCTATCGATATAAGTATAACATATATACAAAATAGCCATATAGGCTTACAAGAATGCCATATAGGCATACAATGTCAACTATTTACAATACAAAATATATGTCCACAAATGCCATATAGGCATACAACAGAGGAACACAATAAAAAGTCATTCCCCTCTGGCTGGTGAAGAGAATAAATCACGAGCAGCCTTTGATCTTCTAGGGGATGGAGACATGCATGTGGGTGATCTACTACGAACCCGAGGGCTACTCCTATTTAGTTCTTCCTGCACCTTTACCTGTGACAAAAAAAAGTATAGACATTAATATATAGAAATTACATGTTATAAAAAAATGAAACATTTAACAAAATAATCACTTACCGCTAACATATAATCTGTCTCCTCGCTTGCCTCAGTTGCAGGAATAGGCCCTGGTGATGTCATGTCCTATAGAAACCATCCAGATAGAAATTAAACTTCAAATCAATAATCTTTTGATTTTTCAAAAATAGACAACTATAACAATGAATGTAAATTGAAATTTACTAATCTGCCTCATACCCCTGTCAATGCCATAGAGCTATGAATCGCAGAGGCCACACCCTGCTCCATTGCCCTATGAACATGGGGAGGTGTATCCGCAGCCTGCATCATCTGGAAATAAAACAACATTATTCAATTACGAAAACTATAATAGTGATGCAAATCATGGCTTCTAACATACACACACGTTCATCTAAACATGGAAGTACACACAATAAAACACACAAATCACATACAAAAATTTAGTAAGTACAATTCATTCATTAAACTATTTATTTTATTACCTCCGTAAAGCTTTGAAGTCCACCACCGCTGGCAGGTGTTGCCATGAAATCTACAGTGTTAACCTATTCAACATACAAAATCAGAAATTAGAATACCATTCATATAACGATGCTATTCACATGTAATATTTATAATTGTTTACTAGTTACATACCTCGACAGTAGATGATCTAGTGAAAAATGTAGGTGGAGAACCACTGAAAACTGCATCGACACTATGACCCTGAAATTTCATTAAAATCATCAATTTAAATTAGTTAATCTTGTATTTCAAAAATGAAATTTAATAAATTAAATTCAATAAACTTGCTAATATTTACTTGAGTATCAAGGCCAAAAGTGTCACTCAGGAGGGTATCTGTCATCACCATCTACTCAGCTGCAGATGTAGCCTGTGCATCTGCGTCCTGACTGTCCATGGGGTCATAACCACAGGCTGACCCGCAAGCCTGGCAAGTATGCGGTGGGACCCTACTCCTCGCACTATCTCCCAACCCACTCTATGTTGCAGGATCAACATGCTCTATGATGCTCTGGGTCAAGGCACTAATCGACCTTAGTGTATCAACCTCAACACTCTCCTTCACAATGGAAGGGATAGAAACATGCTTGTGGGCTGGTCTGCTGATTACTCGTCTCACTACCCGCTGTGGGTCAAGACGTGCCCCTGGTCTATCCTGTGCTGAGCCCCCACCTCTACCCTGGAAGTCCCGCATATCAAAATAGTTTGGCACTTTATTGAGGACAAACTCGTAGTAGAGTTTCCTCAAAAAGTATTGCGGGACCTCATTATTATTGCATGGAGGATGGTCAAAAACCATCCACCACCTCTGCCCGAAATTGTCCCTTATCGCTTGGTTGTTGCACCAATGGATAGGGAACCTCTTGCATGTAATGGGTGGAGGTTGATTTGTTTGTGGGTTTGTGAAAATTGAACACAAGTCTACTTTTGTAATTTGTAATTTTTTGACATCTTGGTATGACAATTTATCTGCATAGTAATCTCTAAACTCTCTTTTTATCGGTCCAACTAGTTATTTGCTTGCTAATTGAATTTACATTTGATAACATAGACTCAAGAGATTCGGCAAGCGTGGACCTATGCAAGGTTGAAGTGGAAGGATCTTTCAACCTTGCAATTATATCTTCAATTTGTTTTTTGTTGTTTTCAATTTCCCCCATTATATTATTTTGTGTTCCAGGGGCATGTCGAGGAATGAATGGAGGAGGTTGTTGTTCTGCAGGTATTTCCTCCTCAAGATTTTGTGGATTTTGAGGAGGAGGAGGAGGAGGAGGAGGTGCATTAACATTTCCTACAATTAACGAAATATACATCAAAAATCAACAAAAACCTACCTATTTAGGAAGAAATTCAAACAAAAAAATAAAGATAACTCACCCCTTTGGCATGCTCAACGTCGCGGCGGCATTTTGGCGATGAATCGACAAACTTTTTGTGTTGATTGGCGTTTTGTAGAATGCGAGCGCGTTTTTGAGGGTTTTGAAGCCGCGGGCAGAGGAGAAATTCAGAATGAAATGAAATGACATTGCTTTTTTTTTTTATTTATAAAAGGTTATAATGCGAGCGCATTATAACATGCTCATGTTATGGCTCGGTAATGACGAGCCTGAGGCTTGTCATTACCAAGCCATAACGCGAGCGCGTTATAACACGCTCGCGTTATGACTTAATTTTTTTTGAAAATTTTTTGGCCACTTTTTGGCCCCCCATCTTCTTGCACTTACCTAGCAGCTAAGAAAGATTTACCTCCAGCCACACCCGCAGAAGATGCACCAGCAATAGCAGCAGCCTCTGATGTGGACGGTGCACTAACGGTGACAGAGGACCCAACAACATGCACAACAATCAAACCCTGCAAACCCCCAGCTGAAGCAGCAATACCCATAGACGTTGCTCCAGCATCAACATATCCCACATTCGCAGACAGCGCACCAACAACAACAACCTTGCCAACAACAGTTTCGCCAGCAACAGCTACTCCAGCAGTAGAGATCCCTTCAATTCTTACAGCCAACGAACCAGACGCATGGGCGGGAAGAGGAGGGGGAGAGGCCATTTCAATTTTTTTTCTCCTATATCATTATTATTATTCTTCTTCTTATTATTATTATTATATCATTATTATTCTTATTATTATTATTAAGAATTATATTGTTTTATTCAATACAAATTAAACTATCATATTAATATGAAAAAAATAATATAATATTACACAATATAATAATAATAATAAATTGTTAGTAATTTTTATATTTTTATACATACAAGAATAAAATAATTATAGAATGGTGACAAATAAATTATATCATTATAAATTATAATATAAATATTACAATAATATTATAATAATAATATAATATATTAATTTGTTACTAATTTTTAATATTTAGCAAACACAAGAGAATAAAATAATAATATTAATATTAATAAAAAATAAATTAATTTGTTAGTCATTTTTAATATTTTTATATCCAAAACAATAAAAAACTATAAAAAACTGACAAATACATTAAATCATTATATATTATAATAATATAAATATTATAATGATTTTATAATTATAATAATAATAATCATATAACATTTTAATAACCAAAGCATGTATTAAAAATAATTAAATAGCCTACATATTAAAATAAATAATCATAAACATAAAAAAAAATAGTCCACAAATGCAACATTAATAATTAAAACATAAATCAAGAAGCAACAAAAAAATCAAAATCTAGGAACATGTATGAATTTCAAAAAATTGTTGGAATATTAGAAAATTCAAATTCCCCATTTACTTTTAATATTCGTTTAATCCCCTTTCTTGATTAGCAACATTAATAATTAAAACATAAATCAAAGCAACAAAAAAATCAAAATCTAAGAACATCTACAAATTTCAAAAAATTGATGGAATATTAAAAAATTCAAATTCTCCAATTACTTTTAATATTCTTTTAATCCCCTTTCTTGATTATATGAATTTAGTTTTCTTTTTAAAAATATTTTATGCAAGAAGGAAGTAGTACAAAATAAAAATCAAGAAACATAAAAAAAATCAAAATCAAAATAACTATTGATAAAAATTTAAATAATCTCTCAAAATTATTTTGGCTTGTTGTTAATTTGTATGTTTTAGCATGATGTTAATGGTGTATACATAAATTATTTCATATTGCTAGAATATTAAAAAAATTAAATTAAATATTTTTTCATAATATTTTTACATTTTACAATTTATAAACATCATAATATATATTCTCAAAAAACATGACACATGACATGGAGTCAATTGAACACCCATAAAATCTTTGATTATATGAATTTAGTTTTCTTTTTAAAAATATTTTATGCAAGCCCACAAAATGTCTATTTTATTTCTTTCATAATTTTGCTAAGTGTTATATTAAAAGTTAAAATAGTATTCATTATTTATCTTAAAGTTTTTGGTGATGAAGTAGAAACTAAATATATAAAACTAATTAATTACAATATTCATGAGCCTTTATAATAATTACTACAACCACTTTTGGAAAGAAAAACTAAATATAAGCAATGTATATAGTAAAAGCAATATATAGCCTATATTAGTAATTAGGGTTAAAATTAGGGTAACATTGGGAATTCCATCTTTGGAAGATATTAAATGCATGATCTTATAAAAAGTAAAATTTTCTAACTACTATATTAATTGTTTTACTTCTATCAACTCTATATACATATAAAACATTCAGTTGAATTATTTTATCAAACATAATTAATACCATGTAAAAAGAGCTTAGAATCATATAATTCTCCAACATTATAATTATGTCAATTTTTGGCATTCTATCTCCCATGGTTGCATGAAAGATTATCAAGGTGGACACATATGAAGAATAAACACCATTAAAAAGTGTTTAACAAGCTACATAACAAATCATTTCAACAAGCACTAACATTTTCAAGGTTGCATTGAAAATATAACTGTTAAGAAATTGGGTTTTGGTATGCAATTCAATTGTATTGTAAAAATTCACACAACACAATATAAAATAGATTACAAATTGGAATGAAAAGCACCCAAATTATGGAAATATTAGACTACAAGTTTATTAGAATAGTTACTAAAATTTTTAATATATGAATTTTTTTGGCTTTTAAATAAAAAAAGTTTGAACCAAAAGATTGTAATTTTAGGGTTAAAAAGGTAAGATCTTAAAACAAGGCTAAGAGATCCAAACAAAACATGAGTGATTTGTGGAACTCAAATCAAGCAACCATGATATGAATGATTTGTGTAATTTTGAAAGGTAAGAGCATTTGCAAAGAAATAGATAAGAATATTATGTTGACAAATACTATTCTTATGTGTACAAGTATTAGGGTGGCAATGTACATGCATTGGAATACTTCATATTATATGTTTTTCTTACGATTTCAAATGATGTCTTTAAACATTTACTCCATACCAAATGGTTTTATCTATTAATATAAATTTGGGAATTAATATTGTACCATGAAATCATTTGAAATGACCCAATCCTAACCCTAACACTAACTCAAGTGTTAGAATTAGGGTTAGGGTTAGAATTAGTGGTATATTTGATATGAAAATGGAAACCTAATGGGATTGGAAAGGGTGGCTAGGGTGGGTAAAGGAGAGATCTCAACATAGCACAAAACTCTAAAAGAAAATATATAATAATAGAATAATGATAAGTAAGAATACAATCCCTCAAAAGATCTAAAAAATGATAATGCCATCAAAAATCACATATCTAACACCCTAAAAGTTACATACCATACAAAATGTGTACCAAGTCAACTCATGGTGGGAAATAAATGGGCAAGAGTCAACAAAATTATAAGTTTTAAAATTTAAAATTTAGGGGCAATTGCATGTGATGCAATGACTTTTAAGTAATGGTGTGGGACAATGGAACACTAATATTGAGGTGAGGAATGAGTTTGATGACATGGGTTAGAGTTAGAATTAGGGTTAGAGATAAGGATAAAATTAAGCTTAGTGATAAAATGAGGGTTAGGTATAGAATTAGGGTTAGGTTAGAATTAAAGTTAGCGATAGAATTGGGGTTATCATTAGGGTTAGAATTAGAGTTACGGTTAGCATTATGATTAGAATTAAGGATAGGGTTAGGGTTATAGTTATCATTTGGGTTTGAATTAGTAATATAAGTAGTATTGGGGTGAGAATTAGGGTTAGAGATAAAATCAAGATTAGAATTATAATTGGATTCAGGGTTACGATTACAATTAGGGTTAGGATTACCGCTAGAATTAGTGTTAGAATATGGGTTAAGGTTAGGGTTTAGGTTATAATTAGGGTTAAAACTACGATTAGAATCAAGGTTAGGGTAGGGGTTATAATTGAGGTTAGAATTAGGGTGAACGTTAGGGTTAGGGTTATAGTTACAACTAGCATATCTATATTTAAAAAATATATCTAAAATAGATATCCTTCTCAAGGCGCCTATTTTTTAATCAATTTACCACACATAGGTGGAATAGGCACCTTGAGAAGGATATCTCTCGGCGTATTTTAGATATATTTTTTAAATATAGATATGCTAGTTATCTAAACTTTAATTAATTGAATGTATAGAAATTAGATTTGAAATATTGCCTTATGATTTTTAATTATCTCTTAAGTTGTCATGGAAATGTGTAAATTAAAATGTTATAATTTAATTTTAATTAAAATTGAGTTTTAAATATTAATTTTTAAAATACAAGATTTTAATTAAAATTTTAGATTTTCTTTTATGGTAATATTAGTATCTTTATGTTCTATTTTAGTATTTTTTAAGTATAGTTTATATAATTTAAAGATATTATTAAAAATATTTTAATTTATTGATAAATTAAAATATATCTACACAAAGCATTAGGACATAACATACACACACACACATATATTAATCTTAATTAAACTCAACGTATATAGTTTAGTTTATATAGTTTAGATATATAATTTTTGTAATTTTATTGAGTCTTAGTTTATAATTTAGATATATTTTTTAAGTATAGTCATGCCACTTAACAATTAAAGAAATTATTAAATATATATTTTTAAGTTTAGATATATTTTTCAAGTATTTTTTAAAGTATAGTTTATATAATTTAAAATAATTATTAAAAATATTTTAGTTTATTGATAAATAAAAATATATCTACACTTACTACATTAAGATTTTTTAAAGGGTAAGTAGAGATCATACCACATAAAAATATTCATAAGCTTATAGTTATATTTTATAGTGATATAAATTAAACTCTTATACAATATTGTCAGCATAAGCTAATGTTATAGTTATATTTCAAATATAAGGTAATCTTATAGTTATATAGTTATAGGCATTAGAATAATAAATAGAATCTATCAAAATTCATAGTTAATATGCAATGACTTGACATTCTCATGTACTATATAAGAAGGAAAAACTATTTTTATGGAAAGTATAATTCGTTTTAAATATTTTTTTATAATAAAGTTGTTATTTATTTTTTTGCAAACAAAAGTCAAACTATTTTTTTCTTGCAAAACTAAAACAATTACAACGTTCGGTATTTGTGGTACCTCTGGTTAACGTTTACGGGTCATGTCGTTGCGATTGAATTACTGTACCCACTACCTAAAATAGATGCAACAACGTCATCCGTGGCAGATCGTCCCTATAAATCACCATGGAGAAATAAGGACACTCTCATTTTCACTTCTGTTACCCATTCGTCACTATTGTAAGACATAAATCTTGACTGAAAATAATTTTGATTTCTTTCTAAGAAAGTGTCATTGATATGACAAATCATTTTCACGTATTTCCAATGTTCCATGTGCCACTCTCCTATCACATGCTTTAACGTTTCTCTCACATACCAACATGTATAAAGGATGGACTTCTTCCACGTATAGACATGAATAATGAAAGAGCGAGCATAAATAGAGGTTTAATATATTGGTCTCGCGATATATAGAAAATGTAACCTTTTGGAGTGATAAGAAACCAATCCATCAAAACTTGACAACAAAATCCATGATGTGTTGAAAATTATTTTATCTCTCAACATTATTATTGGATCTTAACTTGAAAGTTTGTAATCTTTGTAATCATGTCAACATTGAACACCAATGACATCGAATTTTTGCACATTAATGTCAATGTTATAACTTTAGACTTATATCTAATTGTTTTCAACTATTATGTAGGTATGGTTTCCCCTAGGTTGAATTTTGAATCTGACAAGCAATGAAAACAATATAAAAGGGAATGTCAAAGAGAATATCAGAGGGAGTATCGAAGACGACAACACCAACTAATGACAAATGTAGAAATACAAGAACAAAGGATACAATGAAAGATATCGTAGACGTATAACTAAAATAACAGTTAAAGAATTGGAATTACAAAATCAACAACAACCAAATATTATGAGAATAAGTCATGCACAAACATCTCGAGAACTCAGTGTCCCTGAAAGAGAAGAAAGACAAGAACCTTTTCGGTCAAATGCTAATATTGATTTAAATGTTGAAGATGAAAATTCAAGATCAATATATTTTGTACTTGAAACACCAAAAAATGTACCTTGACATGACATTAATCAATTTGTTCAAAGTCATGTAGAAGATGTACCAAATCCTAATGGAATGTTTCACACTAATTTCAATGCTTTCCAAATGCATTTTCGAAATGGAATAGATAGCTTTGTTTCACCAAGCATGTGCTATATTTGTCAAGAATGTTACCTTGGAAGAAGGGTTTTTCGAACACCTCAAGGTCTTATATGCAATAGGTGTCGACAAGAAAAAAGACAATAATCGATTTTCAACATCAAATAATATGGATCCTAGCCCACAACCACAAGAGCTTGCAAACTTGACACAGGTAGAAGAAATGTTGATAGCACATGTCAATCTAGTCCTATAAGTGACACATGCAATTGGTGGTCAATATAAATACAAGGGACACAATAAGTTTTCCACAAGATGTAAAAGAAATTTCAAAGGTTTTGCCACATGGAATAAAAGATTTGCCAAGCATTATTGTTTGAAGGAGGGATCAACATGACACAAATTATCTTTATAGTTAATAGAGAGCAAATACAAAATTGAACATGACAAGTTCTACTCTGATGTTCAAATTGATCAAAATTCTCTTGATGGTCTCTCACCAAACTCATATCAAAATATCTTTGACCAACTAAATTTAGTGCATATAGAGTTTGATTATGATGCAAATGAAGTTTTATTTGTGGGCCCATTAATGGAGATGGATGAAGGAAATATCATTGATCACACAACATCAATGGCTTCTAAACCGCCGAATGTCTGAAGAGAGATGGAATTAATCCATGCATGGATGAATAACTTTGATGTAGATCCAAAGGCATTAATGGATTGGCCAACAATTGGTTCATCTCCTATCAATGAATATGTGACATTAGGCTTACATGGTATGGCATTTCCAACATTGTTTCCTGATGGTAGATGAGATTGGCTAGAACCACGCATCAGACAAGTACATCTGCATGAATTTGTCAAACATCTATTTCAGTATAAGGATCACCATTTTGGTCGACACCCACAATTTAGATATTATGTGATGAGCATGATCATGAGACTACGTGCACAAAATTCATTTGCAATGAAAAGAAATCTTCAAGATATGCCAATCACCATCAACGAGTTGTGCGAACATATGGAAAATGTGCCCCAATCCCATTTAGCTGATCGTTTGATGAGGTTTGGAACAACCTTAAGGGGTACAAGGTCATATTGGACAAAATATCACGCAGAGTTAACTGACATGCTTCAACAAATTGGTTCGCCAACAATATTCTTCACTTTAAGTGCAGCAGACATGTACTGGCCTGATTTGTATGCACTCATGCCTAGAACACCACCAATTGATGTAAGAGAAACCAAAAAATGGAGGAAACAAAATGTTATTGATTATCCTCCTATAGTTGCACACTACATGCACCTGCGACATACAATTTTTAGAAAACAGATTCTAGAAAAAGAATGAAAGTAAAAGATTACTGGTCTAGATATGAATGGCAACATAGAGGTTCACCGCATGTGCATGGATTCATATGGATAGATGAAGCACCAAATACAGATAATCTTGATTGGAAAAATGAGCAGCAATGCAAAAGTGCAGAGAAATATTTCCATTCTATTATTCATGCATGGAATCCTAGAGAAGATCCATGTCAACGAACCATACAAGTATGTTATCAATCTTTTATAATTCAATATTTTATATATTATATAAGAAAAATATGTTTCAATGTAACTATAAATTCATACATTTTTTAAAGCATAGGTATTGCAAAATTTTGTCCAGCATCCATGTCTTCAAAATACAAGACAACTTATAGAAGTACATATGGGACATGACTATGAATATATTTTAAATTGTGTAGAATGACATACAATGTGTAGAGAGGGTGCATGACTACGCAAGAAAAGAGGATGAATGGTTTGTAGGTAAGATTTAAAATCTTCCAAATTATTATTTACAAATTCAATATAATATGAGTATAGAGAAATAAAAATGTGTTATTATTAATTATAGGTATAATGCTCCATTGTCATTAAATCTTGAGGGATCAAAAATATATGAAGACTCAAAGACGGGTGAAAAGAAATTTGAACCTGCAAGAAATGATGACAGAGTAAATGCACACAATCGCTACATACTACAATTATGGAGAACAAACATAGATTGGCAACCTGTTCTTTCCAAACATGTTGTAATCAAGTGCATTGCCAAGTATGCAGCTAAAGCAGAAAAGAGTTCAGAAACTTATTATCAAATGTTGTTGCGGCTTGCAAACGTTGAAAACCCTGATGATTTAGCATCAAGAGAATACATAAGGCTTCTTACTGAAACAATTATAGAAAGAGACATTGGGGTACAAGAAATTTATGTCACATGGTATTGGAACTTCCATTAGTAGAGAGTAGTAGATAATTTGTCAATTTGAATGTTTCACGTGAGGTGTTCAAACTTGTAGCTAGAAATGACGAAGATGACTATGAAGAACATACACAATCTTTCATTGATGGATATAAGAATAGACCCTTTTGCATGGAAGCTATTTTGCTTATTGAAGCAACTAGATCATGGATATATAATCCAAATCGAAGAAGAGATAACAAATCGGAGGTAATGGGAATGACAGCTATTGTGACAGTGTTTCCAAGGTTTGTATCCATCCCTCAACGTCAATCAGATAAATGGGTTGATTTTTGCTAGTCTGAGTTGTTACTTTATAAACCATTTCGTCATATAGAAAGAGATATTGGTCTTCATAATGATGCAATAGTATCAAATTGGGAGTCATTCAATTATAATCCTTGGCATGTGGAAAGAAGAAATACTGCATAAGATGTTGAAAATAGTAGTGATTATGAAATTGAAGATAATCAACCTCTTCAGGGAAACACACTAGTGCATGAATGGGAAATCATATCGAGGCTACATCGTAATCAGGTTATGTAAGTTTCTGAAATAGATATGTTGGGAAGAAGAAATATTGATAGACAGACACCATGGTCTAATGAATATCAAGGTGAACAGTATACAAATCAAACAATAAAATTCATAAGCACCATGAAAGATAATGGATTTCTCATATGGGATGATATAGCACAAAATATTGATTATGCAACATTAGGTACCAAATAGAGAAAAGCATTTGATATAATCATGACAAATTATCATGGATCTAAAAATGAATTGTCATTATTCATGATAATTCAAGGAAGAATGAGAACTAGAAAATCATATCTAATTGGTGCTATCAGTCAAGCTCTTCAAACTGCAACATTCTCAAGGTGTAGTCCACTTTTATTACTTGCACCAATAGGAGTTGCAGCATTCAATATTGGAGCCTCGACAATCCATTCAGTACTTCGAATCCCAGTCACAGATTTTGCTCAATTAGAAGGAACAAGACTCACAAGTTTCCAAGAGGAGTTTCGACACATAAAATACATTTTGATTGATAAAATGAGCTTCATTGGAGAAAAGGTGGCTCTCAACTTCGTCAGGCATTCCATGAAAATGCAAACATGAGTTTTGCATGTATATGTATGTTTTTTTATGAAGATATGCATTTTTTTCTTATTTTAAAACATATACTTGATTATTATAAAATATAAGAAATAATAGTACACACTAATGAAGGCCATCATTTTCCAATACTTTGTAGGTGTATCTATGATTCTGGTTGGAGATTTAGGACAATTACCCCCTGTTAATGATAGACCACCATATGACAGTAACAAACATAAATTTTTATGGGGAATTCAAAATTGTTGTTACTTTGGATAAAATATTTAGACAAGAAGGAGAAAGCATTGAACAACAAAGGTTTCGTCAACTTCTAACAAATCTAAGAGATGCAAATCCAACTATTGATGACTGGAAGCTGCTGATGACAAGAATCAATGTTGGCATAGATGCACCAACCAATGAGGAATTTGATAATAGTATTCATTTGTTTGCCACAAATGATAATGTGCATAGCCACAAAAAAAAATTCTCATTGAGGCATCCTGTTGCACATAGCATTATAACAAGAGTGGGTAGTGTGAATGCACCAGAAGTAGGTCAGAATGATTAAATTGATATGGAGTTATTAATTGCTAAGGATGCAAGGGCCATGTTAACTTCTAATCTTTAGATAGAAGCAGGTCTTGTAAATGGATCTCTAGGGTATGTTCAAAAAATAATAGACTTGGTAGTGCATCACCAGAACCATTGACATATGTTATGGTGGAGTTTGATAATTACATAGGGATACCATTTGAAGATAAATCTCCATGTACAGTTCCAATTAAACCAATACAAAGGTGCCACACAATCCAAATACCCTTAAGATTGGCTTGGGCATTGACAATACACAAATCACAAGGTATGACTCTTTAAGAAGCCACAATTGACATAGGACAAAAAGAAAGAACATGATTGACATTTGTGGCTATATCTCGTGTAAAGTCATTAGGATGACTCAAAATAATTCCTCCATTTACATATGACCATTATGAAAAGATGAAAAGGGAAAATAACTTGGCAAGAGAAAAGATGAAGAACAAATATTAAAGTTATTAGAAGATAAATGATATAGACTAGTCAATACAGAGGAGACCAGGGCATATAGAGCATACCAAAGCATATAGAGCAAAGAAAAAAGTGTAAAGAAGGGCATACAAAGCAGACCAGGGCATACAGGGTAGAGCATAGAGAGCATACTAGAGCATACACAACAAAGCAGAGCATAAAGAACAGACCAGGGCATCCAAAGCAGAGCATATAGAGCAGGGAATAAAGAGCAAACCAGGGCATACAAAGCAGAGCATATAGAGCAGGGAATAAAGAGCAGATCAAGGTATACAGAGTAGAGCTCAGAGAGCAGACCAGAGCATATAGAGTAAATCAGGGCATACAAAGTAGAGCATATAGAGAAAAGTACAGTATGGAATGCATTATTTTTAATTTCTATCAGGTGTATTAAATATTTCAAAAGAGAAGTGAAGTATCTTGTATATTTGTAATCCTATGTCTAAAGTTGAATATATGGTTCATTCTCTCTTTTGTGTTACTATGGTTTGTCAATTTTATTGGTTATGTGTTGATTTATGCATATTCTAAGAATTAACTTCATTAAACTAATAATAAAACATGAAATTATGCTTCACTAAACTAAATAATTAAAAAGTAAAATAAAATAAATCTTAATTCTAAAATAACAAAATTTATTTAAATTAATTCCAAAACACATAATTAATATGAATCCAAGCACTACAATATTGTATATTTAATGAAATTCCAAAATTATAAATTTAAAAAAATGATATTTTTCACAACCATAACTCTAAATAGATTAAAACCTTATTCTAACCCTAATTTTAAGCATTACCCTAATTCTGACGCTAACCCTAATTCTAACCATGATCAAAACCTTAATTGTAATAATAACCCCTAATTCTAACCCTAACTTTAAGCATAGCTGTAATTCTGACCCAAATACAAATTTTAATCATAACCCTCAATCTAACCCTAATTCTAATCTAACCTTGGTTCTTAGCTTAACTGAAACCCTATTTCTAAATCTAACCCTAATTCTAACCATAACTGTAAGATCACACTTACCATTGTTTTATAAGATTAATGTTATATCTAACCCTAATTATAAGCCTAATTCTAACTCAATTCCTAAACAAAACCCTAATTCTAAACCTTACCTTCATTCAAATCCTAACTCTAAACCTAACCCTAACCTTAACCATAATTTGGTACATGAACAAACATTAAATGTAACTAGATTTATAAACATAACCATAACCCTAATTAGATTAAAACTTTATCATAACCCTGATTTTAAGCATAACCCTAATTCTAACCCTAACCCTAATTCTAACCATGATCAAAACCCTAATTTTAATAATAACCCCTAATTCTAACCCTAATTTTAAGAATACCTGTAATTTTGACCCAAATCCAAATTTTAATCATAACCCTCAATCTAACCCTAATTCTAATCTAACCTTGGTTCTTAGCTTAATCAAAACCCTATTTATAAGCTTAACTGAAACATTAAATGTAACCTTGATCAAAACCCTAATTTGAACAATAACCCCTAATTCTAACCCTAACTTTAAGCATACCTGTAATTCTAAGCCAACCCCAAATTTTAATCATAACCCTCAATCTAACCCTAATTTTAATCAAACCTTGGTTCTTAGCTTAACCGAAACCATATTTCTAATTCTAAACATAACCGTAAGATCACACTTAGCATTGTTTTATAAGACTAACCCTATTTATAAGCCTAATCCTAACTCAATGCCTAAACAAAACCTTATTTCTAAGCGTTACCTTCATTCAAATCCTAACTCTAAACCTAACCCTAACCTTAACCATAATTTGGTACATTAACAAAACATTAAATGCAACTAGATTTATAAACATAACCATAACCCTAATTAGATTAAAACTTTATTCTAACCCTAATTTTAAGCATAACCCTAATTCTGAACCTAACACTAGAATTCTAACCATTATCCACACCCTATTTTTTATCGTAATTATAACCCTAATTCCGACCCTCTATAATACTAATCATAACCCTAATTCTAACTTGAACAGTAACCCTAACCCTAATTATAATTATTTATAATATAATATAATATATATTTTTAATTATTATATATTATAATTATAATTATTATAATATATTTAATCTATATTGTAATATTATATTATATAATTCAATTATCTAATATAGTTAGAATTAGGCTTGCTGCTCCAGATGCTACTAGCATACCTATATTTAAAAAATATATCTACAGTACCCGAGAGATATCTTTCTCGAGGAGCCTAATGTTAGGATTAATGATTAAAAAAAGGCGACTCGAGAAGGATCTCTTGGCGTACCTTAGATATATTTTATTTAGATTTTCCAAATTTCTTAGAAATTCCAGTCCACCCTGTCATCAAGCTCTAAAGATGATTGAACCTAATCTTGCCCAAACTCGAGTCACATTCTCCACAAACGGTGCCAAATTTCCACCATCCATTTAAATAGATTTAGCAATGTTCATAACTGCATACCAATCATATTTATTATTTTAGTTATTAGTACTTGGTATCACTATAATCAAAATCATTAATTAGTGATTATTAATTCTATTTATTAAAATTTGAGGTCTTATGGAGGGAAAATGTGGAAGATGAAATCAAGTGTTAGATTTTGTCTTTAGTTTTACAATAGCTTTTTAATTTTATAATATCTTTATATTTTTCTATTAAAATATAACTTTTATATTTTACAATAGCTTTTTTATTTTATATCTTTTTAAATTTTCTTTATATATATTTTTTATAAACTAGACATGCAATTTTTTTAAGCAGAAATGTTTACAAAAATATTTATCACTAATTTAATTGACTTCTATGTTTTTGAAAATTTGACGTCTTATGAGTATTTTTGTTTTTAATTATAAAATTTTATTATTTTATAATTTTTAAATATATAATATATATTATTTTTTAATTAGAATTTAAAAATTTTATAGCATTAATAATTATATATTTTTAATTTTATAAAATCAATAAATTATTTATAATTTTTTTTTATTAAATTATTTTAATTTTTAAAATTTGGTATAATATTATAAATATTGTACCAATTTTTTTTGGCTTAATAAAATCACCATCTTATTTTAAACTTCACGTCCATGGCATTCCAAAGGGTTGAGCTTATAACATTTCTCGGTATCTTCCAACACTTCTTGATATCTTCTAACTTCCAAATATGTCCACCATTTGTGAATGCAACTTCATATAGCAACTTGGATATTCCACTAAGTGGAGACCTTGTTAGTTGTTTTCCCTCGCTTAGTGCAATAATGAAATGAACAATAAAATGCCCCATGGCTTGTATTATCAACCAATAAATATAGTCATAAGAAATTTCACAATAGAAATTTGCCAATTATAACTTTAATTATAATCTATTATACTTAATATGGTCATTGAAAATTTCACTATTTATTGTTCACTTTTGTTTATGCAAGTTTTGTTTTATGTCCTAATATTAAGCCATTCTACACAAGTACTTTCACAAAAAAATACTCCCTTAATCTAAGGAACAAACCCAACTTTAGCTATGCTAGTCACAATTGTGCGTAGTACGAATCAATCGTTGAGTCAAGGTCAGCCATAATAACTATAATCTTCACCGATCTAATAAAATCGTGATACATTCAAATTGCAAGAATTTGATCCCTAACTAATATCTGGAACCTTCCTCTAAATCACTATGCCATGGCTCACCTAACAACTAGACAACAAATACTACTATTACAATACTACAAAGGCAGGTACTCACCACTATGTGGCACTTGTTTAATAATCATTATAATAATTCTAATCTTTTAATATAACTATGATTATTTTATAATTCTAATTAACAACTTAATATAATAATACAATATCATAATATTATCATATTAATAATTTCTCTTTATTATAATTTCATATTTCTAATCTTCGGTTTCGCTGATCAAGATCAAGTCTTCGTTGGGTGGGGGGCAGTCTGGAGGTGTAGACGCCTCTGTATTGGCCGCGGTTGGTGCAGTGGCTGAGCCAGTTGAGCAAGGGCCTGGCCCCGTGATCGCAGGTCCCGGGGGCTTTTCGCTCACAAATCTGGTTTCTGAATCTGGCGTGGGTGCCGATGGTTTTTCTACTGAGGTTAATACTGCTGGTGGGCTTGCAGTGGGGCTTCGAGCTCCGAGAGGCCCTAGGAAGACTTTTTCTACTGCTGTTGTTGGATCTGGTGCTCGGACCTCTTCTCAGCTCAGTTCTCAGTTGATCCCTTGCACCCGTGAGTGGCCTACTGTGGTTTGTGGCTCGGAGGTTGCTGAGAACGAAGAATTTTATCGTAACACAGGTGTGATTTGCAGATTTAATGGTTTATGACCCTCCTTGCCCAATCTTCACAATTGGGTCTTGGAGTCTTGGAAGCCACTAGTTGAGGGTAAGATCGAGCTGTTTCCTTGTACAAGGGGGTTTTTTATAGTGACATTTGACTCTTCTGAGCAAAGAGACTTAGTTCTCGATGACAGGGTTTGGTTGTGGGGGGGAGCATTCCCTCTCCATCAAGCCTTGGACTCTCTCCTTCAATCCCCTTACAGAGCCGCTCAACATTAGACCTATTTGGGTCGGTCTCCCTAATCTCCCTCTCTAGTTTTGGGAGGATTCTTGCTACGAGGGCATAGGCAATGCCATTGGCCGTTTCCTCAAGGTTGATTCTACAACCTCCTTTATGGGGCACTCCACGGTAGCGCGCATGCTTGTGGATATTGACATTTCTAAACCCCTTCATGGGGACATGGTCTTGATGGTAGGGGAGAGGCCCTAGAAACAACTGTTGGATTATGAGGGTATTCCTTTTCGATGCAGAAGGTGTTTTGCCACAGGTCATCTGGCCTCTGGTTGTCCCCTCTCGCACCGCAAGGGTGCTGCTACTTGGTGGAAAGATTCTCTCCTGGATCACCTAACTATCAGTGCTTCGAAGGATGATGGCTCGTCTCAGGGGGATGGTTCCTCTGGGGATGTTGACCCTTTGGTGACTGCTACTGAGGGCGTGGAGTTGGTTGCTACTGTGGTCCCCTCTCATTCTCTAGACTCTTCTGACCACTTAGCTACTTGTCTATCGGCTCCTCCTGTTTCGGGTAGGCCTGCCTCTTCAATTCCTGATTCTTCTGCTCTGGTTTTGCCCTCTTCAAGCTCGGCTTCCCTTCGTGGGGCTCTGTTGGTATCTATTGGGGTTCATCGTGAACCCTCTTTGCTTGTGGCTTCGAGGGAGGTTCCCCTCTCTCCTCAAGCTATTGATCCTGGTTCTGAGCCCTCTTGGACAGTAGTTCAACGTAGGAAGAAAGGTCCCTTGCCCTCTGGTGGTAAGGGTGTTAGGGTGTCTAGATCGAGATCTGATGTTGTGTAGATCCTTGTTGTTCTCTGGCCAGGTTGTTGTGCCTGTGCTGTCGATCTGCTATTTCTGATCTACTGTTTCTAGGATCAAGTTCTCTTGGCTTTTTCCCCTATTCTTCTGCCCTTGTGGCCTTGTTTGTTGCCCCTTGTTTTGTTCTTGGGCTATTTTGTAATAGGGTTTGGCTCCCTTGTTTAGCCACTTGTCTTAATCAAAAACATTATAATAATAACAATTTATTATTTCTTTTAATATAATTTTCTTATATTATATATTATTATACTAATCATAATATAATTCTAATAAGAGAAGAAATTAAGAAGAGATGGCACGAAAGGCGAAAGGGCGAAAAAAAGTAGAGGCTAAGGAATCAGATGCAGAAGAAGTCATGGTGGTGGTGGTTCCGGACTCCTCAGAGAAGCAGGGAGCACTATGGAAAGAGACGACAATCATCGGGAAGGTTTTGGGCCGAAATCTCCCAAGGAAGGATATCGAGGAATGGATTTGTAGGAATTGGGAATTTGACCCTATGCTGAATTTCCTTCCAAAAGGCTTTTTCACGACAACAATTGAATTTGTGGAGCAGAGAGATAAAATTCTCAAGGAAGGGCCCTGGAAATTGGGCGATTCCTTCATCTACCTTCAATCCTGGATCCCGAATTTCAACCCGAGGGAATGCAACCCCGGGAGCGAGCCTGTTTGGTTGAGGCTATACAATCTCCCCTTGGAATATTGGACGGATGATTGCTTAGCTGATATTGGGAATGCGATGGGGAGAACAATCAAAATTGACAAAGGCGGTGGAGAAAGCACAATCTATGCTAGAATTTGGATCTTGTCTATAAAAGAGATCTCAAAGATCACCCTTCCATCCTCTTGTGGTCCTTGGGTGCAAGATATAGAAACTGAGATTCTGAAATTCTTATGTCTGAGATGCTGAAAGCACGATCACAGCGAAGGGCAATGTCCTCAAAAACCTGTAACGCTTAAGCCAAGATGGACACCAAAGAAGACACAACTAGTCAAGAGTGTGATTCCTCCCCTTGAAGAGGTCCAGAACAAGGAAGAAATGGGACAAACGAATCCTCCACTCTTCCAGCAAACAACAGACAACCCTTTGGCTATGATTGTGTATGACGGGCTTACATTCTGCGAAGACAATACTTGGGGTGATGAAGAATTGTTCGAAGAAGACAATTGGACGGAATTTGAAGAACCAGTAGTGGAAGAAATAGGCATTGTCGATTGTCGATGCATAAGCCAAACTGCCTCACAAATGCTTGGGTTGAACATTGGGGTTGAAAAAAAAAAGGTCGAAAGACCAACAAGCAGAAAAGAGAGGAGGCACGACAGGAGAAAGGTCAACCAAACCTCAAAGAATATATGTTGAGATCTAAGGGAGGAAGCACCTCCCTTAGGGGGCAATGAAGATCGCCACTTGGAATGTTAGGGGCCTAAATGCCCCTAACAGACGGTGCTTATTTAAGCGCCAAGAAGAGATTTTGATGGTGGATATAATTATTCTTCAAGAAACAAAACTAAACGGTCGGGAGGCTTCTATTTTTTCTAAATACTTGTGTGGATGGGAAGGCTTATGGTGGCGGCAATAGGAACGTCTGGCGGTCTAGGCATGATTTGGAACCCTAGTAGGCTACAGTTGGAACCAATCTACTTAAGCAAAAATTGGATGCTTTGTTCAGTAAGTAGCCTAAACTCCAATTTATTTTTTTCTTTGCAATGTCTATGGCCCAATTAGAGTAGAGGAGAAGAGGATTGTGTGGGGGAAATCTCAGCAAGATTGAAGACAATTCCAAATGAAAGAATTGTGTTGGGGGGAGATTTCAATGCTATCTTGCATCCAAATGAGAAGAATGGGGGTCTGATTGGGGAAGGCAAGGCACAAATGAATTTGAGCACTTTGTTAATGAAGCAGAGCTGATGGATATCACCCCTAAGAATGATACCTATACTTAGACAAACAGAAGGGTGGGTTCAGCACATGTGGCAGAGCGATTGGATCGCTTTCTTATCTCAATTAAATGGTTGGAATCCAACTCAATAATGGAATCGAACATTAGGGCTTCGGTAGGCTCAGATGATTTTTCAGTTGATCTCTTAATTTGGGAAGATCAGGTACCAAGGAAGAACTATTTCAAATTCAAAAAGATGTTCAGAAGGAATGATCTGGTGGATCTCATTGGGAAATGGTGGAAGGAGGCTCCTATCTGTCACAGAACCAAGATGTTCAAATTCACAAAAAAATTGAGTTTTATCAAGAACAAGCTCAAAGAATGGAACCGAGTTTCATTCAAAAATATTTTTGAGGGAAAAGAGCGGTTAGAAAAGGAGCTAAAGGAATTAAATGAAAAAGTCATCGTACAAGGGATGTTCCAGAATGAATATTAAAAAGAGAAAGAGCTCTTGGCAGAGCATGCAAAGATTTTAGCCAGAGAAAATTTTCTGGAAAACAAATTGCGGGAAACATGGTTGGCCGAAGGGGATTCAAATACCAAATTTTTCCATAACACGGCTAAAATCAGGTGATTCCGGAACCGAATTGAAAATCTTAGAGGGGAAAATAGAAGAATCATTTCAGATCGTGAGGAAATCGAATAGGAGGCGATCAATTTCTTCAAAGATCTACTTGCTCCAAATGATGCCGCTAATGTGTGGGATATTAGAAAGGTGGTGGAGAATATCCTAGAAATTCTCCAAGAAGCTGATAGGAAGATGCTGATGGATCCCTTCACTGAAGAGGAAGTTAGGTGTGCGGTAAAACAATTACATCTCGACAAGGCGCTTGGCTCTGACAGGTTCCCCACCCTCTTCTTTCACAAATGCTGAGGTTTTCTTGGTAAGGAAGTTTGGGAATTGGTGGAAGACTTTAGAAAGTCTAGGAAACTCCTAAAAGAGATTAACAACACGATTGTGGTGCTCATCCCCAAGAAGCAGGTTTGTAGTGGTTTTTTGGATTTCAGGTTGATTTCCTTGTGCAACACTATCTATAAGATAATTTCCAAAGCCTTCACCAATAGATTGAAGACGGTGCTTCCAAATCTCATCTCCCCTGAGCAGAGCAGCTTCACTCCGGGCAAGGAAATATTGGATGGAGTCATTATTGCGAATGAGGCTATTCACTCTAGAAATAACGAATCAGAAATGTATGATGGTGAAGCTGGATATCAGTAAGGCTTATGACAGAGTTAGCTAGAGATTCCTCATGCTTGTCTTGAGCAAATTTGGTTTGAGGGGATTGGTTAGAATGCATATTTCAATGCATTTCAACAACTCGCTTTTCAATTCTGGTAAATGGCACCCAGTGCGGTTTCTTTTAGAGCACAAATGGCCTTAGATAAGGTGATCCTCTTTTGCCATTTCTCTTTGTAGTAATGGTGGAGGCGCTGGAAAGGAGTATTAAAAAGAGTGCAGAGACTGGAAGGTGGAATGGTATATAGGTGGCACAAAATGCTAATAAGCTCACGCATCAGCAATTTGCAGACGACACAGTGATGTATGGTGAAGCCAGTTTGGAGCAGGCCAAAGAAACTAAGCAGATTTTGAGCTCATACATACAGGGGTCTGGGAAGCTCATCAATCAAGATAAATCATGATTTTTCTTCTTTAATACCAGGAAGGCCTCACAAAGAAGAATTGTGAATGAACTTGGCTTCTATATTGATCAGATCCCAAGTAAATATTTGGGTGGTCCACTCTTCAAGGGGACGGTAAGAACGAGTGCATGGCAAAACATTATTGAAATTTGTAAGAAGAAAACAAAAGCCTGGAAGGGAAGGTGGCTTTCACTCGCGGGTCACATCCTAATGGTGAAATCCGTCCTGGCCGTGATTCCAATTTATCTCATGTCTTGCCTTCAGCTAACAAGAAAGACAAACTCTGGCTTAAACAGCATCCTCAAAAAATTTGTGTGGGATGGTGTAAATGAAATAAGGCGAGTTCCACTAGTCCAGTGGGACAAGGTAAAGGATAGTAAAGAAAGAGGCGGGACTAGTATTAGAGATCTCGCCAAACATAACATGACCCTTGGGGCCAAGCTCCTATGGAAAATACACAACTCCCCCGAGGACCTTTGGTGCAAAATTCTCCAAAATAAGTATTTGGACTCCCCTGATCCGGAGCGGATCCTTATGGTGGCTAATCATCACAATGGGTCACACATTTGGAAGTTCATGATGGAAAGCAGACTGTTGATTACTGATCATTTATCCTGGGTGATCAATGATGGTCGATCGGCGAAATTTTGGACAGATTCGTGGAATGGGTCATCCCTTTCAGAGAAATTCCACAGTTGGAAGAGTGTAAGGAGATTATGGAAGATGTGTGGGGAGACAAGGTGGTGGACTATGTGATTTGTAAGGAAGACAACATGTCTAGGAAATGGGAATGGAGAGACTTCTCTCTGGCCTTGATAGAGGATAGAGCCAAAAATACTCTCAGGGAGGAACTTTCCAATCAGAAGATATCGCTCAATAACATGAAAGATAAGATTATCCGGTGCAGCTCAAAATCCGGATCTTATGCAGTTAAGGTGGGGTACCAAATATAGACTCTAGGCGGGAATATAGAAGGTTGGCCCTTTGACCTCTGTTGGAGTATGTGGGCCCTACCAAAAGTAGGAGCCTTTGTGTGGACTGCGGTTACGAAAAGAATTTTAATAGGTGAACGACTACATTCCATTGGTTTCTCGGGTCTAGGTAGGTGCCCTTTGTGCAAGAACGATAGTGAAACTGTCGATCACCTCCTCCTCCTCCTCTACCCATATGCTAGCAAGTGTTGGGATTGGTTGTGTAATAAGCTCCAGTGGCAAGGAGAACGACAGTGTAACATCCTTTAATGGCTTACAAGATGGCCTTGACTGTACTCCTCTTCATATTGGCATGGAATGTGGATTTCGTGTCCTTCCCTTCTAATGTGGCACCTTTGGAAGGAGAGAAATAGATTAATTTTTTATGGGATTGAAAAACATGCGGAGAGAGTTTGCCAAATGTTGGAAGTTGTATGCAAGACTTCAAATGCTAAACAGAGGCAAGGTAGAAATGCAGCCTTCACAAACTGGGATAATCAAGTAATGAAATCGTGGCCAGGTCTGAAGATAACACATGGGTATGAAATGTCGGATCGCAAGGCTTACAAGGACAAACAAAAGCAAGCGAAATGGATGGCCCCTCCAAAGGGCAGATTGAAAATGAATTTTGATGGGACCTCTCGAGGCGATCCCGGTGCCTCTAATGCAGGTTGTGTAATCCGCAACAAGGCGGGAATCCTCATCTGGGCGGCATCATGCAATATTGGTTTAGGAAACAATAACGAAGCGAAAATGACAGCATTAAGAGGACTGGAAATTTGTATACAGAAAGGAATTTTGGAGATATATATCGAAGGCGACTCCCAAATTTGCGTCAATGCCATCAAAAAAATGGAGATCGCAAACTGGAAGCTCCAAGCTTTGTTGTTCAAAATTAGGGAGCTCTTAGACAAATTGAGTGGCTCTTCCATCCACCACATTTATCGGGAGGCAAACGAGGTGGCGAACTTCCTCACAAACCAAGGAGCTGCACAATCACAAGATCTGAAAGTATCTAATCTGGAGTCAGACTGGCCAGGAATGGTAGATTTACTGTGAAAGGATAATAATTAGAAATCTAACTCAGTACTACTAAATCCTATGGCAACGATTTCCAGTACCGCTTTGGAATGCTGGCCTCCCATGTGCATCGCCCTTTCTCAGCTTCAAAATGAAATGCAGATCACAGTTTTCACATCACAACCATGGTGGAGAGAATGCATTGTGAATGCAGGTGTAGGTGTTGGCCAGATTTAGAGGAGGATGAAGAGTCCAAGGAGGAAGGCGAGGAGAACGATGATACTGAGGAGGACCATAATGAGTGAGGAGAAATCGAACCTGAAACTGCAGAAGAACAGATCAGGTGAATCTTCAAGGCTGGTTTGAGGACTATATTGGCAATCAAAAGAGTTATTGGCCAGAACTTTTTTGGCAACGCGCACATCTGTGACGACACGTTGTATGAGGAGTTTCTGATGAACTCCACTTTGATTCTCGGCCGCAAATAGTCAAGCAAGTTGATGGCATTCCATTTCCTCGCAGAGAAAATGCATGGGATGACAAATAGTGACATCTCTGCTTTTAACAAAAGGCATGCATATGGCTCTATTGTTGGAGTGTTTGATGCGGCAACAGTTAGGAAAAACACGATCACTGCAGATGCCCTCAGCCTGTTTGGGGATGGAATCAGATGTAATAACATGGCAGGGTTCAACTATTTTTTGAGCCAATATGATGATTTGTTGTCTCCAACACAGATTGATTGGGCCTTCGAGCTGTCGGAAGGCCTTAGAGATTTATGGCATATGTGATTTTAGGCTTAGCCTTTGTATGTGGCACACTTTGCATGAGATGATGCCTTCTCTATGTATCTTTTTTAAGCATGTTTTTAATATAATGGGTGCTACCCCCTATGGTAGAGCTTACTGATAAAAAAATAATAATATAATTCTAATAATATTATAACATTATTAAATGATTATAATTAGAATATTGGTGTTACAAGGTGTCTATATTAAATAATTATATTTAAGATTTTTTAAAATGTCTATATTAGATAAATATATTTAAGATAAAAAAAAAATAGAGAACTAAAAATTTAGTCTCTTTATTTTATTTATTATATATTTGAAAATTTTTGTATTATTACTTTATTTTACTATGGAGCTATTTTATCTAACTTAGAATTAGGATCTTTATATTACTTACTATATTTTCATTTACCAAAATACATAATTGTTTACTATATTATTTACTGATTTTTTAAAATTAATAAAAAAAAAAAACTTATTCTTGATTTTTTAATAGGTTTATACTTTCATTATTAATATTTTCATTAGTTTCTTCTTTCTTTCATTTTTTTTTCAGTTTTAAATGTTTTAAGGTTTCTCACTCTTAAAACTCATTTTGCATTCTTCTCTTTCCTTTCCTTTTGTTTCAAGAGTCTAGTCTGCAATTTATTTTTTTGTTTTTTTTTTTAAACTTTTTAGATTTTTCATTTTTCACTCGGTAATGCGTTCATTTTCCACTTCTCCTTTTTTTTTTTAAGAGTTTAGTTCTGCAATCTATCTTAGGATGCAGAATATAATTCAAAACATTATTTAATAAAAAACTCTCAATTTTTTACTAGAAACATTTTAACTCTCAATTTTTTATTAGAAACATTTTAATTCATTTACATAGTGGGTGGAATGCTTTTATTTTCCACTTCTTTTTTTAAGAGCTTAGTTCTGCAATTTATCTTAGGATGCAGAATATAATTCAAAACATTATTTTACTAGAAACATTTTAATTCATTTACATAGTGGATGGAAATATAATGTCTATAAATAAAGAAATATTTATAAAATCAATGTAGTTTAAAAAAAAGTTAATGATAAATAAGACATCTGGTGGGAGCGGTGGACCGGGAGGTACTTTCTTTACCTAAGTGAACAGATGGGAGAAGAGCTAGCAGATAAAGAGAATGAAGAATCAGCAGATAATTTAGAAGATAACTATGACTTAGAAAATAACGGTGTAAAAGACGATGATATAGCAGATAACCAAATATAAGCAAATAAATTAGAAGATAATGAAATACCGGATAACGAAGAAAACAAATTGGAGGTAACGTACTCAGGATGAAGAAATTAGAAGGTGAGGATGACGAGAAAAGTGGAGGTAAGGGAAGAGAAAGAAGAGAGGATTGGAGAGACAGAATATGAAAAGATGTGACAAATATGCACCAATAAAAGGATGCAGAACATCAAATCTGGATGCAAAACGGTATATTTTACAAAATATTGTATTCCTATAGAATACCACACATCAGGCAAGCTACAATTTAGCAGCTAAAAATTAAAATTTAACGTTCTTTTTTTTTCATAAATTGCAGTTGGGAAAACCCCTCTAATTAACTTCAACGTTCTATACAACCAACAATTTCAAATATAGGAACACAAAAATTGGCTGAATCCAAACTCAATTGAGGATGAATCCATTCAAAAACCTCACATTGTACGCCTTCTTTTTGATCTTTTACTTCTCTTGGGTGCAGGATTATTAGTAGTGTTATTAACACTAGCAGCATACACCTCTTCTAATGGTTCCTGCAACATGTATATAGTATGTTAATACAGATATTTAAGCCCAAAGTCAACTATTAATGACCTGAGGAAATAGCTTGTCAAGGTTAAAAAAACCATGCATCTCACCAGAAAAATAAAAACTTAATCTAAACTGATAACACCAATCAATAGATAAATTCAGAACTGAACTAGATTTTTCTTTTTTCAAACAATAATCCATGAAATAATTAGGGGATATATACCACTGAAGCACACTTATTTTGTTAAAATTATATTTGTTGAAGACCAACTTGTATCCTAATCTCGGCATCTTTTCACAGCAAAGTTACCAGGAGCAGGGTTGTAGGCGCAGATTCTACGTGGGATTTGATAATATCAATGTGTGTACACACACACACACATACATAGAAGGGTAAATCTACCAGTCTACTTACCTATTAATATATTACCATATTAATTAATATATTAATGTATACTTAAGTACAACCAATGTTTTATGAGGGTTTGTTACTAGGTGCAACTCCTACAATGGTAAACACACCTCGAAGAATAGATCGGATGGTACACATTTTCCATTGTTAAGGAATAATTTGCAGAACAACTTTGATGTGATTCCGAGGATCTCAACATCACTGTTGAAGAGTGCAAAGGGTCAGGGTAGAATTTGGTAATATGGTATTATAGTGAAAGAATATGCATGATATGCATGTAGAAGAATCAGACTATCATGCTTCGGCAGATTCATTTCAAACAGTTGGTTCTCAAGTATTGTCCAGGCTGAGTTTGCTGCTCAGCACCTTCGCCTCAAGAGTGTCTTTAGCCTTACTTTCTATATTCACAAACTTAGATCCCTATGTGATTCAACTTCCAATTGTGAGAGATACCCATATTTAGCACTTTATGCTTCAACTATTGTTTCCTCAAGCCTCATTTGGCATTGATCTAATCAGTATGCTAAGACTAGTTTGCTCCTTCAGTCTATCAGAATATCTATTGGTCTTCCTCCTCAGATGTCTCTATGCAACTTCTTACCTTGAAGTTGGTAATTAATAGAGTTGTCAAAGGTTACATGCACTGACTGTACATTCAATCGCTTGGACTTGTAATACAAAGTTAGCCTCTATGCTATAAATTTCTTACAAATTGTGAATGGCACTAGTGTTCTCCCTAGTTATCTCCAACATCATTGCTCATGTTGCTTGAGGATGCCACTTGGGCAGTTCAATGTGTGCACACAGCAATTATGAATTGAAATGGATTACTATATTCCTCATGGTTTGAAGATTGTAATCTATAATCCCTCCAAAGGGTGGAGACTTTGAGAAAAAATTAAATTTAAGTGTCATGTCTACTATGAGATTCAAGGGCTGTGCTATTGTCTGTATAGTGACTAAAGGTTCTCTGTCAGCCTTTTTACACTACCTCAGTCAGAGTTATATGGCCCGTTATCTTTGAGAGGTCATCAATTCCTTACATGGGTAGAGTGACCAATCTGATTACCTCCTTTCAAATATAGAGGGTAACGATTCAACAAAACATAACTTATCCTCGCACACCACCATTTTGATATCGCAACCCCCTAACACTCATTCTAGATATTGTGGATTTACTTCATTTCGGAATCGAGTGCCTTTTAGACCCCATAGCGCAATCAAAATCACAAGGTAAGCGTACATGACGAGTTTCTTCTCTACCACCAGACATTCATTGCCTATGGGTGTTAGGATAGGTTCCTAAAAGGTTAAAATAACACCCTATTCCATCTAAGATTGTCTAGTCTAGACCCATTGGCCCTAGACATGTCTAGTGATGGATAATCTCAAGTCTTGCATATGTAATGAGCTCATTTTCCAGGTTATATCAAATGTAGTTTTAGCCATTTATTACAACAAGAATAAAATGGAAGAACCAATCATTGAATTCATTGAAACTAAAATTCCAGAGTAAGAATGAAACATTTGAAATATCAATTGCAATTATTACAAAGGATCAACTAAATATTTGTTGAATTCTTTGGATTTTGGTTTTTGTTCTCGTAGTGATTAGATGCAAGGTTTTAAGGCTATGGCCGTACTCTAGGAGGGAAACAATATCATTCGTTCATTCACCACAGCCTTAGCCAAGACCTTTCAAGGTATACAGTATACACTATATCCTTGGTTGACATGCTCTGCACACTCCTCCGATGCCCACTATCTTCCTTGATCTATCCATGCAAGAGATTCCACCATACCAAATATCCAAGCTTACAATGATTAAACAGATTTCCAAGGGAGTTGATCAACCAACATAACCTTTTAATTCTTTAATTACACCACTTGATTTATTAATCAAATTACAAATGGTGTTTTATTTAACAACTCTTTGTCATGTCCCCATTTTTGCAAGTAACTTAATGAGTTCTAATTGTTAATTAATTTTATAAAGTATTTTAATTACTTTGTAAAATTAATATTTTATTTACTTGAGCATTTAAAAAACACTTTATAAATTAAAGTGTTATTGTACACACATTTAAAAAGAGTCATGTAAAAGCATTTAAAACTGTAAGGTTTGACTGTGTACACAGAAACTTTCATTTAATAAAATTAGGCTAGTCTTAATTGATGAAAATTTAAAAGGAGAGGTCAGAGTCATTGTTTTTGATAAAGGTAAGCAAGGATTTTGAAAGGGCCCTGACCCTTGTACAAGAGAAAAGATACAGCAATGAAGTGCAGCAAAACTAGAAGGAACAGGAAAACAGTAGAGCAACGCAGGACTAGCCCAACAACGAGACAAACAAGCAAAGGGTCAAGGACCCCAACCAACCCAACAAATCAAGGTGGTTTGAAACCAAATTTCTCCAAAGAGCTCTGAGTACATAACCTAAGCTTAACACTACCCTCAGATCTCACCTTTTTGGAAGACCTAGGACAATCCAAAGGGCCACTCGAGGTCCCAGTGTCGCAATGCACCTCAGCCAAAGGAGTCACCATCACATCTCAATTATCTCGATTCCCAGTATCTCTCATATCAGCCGAAGGAGTCCTCTTTTCAGTACTACTATCTTCAGCAATTCCCTTGTTTTCCATCATAGGTGCATCCACTGAAGGGGGGATGCACTCCTTTCTCTTCCAATCAGGATTTTGCTTCTTTCTACTTGGACAAGCACCGTCAGAATGACCAGCTTTGTGACAGCTAAGGCAAACAACATGAGAGTTTTCAAACTCAAACTGCTAAACCCAACTACCAAACTTAGATAATAAGGTAATCCTTGAGGGAAGTACTTGATCAACATCCACAAACACACAAAATCTAGCAAACAGAAGGCGTCTTTTAAATTTTGTAACATCATCAGCCCCAGTAAATTGCCCAAAGGAATTGGCAATATCCATAAAAATCTCCTCGTCCCAGTATTCCAGTGGGAGACCTGGCAACTTGACGCAAACTGAAAACTTCTTACTACAATCCACTAAAGGGTTGAAGCACGGTGACCAACTTTGAAGGCAAAGACCATTTTGCCCAAGAAACCAAGGACCAGCAAGGATCCTTGAACAATCCTCAGAGTTCGAAAAAGAGAACAAGAAGAAGCCATTCGGCAAAGCAGTCACCTCAACCTGCCCCCTAGGCCTCCAACTTCGAAGCGTCCACCTTCTAACCACATCGATATTGGGGCGATTTCCACAAAATCTCCCAACAAGCGAGTTATCGAGCCACCCAACAGCCCTTTCAACCAGCGAATCAGGGATGATGATTCGGTAATCCGCCAAAGCCTCTCCCCTAGCAGCATCAGCAATAGGAATATGAGAGATATCAGCAATCTCCTCAGCATGTGTATTAACCTCCAGTGCAGCACCAGGCACCTTCCTCACTACACCAATAGCCTCCTCAGGTAGGCCGACCCCTGCCTCAGCAGCTGTGTCGTGCATGCATCTTTCCTCCAACATAGGATTAACAACAATTGCAGCCCCACCAATGTTAGTGCAAGAAGACTGTACACCTCCTTTCAGACCGTAAACAGCCTCTGCATCCACTCCCTCCGTCAAAACAGGGGCATCGGTTAGACTGAGGAGAAAAGCCGCCGCATCTACTCCTTCCGTCAAATCAGGGGAAGGCACATTCAGACCAGGGCGGGACAAGCCCACTGACTCACAAGGCTCAACCTCCTTCGAGCAGGGAACACAAGGAGATCCCCCCTTACCAAAGCCTTTACTCATATTAACCACAGGGCCAGAAGCCCCTACACACACACCAGCCACCCAATCAAGAGAAGGAAGGAGAAACCCTTTGCAGAGACCCTCAGAGCCATCAATGAATGCCTTCTTTGAAACTTGCAAAGCATCAGAACCCCGCGCGGACGTGACTTGGAACTTCTTGGAAGTAGCAGAACCCGCGCTCTGACAGGCCTCAAGCCATAAGTCGAGTAGACACACATCCTCCTTTTCATCGGAAGAACAAAACCAGTCGCCCTCTACACCTGCGCTATCAGGGTCAAACTCCATGCCATCCTCGTCATCAAATTCACCTCCATCGCCGTCCACAACACTTCTACCCTGTGCAGATTCAAACTGCGAACCCCGGCTCGTTCCCCCGCTTTTCTCCGCTTGAGTTGATGTTTTATGTCTTTTGTCAAATTTGTATTCAGTTTATGTCAAGGTGATCTCCCCTTGCATTTGCTGAACCGAGGAGATGACCCCTTGGTGAATTGTAGAGGTGAAATCATCTCAAATTTCACAACTGAGCTTCAAAGTGCCTTTGGTTCGATTGTTGGGTTTTCGTCATTTGGTTGGAGACCGTTTTTGTAAGCTTCATTGAGAATTTGTGTTTGAAGACATGACTGAATAAATTAAGCAGTTCTCTGGGTATTGTTATTGCAGAAGGTTTTTTGCAAATTTATGGATTTATAAATAAATATAAATTTGCAAGTTTGATTGATATAAATATATATAATTCTCTGGTAGTTCATGTGGAAGTTTATGTGTATTTGAATTGGAGATCTTATCTATGTATTATAGAATTCAGGTTTAAAGACTCATGTGGTATTTGGTATAAGAAGATAAACTCTGACAAATTCAGTTATGTCTGCATTTTTAATAAGAGTCTTGTTTCAAGTGTGGATCCCAGCAGTTCTATGCATCTTACAAGGAATCGCACAAGTAATATTTGTTAAGGATTTTTAAAACCATCGTGGATTTTGCTAGAGAATTCGTGGGTTTTGAGTTGCTGCTTATTAGGAGACAACTACTGACAGTTTCCAGATCGCGGGCCCCAGGGAGTATTTTACTAAATCTCATATTTCATCAGCACTTTGCCTAAAGAATTGTGAGTATATATATATTTTATAATCATTAAAAGGTTGAGTCTTATGTTGAGAAATCGTGGGGAGTCTGATACGCCGCCAAAGGATCTTTGTGAAGTGTAAAATATATATATCCAGCGCCTCATCATATAGGAACCTACGTGAATTTGGATTTCAGTTTTGACAACAAATAATAGAAGATTACAGTTATTGAAGTCGTGTAATTCATAGGTGCCGCCAAAGTATCAAATTGAGATGATATTGCAGCTTGTATGATGAATATTGCAGTTTATGTGAATCGTGGGCATAGCATTAGGATTCGCATACTCTAAAGAAGATTCAAGACACTCAGCCTGGGCGCTGTTTGCATTTAGTTCAGACTGTGATAGCAGCGAATACAACATCAGATCCATTCTATACAAATCATGAGAGTTCGTGGCTCATGGATTCCATATTTGATATCATTGTTTGCTGAAGGTTATTATCTGTGGAAGTTCATCTTTGAAGCTACAGCAGAGGATATTGTATCAGCATATGAAGATAACAGCAGCTTTGCCATCATCTTTGCATTGAACTGGGAAATAGTCAGTAGATAAGCATAGGCCGAAGCTTTGTCAAACATCAATCACAGCTTTCGAGTACATATTGGAAGTTAGCAATACATCGTCTGAAGACTGCAACCTGGTATGCTTGTAATCTTTCTCTGAGTGCTGTAACATCAGAGATTTGTATTCGAACATCAGGAGGAATGAATTGTAATGACAATTTAAGGCATACTGATTCATTCAAATCTTTAATTTGAACAATCTATTTATCTTGCAAACTATTTGATATTCTGTTGGTGAAAGTTTCTTCAAATAACAAGTGTTGATCAGTATTTTAGAGAATATCCATTAGGGATATTATACTCTTTTACCCCATTTAATTATTCAAAGGAATATTAATCCTTATTACATTTGCATAAAAAGTTTCATAACAACACTGGTCCAAGTCATAGCAGCCAAATATGGTGTCATCAGTTCTGGCCTAAACCTTGCTACAAATATCTGACAACACTAGTTTTTATTTGTGATCTCGCCCTATAATCTTAATTAGCTTCGTGTTTCATTGAGAAGTCCCTCCCTCACATGATTATAGATCTGGTGGTTACAGATTTGTGAGTGTTTCAGATATGTTAATAGATTCAGATTTGCATGCATGGTTTTGGAAGTTTCACATTTAATCAAAATCTATGGTTTTGTAGATCTGTGAAGAGACTATTTTTCAAATTGTGATTCCCATAGGGATTTTTTTGGATGGAGATAGTTGCAGATTTGCATGCATACTTCGTGCAGGATTTGAGGAGGTTGGATGCAACTTTCTCGTGCAGGAGTGTTGTGGTTCTTGTTGGGTTCCTGAGTTGCAGCTGTTCCATGTTGTGGATTTGTGGCATTTTGGATCTGATGTTGGTGTCATGGAAGAATTTACATTTTGTCTATGTTGTGCACTGTTCTAAGATCTACAAGTTTTACAATTTCCTTAGTTTTAGTTGGAGCACTAGCCATGCTCTCTGTCACTTTTGGATGTCATATCTGTGCTAGTCTTGTGGGTTGTCTTTACCTACAGGTTGCATGGAAAACTCAAGTGCAGATCTTCAGAGTGTTGATAGTGTCTTGTGTGCAGCAGGGTTTTGTTGTACACTATTTGGATGCCATGGAGTTGCAAATGTTGGTTTGTTGGTCTTTAGGCCGTCATGGTGCATTGGTGTGTTTAGTAGTAGAGAGACAAGAAGATGGATGTTTGTTGCACTTACAGCAAGGGAACTTGTAGCATGAGATAATTGCACCAAGCAGTCCTTGCAACACCTAGACTTGTAGCAAGGGGTACTTGCAGCATAGGACTAGGAACACTTGGATGTGCTGTTTGATTTCCTAAGAATTTCTTTGGGAACCTATAGCAGTGGACTATGCTGTCATGAGAGGCTCTAGATCACAATTCAACGGGAGCTTTGTGTAGGAACATAGTCGGTGGTGATTGCTTATTCTCTTAGTTTGAAGATCATGGTTTTACTTTGCCCTTTGCGAGTTCCTTGTGTTGCAATTGAATTCTTTGATTGTGTGAGGGCCATGGGTGATCTTAAGTTAGGAGATGTTTATCACAATGCCATGGCTAGCTCTAGATCCCTTTCAATGGGAGCTTTGGCAATGATGTGGATTTGTCTATTAGATTGATGATCTTCTATTGAGAAGATGTAAATCACAATGTCATAAGGAGTTCTTCGTTTCTGTTCTAATCATGCAGTTGGAACTTCTGACAGTAATTTGAGGTCTTCTAGTAGAGTGCAATGATCATTTTGCCTTGGGGAGCTTCTAGATATTGCAATGATGCAGTTGGAGTTCTATTGGCATTGGATGGTCAAATGGGTGCTTGTTGATGCCAAATAAACTTGGGTGAGGCTGGAGATATCTAGTTTTTTAGAGATCGTGTGTTGTGAATCGTGATAGTGACACATGATGACGTTTCAATAGAAAGACCGAGCAGCCTTCACCTGGAGCTAGACGTGAGTTCAACATGGACCTAATGAGGAGATTGTTCGTGGATAGATCAATCTCATTCCCCACTCTGGGTCCATTTGGTAGAAAATCATCTGATAGGTGTTGCCCACTTGTTTTCTCAGATGCATTTTGTTTTGTGCTTTGTCTTCTCATGGGAATGAGCCTTGAGCTGTGGATGTAGTTATAAGGGCTAGTTTGAGGAGTACTGATATAAATTTGGATCAGTGAGCAAGATTTTCTTTCAATAGCTTCAGCCTTTCCTAGAGGATGATACTTGGACTGAGTTCAAGGTTGCGTATGTCGAAGAGACAGGTGAAGAGGATCAAAACAAATATATGGTGATTACTATTCCTATAGTAATAGTAATCACAGCTGCAAGATCTTGCTAAATACCTTTAGGAGGCACATTATCTCTACCTACTGGAGAGATTTTTTCTTATGGAAGACGAACAACTGGAACCAATGCATATCAATCAATCCGTGCTAAATTTTTCATTGCCTGATTGTTCCTACCCACCTAAACCTTGGATCTTTGAGAAAGTTTTGTAAATTTTTTTAGGATATTTACTATCATTACTAGATTCTTGACTCACGAGGAGAGGTCGCTACTTTTCCCAGCCTATAAATGTTTTCGTGTAACCCATTGTGTTTCCTTTGTTCCTGCTTGTAAAAAAGCATTTTTGTTTTTCATATTGTTTTGTATCGTGCTTCCTAGTTTATGATTATTTTGTTATGGCATATTGTATTTTCCCCTTTCAGTATTGTAAATGTTGTCTTTTGTTAGGTGATTCAAGAATGTTCATCTTCAAGTGATTTAGGAATAGTTTGACTCTATTTCCCAACTAATAAAGCATTTGTCTACTATAAAACCAAAGATTTTGTAGTTCTCCTATGTTGCAATTATATGTTGTTAGGTGATTTAGGAATGTTTGTCTTTAGGTGATTTAGGAATAGTTTGACTCTATTTCCCAACTAATAAAGCACCAGTCTACTATAAATCCAAAGATTTTGTAGTTCTCCTATGCCGTGAGTATATGTCATGGTCCCTAGATAGAGCCAATTGTTGTACCCATAAGAAATTTTCATATTGTGTCAAGTTTAAAGCTAACATCTAATGTTTTCCCAAGTATAAGTCATGATCCAGTCTTCAAATTTGTTTTGTCTTAAATGTTCACAAGATCATGAAACGATGCTCTTGAAGTTATCCATCATGGCAAAGGAAAAAAGGTCCTGAGATTGTATGCACTTGATAGAATCAAATTCAAGGTCAAAATTTCATCAAGGGAACAACTTTGGGAAGGAAGCATCCAAGTCAAAAAAATGGTTGTATGGTGATCAAGTGCACAATTGGAGTAGAAATGTGCGCCAAAAAAGGGGAAAGCCCAAAGTTTAAATATCCATTGTCAAGTGTGCATCTAGAGTCATAGCGCATACCTAACAAAGGACTAAAATCATTTCAAGGTATGGAAAGGGAGAATCAATTGAATGTCTTCAGAGTTGCACATTTGTACAGAAGGGCACACTTTGTCAAAGACAACTTACTTTCAAAAATCAGAAGTTCACGGGCTACATAAAGTTGTGTGCCGAATGGTCTAGGGTGCACCTGTAAAAGAAGTTGAATTTCAAACAAAACAACCTAATCTATTGAGACATGCATCCAATGTCATGAGAGATGCTTGAGTATAGAAGAGTATTATTCGCAGGCACATGTGAGGTCTAGGTGCGCACCTAACAAAAGGATAAATTTACAAGGAGACGATGAAAAAGAAAGACCTATACAAAGGTGTGCACATAGAGGATAGAGACACGCCTAAGCAAGGACTAGATCAAATCACAAAAGTGTATGTAGAGGTGGGTGCTTCAGAGATTGAGATGCACCTATTTATTGGTTCACAAAATAACAACCCAAAACCCTAAAACATTTCACAGTCACCTAGGCTAGGGGTGTCATCAAGGTGATTGAAAGAGGTTTGTCAATAGGTTAAGGGCGATTTTGGCCGACTTACAAGAGTGGGTACACTTCGAGCTCAGCTAGGCTCTAGAGGGATATTCCAAGGGGTATACCTTAATAGGTACTGAGTTCAAACCAGATGAACAACTAAAAACCAATGAACAACCAAACCCAACTCGTTATCTTGATCCCAAAACTGTCACTAAACCAAGAACAACTGGCTGTCACAAAACCCCTATATAGCTGATACAAACTATGCAAGTATACATGCACAGGAGTGATGGTCCTTCCCCTAAACCACTGGTAAATGTTTGTTTTAAATGATATGAGATTGGTTTGATGGAGCCAAGACTAGTGCCAATCCAACTGGGCTACAGAGTCTCAGGTGACAGAAAAGAAAACAAAAAAAATGATCTAAGCATATGTTGCATCAGATTGCAAGTTTTGTGCTTCAAACATACTTAATTATCCAATACGAATTTCATGCATTCAAATGAAGAGAACAAATGACAATTACAAATATTGTAATATATTTAAAATGCTCACATTTTCAAATGTCCAATAAAAACTTATCAGCAAATGTGATAAGAAAACCCTAAATACATACAAATGAACACGGAGACATTATCTGGACAACCCCTGCAACACACTATTTTTCATCTGTGTCACCACTCCATTACTTCTCTGCAACTAAACATGGCATGATTTGGAGCCCTAGAAATATTACTAAACCTGCATAGCCTCCAGCCACCACCAAAAACCAACCCCCAAAATAATTTTCAATCTTCTATTATATCACATACAACTCGGATTTGATGGAAAAATGGGAGGGAAAACCCCAACAACCCCACCAACTCCATTAAAAACATCAAATTCAACCACCCACTTTGCATTAACGACGATCTAGACAGTCGGCGAAGCGTTTTCCCGTGTTTTTGGGCCTTCAGCGGGTGTCAGGTCGGCGGGAGAACTTGGAACTTTTGGACTTTTGGAAAAAGTCCAAAAGTCCTGGCAGGTCCTGAAATTCCGCCGGAACCTAAAGTGATGAAAGTCAAAATTTAAAGTTTGACTCGAAACTGCATAAAATACTTATTAGCCCTTTCCTCAAAAAACTATTTGAAAATTCAATTTTTTGCATCTCCAAATTCCTATTGAAAAATCAAGGGGTCTGGAGACATTTTTAACTTTTTGGCGAGGTCACGGGGTCGCAGAGGGATTTTGGAACTTTTGGAAAAATGTAATGTCCCCTTCCTAGGCGACACATGGATGTGCAGTGGTTGGCCTATTATTTGGGTTCCCGTAGGTCAGCAGAGGGGTTAGGGGACCTATCCAGGGGCAGTGGAGCTTGGCAGGAAGCTTTACAGGCCATTCCAAACAATTTGCGACAGATTCCTACTTTTTAGGAAGGGTCCCTTTTTTTAGGGTTTGACTAGGAGTTGACCAAGAGGCATCAGGGGACCTCCATGAGCATTTTGGGAGATTTGGTCACAGTTCCTATTTTTTAGGAGGTATCCCTATTTTTTAGGAGGGGACTGTCAGTTAGCCTGCCACATGGCGACCTCACCTATTTGGCACGAGCATCATCAGTTTCAATTATAGATGGCCAGGTGATGGAAATGGAATAAAATAAGGCGATTATTAATGTCACTTTATAATAATAAAGTATTAAAAGGACCCTCACCTAGTTGACATAAGGTTGTGTTAAAAAGGTGTCCCTTTTAATGATGATGTTGGACCCTCAACTTGGGTGCCCAACTTAGGAGACTTCATGAATAAAAGAATCTTTCAAAGATTCTTAATTTTGATGCCCTTTTAACCCTAAAACTGGACACCCAACTTGGGAGTCTCATAAAGTGAATTTGGATTCACTTTTTGGTTATCTTTTGGCATTTTGTTATTCAACTTTTGGCAGATCTGAACTCTGAGGAAGAGTTGCAGCAACATTCAGTCCTTTGGGAACGGAAACTCTCAAGGATTATGGTTGATTGGATGACAACCTAGTTCATCTTTGTGGCGGGCCTACTCTAGGTCTTCATTTGGGCATTATTGGACAAGTTTTGGGTGACTATATTGCAGATCTGAGTTTGCAGCAGTACTATATCAGCAATATCCTTCAGATCCATCACACTCAGTTGCATGTAGAGCCTCTCCCAGGCCAATACCACCATTTGTATGCAATTTGCTTTGCAGATCCAGTTTCTACAATGAATATAATATGTAGATCTGATGGGTATGTGACTAAATTTCTTAGTTGGTGTTTTGCTGTTTATTAGTTGCTTTCAGTTCCCCTTTGTATTGGATCTTAATTGCATGTACATCTTTTGCCATCTTTGGCAAACAAAACTACACATTTCAAGAAAACTAAAACCCCTTCTGCATCTTCTGTCTAGTCTATAAGATCACAAAAAAAATAATAAAAATCATAAAACAAACAAAAATTACAAAAAATAATTCCTATTTCAGCAGTAGTCAGAGTTAGAACCAGCAGGGTTCTTACAGTGGTATCAGAGCTTTGATCCTGCCATCCTGAAGGGTTAGAGCGTCTTATGTATATCCAGGACAGGGTGATCCTCACAAGTTTTACACACGCAGAAGAGCTGCATTACAGCGAAACCAGTTTGAGGACATACCATTGGAAACAATGGGTGACAGGAAAGGTGGTGATCCACGTAGAAATGAGGTTAACAATGATGAAACAGAAGCTAGAAATATTATGAGAGATCTTGCAACACGGCAGCAGCAGATAGCTAATGTGTTACAACGGCTTACCACAACTATTGAGAATATGACCCCTCCAAGAAGGCCAAATCAGGTACAGGAGGAATTGGGTAGTGTTGCTGGAGCCCCACGGGTAAGGACAACACCCTCACGCACCTATGATAGGCATACCCGCCCTACATTCGTGAGGAGTGAACCAAAAGAGGGAGACGTGGTTGAGGAAGGAGGAGATGTAGCCTTTGTTGATGATGTCATGACACTACATGATGAGTGGAAATTATTACCCCAACCAATTAAGGATCATCTAAATTTTGACTGATTTATGAGTCAAAAGAGAGAACACAACAAGCTTCGGCAGGATAGAAGACCCAGGTAGCAAAATCACGATCTTAAGCGTGCAACCGACAAACTTACACTTCCTACTCTTGATGGCAGCGGTAAAATAATAGCAAGGGCATCGATTAGCAAGTTGGATAATTTCCTGACACTACGTCCTATGACGGAAACAGATGCAATTAAGTTTGTAGCACATCATTTAGACGGGTTTGCCTATGATTGGTGGCATCATGGAATGATTACTTTGCAACACAACTTGATCACCACATATCAGGAATTTGTTGATAGTTTGGTTGAACGGTTTGACAAGAAAGATCCAGAATTGTATTTCAGAGATCTGGCTCAGCTGAAACAGATGGGCAGTTTGGAGTCCTATATCAGTGAATTTCAGAAGCTCTCAGTAATGGTCACAGGTATTTCAGAGAGGAGGTTGCTCATATTGTTCATTGAGGGTCTTTATGAACCCATGAAAGGATGGATCAAGGCATTTGATCCCCCTACACTGCAGGAGGCTGTGAGGAAGGCACGTAGTATGGAACTTTCAGCTCCTCGTACCAAGTTTACTCCAAAACCGCCCTCTTCATTTAATGATAGTATATCAACCCCAAGGAAATCAGAATATGTGGATCAAAAGAAGAATTTTGCAGCCCCCTTGGATAGAGAAACACTTAATGATTTGCGTAGAAGGAAGCTATGTTTTTATTGCAAGGGTCCTTATGATGAATGTCATGAATGTCCTCTACAGCCTGAGGGTAGAAATAGACAAATGGAGTGGTTTTATGAGGGTGAAGACATGGCTGATATAACAGACCAGCAAGTTGATCAAGAGGAGTTAGGAGTTGAATACTCAGGAAAAGAAGCTGAAAGTGAGGGAGAAGCACACTTATAGGAAGCTCACATGTCTAGCATGCAAAAGGAAGGGTCTTTTAGGTTGTGTGGGATCTTGGCTGGTCAAAGAGTCATCTCTTTGATCGATATAGGTGCAACTCATAATTTCATAGATGCACGGTTAGTGGCACAACGTGGGATTCAAACCCAAGAGTTTGAAGGCATACGGGTGAAGGTTGCTGATGGCTACACTCTCAAGTGTGACAAAATGATTCCTGATCTTCCTATGAAATTAAATAATTATGAGTTTAAGGCTGATTTCTATGTGGTCAATATGGGAGACACGGATTTGGTACTTGGCATGAAGTGGCTTCATGCCATTGGAGAGTTTACACTCAATCTCAGAGACATGGAGATGAAATTCCAGGTGGATGGGATTAGTCATGTGTTAAAGGCCATTAAGGACAGCAATTTGAAGGTGATCACTCTCAGGAGAATGTAGAGACTCATTACAAACGACATGGTGGAGTGCGTAGCAGAATGTAGGTTTATGCCTTCTCATAATGAGCAGCAAAAACCAGCCTATCATCTAGAGGTACATCAGCAAAAACCAGCGTACCATCCAAAGGTTCAAGAGCTCAGAGTCAAGCATGAAAAGGTATTTAGTGACATACCACCTGGTAGACCTCTAGATAGAGGCATAGAGGACATCATAGAGTTGGAGGAGGGCACCAAGCCCATTATGATTACACCTTACCGGCACCCAAAGCATTTGAAAGATGAAATTGAAAAGACTATTCAGGAACTGTTAGCTATCGGACATATAAGGCCGAGTAAGTCTCCTTTCGCTTCATCAGTTGTTTTGGTGAAGAAGAAAGATGGTACACTCAGGATGTGCATTGATTACAGGATGTTGAATAAAAGGACAATTAAGAACAGGTATCCCATTCCTCGCATCGACGAGCTGATAGATGAGCTTCATGGAGCTTGTTACTTCTCCAAGATAGATTTGAGGACTGGATATCACCAGATCAGTGTCAGGGAACAGGGTATCGAGAAGACTGCTTTCAGATGTCATTGTGGACACTGAGTTTTCGGTTATGCCATTCGGCCTAACCAACGCACCAGCTACTTTCCAATCCACTATGAATAGGGTCTTCCAGTCTCAGTTGAGGAAATATGTTCTGGTGTTCTTTGACGACATATTGGTTTACAGCAGATCTTGGGAGGAACACATGGCTCATCTGATACTGTTTTGGGCATACTTGATAGGGAGTCCTTGTATGCCAAGGAGTCTAAGTGTGCATTGGGCATGGTAGAACTTTTATATTTGGGCCACATCATCAGTGCAGAGGGAGTTCGCATGGATCTTGATAAGGTTCGTGCTATCATTGATTGGCCTACTCTTGAGAATTTGACTCAGCTCAGGGGATTTGTTGGTTTATGCACTTTCTATCGTCGGTTTGTCAGTGGTTTCTCTAGGCATGCTGCACCTCTCACAGATTTGACTAAGAAAGGAGCCTTTGTTTGGACACCTTTGGCACAGGAGTGTTTCGAGAAGTTCAAACAGTTGATGACTACTTGCCCAATCCTAGCTCTACCGGATTTCACCAAGCCTTTTGAGCTTCATTGTGATGCATGTGGAGAAGGCATTGGTGCCGTGATTATGCAGGATCGTCATCCGATAGCTTTCGAGAGCAGGAAGCAACGAGGACCTGAGAGGAGCTATAGTATTTATGACAAGGAAATGTTGGCTATCGTGCATGCGTTGACCAAGTTCAGGTAGTACCTTGTGGGTAGTCAGTTCTGTGTCAAAACTGACCATAACAGCTTGAGGCATTTCCTTAGTCAGCGGGACCTAAATGAACGTCAACAGAAGTGGGTCAGCAAGTTACAGTCTTATGATTTTGACATCTCCTATTTCAAAAGGTAGTCAGAATGATTTTGACATCTCCTATTTCAAAGGTAGTCAGAATGTTGTTGCTGATGCTTTATCTCGTTGTCCCCATTTGAGCTCCATGGCAGAGATTTCAGAGGATTGGAGACATTTGATCATTGCAGAGTATGTCAAGAACCCATGGGCTTCTGGCATTATTGATAGGACAATACATGATAGCAGGTACTCTCTTGTGAATGAGCTCATCATTTACAAAGAGAATATTTTTGGTCCCAGGTTCAGATGTGAAGAACAAGGTGTTGAGGACTTTCCATGATTTACCTATGGCTGGACATCCCGGATACTTTAAGACCTACAGGCAGGTATGGGAGCGATTCACTTGGAAGGGTCTCAAATCTGATGTTCTTCGTTATGTCAAGGAATGCTCTGTTTGTCAGCAGAACAAACAAGAGCATACATATCCTGCAGGTTTGCTTCAGCCACTTCCTATTCCTGAGAGGAAGTGGGAATGCTTATCGATGGACTTTATTACAGGCTTGCCGAAAGCCCAGGGCAGAGATTGTTTATATGTAGTGGTTGATCGGCTGACGAAGTATGCTCACTTCTTTCCGATTACAACTACCTATTCAGCTACACAAGTAGCGGATTAATTCTTTCGTGAGGTATTCAAGCTGCTTGGTTTGCCTCGAAGTATTGTCAGTGACAGGGATAGTCGGTTCATGAGCCATTTCTGGCAGGAGCTTTTCAGATTATGTGGGACTGAGTTGACTCCAAGCACTAGCTATCACCCGCAGACGGATGGACAGACGGAGATTGTCAACAAATGGGTGGAGGGATACCTGCAGAACTACATTTCCGAGCAGCAGAAGGCTTGGGTTAAGTGGGTGCATCTTTGTGAGTTTTTCTATAATTCCACTTACCATATGACTATTCAGATGACACCTTTCAGAGCTCTATATGGATATGATGCGCCTAGTTTCCTTGATTTATTGTTGAGTGATTGCAGAGTGCCTAGCGCAGGGGATCTGTTACAGGAGAACCAGGATATTATGAGAGCTCTTCGTGAGAATATGCAGAAGGCTCAAAATCAGCAAAAACAGTATGCTGATCAGAGGAGGGTGGAGCGATCTTTTGAGGTTGGGAATATGGTGTATCTGATGCTTCAGCCTTACAGGCAGTCCACTCTTGGGAAGAGAGGCGCAGAGAAACTCAAGCCACGATATTATGGTCCGTTCAGGATTATCAGGCGAATAGGCGAAGTGGCTTACGAGTTGGATCTACCGGCCGATAGCCGGGTGCACAATGTGTTTCATGTGTCACGCCTCAAGAAGGCGTTGGGGCAGCATATAGTTCCTTCTACAGATTTACCACCCTTAGACGATGAGGGGAAGTTAGTTTTAGTCCCTGAGGCCATCTTGGATTCCAGAGAGCGCCATCTTCGGAGACGGATTATCAGGGAATATTTGGTGAAGTGGAGGGACTTGCCAGTGGAGGATGCTACTTGGGAGAGTGAGACTATTTTACAGCATCCAGCATTGAGTTTGCATGAGGACATGCAAATTCAGGGAGAGCGGACTGTAATGTCCCCTTCTTAGGTGACACATGGATGTGCAGTGGTTGGCCTATTATTTGGGTTCCCGTAGGTTAGCAGAGGGGTTAGGGGACCTATCCAGGGGCAGTGGAGCTTGGCAGGAAGCTTTACAGGCCATTCCAGACAGTTTGTGACAGTTTCCTATTTTTTAGGAAGGGTCCCTATTTTTTAGGGTTTGACTAGGAGTTGACTAGGAGGCATCAGGGGACCTCCATGAGCATTTTGGGAGATTTGGTCACAGTTCCTATTTTTTAGGAGGTATCCCTATTTTTTAGGAGGGGACTGTCAGTTAGCCTGCCACATGGCGACCTCACCTATTTGGCACGAGCATCATCAATTTCAGTTCCAAATGGCCAGGTGATGGAAATGGAATAAAATAAGGCGATTATTAATGTCACTTTATAATAATAAAGTATTAAAAGGACCCCCACCTCGTTGACATAAGGTTGTGTTAAAAAGGTGTCCCTTTTAATGATGATGTTGGACCCTCAACTTGGGAACCCAACTTAGGAGACTTCATGAATAAAAGAATCTTTCAAAGATTCTTAATTTTGATGCCCTTTTAACCCTAAAACTGGACGCCCAACTTGGGAGTCTCATAAAGTGAATTTGGATTCACTTTTTGGTTATCTTTTGGCATTTTGTTATTCAACTTTTGGCAGATCTAAACTCTGAGGAAGAGTTGCAGCAGCATTTAGTCCTTTGGGAACGGAAACTCTCAAGGATTATGGTGGATTGGACGACAACCCAGTTCATCTCTGTGGAGGGCCTACTCTGGGTCTTTGTTTGGGCATTATTGGACAAGTTTTAGGTGACTATATTGCAGATCTGAGCTTGTAGCAGTACTATATCAGCAATATCCTTCAGATCCATCACACTCAGTTGCATGTAGAGCCTCTCCCAAGCCAATACCACCATTTGTATGCAATTTGTTTTGCAGATCCAGTTACCAATACCAATGACAATCAAGAATTATGTTACCTGATGGATTTGCATGCTCTTCATAGAGGACATTGTGCATTATGCTTAGGCCTTCATCATTATTTGTATCATCAATGTATGTATGCACTATATAATCAACTACCTGAGCTGATTTGTTCAATTTTTTATTTGCATACATACCTTCCTGGCAGTCCACAATACTACAAGAAGCAACATGGTCATACTTCTCTTCACCAAATTGGGAATCATCATTAATTTTCTCATTTTCATCATCCACTGATGACCGATCCAATTGAAGGTAGGTACAGACACTACTATTTTCATCTATATCACTGTCATACATTGCGCCAAGACCTTCCTCTACCCTCCTACACACACAATCATCACTTGACATTGTGCCTGAATCACGTGAAGCATCCACGTTCTTGCTACCTACAACAGCCTATTCATTACCAGCCATTTCTGCATCTGAGGATAAGGATTTTGCAATCATATCCCTCTTAGTCGTCTCAACATAATCAATGAACAAGTATGCCTATTGCATGCTCAAAAGATTGAACTCCTCCCTTATAGAACCTGAGCCTAAGGTAGCATCGTAGGCTCCAAGATACATGTCAATACAAGCAGCTGAATCAGGTCTGAAATCTTCTAGCATGTGGGACAGGGCAACTGCAAATCTACAGTTGAGCTCCATACTGGACTCTCCCTCTTGCCATTTGATGTCCTCTAACTCTTGGACGAGGTCAGCAAGGTCTAGATGCAAGACAAACACATCTTCAAATGCAGCAAGTGCATTCCATGAAGCAAAGAAATGTTCAGGAAAATTTTGGTACCAGTCTCTTGCCTTTCCACAAAGTGACCTAACAAAGAACCTCATCAACATGTCTTCATCATTGAATTGATATTCTTCCATGAAACTAGAAAACATTTCGACGTGTGCATCCCCTGCTTGAAGGCTATACCCACCATACCTTAGCATCAATCTGAAAATCTCAGGTTTCATTGTTTGCCTATCATAGTTGACCCAAGAAAGGTCGAGTTGCTTGTAAATGGGATCAAGTGGAACTACTAGGGGTGGAGATATCTATTTTTCTGTAATAGCAGGGTGTTTACTTGATTGTAGGGCCCTGACCCTTTCTTCACATTATCTTTCAATCTCATTGAGGGCATCTATCCTTAACATGTTTTTACGTATTGATGCCTATATGCTTGAATGTGAGTTTTCATTTGGTGTTGGGCTGTATGAACAACATTGACCTTCATCCTCATCATACTCACAGACACTTACACTTGCTCTATCATAGTATCTAGGGCCTTCATCATATGATACATTTGAAAAAAAATTCCTAGGATAAATTTGTCCATTCCATTCAGCCATAGTTGATTACAAATCACTTGTGCAGGGAGAAAGGAGAGCAAATAGTACATGTTTCTTTACTGAGAAAGAAACCATGGTTCAAAGCTGGAAGAAAGAACATGTACCTTAACCAACTGTAGTCTCTTTGAATCATGCACATAAGCACATGCACACAACAACAACACTTTATTCTCTTTGACAGCAGAGTCGCCACCTCTTCCAAAAAAGAGGAAATCCTTGAAACATGACATTCCTCAAGGCTGCAAAATAATTTTGTGTTCTCCAACCAGCAAAGTCATCAAATTCTTTCCAACCCAGCAATAATCCATCCCCGGCAACGACACCATTCTGTTGGCATAAGTTGACGAGATGTCAAGCTTACCCAAAGAAAATGCACAATTGCAAACTGATGCAAACTTTGATGACTGTTACAGAGGTCTTCAAAATAATTCAACCTTTTAATTTGTCCCGACACCGGCGCTATAATGTTGGTTCCCAAAAATAACAACACAAAACCCTAAAACATTTCACAATCACCTAGGCCAGGGGTGTCATCAAGGTGATTGAAAGAGGTTTGGCAATAGGTTAAGGCCGATTTTGGCCAACTTATAGGAGTGGGTAGGCTCCCCTACACTTTGAGCTCAGCTAGGCTTTGGAGGGATATTCCAAGAGGTATACCTTAATAGGTACTGAATTCAAACCAGATGAACTAAAAACCAATGAACAACCAAACGCAACTCATTATCTTGATCCCAAAACTGTCACTGAACCAAGAACAATTAGCTGTCACAAAATCCCTATATAGCCGATACAAACTGTGCAAGTATACATGCACAGGAGCGATGTTCCTTCCCCTAAACCACTGGTAAATCTTTGTTTTAAATGATATGAGATTGGTCTGATGTAGCCAAGACCAGTGCCAATCCAACTAAGCTACAGAGTCTCAGGTGACAAAAAAGAAAACAATGGAAAGGAAACAAAGAAAAATGATCTAAGCATATCTTGTATTAGATTGCAAGTTTTGTGCTTCAAACATAATTATCCAATACAAACTGCATGCATTCAAATGGAGAGAACAAATGACAATAACAAACATTATAATATATTTAAAATGCTCACATTTTCAAATGTCCAATATAAACTTATCAGCAAATGTGATAAGAGGAAAACCCTAAATACATACAAACGAACATGGACACATTATCTCAACAACCCCTACAACACATTGTCTTTCATCTGTGTCACCACTCCATTACTTCTCTACAACTAGACATGGCATGATTTGGAGCCCTAGAAATATTGTTGAACCTGCACAGCCTCTAGCCACCACCAAAAAACCAACCCCCAAAATGATTTTCAATCTTCTATTATATCACTTGCAACTCGGATTTGATGGAAAAATGGGAGGGAAAACCCCAACAACCCCACCAACTGCATTAAAAACATCAAATTCAACCACCCACTTTGCATTAATAGCGATCTAGAGTGTCAGCGGGACAACTTGGAACTTTTGGACTTCCAAAAGTCTTGGCGGGTCCCGAAATCCTACTAGAACCAAAAGTGGTGAAAGTCAAAATTAAAAGTTTGACCCGAAACTGCATAAAATACTTAGGCCCCTTCCTCAAAAAATTATTTGAAAATTCGATTTTTTGCACCTCCAAATTCGTCTTGAAAAATCAAGAGGTCCGAAAAGATTTTGAACTTTTTGGCGGGTCGTGGGGTCACAGAGGGATTTTGGAACTTTTGGAAAAAGTCCAAAAGTCCCAGGGGATCCCGAAGTCCCGCAAGGACCTAGTCCAAAAGTCCCTGTGGGTCCCAAAATCCCGCAGGGACCTAGTCCTAAAGTCCCTGCGGGTCCCGAAGTCTTGACAGGGCAGTATAAGTTTGTATTTACCTTTCTTATAATTTAAGTTATTTTAAAATATATTGTTAGGATGTTTGAGAGGGGTTTTGGATCCATAGGAGTTAAACTACAGATTCTAGAATTTGGAGGATCCATCAGATTTCAAACTTAGCCAAATTTTCAAGGTTTCAGGGTTTCAGACTTAGCCAAAATCAGGGGTTCAACAACATGCATTAGGGTAGAGACACAGGGACCCCTTAGGAAAATTTTGAGAATTTGACAAGATGGTAGAAATATGAGGCTGAAAACCTAGGTGCCAACACTATACAAGAAAAAATCAATATCCATTCAAAGGTGAATGAGACAAGGGCAGATGCATGCTTCACAAAGGCAAATGTGTTTCTCAAAGAAAAAAAAAATTAAACCCCTACATATAGGTGCATGCTAGAGTGTGTGCACCTCGTAAAGGGAAAAAAAAGATTGGTTTTCAAAACAAGTTCAAACCCATTGTTAGGTCCACGCCTAGGGAGAGGGGCGGACCTCATAAAGGAAAACTCAAATTGTAAATACAAGGATTCAAAACCAATGTACGGGTGTGTTTCTCAGGTGCAAGTGCGCACGTCACCAAGAGAATATTCAAATCCAATTATCAAGTGCAAGTGCGCACTTCAACAAAGAAAATTTTCAGCTCACATCAAAGTTTGAAAACCCTATTGTCAAGTGCACACCTGGGGGGCAAGGGCACACCTTAGTAAAGGAAAAATCAAATGTTCAAAAACGCCTTTAGCTGCAATCATATCCAAGCAATGGGGTAGGGCAAAGCCTATTTTTCTGAAAAAGGTAAGCTGAGATTTCATCCCCACAAGGGTTGTTATTTCAACTTAGCGATTAGAGGTCTCAATCAAAGCTTTTTTCATGACTTTGACTTTCATACAATCTTCTTAGGATGGGGAAGGAGAATGGTGAGAGGATAGGGTTTCTGATCCAGAACCCAAGGTGAAACCTGGTGAACAACTCTCTAGATGAGGATCTAGGTGAAGTTATGTGCATGCACAGAAGCTTTTGAGATAGATATATGCAGAGAGAGAGAGAGAGCTAAAACAGTAAATGTTTTTCCTTTATCTGTTCGTCTTGTACATGGCATACTCATGAAAAAGATGTATGATTGATATCTTCTATCTCCTATCTATTTTATATATCTATTAATGTTACAGATGTATATATAGATTACATGCCATAGAGGCCAAGAGTCGTTATTGAAGTTGAATTGTCCCTATGGAAGTGGAAACGTTTCCATGTGTGGCTCATCATCTTCCAATAGTTGCATGTAGCTAGTTGTGTGAGGTGTTGGCAGATGACCTGGCATAGCACAAGCCTCAGGAGTGCCACCTGGGTTATGCATTGACTATATTGTTCAATGTCTACAATGTGATGCCTGGAACAGTGTTGCGATGAGTGATGTCAATTAGCCTTTATGATTTGGCCTAGAGGTTTGTTGGAGCTTGCTGAAGCCATGGTAAACACTGCACAAGGTTTGGCAGAAATATTATCATAACAAGAGGATCTAATCCCACTCAAAGTGCTTTGTGCCATTGTTGGAGTATGCACGACACTTGCTAGAGATGGACTGATGATCCCCATGTTACCGCAAGCATTTGGGAGGTACTTTGGTGTATCATAGACCACTAAAGTGTTACCGCATGTACTGCAAGCCATGAGAATGATCTTGTCCTCTTAGATCAATTTACAAATTGAACTCAATTTTAAACCAAACTCCTCTACCCATTCCATAAGGGTAGCCCCCTTCTGTTCATTTACCTCAAGCTATGAAATACCAAGTAAATTGAAATACTAGTGGTTATGCTGATGGTTTGACCTCAAGATGGGGATTAAAAACCTAATCATTGTAACTATTATAGCCACAAGGATGTGACCAGTTTAGATCAGCTTCAAACTTCAAAACTTTGATTCAATTTCTGAGAAGACTTCACACCTGCAAGCAGCTTCTTTGCTGCTTTTTCCCTGATCAGATTCGTCCAAATTTTATCCTAATTTAGTCTTTTCTTCTTGACCAAAGTCTCAAAGTCTAAAGCCTGCAAAGAATTAGAAGCTAAGGCGATTGTTGGGCACTTAGTCCTTTTTTTCTCTATGAATCAGTTCTTTGGAAGTCTTTTCCCAGCCAACTACCATTTCCCATCCTTGGTCTGCAACAGACTTTGATATACCCTTTGTCTTTCTTCCTTTGGCTTTATCTCCCTTCTCAATTTTCTATTAATGTCTCAAAGACCCTAATAAAATATATATATATATATATATATATATATTTGAATGGAATGTTTTCTGTAATGCAGTTGTTGCTCACCAGTATGGCCCGTCACCTTAAAGCTTAACTGAAGCCGGTAATGTTTCCCCTAATCAAGGTCTGCACATAACCCTACGTAACTTGCATTCACCATATGAATTTAGTTGATAAGAGGCCCAACTGCTCAAAGACACTTGCGCTGAGATTCTGAAGAAATCCCAAGAAACCCCATCCAAACTGCAGCTGTAGACATGTCCTGAAATGGGATAAACCTTATTGTTCATTTTCTTCTGAACAAAGTCCAACTCTTCCCATAGGCCACTATCATTAACTCATGGGTAGTTTCTGCCATACAGAGGCAAGAAAAACAATTGATCTGAGAAATACTATTTCATGTCTCCAATGCAAAAATCTATAGCATAAAAAATAAGAAAAAAAAGAAAATCTAAAAGTATCATTGAAAATCACAATTACAAGATGAAAATATCTATCCCACATTCAGGTTAAACTTTCAAGTGATTTTTCAGTAATATCTCAGCAAGAAAGTCCGTTAAGATAACTACCTTTTCTGAAGATAAACTATTTGTTTGGTCATCTTTTTCTTCATAAGCATCCTCAATTTCAGATGATGAACCAACAACTTGATATGCATCTTTCCCTTTGACATCTATTGCTATTTCTTGTTGTGCATCAGTTTTCCTTACTGCTTCCTCTGCCTTCCTCTGCCTAAACCTATCATTTTCAGTGATGATTGCCATGATTAGAAATGGATCTTACATAGTAACAACGTATATGCACAAACAGGCATTGAAATTCAGGTATTAAATTTTTATTTATTTTTTTAAAATTCTTTAATAAACTATTAAACAGAATTCAATTGTTCACCTTTCACCACGACGAACTTCTTTTACATCAGCGATAGCCTTGGATGTTGAACGTTTTGCCTGTCCTGCAGATATAATTCCATTCCCGTCTTCACCAACAATAGGTTTAGCTCCCCCTAACTTTCGAAGCCACACTTGTTGTGCCGTGCTTAGAACATTATTTGTAAACCTGAAAATAGAGTGAAAAATGGACCTCATATAAAAACCCACATACCCCAAAAAATTGCAATTTTGATTTGCTAAAGATAAGTATATCGCAAAGACAAGCTAATAACTATTATTTTAATAAGTTTAACAGAACAAAATGTTTCAAAACAACTTTTGATTTACAGGTCATAACTGTAAATGCCTGCAAATGTCCATCCTAATACTTTTCTAGCACAGAGCATGACCAAAGTACAAATAATATTCAGTGTCATAGAAAACATCACAACTTCTTGCAGGGGTTTACTATGACTGAACCACAATGTTTCTTTCCGTTATTGTGGAGGGATTAGTCGGAAGTTATAGTGAATAGCAATATGGTATAAGTCCATTGAGATTGCTATTGGATATTATGTTTAAAAGTACTGTGTGTGAAGCATCTAGATGAAACCCACTTTGTAATGCTCAATATACAACAAATAGATTGCATATGACTTATTTAAAAAATTAAATACTCAAATCTGCAAATCCCAACCTGCCACATACTGAGCACTACCATAAATAAATCCTGGCAAGTCTGATCAGACTCACAGGACTCGCCAAGTCCCAACAAAAAGACTCAGCCAGTAAAAAACAATGGAAAAACAGAAAAATTAAAATTAAAAAAACTAAAGCCTAAAACACTAAAAGGCACCTACAACACTTCAATATGTCATTCATTTCATTTGCAAGCACAAACAAGAAGGAAAAAAAGGCACTGAAGCAAAAATAAAATCCATTCAAAAAAATCTGGAAAACATATTGTTAGCAAACATAGATTGAATTGAACTTGAGTAGGTTTGCAGCAGCCTTTAGTGCATATAAAGGAGCCTATGGTGCATTTGAAAGAACCAGCCATCAATTCAGAGTGGCCCACCATCAATTTGGAGCTAATTTGAAGAGACATTTTGAATTATTTCTTTTTGTTTTTTTTCTTCATTTGGTATGTCTTCTGCATTTGTTATTTTTTTCATTTGAGATTCATGGAATAAGAAACAAAAGAGGGAAAAATAAAGACAACTCATTCTCTTCATTTTTTCCTCTTTTGTTCTTGTTCCATAATGGATTTATTTTTGTGTCTATCTATCTACAAACCCTAAATAGTTTTTCTGATTTTTCTCTTTTTATCTACAAATCCTGAATGTTTTTTCTAATTTTTTATCTCTTTATATCAACAAACACTAAATGTTAATTATTTTTTCCTGTATTTGCTATTGTAGCATACTTGAAATTTATAAATTGTTATAATGTCAGTCATGGTTAGAAAGGACCCTAGCTGGAAACATGCCACCCCAAGGGTTAGGAACAAGAAGCTGGTTTGCAATTATTGCAAACTGAAAATTAGTGGAGGCATTAATCAGTTCAAATTTCACCTCACACACATATTTGGTCGAGATGTTTCTTTGTGCACACAAGTGCCTCTTGATGTTATGCACAAGTTAAAAAGTCAAATACGGTCCTTTGAGGAGGAAAAAAAACTAAAAGAAAAAAGGAAAAAGAGAAGAAATGGCAGCCATAGGCTAAGTTCAAGGAGACTCTTCTACTTTTCTAATTACTCCAGTCCCCTTGACTTTGAGCACTAAAGGTAGCATTGGGCCTAAAGTTTGCAGATCTAAATTGATTCATATATGGTACCATGTACTACTCCAGGTTCTCAACCATTGCTTGAGAGAACGAGTTGAAATAAAGATGAGCTGTAATGTCCCCATTTTTGGAATGGTCGGCATTAGAGTTGATTTGGGCCTTTCACATCTCTCTAGGACATTTGGAGGATATCACGAGCAATGGAGATGACTTGTCATATTTGTATGTTACCTTTGGTGCACTCATCAGGGATATGGTGATTTGTCTTCCTCGGAGCCAACTATTTGGAGGGCCTTTCATAGGGGTTTGTGTTAGGAGTTTGGGCTTCATCATGTGTTGTATGGATGCCATCATTGCATTTTGGGATGCTTTCATATGGATACCTTGCCTTGGGCCACTTGACATCATCATGGAGATCACTACTCATCTTGGGCGATTTGATAGTATCATGGAGATTACCATTCACTCTTTGACTAGCATCATCATGAAGGTCGCCCTTGCCATTATTCCTTAGGCACTTAATAAAATATAATATCTACGTGCTAGCGCTTGAGGAAGAAGAAGATATGATAATAAATTATATCATTAATTTATTTTATTTGGGCGCTCTATGGAGGGAGATATCATTCACATGGGTTGGCCCTCTTGGAGGGAAAACATATTTTAAATATCATGCTAAATGGCCTAAGTCGACCCTATGGGAAAGGAGGCAAATTGCATATATATACTTGGTCCCTTGGCATTGCAAAATATATCATTCAAGCATTCATTCATTCATACTTGGAAAGCAATCTCTAATGGGAGCTTGGGACGAAAACCTCAAGTGACTAAGGAGGAGTTGGGCACTAGTCTAGCTTCTCTTATTGTGGATTCCGTGACGGGAATTCAAGTGAGCTTCATTGTCATTAAGTGCAGAAAATTACATCAGCTTGGAGAGCATTCATCATGGGCGAATTAGACTAGGGTTTACCCTAGCTTGGAGCGCACCTCTTGGGGTAAAGGCTACTTCATTGGAGGCGATTTGGAGGATACATTGGCTGCTAGGGTTTCATGTTTCAGCAGTTCTGCTACAGAAGTTAGGGTAGACCTTATTCGCCCTCCTTCTAGGGCTTAATTTGGCATTTTGGTATGTAATTTGATGATAAATACTTTGCTATGTGATTGATGACTTGTGGCTGTTTGCCCTAGTCAAATACTTGTCATTTTGGACTGCATATTTCCAGTTTATAACAGCAGATCAGATTCCCTCATTTACCAGTTGATATCATGATTGCAATTGTGTATTTCATGGTGAAATCCATTCCTCATGCTTGGGCGAACTCATGTGTAATATTCCTTTGATGTTTTGATATGATATTTATGGTATTTCATGAAGCATTAGACTGCTGAAATTATAAAATCAGAAATTGGAATTAGGGTTAGAGCAGAAAAATCAGACCTATAGTCAAATATCCCATTTAGGATATTACATGAGCATCAAGTAGCAAGGTGTGCAATTGGAGAGTTTTGCTTCTATCGTTCCATTCCACTTCACATGACCAGGTAAATCCTTGTTTTAAACTAGTTTCTTAATTTCTTTGTCTTTTTAAATTTTTAAATTAAAGGGATTTTTGAATTTAGATTCTAAATTTTAGAATACTTTTTTTTTTGTTTTCTTTGTATTAGGTCTACCTATTGGAAAAATCTAGTAGATGCCATTGTTGGGGCAGAATTTCAAAGCCTTTAATGATGAGAAGATAAAGGGCCCAATTTTGAGTGAAACAGTGGCAAATGTGAAAGCCACTATTGATGATCAACGTGAGATATGGAGGAAGAAGGGTTGAGCCATCATGTCTAATAGTTGGGCAAATAGAAAAAACAAGGCCTTGTTTCTTCCTTAGGTGGTATAGTTTTCTTAAAATCCATTGATGCTTCTAGTGATTTCCATTATCAAATTTTAGAGCAAGTCATGGCCAAAGAGGGTGAGAAAAATGTTGTGCAAGTAATTACAAACAATGCAACAAATTATGTTGTTGCAGGTAGACTTCTCATGGAGAAAGCACCCTTTCATATTCTAGACTCCATGTTCTGCTCATTGCCTTAACCTTATATCAAATGATCTTGGATAAGTCCAATGAATCAAAGCAATTGTGGTGCATCGAAGAAACATTTGCAAATACATATACAACCATGCTTGGGTCCTCGACTTAATGAGTCAATACACAGACAAGGAATTGGCTCCTCTTGGAATAACCCACTTTGGAAAATATATTATCACTTTGCAATATTTGATTCAATCAAAGGTGCCGTGTAGAGCACATTTGTTAGTGACGAGTGATCTCAATCTTCATATATTAAGACCACTGCAGGAATTGACATGGTTGAGTGGGTTTTCAATGAGCATAACTTTTGGCTTTTGGTGAAAATGTAAGTTTTTATTTCATTTTTCTTTTGCTCATTTTACTAGTTTATCATTTATAATACTTTAGTTATCATTTTATGTTCCCTTCTTTAATCCATTATCCAACTACTCATTAGTAATTTATGTTATTGTATGATTGCAATTCACAGAACCTTTAATTGTCCTCCTTTGTGTTGCTGATGAGGAGAAGCACACAATGAGTTGTGTATGAGGGCTTGGACAGGGCAAAAGAGCCCATTAGATCCATCTATTGTGGGCTTGAGAAAAAATATTGTCCCATATGGAATATCATTAATTGGCAATGGCACCATCAACTTCACAGGCCCTTACATGCAGCCTTTTATTTCTTGAATTTAGCATTCCAATTTCACTCAAATTTGAAGGCCAATGAAGAAGTTTTCAATAGGCTCTAAATAGCCATAGAGCGGATGTAGACAAATTCTCAACTTAGAATGAGGATCATCTTTGAGTTTGAGATCTTCAGACTTGCACAAGGGGACCTCTTTGTGCAAGATATATGTAAAGCAACTCCAATGACATTGCAACTAGGTAAAAGGTTATTAAGGGCGTACTTTAAATTTAAAATTTTACATTTTTTACATTAATATTGAAAAACGCAATTGAGTTCCTTTTTGTTTTTTCTCATTTCAAATGCATGGTGTGAGAGATTGGTTCTAAGGTGCCAAATGTTTAGATGATTGCTATATGTGTCTTGAGCTAACCATGCAACACTTCAAAATGTGAGAGCAATTGGAGTATATTTGAGCACATGCACTCCAAGAAGCATGACAAATTGTCAATGCAAAGGTTGAATAATCTCGTATATGTTTATTACAACCTTTACCTCCATCACAAAAAAATCATGGGCTCTAACTTATCCTGTATCACATTAGAGAAGATTGATCCACAATCAAAATGGATTGTTGAGGCTAAGGATCCTGTCTTCACTAAGAATAACCTTGCATGGGTTGATTAGGTTGATCTTGAGGCAAAAGCAGTAGTCGTGACAAAGGAGAGAGCATGAGCAGATCCCTTGGATTTTGATGTCGTTGACAAAGACACAAATATCATGGCTGCATCAGCATCAACAACCAATCTCAAAAATGAGCACAAGACCCACCATAGAGCTACAAATGTTGGGTCTAGTGATGTAGGCTCCTCCCAAACATAGTTGTACTTTTGATTTTTGTTTTTGATCCCATGGATTTCATAATCCATGAACTTTGTATATCTAAAACACTTGACAATATGTATATATTTAATAATGTTGTTTCCTTCAGCTCAAATCCACTTTTGTATTCATTTGATCAATGTATACTTGTGTATGTGATCAAAGTAGCTTCTGTTTGATTAGTTTATTATGTCTTTAAAGTTGTTTTAGTGAAGAGTGCATAGTAAAACATTTAAATCCTTAAAAAGACTATATTTCATGGTTTTTTCAATTTGTTGAGTCTGAGTGTCAAGTATGGGTCCAAGTCAAAAATCAGCCTGTCAAATCTATGCCTAGTCCAAGTCTTGTAACTATGCTATATAGTATTATAATCATCTATACAATTTGTTGTACCCATACGAAAATCCTGTATCGGGTCAAGTTTATCAACTGGAAATCCTCAATTATCTACTCTTGATATATTTCAAATTTTATCATTTACGCATCGTCTTGTTGGTTCTTTTTGCTAACCCTGTAGGATCATAAATTCAAGCACTTGGAGAAATCAACTCATCATTGCAAAAAAGAATGAAAGATGAAACAAGATGTCCTAAGCAGAGAAATGTCCCTGAACAAAGAAAAAGGGTGTGTGGGGAGAGTTTCAGGGATGTGTCACTAAAGTCTGTGTATCAAGGCATGTAGTGATTTTGACGCATGCCTCAATAAAGAAGCAAAAGTCTTTCAAAAAATTTCCACAGTGTATTGGCACGAGCTAAAAAGGTTAGGCCACCAATATAAAGGATTGATGTATTTTCGCCATGAGTATCGGTGTGTGCCTTAACAAAGAATGGGTTTTTTTAAAATTAACAATTATGAGTATTGGCACACGATGAACAGGCAGGACGCGCCATTACAAAGGAATTTAGTAGTGCGCATGCGAACTCAAGAATGTGCCTTGACAAGGGTGCGTGAAGGATGGATGCACCTATCCAAGGAAACTTCTTCAAAATGCATAGACTATAGGCACGCGATGGAGGCTGATGAGAAAAAGAAAAAAAATATGAGTAGTGGCATGCGCCAAGGGATAGGCGTGCGCCTTATCAAAGAATGAAGATTTTAAAAATGCATGTAATGTATTGGTGCACGCCAATATGAACAATTTTTTTTATTATTTCTAATGTAGTGGCATGCACCTATTAGGTGGGACGTGCCAATGCAAAGACAATTTTAAAATTAAAAATTCTTGTTCAATGTAATGGCGTGTGTCTAAGGCAAAGGATGTGCCAATACAAAGATGGCAATTTTTTGAAAATTTCAAGTCTAGTGTATTAGCGCACGCCAAGAAGCTTAGGCGTGCCAATACAAAGGAGGGCAATTTTTTAAAGTTTGAACATGCCAGTGTATTGGCGTGCGCCAAGAAGCTCAGGTGTGCCAATACAAAGGAGGTGATTTTTCTTGAGAGTTTTGTGTTAGACGCACCAATACAAAACAAGTGTGTGCTTACTAAAAGGGATGTGCCTATACAAAGGAGGGATGAATGAGTAAATTTTCAAGGTTTTCTAGAGAGTTAGCTACAATCAAAGGAAAAGTTGCAAAATCATCAAAGTCATCTAGAGCCGCCTAACTAAAAATTGATTTTTAGCCATCACCATTTTCAAAGAGGAACATATTCAAGGATTTTTTTTAGCCGAAGATATTTATAGCCCATGCTATTTTTAGCAGTCTCTATTTTTAGCACAAGGAGCCCGTGCTATTTTTAGTGCTCACTATTTATAGTTTGGAGTCACCTATTTTTGGATCTCTTGTCATGCGAGAGATGTGAGCATTAATTCATAGTTTGTAATAAATTCAATCTCTAACTTAATTGGAGGTTGCATGATTGTAACTTTAGAATTAGTGGATGTGATAATTTGTAATAAAACTTGCACGTCATGCAAATAGTCGTAGTTAGGGTAGAAGTGTAGTTAGTTTTATTTATTTATTTTCATGCAATTTTTTGTAAACAACATAAATAAGTGTCCTTTTGCACTTAGTAGGGGATATAGAGGAATGGTAATTCTCATGCCTACATTATGCTGAAATTCATTGAGTATTTGTGATTTTTAATGTCTATTCGCTCAATAGGATTTATTACGCCTATCTTACTTCTAAATGTCCATTGAGATGTTTTGTTGTGTGCTGAGGTAAATTAAATAGATTCTACCAAATTTGCAAGCTTTGTATTGCAAGTCAATTCGAAGATGGAAATTGTGGCTTTGTATCAATTCCTTTAATTAATTTACCAAAATGTGTGTCGTTATGTTTAAACCAATTCAATCCTTGTGTTCTTGCATTGTCCAGACTCTGATTTTAGCTTGAACAATGCAAGTGTCTAGTAGTAGGATTTATTTCAAGTCAAAAAACATAAAATCATTTGCCTAGTTTTGAAAGAGTGTCTTAGCCTTTACCCAGGCAAAACCAAAAAGATAGGCATTTGTATTTTATTCAGCATAAATGTTAACCACCCCAAAAATCATTGTAAAAATTGTAAATTGCAAGTACATGAAGATGGAAATTGTGGCTTTGTATCAATTCCTTTAATTAATTTACCAAAACGTGTGTCGTTATGTTTAAACCAATTCAATCCTTGTGTTCTTGCATTGCCTAGTCTCTGATTTTAGCTTGAACAATGCAAGTGTCTAGTAGTAGGATTTATTTCAAGTCAAAAAACATAAAATCCTTTGCCTAGTTTTGAAAGAGTGTCTTAGCCTTTACCCTAGGCAAAACCAAAAAGATAGGCATTTATATTTTATTCAGCATGAATGTGAACCACCCCAAAAATCATTGTAAAAATTGTAAATTGCAAGTACATATTGTTCAGTTTTAGGTTAATTTTTACTTTACAGAGAGCTTCTCCTAATTCGAAGAGTGGTTTTACCACAAATTTGTTCTGTTTTCTGTCACACTGAAAGGTGTGAATTAAAATGCTAACACAATCATTCATAATATCAAATATCCAATATATATTTTCTAGATATCCTTATTTCTCTATCAAGTGGTATCACAACAAATTCATCCCTGAAGACCACAGTTCTGTAAAACTGGTTTAAACCAAAAACCTTTGTAGCTTGCAAAGAACAGTTAAAATTGTTTGTCAAGATCAACAAAGGACCACATGAAGAATACAAGCAAGTTTAGGAGCCAATTGGATCTGTTTAGTGCCTATGTTTCAACATAAAGACAAGGACTGCATGCAGTTAGCAACCATGTGAAGATGTCAGAGCACACAAATAAACAATCAAGAGCATAACCCTCTTGCGTTGCAATGCAAAACCCTTGTTGCACAAAAAATGTGAATAAATTAACAAAAGAAAGATCTAGAAAAAAGAGAAAAAGAAAAAAAATGAATCTGTGAATCTGTTGGAGCTGTTAAAATTGTATATGAAGGGAAAAAAGACATGAAGTGCTGTAGTAGGCAAAGGTGATTGTGGAAGTTCCTGTGAAAGGGCCAAATCACTTGTAGGATGCTGTAGTATCCAAAAAGGACTGTTGCTCTGTGATGGGTCATGATAGCTTATAAGAAGAAACAAGTTCTGGTTCTTAGAGATTCTAGGAGAGCCCAAAATTTTATTGACACATCATCAGTCAGAACACTTGGGTTATTTGTCTATTTTGTGAAGGATTTTGAAGTCATGATTACTAAATGCCACCAAAATTTGTAAAGGAAAATGTTATATAAGGTCCAATTGACTATCCAGTAATATATAGTTGAGAAAACATTTAATGCCTTGTCTCTTGTTGGAGTTGATATCTATCTAGGTGTTGATTTGTTACAACAATTGAATACATTTACAACAAACCCACTAAGTTTTTTCATCAATTTTAGTTGGAAAGGTCAAAAAGACGAAAGAAAAAAAGAAATTATATTAATGTCCACAAGTGACCAAAGTAGGTTAATGGGACCCAGAAATACAGCTGATGACAGTGGAGCCAACAAGAGGCTCCAAAGAAACTACAAATTTAAGTGTAATGTCCCCTTCTAGCAAGCCAAAATTTTCGCAACCTTGCAACAATTTCAACTTACAAAGCGAACATTAGTATTCAAATCTTCTTTCAAAATCACGTCATTATTTATAAACATAAGCCATTTGCTATCATAGATTGATTGTATTCATTTCGTGATTCCCTAGAAGAGATATACTTGGGCCTTTTGTTAATCAAATCCTCCATCTTATGAGAGTGAATCCGTTAGGGTGCAATGCCAATGGTATAGGTCGTTCTTCCTTCGAGGGGTACTCTAGACCTAGGCCACTCTAGGACCTTCCTTTGACTCAGGGCTCTCTAGACCACTCAAGTCAAAAGACTACCTCTTGCTCCCTAAGGTACCATCTTGAGACAAGGGCTCAAAGGGGTGCTCTAGACCAATGAACCCGTACCTATCCTTGGTTGACTGCCCGCCCCTAATCTTCCTTACTCATCATAATGGCGAGTGGATTAACATTATTGCCCTCATCTATCTTAGGAATTCATACCTCTTATGTACATTATACTCTTTGTATTCATTTGTCTTTTCCTTAGTTCATCATAATGATAATGCACATAAATGTTTTATACCCATTGCATAATCTAATTAAATTGGTTGCAATGTAAACAATTCATAATTTATAATAACTTCATGCTATTACAATCAGCTATTGGTATTGTTTCATTATGCAATTCACATGTTCACTATTCTCATATATTATCATGACATTTCACATGCTATCTTTATGATCTTATCAACATATATTTCATACTTCCTATCTCTATCTCATAGGCTACTCATTAACACCATATGGGGTCGATAAGGTGAAGCATGCCTCTATCCAGCATGGTCTCTATTTGCCTCCCATCCTTACTCAAGAAGTACTTTTTGTACTATTGGGGCTAAGGCCTCTGTGAGACTCCTTGGTACTCTAGGTAGCCAAGGCCACTATATCACCTATGAATGGCCTATTAGGCACTTCACCCTCCTTCAATCCCATATGAAGTTAATGATTTGCATATGGCATACAGATTACACAGTTATGAGTATTTGCATATGATTGTCCATAAATTACATTGCTCAGGAATGGCTGCATATAAAAGCAGTGCTATCATAATGAACATCAATAACAAGCAAGGGAAAGAATATACTTTCGCACCTCTAATATTATGACAGTTTGATTAATGGAACTGCAAGAATGATGTTATATGGAAGTTCGCTGCTGAAAATGTCTTCTTTATAGTGCCTGTTGTAATATCCTTGATGGCCGATCAGGATTATGCAAAGACTCTATCTCTATGCAATTCGTATTTGCTATGGACTTTTATTGCTGGTTGATATTAATTATATACAGAAGTATATTAAGGTCTGCTCTGTATTTGGAATGTATTTCTGAATTCTTCTTATTCCAATGCTGTCTTGTCGATGCATACAATGCTTTTATGGATGAGCCAATGATTCGATCTGATTTAGATGTTTCAAAAGTTCTTCGATGGATTGCTTCTCCAATCTGATCGATGCTATGCTGTGCATATCTACTTCAATTCCACAATAATATTCTTCAATATATTCGCTGCCACATATTCATGTAATCGGCGTCTCTTGTTTCATCTTTGGATTTGATTTTAGTTACAATAATTGTTTCATATTTATATGATATCTTGTGGAATATATCGTAATGGATTAAGTGTTTGAAATTATATCTATGTATGTTTGCTGCCTAATGGGAAACAATTTCTGACAAGGGTCAGCTGGGGCCTCATCTTTAATATAAACTATTATAGTCAAGAATCGTGGGACCCTCTTTAAAGCTATTTGCAGATCTTAAGTGAAGTCTTCTTTTTATTCCATAAAATCTCAATTTAATATCTCTCCCTCCCTTTTTCACCGAACCATTTTTTATACCTAGTAAGAGTCTTTGGAAGGGGTGCGATTTATGGGATTACATCCCCTTTATCATATCCGCTACCTCTTTATTTGTTCGCTGCTCTTTATGGATCGGCTTTGTATTTACTAATTGCCATTTATTATTTTGTTTAGCTATTGCTATTTAATAATAATATAATATCTAACTCCATATATATATATATTTCATAATTATATTAATTATATGACATTAATTTAGTAATGTCAATAATCATTTTTATAACAATATTAATATTATTATGTATGATTACCTTGATAACATAATATCAATATTATGTTGTATTGTACTATTAATACTATTATTTTAATTTATTGTATTTGAAGATTTCATAATTTGTACAATAATCACGGGGGCATGACATTAAGGGATTTATTCCCTCACCAACTAAGCTGGTTATCATCCCATAGAATGAAGAAAATAATTCAAAAAGTGGCTCCAGCATTGTAGCCAAAGTTACACCATTCAAGCAGTTCATAAGAGGGCATATTACAGAATATCTAATGAATCAGGAGAACAAATATATCAAGAGAAGCATCTTAAGAAAGTATATTTTATATGAACATATTCTTCTCTCCCTATGCTTTGAGGATAAAGCATCTAAACCTGTGGAGAGTAATGATTTTCTTTTTGTTCCTTTGACAAAAGTTCAAGAGTTGATATTTATTATAAAAAGGAATAATTAAAAATAGAGTCCTAACATTAACAAAGACAAAAAAATCCATGTTAAGCAATGATACAATCAATATAAATACATTATGCACTTTAAAAAATGCTCAACCAATAAGCCAAGAGGATAGATTTTTTTTTATATATTGGAAATAGTCTACTAAAAGATTACAATATAGTTGGGCCTAATAGGCCAGGATAGACTACATATCTAATGAAACAAAATGAAACCAACTGCAATGATATCAATATCCCCAAGGCCAAAAAGTGAAAGGCCAGAGAGAACCAATATCAATCATGGTCATTAACTTTTTACATCATTTATCAAAATATATAGCATTAGTTTTAATATAAGCATTATTAACTATATACCACTTCACATAAACAATTATTCCCAACAGCCTTTGATATCATTGTTATGGCTACTATTGTCATTTTCCTTTTCATAACTAACTATAGTGTTAGCGTTTTAATTTGCATCTTTCAATGTGACTCAAAACGGAATAGATTTGTAGTAGGATAGCTCTTTGAATTAGAAGTGGAAGTTCCTTATAAAACAAAAACTAACCTAATATGAACAATACATACTTGCTATTTACAATCTTTATAGCATTTTTTGAGGTAGTTCACGCTCATACTAAATAAAACTAAATGTAGATTTTTTGGATTCACCTAGGGCAAAAGGCTAAGACGCTCTTCAACTCAAGGCAAAAGATTTTTCTTTTGACTAAAAATAAATCCTATGACTACACACTTGCACTATTCTACTAAAAGTAGAATATGAATAATGCAAGTACACATAAAAAGTGAATAGGCTAAAACACATAAGGACAAAACGCTTTCGTAAATTAAATTAAGGGATTGATACAAAGCCACAATCTTCAACTTCAAGCAAATCTACAACAAAAAGCTTGTAAACTCACTAAAAGCAATTTAATCTCCCTCAAGACATGTAACAAAACATTTCATTAGCAATTTAAAAGCAAGATAAGCATAATAAATTCTACTAAACGAACACTGAATTTTCGACTAACATTAATACTAAATAGCAATTTCAGCAATATGTAGGTGTGAAAATTACCATTAGAAATCTAAGTGAAAATGGCACTTATTTATAACGTTTAAAAAACTATTGCATGAAAATAAAAATAAAAAGCTAACTACAACTTCTATCTTTAGAACAACTTGATTGCATGTCATGCAAGTTTTATTACAAAATCCTATCTACTAAAAATAAATATTAAACTCTGGCAAACTCCAGTTAATTTGTCATACAAATTCTTATAACTCTCACTTAGAACTCAAATCCCTCACATGACAAGAGATCCAAAGATAGATGATCAAAAAATAGTTGGCTCATGGCTAAATATAGCACAAAACCTAAAAATAGTGCAAGCTAAAAATGGAGGTAGTTAAAAACAGTACAAGCTATAAATAGAGAATGCTAAAACTAGGGGAAAGCTATAAATAAAATGGGTTATAAATAGCTCTAGCTAAAATTAGCAAAACTCAAAATATGCTCTTTCCTCAAAAAAAGGTGACGACTGAAAATAGTGTGTTTAAAAATAGACTTTTGGATAGGCAACTCTAAATACTTTGATGATTTTGTAGTTTTTCCTCTAATCATGGCTAACCCACTAAAGACATCTCAAAAGCCCTAAAAAATCTACTGTGACATTTTGAATCCCTTTGATAGGCACACACTTTTGCTTTACACACGTGCCAATACAATATAAAACAAACTTTTAACTTACACTTTTGATTTCATTTGTACAGGTGTGCACTTCATCACCAAGTGTGCACCTATGAACATATGTTAAAACAATTTTAAAAATCATAATATCCCTTTGGTGAGGTGCACACCTACACCCCAGACACACCTAATAACTAGATTTGAATATTCTCTTCGTAAGGTGTGCACCTACACCCTAAATTCACACCTAATAACTAAATTTATTCAAAATGCAAAACTGAAAACAAAAACATTTGTTAGGTGCGCATTGACACTCTCACATGCACCTGCACACTGATTTTTGAACATCTGATTTTTCCTTTGATGAGGTACACCGTTTAGCTCCAGGTGCACACCTGATAACTAAGCATTTTATTTTCTTTAAGAAGTACACACTTATTCATTAGATTTAGAAAATTTCAATTTGAAACTAAGCACCCTTCACTCATGTGCACACTTTGAATGTAACTTAGATTTCAATTATCCCCCTCATAGGTGCATGCACCTCAGGTTCCCACTTGCACTTTTGAATGTAATTTAGATTTCAATTTCCCCCCTCACAAGTGCACACACCTCACACTCCCATGTGCACTTGATAATAGAATTTAGATTTCAAATTTCCCCCCTCAAAGGTGCACATTGTAAGAACCCTGTCTAAATCTGTCCTGAAAATAACCCTGCTGTCCTGAATTTGCTGATTTGTTTTCCTTGCAATTTACTTAGGGTTTTCACATTTTGTTTTACTTTTCACCAATATGTTTGAAATGTTCTGTAGATGGAAAGGTTGCAATATGACAATGAAATAACACCAAATGATAACTGAAAATGAAATAACCAACTCACTTATACAACCAAATACCAACACAAAACATAATAAAACATACCCGGATAGAAGATTTGGCTTCTTTATTGAATAGTAGTTGGTTGATTACAAAGTAAGGGTCTGATATAAAAATCAGACTTGCATATGAATGCAAATAGTGTCCAAATATGACCAATCACATGTACAAATGAATCTCCAATGATGCAACAATATATGCCAACTTGCTGATGATGAATGCTGATGGAAATCTAAGCCAAATGCCAATCCTTTGAAGTCTAATTTTAACCCTGTAGCTGCTGATATGTAATCAGATGTCAAAACCCTAGCTGAAACATACCAAAACACCTCCAAAGTGCAACCGCTATGTCTAGGAGTGAGGCGATTATGCCCAATATGCAAAATATGCCCTTATATCATCAAAACATGCCATAATATCATCCGATCTACAACTAATATGAATTTCCAGACTACTATCATAAAAATCAGAATATGTGTAAGTGATGAAAATCACCCAAAATGCCTTCCCAAGCCAAGTGCTCCACCTAGAAATCCTCTCCAAGTGTTTATTGATGAAAATATGCCCAAATATGTACCAAATCTGAATGTCAACCTTCAAACCCTAGCTGATTGCAAACATCCTCTTCAAACCCTAGCTGATTGAAGCTTGAATTCATCCAATAACTTGCAAATAAGCTCAACAATGAATTCTAAGTGAATTCATCTCCCATAGTGAATTGGGTTTTCATCCAAATCACTTTTATCCAAGGGTTTTGGTCCTTAGATACCGCTGAAACTCTGTTACAACCAAGAGAAACTCTCCAAAACATGCAAAAGACAAATGGTCAATGATATGATAATGATATCAATTGATGTACTTTTATCCTCCTCAAGTTGGGCGACCCAATAAACCAATATTTTATTATTTTTCAAGTCCACCGCCATAATAAAATATCATTATTTATTTTCTTTTAATTTTATTTTCTTTTTCTCCAATTTGGACGTCCCACATGAATAATAATAAAATAATATTATTTTATTATTTTTTCTTTTTTCTCCCTTGAGCGGCCACCTTTGGCTTAATAAAATAATATTTTAAATAATAAAATATTATTTATTGTCTTTTGCCATCCTCATTTTTTCCTCATTTTTTTTGTTTTTCCTCATGAGCGCCAATTTAGTGGAAAATGATATAAAATTTTAATATTAAAATATTATATTTTAATTTTAACTCCAATCTTCATTTTTTCCACCTTTAAGTTATTTTCTCTTTTCCCACCTGGGTCGTTTTTCCTCTTGGCATAATATTTTAATATTTTTGGCTTTTCTAAAAATAATATAAAAATACCAAAAGCCAAAATATAACTTCATTTCGTCATAGAAAAATAGTTGGAGCCATAAAATTCAACATTCCATTCTCCAAGCCTCAACAACATTCGTTTTTCCAACCTTGCTCAAAAAGGGGACATTACAAATCCTTCCACCCCCAGATTGCTTGCCCTCAAGCAATCACATGTGAATGGCTAATTACTTTAGTCTTTCACAATATACCAGAATCCCATATCCTTCTTGTATCACCATACATGCTCAACAAGAAATGAGGAACATCTCTCATCATCATAACATCCATCATACTCACACATACTACCCCAAAGCTGCTGGCGTGAAAGATGAAAATCTGATTTAAACTCATCTTGGGACCGCTTCTGCTGTCATAAACTAATGCAAATTCATCATTACTCAACCTCCAAGTGTTGTAGTGACAATCCCATGCACACAAATCCCTTGGTTCATACCAAACCCAAACAAGTACAAGTGACTCCCTTTGTTGCCTTGCATGATCTAGTTGATTGCAACGTTCCTTGACGTCTTGTAGTGTTGTCTTTCTTGGGTAGTCAACAACTTTGTCTTCCTAGCTTTTTGTACCCATCCATCACACATGTCTTGAGTCTTCTTGACGTCCTCCATGGTATGATGTACGAAATCAAAATCGTTGTGGCTTGAATCTTCAACATACTCTTCATGCTTAACACCCAAAACTTGAGTGCCATCATTAGGAAACTCTTCCACCTCATTTTCCTCATGTGAAGTGGATGCTATCTCATAATTATGTGAGGAAACAGGACTGCTGTCACAAAACAGAAAATCAGACCTATTGTCATACCTTTGTGTGATGTCCTCTAAATCCTCAAACACTGCCTTTGTCGAATGCTCTTCCACAAGTGCAGATCCAAAAAGTGTTGATTTGTTCAATTCCATGTACTCCTTGCTTGTGGATGCATGACGTGAATCTTCTTTGCCCAACTGGTTTTTGCTTTTCTTTTCTTCTTCGTGTTGTGCAAGTAACTCAATAGCTGTCATGAAGCGTTGTTGGGTTGCCATGAAGCGTTGTTGGGCTGCCATGAAGCGTTGTTGACTCTTGACCAAATTATTCATACCATTCATAAACTCTTTCATATGTCGATTCATACCATTCATAAACTTTTTCATATGTCGATCATTTCTTTGTGGACTCATACTATTCCTTCTATCACCCATTGTGCTAACTGTTTCAAAACCTGTTTGTCTTACAACTTGATTTCCAAACTGAATTCTACCCTCTAGACTGGCAAGATCCAAGCTCTGATACCACTGTAAGAACCCTGTCTAAATTTATCTTGAAAATAACCCTGCTGTCCTGAATTTGCTGATTTGTTTTCCTTGCAATTTACTTAGGGTTTTCAAGTTCTGTTTTCACCAATATGTTTGAAATGTTTTGTAGATGGAAAGGTTGCAATATGACAATGAAATAACACCAAACGATGACTGAAAATGCAATAACCAACTCACTTATACAACCAAATATCAACACAAAACATAATAGAACATACCCAGATAGAAGATTTGGCTTCCTCATTGAATAGTAGTTTACTGATTACAAAGTAAAGGTCTGATATAAAAATCAGACTTGCATATGAATGCAAATAGTGTCCAAATATGACCAATCACATGTACAAATGAATCTCCAATGATGCAACAATATATGCCAACTTGCTGATGATGAATGCTAATGGAAATCTAAGCCAAATGCCAATCCTTTGAAGTCTGATTTTAACCCTGTAGCTGCTGATATGTAATCAGATGTCAAAACCCTAGCTGAAACATGTCAAAAACACCTCCAAAGTGCAACCGCTATGTCGAGGAGTGAGGCGATTATGCCCAATATGCAAAATATGCCCTTATATCATCAAAACATGCCTTAATATCATCCGATCTGCAACTGATATGAATTTCTAGACTGCTGTCATAAAAATCAGAATATGTGCAAGTGATGAAAATCACCCAAAATGCCTTCCCAAGCCAAGCGCTCCACCTAGAAATCCTCTCCAAGTGTTTATTGATGAAAATATGCCAAAATATGTACCAAATCTGAATGTCAACCTTCAAACCCTAATTGATTGCAAACATCCTCTTCAAACCCTAGTTGATTGAAGCTTGAATTCATCCAATAACCTGCAAATAAGCTCAATAATTAATTCTAAGTGAATTCATCTCCCATAGTGAATTGGGTTTTCGTCCAAATCACTTTTATTCAAAGGTTTTCGTCCTTAGATACCACTAAAACTCTATTACAGCCAAGAGAAACTCTCCAAAACATGCAAAAGCCAAATGATCAATGATATGATAATGATATCAACAGGGTTCCACGGGGACGTGTCCCCGACTATTCTAGCCCCGTCCCCATCCACGGTGGTGTTTCAGGGACGGGGGGAAGGTAGGGGACGTCCCCTTGGCGTCCCCTGCAAATCGAAATGCAGAGAAATGTTTCCTAAATGCACAGAAATAAAAGGGGACGGCAAAAATTTTTTGGGGACGCCTAGCCGTCCCCGGGACGGCCGGGAACGTCCCTCGATCATCCCGGGGACAGCCAGACGTCCCTGACGGAAAAGGCAAAAAATACATGTCAAAAAACAAAATTTTAAACGGCGCATGTAATAATTAATAGGGGTGTGGGGTCCACATATCCTCCCACGCCCCTTTCAAACCCTAAGTCAAACAAAAACATAAAAGTTAAAACATATTTCATATTCAACCGCAGCCTACATTTGCGTGAGTTGGAGCGACCAAAGCAGGTGACCTTTGCTATCGCCACTTGGAGGGAAGGAAGTTCAGCTGTTGCAATAAGCCAATAACAGAGGCATACTGGAATCTGAATAGGTATGGTAATGGATTTTTAATTTTTTTGAGTTTTTTTGGTTTTTTATTGTCTGATTTTTCATTTCTAAGTTATAAATTTATAATTAGTTGTAAATTTTTTTATTTCAGTTCTTAATTCACTCATTGCTAGCCTCAAAGCCAATTGTGAAACATAACAAAAAATCAAAATGAGCAGCAGTGAGGAAAATTTGAATGAAGTGAGCAGTGAAGAAGAAGTTGAAGTTCAAATGATATGTTTTGAATCCCAAAACACACTTGCACGTTCTATGAGAAGTGGAACTCCAAAAGACCGTTTTAAATGCCCTTCATCCTCTCTTCAAAAATATGCAAAAGGACCCTTCAACCCCAAAAAACCCTTGCTTCAATTTGCCACCAATTTGACTGGTACTAAGGCTAAAAATTCAGGGGGCAACAAGCATTGGATGTGCCATATTTGCAATACTGATTATCATGGGAGCTATAGCAGGGTTGAACATCATTTACTGGGTGAGAGTGGCCATGGGATTAGAGTTTGTGCAGATATAGCATTGGAAGAACAAGTTGAAATGCTAAAGTTGGTAGGGGATAGTGAGGAAAAACATGCAACTACTACTACTAAGAGGAAGTGTTCATTGCAATCTATTGATGAACATTCCAATCTATCAGTTGGACTTAGACAGCATTGTGATAGAGGCAAGAGGAAGGCCACTTCTACCACAAGTGAAAAAAATATAGTGATAGGGATGATGAATGTGCAAAAGCGTGAGCAAGCTGATGATTCAATGGCAAAGTGTTTTTATGCCCATGCCATCCCTTTTCATTTGGTAAGGTCTCCTTATTTCAAAAACATGATGAAAGATGCAATAACAGTTGGATCCTTTTATGTTCCTCCTAGAGAACATAGATTGCGTACCTCCCTCCTTGACAAAAAAATTCAAAGGTGAACATAGTAATGGAGGAGATGAGACAAACATGGATTAGGACTGGTTGTTCCATTGTGATGGATGGATGGACTGATATTCGACATCGACCGCTCATTAATATTATTGTTACATGTCCTGCTAGTTCATACTTTCTTAGAGCGATTGATTGCCCTAGGAAACGTAAGGATGCTGATTTCCAGTTTGCCCTTTTGAAGAAGGCCATAGAGGAGGTTGGGTCGTCTAATGTTGTGCAAGTTGTGACAGATTTAGCTCGTGTTTCTAAGTTGGTTGGATTGATGGTTGAGAGTGCTTACAAACACATTTTTTGGACTCCATGTTGTGTACATGCTTTGAATAATGCTTTGAAAGACATTGGCAAAATAGAATGGGTGAAGGTAGCAGTGGCCGAACCTAGAGAAATACACATGTTTGTATGCAATCATCAAACTTCACTTGCATTATTCCGATCCTATTCAAAGAAAGAATTCCTCAAACCAGTTGAGACTAGATATGCTAGCTATTTTATTTTACTGGAGAGGACGCTGGAGGTGCAAGATGCTCTACAATCCATGGTGGTTTGTCGAGAGTGGAAAAGTGGGCTCCATCAAATACAAAAGAAGGAAAGAAGGTGAGAGACATGATGCTTAATGAGAATTGGTGGTCCAATATCAAGTAAGAAATTTTTACTTCATATTTTTGAGTTTCTAACTTTCTACTTTGCTTTTTCTTTAAATTATTAGTATTACTATTACTTAGTTACTATATTACTAGTGTTAAATTCAAATTGTTAATGTCTTACATTTTTTAAATGTTGTTTGCAGATATATTTGCTCTATCATATCACCTGTTGTGGGGGTGATCAGGTATGCAGATAGAGACTCTCATAGCCTTGGAGAGATTTATGAGACATTTGATAGCATGCTTGATCAAATGTGGCAAGCAATTCGTGACAAGGATCCTGAATTACAATTCTATGAGCAGCATATCGGGCCTATTGTCACAAAGAGGTGGAACACAATGAACAGCCCTCTTCATATGGCTGCCTATGCTCTTAATCCAAAGTGGTATGCACCTAGACCTGGTCGAATGCTTCCATCTGAGGATGATGAGGTAATGGAGGGGCTTATGGCAGCCCTTCGTAAGATGTATGGCACTAAGGAGGCAACCATACTTCGAGAGCAGTGGCTTCAGTTTTCCGATCTTCAGGGTCCTACATTTAGCAAACTGGAGGCTAGTACGGATAGGGCCACTATTGCACAAAAAAAACCCCATTGGATGGTTGAAATTTCATGGGAAGGACACACCAGAGTTGAAGCAACTTGCTATTCGTTTACTCTCACAGATTGCTAGTTCCTCTGCTGCAGAGAGGAATTGGTCCACCTATGGCTTCATCCACTCGATCAAGAGGAATAGGCTTACCTCGAAATGAGCAAAAAAACTAGTTGCAGTTCATAGTGTCTTGAGACTTCAGGATTGGCAGACTACTGAGTATCAACAGACTCCAGCAGCACGTTGGGATGTTGATCCTGAAGATGTTAGGCAAATTGACGAGGAGGAGGTGCAACCAGGAATGGTTGGAGTTCCATTGGATGATCCACTTCAGGCAGAGAGTGATAGTGACACAGATAGTTCTTTTGATATTGATAGCCCGAATGAGGCATAGATATTAGATTGTTATATTTTGAAGTTTGAGACTTTGGGTTTAAGTTTAACAGTTAACTTTAATTTTAGAATTTGAACAACAAAATGCTTTAATATTGTTGTTTTAATATTGTTGTTATGAATCTTCAATCTCATGATTATCATTAATTCTATTGTTGTTTAGATTGCTGTTATACTAGTGTTTAATCATTAATGTTCATTGTTTATTGTTTAAACTTTATAGTTATACTGCTGTTTGTAATGTCCCCTTTTCACAAGCCAAAATTTCACAACCTTGAACACAATTTCAACTTGCAAAAAGAATACATTAGAATCCAATTCTCCTTTTTTAATCATAATAAACCATAAGAAATCTTAATTCAAACTTTATAAACATAAACCATATGTATTATACTTTCACTATAACTATTACACATATCCATTGAGAGAGTTATACTTAGGTCTACATGTCCATCAATTCACTTTCCCACGAGAGAGGGCCTATAGGAGGTACAATCATGGGGTCCATATTTCATTCCTTTGTTTGGAGACCAATCCAAATCAAAGGCCCATCCCTTGCCTCATGGGGTTCTCTTGACCAACATTAGACAAGGGCCTATCCATTGTCCCATGGGGTCCCTTTGACAAACATGAGACAATGGGAAACTTATCCCCGTGGGGTCCTATAGACCAACATTGAGATAAGGCCTATTGGGTCTTTAGCCCGGAAGGTTCTCTTGACCAACTTAGGCATCAACCAAAATACCATGTTGCATTGTCTCCTTTCCTTTGTCTCGATCCTTGGAATATTGATTGATGGGCCATGAGCCTCTATTTCTTATCTCTTCTTTATTATTAACTTATCATATTTCTTTCCTAAACTCATATAATATAATCATTTAACCTTCTATTCTAGATCATCTTGATAATGCACTTGAAGGTTCTATAATAATTACATGATCCAACTATATTGGCTGCTATTCTACTCCATATAATGCAATGCATTCTATAAACAACTCAGATCTTATCTATGATAATTTCATGCTATTACTAACAGCTATCGGTCTGGTTTCATTATGCATCAAATATTGGTTATTACATATCATATCTATTAAAGGAAGAACCACTTATCTATACTCATTCTAGTGATAAATGCATGAAGCAGTATATTGTAACAGCAATACAACAAGATGTCATACCTTGAACCAACTATGCAGATATAAAATTGGAATGCTAGAATGATGGTAATGATCTGCTATTGATATTCCCTTAGGATTCGTCCTTGTGACTGCTGTGAAGAATGGTGGAGACTTACTATATATGATTTGGTAGATGTTTTTCCTGCTGCTCCCCGAATGATCGATTCGTACTATCTCACTTCCTTTACATATCTTATGTCTCTCTTGTAAAGAGACGTCCTTTATGAACGGAGGCACCTTTCTATAAAAACTCATGGTTCTCTTTATTTTTTTAATATGACAATCGCTTCTATTATAATCTGATCGCTATTAGTGATCTGACGACCTCTTTTCTTGGATTTTGGTGCTGCCTTGTAGTCAGCTAGGAATTAGAGCATTTTGGTTAGTTTATTATATCTCATTTATAATATCTCAGATTTAATATTTAAATATTAATATCACTAATATTTCATTTTCATATTTATATATTATATATTATATAAGTTATATTTATTTATATAATATATATTATATCATAATCAAAATTGATAATATTAGCATATATCTATTATATTATCTAATATTGTTGTATATTAATAATATTACATGCATGGTTATTATCAAAGTGATTTCTCGTCTATCATGATGTTTAAATCTTAAATTTAAACAATGTCTTAATATCGGAACATGACACTGTTATACTACTTTATTGAAGTTTATACCACTGTTACACTACTGTTGTCATGATTTATTCACATATTGATATTGTTGTTAACTTGTTATCAGTTATTGACATATATGATATCTCTATTTCTTTTTGTCTCTATATAACATATTGATATTTTGAAAAATTCATATATATATATATATATATATAAAAATTCATATATCGTCGTCCCCCCGCCGTCCCCAAAAATTGGCCCTCGGATTGCCATCCCCGAAATGTGTCCCCTGTCATCCCCGTCCTCGAAATGTGTCCCCTGCCGTCCTCGTCCCCGAAACGCCGTGGAACACAAGATATCAATTGATGTACTTTTATCCTCCTCAAGTTGGGCGACCCAATAAACCAATATTTTATTATTTTTCAAGTCCACCGCCATAATAAAATATTATTTATTTATTTAATTTTAATTTTATTTTCTTTTTCTCCAATTTGGACGTCCCACATGAATAATAATAAAATAATATTATTTTATTAATTTTTTCTTTTTTCTCCCTTGAGCGGCCACCTTTGGCTTAATAAAATAATATTTTAAATAATAAAATATTATTTATCGTCTTTTGCCATCCTTTTTATTTTTTCCTTATTTTTTCTCTTTTTCCTCATAAGCGTTTAGTGGAAAATGATATAATATTTTAATATTAAAATATTATATTTTAATTTTCACTCCAATCTTCATTTTCTCCACCTTTAAGTTATTTTCTCTTTTCCCACCTGGGTCGTTTTTCTTCTTGGCATAATATTTTAATATTTTTGGCTTTTCTAAAAATAATATAAAAATACCAAAAGCCAAAATATAACTTCATTTCATCATAGAAAAATAGTTGAAGCCATAAAATTCAACATTCCATTCTCCAAGCCTCAACAACATTCATTTTTCCAACCTTGTTCAAAAAGGGGACATTACACACGCTCTCACACACACCTGACAATCAAAACTGGAACTTTGGACTTCACCTTTATTGGGTGTGCCCTTCTACTCCTCCAAGTGCACACTTCAACACCATACTTAGCCAATTTTTTATTCAAACACCTCCTCAAAGGTGCACCCTTGACATCATGTGTTAGCTATTTTCTCTAACTTTTGAACACAACTTCAACTTCTCCTCATAGAGGCATGCACCTCAAAATGGAAACTCTAGACTTGAATTTGGTTGAGTCTTCCCTTCGTAAGGGTGTGGGCTATTATATATCAATGCTCAAAGTTTTCAACTCTCCCATATCAAATGCATGCTAATCATCGGACTTAACAAATCACTCTAACAACAACCTCTCTTTCTTCACCAACATGGCTGACTTCAAGAGATTTGTTCCATGATCCTACAAACATTCAAAAAAGAGCCACAAAGACAACAAGACAAAACAAATTGGACAAGACATGATCATGACCTGCACTTGGGAAAACAATACACTTTAGCTTTAAACATGACACAATACAAAATTTTCGTATGGGTACAACATGTAGCAACAACACCCCCTAATGATTTAACAACAAACTTACCAAAAAGAATATCATGGGGATGCAAACCCTTCCAAATCTTGTTATTTCTTGGAACAATTAATGAGATGTTATTTCAAATTAGAACCCTCCAAGGCTTAGATCTCTCTAATGATTTTACGATCCACTAACTACTGGGGTAATGCCTTGAAGTTTCAAGTCTTTTTGGCCCAACCCCCCCTTTTCGTTTGATTAAATACCATTTCCAATTAAAAGCGTGCCTCTTTTTGTTACCTTTCCAATCTGACCATAGAAAGCCTTGGATTATCTTCTAGATTTTGTCAACTTGACAACTCCCAAAGAACCAAGTAGAAGCATAATAAATAATAAAAGAGGGGAGAACTTTGTGACAAACTTGTACTCTTCTAGGTAATGAAAGAAAGTGCACCTGCCATTTCTTTCTTTTTTTCAATTTTTTGGAAAATCCATTTCCACATATCTTTAAGGGAGAGATCAAAAACAAAAGGGATCCCCAAATATCTTACAACCTTATTTGAACCACCCCAATCCCAACCCCATTTGTCAAACTATTTAGGAGGAGAATCCTTCCAACTAATATAATGGATTTACTCATAGAAATCTTTGATCCTAAGGCATTGCAATATTTATCAAGCCTATTGATTACATTACCAAAATTCTCCTCCTCTAATTTAGGAAACGATGTATCATCTACAAAGTGAATGTTAATTAATTCTCTATCATTACGGAGAGATATACCTTTGACAAGTGGGCCTAAAGAGGTCTCTCTTAATAAGTAATGCAATGCCTCAAAAGCAATGACAAATAGAGCAAGGGCCAATAAACACACTTGTCTTATGGACCTCTCAATGGCAAAGGGTTCTATTAGCTCTCCATTGATTTCGATTTGAGCATAAGCATCCTTAAAGAGCATTTCCACTATACTACAAAAAATTTCAGTAAAGCCTAAAGCTTTCATTACCATGAGAATAAAAGGCCACTCAATCCTATCACATACTTTTTGAAAATCCAGAAGGATCATGCATACATCTTGATTTGTACACCTTGACCAATCTAATCCTTCCCAGCTAGTCACAAGATTTTCTAAGATATATCTATCTTTAACAAACATTGTTCGGGTTGGAGGGATTATCTTAGGGAGGATAGCGAAGAGCCACATTGCTAGTAGTTTAGCCAAAATCTTATATGAGACATTGAGAAGGGTAATAGGCCTCCAGTTCTTGATAAGAGTTTTGTTCCCATCCTTAGGAATCAATTTTGTGTCATGTCCCCTTTTTGAGCAATCAAAATAATTTAATATTAAGTTGCTTGAAATAACTTTATTTTACAAATAAAGTGCAACTAATATTTCATTATTAAATTAAAAAGCTCCTCAAAGTAATATTGTAAAGTGATTATGTAAAAAAGTGTAATGTTCCGTTTTCTAGCTTGATCTTTTACAGTTGACCGTTGGCATATTCCGGAGACCCATAGGCTACTTGGAGGTTGAAATTGGGGTTTAATGTTTTGGTGGTTGCTTTTGTTCGTGGATTGTGGTTTGGTTGGCGGTTTCTTTCCGGGTTTGTTCTCCTTAGTCCCTGTTGGTTACGGTTGTTTTTAGTAAGTTCAGGATTGGCACCAAAACGGGATCTTGAGAGTGGGGTTGGATTCGTCTTGTCAAGACCTTTCCAACGAGCTATAGATCATTGAATTCCGACTTCATCTTGGCCTCCGTTTTAAAGTCCGTAAATTAAACATTATTATTTAATATTAATGTTGTTTTAAAAGAGGGGACTTTAAGGGTGAGGTTGAAAAAGAGGATTATATTATTTTTCCTCTCATGTTTTATCCCATATGCAAGAGGATTTTAGAGACTCCCAGTCGGAAAAGTATAAAAGGAGGAAGAGTGCTCTCATTTCGGCATCCGAAATCTTGATAATGTTATGCTGCCGGATTGGCCTTGGGATTGCTTCGAGGAATGTATGCCTCCTAGCTTGGCATTGCTTCTCGCTTGAAAGATAGCGACTAGTGGTGAAATAGTCTAGTTTGTGAGTTTACATTGGGATTTGTGCATTGTAATCAGCTTTTGGCTTTAGTTCAGTTTTGCATATTAGAGTTTTTTCCAGCATTGCATTTTTAGCTACAGCAGATTTGTGTTTTATTCATAAGTCAAAAAACAACAAAAATATTGTTCTGGGTATTCTCTTATTCTCATTGTCTGGTCAAGGCGTCACTTTCCTCCAGTTTGCAGATTTTTTTGAGATAGCTGTGATTTTTTAAAGGCAGATCGCCCTTTCTTGAAGGCCGTACCATCTGCTGGTGCATTGGAATCTGTGCATAAATAATACATGGCATTTTGATCTGTTTTCAGTGTTCTATCCTAAGCATCATCATTCTTAGGGAATATTGCATTTTGTTGCAAGTCAGTTGGATAAGTTATGAGGGAGATATGAGCATATGAGTAAATTCATAGGTTGCTGGTTTTAATTTAAAGGCGAATGAGCTTCATTTTGTAAACTGGCAGTAGTACTGGCAGTAATTCTCAATCTTGTTCAATTCTGATTTGGAATGCTTAACTCTACTTCCAGTATTTACTTTTGTATTTACTTTACCTCCGCCCTATGGTAGCTACTTTCCCATTCCGGGATAGAAAGCACTTCTGGGTGTTGAGTACTTTCAGCATTATAGTTATTTCTTTCAAGCATTGTAATTTGTAATACTCCGCCATATGGTCGCCTCAACTCCATATTGGATTGGGTAGCACATACTTGGTGTCGAGTTCTCTTTCAGTACTTAGTGTAGAAGAACCTCTGACCATATGCTCGCCATCATTGGCGCCATTCTTGGTTAGAGTTATTGCATAAGCATTTTGATTAAGATCCTCTGACCAATGCTCACACCTTGCCCACATCGGGATCCTGGTGTACATTCTGGTTAGAGTTGCTTCAGCAACGTTTTGGTTTAGCTGCTAACCTTAACGGGTGCATTGGTTTGTAATTTGTAATTTGAAAAAACAAAAAAATTGGCTCGGAATATTTCAAAAAGACACTTTATGGTTTGAGCGGGAAAATAAAAGAAAATAAAACATTTTTCCCCGAAAAGTTATAAAAAGATGTTTTGGAGGAAAAGTGATTCATACTCGACATTTTCATGGAAACCCTATTGGGAGCTTGAGCAGTTTGTTCAGCTATTCACCCTAGGACGAAAACCCTAAGTGAATATTGGCTTCGGGGATGGAAATCTCCCTAGCCAATCCTTCGTGAATTGGTGTGCAAATCAATTGGAGATTGAAGAAGATTGTGTTGAAGGGTTTATATCATCTTCAAGTTTGAGTTTTAGTATTTGGCTGAGTTACATATTGTGGATTTATCGATAATATTTGGGTAGCAAATCATTTGTTTGTGAAGAGCAGTTTGTTGAAAATCATTCCATGTTATTTGAATCACAGCTTGTCGTACCCTTTTGCAAGTGGTATTATATTTGGAATAGAAAAAACCGTACCAAAAAAATGGTACGATAGTGGGGAAAGTATTAATAAAAGGAACCATCTTTGTCGTACCATATTCTAGATTTAAAATCTGCCGTACAGGGAAATTAAGAAGGTAATACTTGAGTTTGGGTGTGCATAAGATTTCAAAATGAAATGGTGGGAATAAGAAGGAAGCGCTAGATGATGGATTTGTGGGACCTACAAAGTCAGACAAAGTCAGCTGCTACCTTTTTGAAGACTTTGGGATTAATTAATTTCTTCCACCACTTTCCTTAGGGAGCTGTGTTTGTGGAGATCGCAGCCTTGTTGAATTCTTCCTATGTGCCATACAATATAGAGAAGGGCTGAGATAATATTAAATCAGATATTAATTCCAATTTCTGTATGTTCCCTCATATTCTCCAGCAGCAACTATGGCATCTAATTAAGGTTAGCATACTACTATATTGATCAAATGTATGGATAAATGTTTCCAGTGCTGAAATAGTGAATTGACTCAGAAATTTCTGAATATTATAATAGCTGATTTTATAGTAAAATAATTTTTTTATTCCTATATTGATCTTGTGAACACAATATCAGCTGGTACATTTTATTCCTACTATCATTTTATTCAAACACTTGTGAACACTCAACATTGGTTGAAATACACATAAACTCAGCTTTCTGCCAAGTGTTTGACGAAATGTTTGTGAGCTTGCATTGTCAAAAATTCCAAGTTTGATCAAATATTTTGATAGATACATACAACTGCATGATTTAATTAATGATATTTGCAAGAAATTAGAAAATATTCCATTCGGGATATTACATTTTGTAACCCTCTTATTAATTTATTTTCCTACATACCCCTTCTCAAGAGCTTTCTTATATACTTCCACTAAATCAGAAACAATCCAATCAAGATTAGACTTATAAAACTCAATAAGCAGACCATCAACACCAAGAGATTTCCCATTTTTAAAAGAATTAATGACCCTACAATGCTCATCCACAGTAATATCCTTCTCAAGATCACTGGCATCCTCCCTACTCAATTTCTTAGGAATGATTTTCAAACAAAATTGTCTAGTCTCCTCACATTATCTATTGTTACACTCAAAGGAAAATAAATCTTTACAGAAGCACCAAAAAGCCTCCTTTATCTCATCAGGATTGTTGGATAGACCACCCCCAATCTCAATAGGTCCAACAATCTTTCTAGCAAATTTTTTTTTTTAAATATTGAAGAAATATTTAATGCCTTTATCACCCCCCTTTAACGAGTTCATTTGGGCTCTAACCTGGCCACCCTGAGCAATAACATTGTGAAGGCATCTCAACTTATGTTTAGTGACTATCAATTCATGTTGTAAGGGAGGATCTTTAGGATCCTTTTGTAAAACTGTTGTTACCCCTACAAAACTTTGCCTATAATCAATTCTTTCTTGTCATGTTATCAATGTTAACCAAATTGCTCCCTTGTCAAGTTGCAAAATGGTTTTGTCTTGGTCTAGGTTTTCAACTAACATTCTTGCAGACTGTTTGAGGTTACACCATGCCAAGCATTTTTATTGCAACAGAATTAAACCGAGGCAGCACAAAGCCAGCAATGACTTATATTATTCTCAACACCATGAAGCATTTTCTAGTATGGGGGAGGAATGGCTAGTACAAGAAACTAAACTATTTCAGGCTTTTCACCCTTGACCCTCTTTCCCAATTCACAAAGCTTATGGTGTGTATTGAACTTTTTAAATCACCCACTCACCCCATGATGGGATGAAAGTGGAATAATTGCTCAAACCAAACAGCATGCAGTTAGTATTTAATCTAAACATTTTTATTGCAACAAAATTAAACCAAAGCAATACAAGGCGAGCAATGATTTATATTATTCTCAACACCATGAAGCATTTGCTAGTATTGTGGAGGAATAGCTAGTGCAAGAAACTAAACTATTTCAAGCTTTTCACCCTCGAGCCTCTTTCCCAATTCACAAAGCTTGTGGTGTGTTGAACTTTTTTAATCACCCACTCAACCCATGTTGGGATGAAGCATAAACAGAGAGATGAAGATGTTTAAGTCTCATATTTGAAATCATCAAGGTTAGCAAACTCCTCTAGCATTTCCTTCAAGTGGCGATATCGACACAAGGCAGTATTCAAGGATAAGTCTCAAAAGAGCACACTTTACAAGTGGCAAGGCCAACTAAGAATTTTGTCATGCATAATTGAAAGGTGGCAGAGTCAAGTACAAAACATGCCAATGTTTGAAAGAGTTGGCAAAGGCAGGTGGAAATTCTGCCAAGGAAGTGAAAGTTAAGTGTAATGACAATGTGCCACACTGTTACAGTGGCTAAGCTAGTCTAAAAATGCAATTAGGGTGGCAGTATGAGTAAAGCGCGAAGGAGAGAATGTCAAGGTTGGGCGCTAAAATCAGAGGGATTTGCCAATCCAAAATGACAATAAAAAGATTGTAAAGAGAAGGAAATCATGCCAAGGAGGAGATGCATCAAACTTAAGTGAACACTGCAGTTTTTAAGTGGCTATGCCAATCTAAAACTCCGCCAAAATGGGCAATGTCCTTAGTGAATCATGCTAGCTTCAATAAGGAGCAAACAAAGATGAATACTGCCAAATACAAGTGGCAATGCCAACAAAAAGATGCGACAAAAGAAGTGACAAAGAAGTCAGAAAACCGCGACAGGTGTGGCAAGTTACTTATGAAACCGCACTAGCTTTAAAAAGGGAATAAGATAAGTGAAAATCACCATTTTTGAGTAGCATTGCCAATAGAAAAATGCGACTTTTGAGGGCTAACGACAACGAAAATTGCAACTTAAGTGGGAAAATGGCGATGAAATCGCAACTAGCAAACAAAGTGGAAATACAAAAAGTAAGTCGCACTTTTTGGGTGATGAAGCCATAGTAAAATTGCGATAGAAAAATTCAAGTCATCCAAAGTCCAAATTAGTGCCTAGTTTGGAATTAAAGCAAAAGAAAACACTTAAAAGATGATGCCACCTTATCTCAATCAACCTATATGGAGAAGAAAGCAAATTTAAAGCAAAGGGAGGCCTGTTTTTAGGCTATTTGAATGATTTATTTCCTCTTTATAATGGATTGGGATTATGATTGCTTTATAGTGAGGCTTTATTGAACATTTTATTATTATTTTTCCTTTAAAGCTTCTCCTAGTGAGCTTATAAATAAGTTCTTTGAGCACATAGATTGTAATGAGAGTTTTTCCGAGACTTATGTTGCAAAATTTTTCATTCAAGCTAAGAAGTTAAATCATTGTGTTGTAGTTGTAATAGTTTGACAAGTTAGTAATAAAGAAGTTCCATGTTTAACTTTGCATAGCATTTGTCTTCTATCCTTCGAAGTAGCTTTGTATGCTTCTAAGTTATTGGCTCCTTTTCAATCTCATGCATCGTTCATTGCTGTTATTGATGTTGTTTTCTTCATTCAAATATATCCAATTGTTGATGCCAATCCATTGGTCTTTGTTTTAATTAATGGAAAGCATTTATTTGTGTTTAACCCATGTTATAGTTTAGATGCATAAACAAAAAAATCTTGTGGTGAGATAAGAACTTTGCAAGTCTTCTGCTCCAACCTCTAAGATCAAAAAAGATAGGTCTAGTTTGTTTGTCAATATTTTATTCTCATGCAACAGCCAAGATGATAAAATTGTATAGTGTGCATAAGCAACAAACTTGTTTATTGTTTAGATTTTAGGAGTGGACTAAATCAAGAAGCTTCCCCTACAAATTTGAAGAGAGGATTTCCTCACATACTGTTCCATTTTAAGTTATCTTGAAAAAGACAAATTAAAAAACTAACATTTTTTAGCACCAACCATGGGCACGATTTACTAAAGATTTTATCTCAGTCATTCAAGTTCTTGGAGCTCCTGTTTTGTAACTTAGTTTCAATTGATTTGAACAGGACCAAGAGGATCTAACAGAGCAATCATTCAACTGAGAAATGGATAATCATGGCAACAATGATGAAGTGCCACCTCTTCCCCTGCCTTGGGGAAACAATATTGGTCCTGTCGCATTCCAATCTGAATATCCTTTCCCTCAAGGATCCAAAAAGACTTTCCTAAGTTCCATGGTGATGACTCTAAACACTACTATGAACACATCTCAACTTTCACCATGGCTTGCAACATACTAGGTGTTTCTCACAAAGACATACCTATTCAGCTCTTTGTCAAAACTCTAGCTGACAGAGCAACAAAATGATTTCACCATCTCACTCTAGGTTACATCACCAGTTGGGCCCTCATGACAGAAAAATTTATAACTTGCTTCAAGCCAACTGGAGATGGACACTTCTTGTTCGTGTAGCTATCAAATTCAAAGAAAGACTACAATGACCCATGTGGGAATTTATTGCATGCTTCAACAGCGTCGTCAAGAGAATCGACACAACTTTGAGGCCTTCTCATATTCTTTTAAGTTTGTGTAGCTATCAAATTCAAAGAAAGACTACAATGAGCCCATGCGGGAATTTATTGCATGCCTCAACCGCCTTGTCAAGAGAATCAACACAACTTCGAGGCCTTCTTCTCAAACTCTCTTAAGTTGTTTCATCAACACACTACTCTCAAAGATTGTTTTTAAATCAAAACCTATGAGATCGATGAAATTAAAGAAGCTCAAGCCCGAGCAATCAAACTTGAAGACGACATGATTACCACAGGAGAAATAAAAAAGGATTCAATCTGTCCTCTAATCCAAAATACAGTTGATCCACTACTTCAAAGGATTCCAAACTATGTTCCACGGTGTTATGGGGACGGGGACGGGGGGACGGCAGGGGACGCATTTCGGGAACAGCAGTCCAAGGACCATTTTCTGGGCACGACGGGGGGACGGCAATATATACGAATTTTTCAAAATATATATATATATATATAAAGAGAGAGAGAGAGACTCAAATTTCTACAAGTTTATGGACAATAATATAAGACTATAAGTTGAATAACAACAATAAATATTAACAACAGCATAACAACAATAAAATTAGTCATGATAGCAAAATAATGGCAGTAACTTTAATCATGACAGTAGTATAACAGCAATATAATTTAATCATGACAGCAATATAACAACAATTTAATCATGACAGCAATATAACAGCAATTTAATCATGACAGTGGTATAACGGCAATATTTCATTGCCAGTTGTGAGTTTTTTTCTCTAAACACTATAAAATATATGTTTGATTTTGGGGACGGCGACGGGGATGAGGGGACAGGGACGGGGGTCTCAGGGCAGGGGACGCGTCCCCGTGGAACACAGGTTTCAAACGAGGTAACTCTTACGAAGTGCGTGTTTCCACAAAATGCTACCACTCAACTATATCAAGGTGTTGCACATAGAAATTTTGGTCCTTCCAATGGGTTGATTAGGCCCAAATTGCCTTCTCCACCTGAATGGCTTGCATTGGAAGCTCCCCTTAGCAAGAACACAAGTACTATTCTTTCGATTATACCAGTGATCATGAAGTAGATGTCTAGAAACACATAGGATGTTGCAACTAATTTTTTGTCTGAAATAAACAATCAAGGTTTATCGGGAAACCAAAATCTTTCATCAAGAGAACTCAATGGCAACTCTACAATAAGCTTTATTCAAGAAGAATCTTTATATGATCAGCAATGTACTGATTTTCATAATCATTCTCTTGTTGTCCTCACTGTAATGTCCCCAATTTCGCAAGCATCAGAGTTTGGAGGATTAGCCTATCATTTGACCCTCGTAGGCTGAGGCAGTGGTTAGAGGGTCCCTTTTGGCAAAGATCAGTGTGTTATTTCTCTCAGAGCTCAGTTTATGTTCAAGTTTGGCCTTCGTTGGATTCTGTTTGGCTAAGTTACTATTTCAGGAAGTCAGGGTTTCTATATATAGCAGGGCACCTGGACAGGTCTTGATTGCAGTGTCGATCCCTTACTCAATTGGTTTGATCAAATAATGAGGGATTTACTATTTATAGTGAATCAGTGATTGATAGTGAGGGACCCGTGCTATTTTTGGTAAGGCGGTTGGATACACAGAGGGTATCATGGCGAACCTCCTTGTTTAGACGGAATTGGAAAATCATAAGTATTTAAGGAGTTATTAATTTTTAAAGTGGCCTAAATGATATTTAATTAAAAAAGGTTTATTATAAAGTTAAATTAAAAAGTAAAGTGTACTTTATAATCAATGGGGCCATGACCCTTAATTAAAAACAACTTAAAGTACATTTATATTTATTGAGTTGAGCGCCCATGTATAAGGAGATAATATAAAGTTTTTATTAAAAACCTAAAAGTGGATTTAAATGCTATTAAGGAGATTGAGGTTATAAAAGGACTCAAAAAGCAAATGCTTTTTCATTCTTGATGTTATTTGACTTGTGCTTTTTGATATGAGAGCTGAGTGTAGAAACACACAAGGGTTTCAGACCATTTTCTGCATGAAGAACAAAAACTCTTCAATGTATTTGCAATTTTGAGGCTGTAAAAAATCAGCTGAATCATTGCCAGAGGGTGGGCTTCATTCAAAGGTCCAATTTGTGCTTATTGGAGAAGTTTCTGATAGGGTTTGAATATTGTTTTTGAATGTGCTTACCTCTGCCCTAGTTGGGAGGTTCGTGGTCATTTCTGTAGAAGGTTGTTGCTGATCAGGACTGCCATATATCATTCATAGCTCAAAAAAGGGTTCGCTACCATATTGAAGACATTATCATCATTACTTCAGTTGATGAGTGTCATCAGACCTGTCTACATTGCTATAACAGTGTTCATATTGTATTTGATCACCAATACCCTGGGCAGACCTGTAGCTGCCTATTTTGCCATTTGAGACATTCTTCCATCAGCATCTACGAGTGATTCCAAGGTGTAATGGAAGATAGTTTGAATCGGGTATGCTCTATTAACTGTGAAATTCATCTATATCTTTGGCAAGGGTTTCCTATTGTCATTTGAAGGGGTTTATTGTGTTGATATATTGTAATCAGGTTCCTCATGTTATTTGCTTCATGTATATGCATATAGAATAATGTTAATGGCTGCCATTTGTACTCAGATTTTAGGAGTTGCATAAAATTGTAAAGCCAAGAGTCTTGGCCATTCATATCAGCATTGTATTAGACAATATATCTCAATAAATGAGTGATAAGTTGCAGGCCATATATCTGATGTAATATGCATGTTTACATCCTTCATATTTAGCATATTAGTATGCATGCCAAGTGTTTGATAAAATACCAATTGGCTGTAGTGCACATTTTTCATGTAGAGATCATTTATATGCACTCAAAGACAAAAGAAAATTGCATTTACATTTTAGTTCTTTGCTTAGACATAGTAGTAATCATTTGCAAGCATTTCAATCACATTTGTCATCATTCCAAGCAAGTATAATCAAACTGAAACACAGTACCAGCAAGTATAGACATTGTATGCAAAAGTGTTTGACGATATTCCTTGAGCTCAAATTCAGCAAGTTGAGGTATAAATTGTCAAGGGATATTACACTCACTCAAGTCCAAAATTAGAAAAACAAAAAAGAAAGATTGGTGAAAGAAAAAAATAAAAGGAAAAGAGAAAATTCTTACAGATTCAATGCCATCTTCTTCTCAAACAAATGCAATCTTAGTTGAAGAAGCAGTGCCAAATTTTGATAACCTGGATTACATGAATAAGACCAAAGTGCAGATATCACAACTCGGATTCTTTCAGAATCAGCCTGAGTAGTTGGAAAGAATAGTCAACTATGTCAAGAAAGGGATTAAATAAGCTCATATTACACAAGCTTTAGTTGAATCATCTACTGGCTCTCAAAGCAAAGCAATGAAAGTTGAAAACAACCAAAGCCTTTCTATGTCTCTTTGTATATAGGAGGTTTCAAGTTGAATAACTGCATTCTGAATTTAGGAACATCAAATAATGTCATGCCCCTAATTATCATGAAAATTTTGGGCTTAACATGCATGAAAACTCAAGGCAAGTGTTAGTCTTTGGAATCTAAAGCAGTACCTCTTGAAGCATAATTCCAAGATGTTCAAGTAGCTCTAGCAGATTATCTAGAGAAGTGAACTGTAATGACAATATTGGTTGCGGACATTCCAGCCAGCTATGGGATGCTCTTAGGCAGATGTTTTTGCAAGAATTAGGGTGGAGAAATTCAGCTCGATTGGTTTTTTACTATGATTTCAATACAGGGAAAGCCTGTCCGCCTTGAATCAGCTCCCAAGTCTGAAACTATTGTTCAAAAATCAGAAGATTCAAAAGCCAATATTTTATTTGAAAGATCCAAAACTTGTATGACAATGATTGCTGAAGAAATTCAAAGTGTTGATGAGAGGGTAGAAACTAGCAAAAAAGTTGGTCCAATTGTTTCTAATGAGTCAAAAGACATTGACAGCACCATAGTTATAGACACAACAGATGAATTTTTCTCTACATTTGAAGGACTCTTTGCTGCACCTACACTGAAAAAACAGAAGAAAAAGAAAGGTTAAATGGAAAGGGAGATCTCTGATTTGAAGGTGATGCAGCTCTTGAAGCTTATATTATGTCAGAGCCATGTGTAAAATATTCATTGTCAAATCTGGATGTTTTCATGCGGCACCTTGAGAGCAGGTCATCCATTGAGGATACAGTTAACTTCCTATCATCCTCAATCCTTGCATCTCCAATGAGTATTAACTTAGAATCAACAATTGAGCATACCTGTAATGAAACAACTTGCAGAAGAGAAGAATATAATTAATAATAGTCAATATGCTGCAAATACTTGATAATAATAAGCCACTTCGAGGGGGGTCAAACCTCCACGAGTCTTCGACAAGAACAAAATTCACAATATGATGATTAACTACTGCTCACTACCTCTCATATATAGGCATCATTGGAATATTCTAGTGTCCTAATCCCAATGAGGTCGACTTAGCATACTATAATACTTATGTACTCAGAAATGACTCAATTAAGGATTATGCTAGCCACAAGTCAGCTACCCATATCCCTATAAAATCAATGGGTAAGGGCATAGCATGCCCCCCATCTTCAAAGAAGCGTTGTCCTCAATGCAGATCAACTATGGATGCTTTTGCATAAAGACTTCATTTTCCCATGTAGCATCTTCAATAGGAGAATTCTTCCACTTGATCAAATACTTTATAATTGCTCTCAACCACAACCACTTAGTGCATGTTTGAAGGATTCTCTTAGGTTCCATTATGATTATTCCCTTTGCATCAAGCTCTGATGACTTTGTCTACGGGGAAATTCTGCACCGATCAGCTTGTTGCTTAATTTTATTTTGTGCCATTGCCTTGTTCTCCTTGAGTCTAGAGAGAACCTCTTATTGGTGTTGAATGTGTTCTTCCACTGCTTTAACCTTTGGGTGTACCTTCAAAGAAGAGGTGATGGATGGTGGATGCTACCCTAGTACTGGTTGAACAACATGATTATGATCTCTTTTAGGAGGTAATCATTTTGGTCTATCCTCCAAAATTACTAAGTGCCCGTCTATAATTTCTTGTGGAACTAGAGATATAGGAATCTTTGACTATTGCAATTCTAATGAAAACAATTGGGCCACACCCTTGTCTGCCCCCTTATTAAGCATCTTTTGCATTTGGTGAGAGCTTACCAGTTGTGGACACTTTGCATGCAATCCTCTTAGTTCAAATGTCTTGCCCTCTAAGTGAAAACATACAAACATCTCCTAGAAGTACATCTCAATTGTTCCCAAGGTATTGAGCCATTGGACTCCCAAAACAATGTTTGCTCCAGCCATTGGAATAGTGAACATAGGACAATCTACCATGTACCCTCCCATAGCGTACCCCCTAACATTCGAGGCCAAAGAACTGCTGACAGTGGATAAAAAAATGGCAATAGAAGCCTGCTGCTGAGATTTGCATTGTGGAAACTGGAAGGCGTTGTACCCATACAAAAAATTTCATAGTGTGTAAAATCTACAACCAAAATCTTGTCATTTTCTCAATCTGTAGACATGTTTCAATTCTGTCCCATTGGTCAATGTTGCTTTTCTTTGTCATTTTTATCATGTCATGGCAGGAACAATGATCAGGGATTTTCAAGTGTAAAGCAAGTGAATTCCAAGTGAGGTAGTTGAAGGTAAAGGCATATTTTCAAAATTTGAGGTTACAGTTACAATCAAATAAGCCTACTTTAAAAGATAAAAATCATATAAATTCATTCACGGAAGCATGCCTGATAAGATAAAAGTTTTCAAGTTTTCAAAGTTTGCATTAGCGCTCTTTGGCACGTGCTTGGAAGCATTAGGAATTTGTTTGTCTCAAAGTTTGCATTCCCATGATTAAACGCATGCCTAATAAGGCAAAATCAAAGTTAAAAAATAAAAACTCAGCAAATTAGCTATGTTCCACGGCGTTTCGAGGACGGGGACGGGGGGACGGCAGGTGACGCGTTTCGGGGATGGCAGTCCGAGGGCCAATTTTTAGGGACGGCTGGGGACGGCGATATATGAATTTTTCAAAATATATATATATATATAAGATTTTTTCAAAATATCAATATGAAATAGAGACATTATATATGTTAATAACTTAACATTGACAACAATATCAATATGTGAATAAATCATGACAGCAGTAGTGTAACATACTAACATGACAGCAGTAGTGTAACATACTAACAGCAATATAAACTTCAATAAACTAGTATAACAACAATCTAAACAACAATAGAATTAAATAATGATAATCATGAGATAGAAGATTCATAACAGCAATATTAAAGCATTTTGTTGTTCAAATTCTAAAATTAAAGTTCCAAGTTCAAACTTAAAAATTAAAGATAAAAGTTTTAGTTAACTCAAATTGTTAAACCCAAAGTCTCAAACTTCAAAATACAACAATTTAAAGACTAATATCTATGCCTCATTCGGGCTATCAATATCATGATCAAAAAAACTATCTGTGTCACTGTCACTCTCTGCCTGAAGTGGATCATCCAATGGAACTCCAACCATTCCTGGTTGCACCTCCTCGTCAATCTGCCTAACATCTTCAGGATCAACATCCCAACGTGCTGCTGGAGTTTATTGATACTCAGTAGTCTACCAATCCTGAAGTCTCAAGGCACTATGAACTGCAACTAGTTTTTCTGCTCGTTTTGAGGTAAGCCTGTTCCTCTTGATCGAGTGGATGAAGCCATAGGTGGACCAATTCCTCTCTGCAGCAGAAGAACTAGCAATCTATGAGAGCAATCAAATAGCAAGTTGCTTCAACTCTGGTGTGTCCTTCCCATGAAATTTCCACCATCCAATGGGGTTTTTTTGTGCAATAGTGGCCCTATCCATCCTAGCCTCTGGTTTGTTCAATGTAGGACCCTGAAGTTTGGAAAACTGAAGCCACTGCTCTCGAAGTATGGTTGCCTCCTCAGTGCCATACATCTTACGAAGGGCTGCCATAAGCCCCTCCATTACCTCATCATCCTCAGAAGGAAGCATTCGGCCGGGTCTAGCTGCATACCACTTCGGATTAAGAGCATAGGCAACCATATGAAGAGGGGTGTTCATTGTGTTCCACCTCTTTGTGACAATAGGCCTGATATGTTGCTCATAGAATTGTAATTCAGGATCCTTGGCACGAATTGCTTGCCTCATTTGATCAAGCATGCTATCAAAAGTCTCATAAATCTCTCCAAGGCTAGGAGAGTCTGTATCTGCATACCTGATCACACTCACAACAGGTAATATGATAGAGCAAATATATCTGCAAACAAAATTTAAAAATAGTAAGAGATTAACAATTTGAAATTAACACTAGTAATATAATAATATTGTTATTAGTAACTAAGTAATAGTAATAATAACAATTTAAAGAAAAAGCAAAGCAAAAAGTTAGAAACTTAGAAACTCAAAAATGAAAATGAAAAATATCAATATGAAGTAAATATTTCTAATTTCTTACTTGATATTGGACCACCATCTCTCATTAAGCACCATGTCTCTCACCTTCTGTCCTTCTGTATTTGATGGAGCCTACTTTTTCCACTCTCGAGCAACCACCATGGATTGTAGAGCATCTTGCACCTCCAGCATCCTCTCCAGTAAAATAAATTAGCTAGCATATCTAGTCTCAACTGGTTTGAGGAATTCTTTCTTTGAATAGGATCGGAATAATGCAAGTGAAGTTTGATGATTGCATATAAACATTTGTATTGATCTAGATTCGACCACTGCTACCTTCACCCATTCTATTTTGCCAATGTCCTTCAAAGCATTATTCAAAGCATGTACACAACATGGAGTCCAAAAAATGTGTTTGTAAGCACTCTCAACCATCAATCCAGCCAACTTACAAACACGAGCTGAATCTGTCACAACCTGCACAACATTAGAAGACCCAACCTCCTCTATGGCGTCCTTCAAAAGGGCAAACTGGAAATCAGCATCCTTACGTTTCCCAGAGCAATCAATCGCTCTAAGAAAGTATGAACCAGAAGGACATGTAACAATAATATTAATGAGCGGCCGATGATGAATATCAGTCCACCCATCCATCACAATGGAACAACCAGTCCTAATCCATGTTTGTTTCATCTCCTCCATTACTATGTTCACCTTTGAATATTGTTTGTCAAGGAGGGAGGTACGCAATCTATGTTCTCCAGGAGGAACATAAGAGGATCCAATTGCTATTGCATCTTTGAACATGTTTTTGAAATAAGAAGACCTTGCCAAATGAAAAGGGATAGCATGGGCATAAAAAAACTTTGCAACTGAATCATCGGCTAGCTCATGCTTTTGCATATTCATCATCCCTATCACTGTGTTTTTTTCACCTATGGCTGTGGTAAAAGTGGCCTTCTTCTTGTCTCTATCTGAATCACAATGCTGCTGTCCAAATCCCTGTCCAACTGATAGATCGGAATGTTCATCAATAGATTGCATTTTGATTTGTGATGAACGCTTCCTCTTAATAGAAGTAGTTGCATGTTTTTCCTCACTTTGCCCTACCAACTTTAGCATTTCAACATGTTCTTCCAATTTTATCTCTTCACAAACTCTAACCCCATGGCCACTCTCACCCAATAAATGATATTCAACCCTGCTGTAGCTCCCATGATAATTAGTTTTGCAAATATGACAAAACCAATCCCTGGTGCCCCCTAAATATTTAGCCTTAGTACTAGTCAAATTGGTGGCAAATTGAAGCAATGGTTTTTTGGGGTTGAAAGGTCCTTTTGCATATTCTTGAAGAGAGGATGAAGGGCATTTAAAACGGTCTGTTGGAGTTCCACTTCCAACAGAACTTGCAGATGTGTTTTGGCCCTTTTGAGGACGTATTATTTCAACTTCTTGATCGTCATCACTGCTGCTCACTTCATTCAAGTTTTTCTCACTGTTGCTCATTTTGATAGTTGGATTTGAGAGGCTGAACATAAAAAATATATAATATATATTAAATAATTAATGTAACAATAAATAAAAAGTACATAAACAATGTGACTATTAGTCATTATTCAACAATTTAATATGATATTCAGATATTATGCTATAGTTCAAATTATCAGACTAAAATAAATTAATAATTCAATATATTTTTTCAAATATTGTCCAAAATGGACTTTTACATGTAACAAATACCCTAAACGAGACAGTGTTAAAAAAAATTTAAACAAAAACTGTCTCGTTTAGGGCATTTGTTACATGTAAATACTAAATACTAAAAGTCCATTTTGGACAATATTTGAAAAAATATATTATATATTGAATTATTTCAGTCTGATAATTTGAACTATAGCAGAATATAAATATGATAATAATATAATATGAAAGATAAAAAATTAAAAATAAAAAAACTAAATTACAAACTACAAAGAAGGCATAATATTGAGAAACTTATGAAACATTGAAAAGAAATAGAATCTATTCGAATAAAGGAACCTGCAAGGTCGGCGGCGGCTATGGCGTCTTCTTCCTCAGCGAATGACACAAAGAAAATCCTCAGCAAAAGTGATTAAACGAGAAAACTAAATCCTGTCCCGGTTGTGGCGTCTTTTCCAGTTTTCCTTCGTCGGTTGTCTTCTTTTTCTTCGTCCGATGTGTTTGTTTCGTCCGCTGTGGCTTTCCTTCCCTTCGTCGGCTGTGGCAAATATTACTAAGTTCTAACTTTAAGTCAAATATTATTAATTTATTTAGGGTTTCACTTTCATTTGTATTTAAATGTTAATATTTTAATCTAACATCGGACGTTTTTTGCATTTAAATGCTTTTTTTATGAGAAAACCGTCGGGGATGGTCGAGGGACGTTTTGGACGTCCCTGGCCGTCCTGGGGACGGCCAGACGTCCCCAATTCACCTACAGGCGTCCCCAATAATTTTCACTCGTCTCGGGGACATTTCCAGAAATTTGATTTTGCAGGGGACACCCTGGGGACGTCCCCAACCATCCCCCCGTCCTGGAAACGCCACTGGGGACGGGGATGGCATTGGGGGAGGTGGGGACGCGTCACCGTGTAACACAGCAAATTAGTGTTTTACCACATGCCTGATGGAGTGTAGGGTAGAGTTTAAAAATAAAATCCACAAATCCATGACCTAGTGTGCGCTTGACAGCAATCAACAAGGGTTAAATGTTTAAAATAGACAAATTTATGTTCTAGCACACACCAAAGGATGTAGATGTAAGGTCAACATGTCAAATTATTGTTTTCTACCCCTACACGCACGCCTAAGGACTTGGGGCACAAAAATGTGGTTGCATTTTCGCGTCACGGTGCATGCCTAGCATTTCCAATGCAGAGTTTGAAGGGTTAAAATGTGTTTATATAGGTTGGGACGCAATTTAGGGTTCATGATGTGCCAAGATACCTAGCCAACTTGCAAATTCACAACCCTACGTGATTTAGGGCTGAATGGCTGACTAGAATTCTCATTATAGTGCCTATTATCCTCATACATGGCCAACCTGGTACTTATCAAAAGCTGCAACTGTTTAGTCCTAAACATAACAGTGATCAGCAATGAAGGAAAAACAAGTTATAATTAGCAGAATTCACCAAAAGAAGTCCTATTCAATCCTTATGTGTAGTTGCACTACTCAGTCTCAGCTTTTATTGAACAATATAAGCATGTAGTAATCATAGGGTTTTCTTTTAGTTAAAAAAGCATACAAATATTTTGCCTTGAGTTGAAGAGCATGTCAACATTTTTCTCTAGGTGAATCCAAAAAGGCACACCTTTAGTTCTGTTTGCTATTTAAACCACCCCAAGGAACACTGTACAACTCTAATTGTAAATAGCAAGTAAATATTTAGATTATGTTAGTTTTTGTTAACAGGGAACTTCCCCTTCTAATTCGAAGAGCAAATTTATTGCACATTTGTTCCATTATGTGTTGCGCTGAAAGGTGTGAATTAAAACATTTAACAATTCCCATGGATGTTGCCTTGACATCTATTCAATCGGAACCTCAGATTCCTTTCCCCATTCCATCTCCACCTCATTCCCAAATTCCATCTCTCATTCAGCCTATTCATTCTCTTCAAGTACACCCAGTCATCAACATTTCATCTCCCATTAGAGAGCCTCAAAGTGCGGGAAAGAGGAAAAGGCACTCTAGAGTGGGTGAAGGCAATAGTTACTCAAAAAAGGAAAACACCTTCCTATCAAATTAATTTTGTCATGCTTGCTACACTTGTTGAAGGTTCAGAAGAGAAGAGGCCTAAGTGGCAGTCCAAGATAAAGAAAACCACAAGGGGTAGTTTGATCACGGAAACAACTATACCTCCAAAGGATAAATCTTCACCAAATATTGACCCCGCTGATTTCCAGATAGCCAGGACTGATTTGGGTGTTAGCACACATTATGGCAATGTTAACATGCTAGAGATTATAACAGAGAATATCAAAGAAAGAGTCCTTAAAAATGGCAAAGACAAAATAGCCTTGAAGGATGAAATTAAACAGATTTGAGGGTTCATAACTCATCTTTTGCAGCCTATTCCTAATTCTACTAGGTTTGTACCTTAGATTCTAGAATCCAATGATTTGTTCATAAGAAGGAAGTTTCTCTGTCATACATTTCTCCATATCTTCTATCTGTTGCCTAACTCCGTTTGCTTTAGATATCAAAGCATACAGTTGACCTAGCATCCTGGTACCTTGTTGGTAAATATTTTCAAACCATTTTTCCATAATCTTCCCATGTGTGACTAGCTGATCTAATATTCTTCCCATCTGTGACACATATGGAAAAAGAATATCAGAACAAAGCTTCTTCTACTTTATATGAGCAAAAGAACAAATTAAATGAAGTAGAAGGATTCATTTCAAAGTTTGTAATTGTTATTTTGTGTAAATATACTGGTGAAAAGGCTGGTACATTTGATTTGGATGATCTGCAAGGTGAGTTTCAGTAGTTGATCCGAGAGAAATTTGGAAGAGCTCAACATGTGATCAATATATATGAGTTGGCAAAAATCATAAGTCACTTTCAAAAAGGAGAACAGAAATAAGTAGAGTTAGAGAAATGTACTTCAGAAGCTAATTCATACTTCAAACTCAAATTGTTCAAATTGATTCGGTGATGGTACCAACAGAACCCAGAGTTGAACAGTTTCTTCAAAATGTCTAGAAAGTTGTTTCAGTTCCAGGGAATTCTGGTGGGGTTGTTGAGTAACTATTTTTAGCTATCTCTATTTTTGGCCCAATGAGTTTTCTGAATAAATCTATTTTAGAGTCCTATTTTTGGATTTCTTATTTCAAGATATAAGAGTTCTAGATCCTTATCCTAATACTATTGATAATTTGTAGTAATCTTTACCAGGCGTCTAATTGAAGATTATCTAAGTTCAGATTTAGTATTACTGGATTATATCTTGTAATAAAGCTTGCATTGCATGCAATCAAGGTATTCTTAACTTAGAAGTTGTAGTTAGATTTTATTTTATTTCTCATGCAAAGTTTTGGAATCCTTATAAATAAATGTCATTTGCACTTAGATTTTCAATGGTAATGTTCATGCCTAATTCTTGTTGATATTGATGTTCACTTAGTTATTGTCTTCTGAGTTTATTGTCTTGTGAATTGAGTAAAATCTAGTAATTAATGCAAGCTTTGTATTGCAAATTTTATTAGAGGAAGTATTGTAGCGTTGTATGCAGTACTTCGCACTTAATTCATAATCTGTCATGTTTGTGTTTATTTCAATCCAATTGAATTTTACTTGTCATTTTCAATCTTTGCATTTAGTTGAAAATTGCAAGCATTCATTAGTTGTGTCAAATCTTTTTCTATAACAGATAGTTATAAGAAATAAAATCTCTTGTCTAGCGTAGAAGTGTTGAATCACCTTGTGCCCTAGCCTGAGAAGAAAAAGATAGGTTTTAGTTTGAGCTTGTTTGTATTGCACACTTAAGATCCCATTGGTTCTAGGTTTTACAAATTGAAAGCAAAAGGGAACATGTCATTTCCTTCACTTTTCTAAAATGGGAGTTTCCCATCATAATTCAAAGTATAGTTTTATTGTACACATTGTTCCATTTTGTGTCTCACTAAAAAGTGTGAACTAAAATGCGAACAAAAGGGAGGTGAGAGAGGGTCCTTGATGCTAGGAAGAGAAAGAACCATAACCACTAGAGTGAGAGTCAAGGTGCTAGGGAGCTTCAACCATAGTAGATCGCAAGGAAGAGCAATACCTCACCAATTTGTCCCCATCCGTATGCAAATCAAAAGTGTCCGAAGGGCACTTAACATCTTCAACAGTGGTGATGAGTTAAAAAAATGAAGTAATCAATATGGTAGATCTCGACTCACCACAAAAATACCTATGCCTAAACCTGGAGATCTCACGAAGAAAAGGGCACAAGCACCTTTGATCAAGGTAGTGGAAGAAAATGGAAAGAGAGCCACCCAAAGCTCTGTATAAACAATAGATCCTCCTACCTCCAACGGATTTCATGGTAGACTAGAAACCAGAAAATAAAATGCTTTTTAGATTCCACCTCCTAAATCGAATAGAAGCAGCATAATACTTCACTCTGCACAATATGGTGGTCCATCTCAAAATGAAGATGATGGGAACACACCCACAGCTGGCCAAGGGGAATCCTCAAACTATGAGACCAATGATATCAAGGATACATGGACCAAACAATGACCCCATTAACACCTTGTAAGAAATGCTCAGCATAAAATACCATAGTTACCAGGAGACACAAGGGTACTGGTACTGGTACGGGGACAGGGACGGGGACGCCAATCAAATTAGGGTACGTGAGTAAATGAATAAGGAGACGACTATTTTATATGTAAATGAATCACCGGAAATTTTGGGTACAGGGACGAGTACATTGTCTATGTTCCCATAATGGTGTTTCCTGGCAATTATGTTAAAAATACTAGTTTGGGACTAAGAGAAGTCAAAGGGAAGGTCCAAGTGACCTAGATGTATCGATGATAAATGTCCTCTCTAACAAATCAATTAAGCACATCTTTCCATGGAAGGAGATGACGAGCACACAAAGACTACCTGAAAGGAGGGAGCTAGTCCAAAGAAATGCCAATACACTGGACTAGCTGGCATTTCTCTAGACTAGCTCAAGAGGCTATCACTTTCCCCTAGTGACTTAGAGTCTATCTCTTATTTGACTCTTAGGAGGTCCTTGCCAATGATGGTGGCTTTGCATGTGTCAATTCTGCAAAAGCACACCAAGAAATCTATGGGCCCCAACTTGCACCATCTCTCCAAGCAAGGCAAAGCCATGTAAGTGATTTTCTTCATGATATTTTTCTCAAATTTCTAGGTTATAAGGAGATATGTGTTGTTTGCATTCACTTGTTCTTTTATATCTTCACATGATAATTAGCTTTGATTTCGTTGTGATCTCTAAGATAGTAGTTAGACTCCCCTCTAGATTAATTTGTGTAAATCCAAAGCCACTCAAATGTCTAGTCTACTAGGTCCATCCTGCATCAAGTAATGAACCTTGGTGGGCTACTATATTAGAAAGTATGGGTTAGCCTATGCATAGTAACCGAACATTGTGCACCTTCCATCCTAGGATATGAATAATCGCTACAATCAAAGGGTCCAGACAAACAGTAAACAGACATCCTTACATGCTTTATTATGTCACTATTTGTTTTAGTGAAGTCAACGACGAAGTCAAACAACTGTTATACTGATAGCTCCAATCCATTCTGACATCAATATTAGCTGTGCTGATGTCACAACTCAGATCCTTTTGTTTATCTTGTTTTTTCAATGGCCTTAAAAAGAGAAAATTTGGTCAACAGCACAGTGACATACCAGCAAATAGGCGGCCGTACCAGTCAGAATAAAGAGCTGGGTCAGCATTCAGTCCAGTCACATTTAGTTTGATGTATTCATTGGTCTTCTAGAAGGGCGATTTGCTTATGTATCTGGTGTATTTGCTGAACTGAAGTATAAATCTGAGTTTGCATTGCTTTTGGGAGGATACCCATTGTTTCATACTGCTGTACTGTCATTTCCAGCCATTTATTTCAAATCTCAGCTAATGGGTATGTTGAAAACCTAATCATTCTTGAACATTTTTCATATGGGTATTGTTTCCTTATGCATTGTAATGTATTTCCATCAAATATAAGCATCTGGGTACTTCTATTTCTTGTTGCTTTCGAATATATGTACATGCATGTCTCTATGTCAAAAATGCAAAAAAACCCAAAATGCATCAAGTATCAACTAAACAGAAAACACAAAGGGGGTGGGATATTACATCAGCAGACATTAGCAGGTTGGCCACATCCACAAGGGTGATTAAATAAATACAGAAACATGTTACTTTTGTGGGTTTTCCATTCCAAGAACTAGTGCACATTAATGTTATTGTTGGATTCACCCACAACAGTTCCAGTCTATAAAGGGACGATACTAAGAATAGCTTAAGAAATAGAGGTCGGCGCATTGTGAAAGAGCATGCCATGCATCTTTTAGTTAATGTATAGTTACATTGATATGTAAAACAGCCTAGGCTCCACAAATTGTATGTGCAGGATTAAATTGTTACTCATTTGAAAAAGTGAGACAAATTTTATACAATAAATATCAAGGAAAATCTCTAAGTCAGCAAAAGTTATAAATTATGTTACTTGTCATGCTTGTCTGGGTCTAAAGCTATTAAGTCATTACTGAAAGAAAATTCAAAAAAGATAAGCCCAAGCTAGAAAAGCTTCAACATCTTCCAAATATCTTGATTAAGTGCAAATGAAAAATCTGAAAAATACAACACTCCTACATACTGGTGAGACTTAAAAGTTAAGAGAGATTATTATTGACAGCTTGAAAGAAAAGGGCCTGAAGAAGCCCTACTGCATGTATTAACTACTAAAATATTATTCTATTGTGATGTTTACAAAAGCAAAAGAATTAAAAAACACATGCATGAATCCTTTTTCCTTCATTTTGAATTTATTGAGGGATTCTTGTCTACATAAAAACCATTATAACTAGCATCACACTAATGCACTTCAAGCATTGTATTTCACACCTTTTATCTTGATTATAATGGAAAAAGAGATCAAAAACTGAATTTTAATTCTTTTCCAATAAATCTTCAATACCAACCAGTAAATGCTCAGTCCTGATGGTACAGAAAGAGAGAAATAACCAATCATAAGAGGAAGAAACTTTAGTAAGATTTGTGTGTTCTTTTGACTTGGGTCATCAGCCTGCAACATTACCCAAGATAGAATCACATCAAACTTAATGGTGACATTGCATATTGACTATTTAGTGAATAATAGAACATGACAGGAATCCCCTTGGCTAAAATCACTTTCTTGGCATTATTTATGATCTCAATTGATATCTATCAAAACAGTATCTAGTGCTGACAATACACACCTGAGGTGTCTGCATGATCTGCATTGATATATACTGAGAAACAACAAGCACAACTGGCAAAACAAGATAAGCAAATGTATCTGACCAACCCAAAGGTGGATGACCATCCTGCAAGGACAAAATAAAATCTCTGAATCAGAGGAAAAATTCATTAAATATTTCCCACTTTACTTTGTACACAATAACACAGATTACCCACATATACAAGAGATCACATGTTTTGGTTCCTTGAGCTTTGTTCATGGTGATACTAGGGCAAGATTTGGAAGACTTCACATTAGGTGAATCGCATACAATATTGAAAAATATGTGACCAATAAATTTTTTGAAATGGGTAATAGTCATTAGTTATGTTAGAAATTATTAACATCTTATTGCTTTTCAACATTCTCAGAATCTCAAGGTACAAAACCATATAAAAAGATTCAAATATGGAATCCCACGACACCTAGAGAAAGTCAAAATTGGAAATGAAACAAACAATATATCAAAAACCACTAAGACTATCTAAACAATTACGATATCCTAGAGCTGTATTTCTAGTGAAATTGAAGACGAAGTCTATCAGAGCCTGATTGTTGGGTGTCTCAAAGTAGGGACTGTAATATCAACTGGTGGCTAATCAACATAACTAACTATTGATGAGGCAAAATTTGAAATTGATAGTTACAGGTCCTACACCCTCTTGTTTTAATGAAAATTCTAGCTTTAGTACAGGTTACCTATACTAAGATTGTGAAAAAAAATCCAAAGAGACAAAACCTAAAACTACTCTATCTAAGTGTAGAGAAATAAAATAAAAGACGAAGAAAACTATTTTAGGAGAGAACAACAGATAGACATTGAAACAGAATGATTTTCAAAATATTGAAGGACTTTTTAAGCTTCTACAATAAAATAACAGTTCACAGCAAAAAGCATAAGTCCAAATTTACTACAATCATCTGCAAATTTAAATTCAGAGTTGTTACTTCATCTATGAGCAACAACAATCCACACATAGATTAAATTAACAGCTACAGATATCAATTCTTCGATAAATATTCACAAATAGCAAAGAGCTCAAATATAAAGGAAAATCAGAGAATTACACAGTGAATAGCTTTGAACAAATTTTCTTACTACTTAATGAACAACTAAAAGCATAATCCAATCTGCATTGACTTGCAAAGTTCAGAAACATCAAGCAACTACTATCTGCCCAAAAAGAAGTTTGAAGGAAAAATTGACGCCTCCTTTTGTTCCAAAATTGCTTATACTTGTCTCTTCACCGTAGTTCAAAAAATCCGACTTCGCAAAACCTCAACATGCCTAAATTTGACTCAGAAAAGGGACTTTACAAAAACTTCGTAAAATTTCTGAACATTAAAAAACACATAAATATATAAAATAAACATTGCATAAAACTGAATTTAGAGAACTCATAAGTAGTTTTATCTTCATTTATAGATCAAAAAATGAGCTCAATTATCAATATGATTATAAATTACAAATCTCTGTTAATATTTTAAAAATTCTTTAAGAGCAAAATGTTTTGGAAAAGCAAATGCTTGGAGAATATTAAACTTAAATGGACCTAACAATAACAAGAAAATATTTGGTTAGAAAATTGTATAATCTAGACAAAAGAACAACACGCCTTGATAGATGGTTAAGAACCTTAACCAATTCAAAGAAAGTTACTGATTTTGAAGGGCAAGGCAATGGGACCACATTCATATCATAGTCCAATGCCATTAAGAGATAATGGCAATAGCGATTAATGCCGTACAGCCATAATACACATTGTCTTTAGCCATATACTACCAGGTGGAAGATTCATTTGTACATCTTAAAACCTTAGCAATCTGTATAATCTTATTTAAAATTAATTTTCATAGTGACATAATCAATATACTAACTACCAATCCACAAGAGTTAGGGCATCCACAGTATAACATGGAGGCATGGTTCTCCTTCTCCCAATTACCCTGTCACTAAGCTACTCCCTTTCTCAAAGAAATCATTTTTAGAATGTTAAATTTGATAAATAAAGTAATTATTCATAGGCAAACTACCTTTTGCAATCCACAGTAAGCGTTACATTTTAGTATTACAGTTAAAATAGCAATTGACAAGTATCAAGTCTACACTGAATTGTTCTAATGATCTTTAGAAGTGCATATGACAGAAAGAATAGAGCCAAATGAAGCCACATAATTTGTGACAAAACCAAAAGTCCTGAGGATCCACTTAAAGGGCTTTAGAAGCCAATCAAGTAAGATTTCAGGGCCTATACTAGAAGACAATTGAATAAATTTAGCACCGCCTAGAACAAGGTAATTATACCCATTCAATGCAGAAGATGCATAAATGCTTGACAATCTCACCCAAACTCATCTCCATCAAATTTTCATGCCTTGTTCCTCCATGACTCGGTTGATCTGACAGGGAACATAGAGTATATTTTGATATAATATCTTCCTGCACTTTTATTGTTACTTTTTAGAACCTCTTAAATTTATATTTTTCTTTTTACAAAAGAGATGCAATGCAACATGCATATATTTTTCAAACTATATACAAAAACTATCAAAAGAGATATTCCAAAATATATAGAAAGAAGGATCTACAATGACAGAAAAGGGGAGAGGGGCCTCAAATAACAGAAAAGCAGGAGAGCTAAAATATAAAAGAAATTTAATACTATATAATTCTCACCTAGAGACGTGTGTATGAATACAGGGATAGTGACACCATTTCAAACCAAGGCATGAAAGAAATCAATGATGGTATGCCTATATTTATATAAAAAAGGTCACAAGAAGACGTGGGTACAGGGACAGGGATGTGGTCCTCTTCCCTATAGTAGAGTTTCTTGGTGACAATGCGGTAGAACAGTGTAGGAACAGGTCTGTTACAGTAGGGAATTCAGTTTCCCACAGGTCTAGAACTTTATTTCTTTTCATTGAGAGGAAATTGTATTAATAAGGATGGATTACAAAACCCCCAGTCAACAAAGAACAAAAATAACTGAGGTCAGAGTGACTAGGGAAAAATAGAGAAGACTAAGACCAGAGACACAGCTTATAAGCTATTACATATGCAATGGTAACCAGATAAATAACCTATGAAAACTAGAATATACAAACATTAGTTGTAACATTATAAGCAAGACGTTGAACTAGTACCTTAGAAACGTGCAAAGGAAAGTCCAATGTATCTTCATGCCAGTCCATGGGGGTGCAATCTCTGTCTCTTGCTATGTTGCTCTCCAATGTTGTGGGCATCGTAATCTTGATGGATCCATCCCTGGTAGTTGTTCCTTTTTTGTTGGGAGATGGGGAGCCATGGGATGCCCTGGGTAATCTGGAATGTAGTGAATCCTCATAGCATTTGAGACAAAACGAGCTGTGATTTGTTGGCAATTCCATGACATCACTATAATGTCCCCTTCTCAAGCCTAGTCATCTTGGTGACCATTAGCCTATTCCCCAGGTTCTCGTAGGCTAATGTGGTTGGTAAGGGAACTCCACAATTCTTGGAGACTTGTCAGCGGCTTATGTGGATTATCTTTTATGGCATTGGGTTCAGTTTGCAGAGAGGTTCATGGTGACGCTTTCCAAAGCGTTTTCGGACACCTGGTCCGCACTCCACATTTCTTGGAGCTCATGTTTATTTTTAGAAAGTCACCGTTTTGGCACCGACTATGTCCCTTGAAAGTAGTAACATCGTGGTACACTCAGTTTCCGTATTTGATGCATTGGCGGTGCTTTCCGCAAATCAGGGGGTTTAATTTAAATAAATGCTTAAGTTATAATGTTATACTTATAACTTTATATTTTGCTTAAGTGTTTATTTTAAATAAAGTGAAAGGAGGGCGCCCAAGTTGTGAGAGGGAAATATTTAATAAAGTAAATCTTTAATTCCCAAGGGGAGGTGTTGAGTTTTGGAGGAGTATTAAAAGGCAATTTTGAGCTCATTTGCAAAAACGGGAATTTTATGTTAAGGTTATGCTGCTGGATTGAACTCTGGTTCTTCCAATAACTTCTTGAGGATGAAAACCCTCCTGATGGGTGATTGCTGGTGGTTTCACACAGAGACTACGCATTGTTCTTCATTGCAGACCGAAGATGGATTGCTGGACCTGAAAGAGTTATTCTATGGGATTTGTATCTGTTGCAGGGCATCGAAATTTTAATATGCTGTGAGATTTGCAAGCAAATGCAGAGTATTGTGGAGAATATTGATAGGGTTTGAACCCCAATAATGGAGCTGGTTTTCTGTTAGGGTTTGTACCTTAAATATTGGTTTTCAGTCATTGTTAGGCGCTTATTAAATCTTCTACAACAGCCGCCTATCAACTCTAGATGCAGCTGTGAGCCCCTTTGAAGGAATCGCCCATTGGAGGTTCAAATGATCAAAGATAAAGGTTTAAAAAGCTAAGAAGGGTGACGTGAGGCACATGGTTATTGGGTGCATCATTATTTAAGGGTTTTTGTGCAGATTGGAGATTCCACGTGAGGCTAGGGGAGTTTGTGTGCATTCTCAAGAGGTGCGACTGCATACTTGGGCTTCTTTCTACTGGCCACCCACCTTAGGGTTGTTAACAGTGATGTGGGGACTTCAAAAAATGGTATGTAATTGGTTTTAATATGACTGTTATTGATTTCTAAATTTTCTGAGTTGTATCCTGCATTTGGGTGTTGTCATTTCCAAGATATCTTGCTGTTCATATACTGTTATCAGACCTGTATTTCATTACAGCATGTGGGTATGACAAAAAATGAATATTTGATGTTTATATAAATCTGGGTATTTGTGGAAACCATTCTACATTGTTGCACTCACTCATTAGACATTGAAGGGACAGTTAAACAGCAGATTTATCACCTGGGTGTGATGCATTCGTGTGATTTCTGATTACATGTATTAGCAGCTATGTGTTAGTTTCAAAAAAAAAAAAGTAGGGTGGTTATTACAATCATGTTGTAATATTCCAAATGGGATATTATGAAACAAATCTGATTTTTCTGCTCAAATCCTAATTCTGATTTCTGATTTTTTATATTTTCAACTTACCAATACTTCATAAAATACCATAAACATCACATCAAAGCATAAATGAAGCATCATACATGATTTGCCCAAGCATAAAGATGATTTGCACCATGAAATACACATGAACAACCATGATAATCCACTCCAACATAAATAATCAGGTCTGCTGTAGTAAATCTGAATAATGCAGTCTTCTATTACAATATTATATGGCTAGGGCAAATGGCCTCAAGCCTCATACATAGCAAACAATACTAGCAATTAGTTACATACCAAAAATATGCCAAAATATGCATGAATGAAATCTCCAAAGGAGGGCGCACAAGGTGGAGGTCTGCTGCTATAATTTTCTGCTGTTACCCTAACCCTAGCAGCCCTCAAGATGCCACAAATCTGCCCTTGATGCAAATCACCCTTCCTCTAAGAGGTGCGCTCCAGCCCTAGAGGCAAAATGCCACCAAAATCTGCTCTCAAAGCTGATAGGAAATCTGCCCAATGATGATGAAGTGCAATTGGATCCCCGTCACGAAATCCTCACAAGAAGAAGCTAGGGTTTCGTCCAACTCCTTCCAAAGACTTGAGGTTTTCGTCTCAAATCCTTCTCCAAGAGATAACTCGAATGAATGATGTCTTTGCAATGCCAAATGATCTCCTTTATATATGCAATTCACCTATCTCCTCAATAGGGCTGACCCATGCAATAATACATCTATTTTGAATATGTTTTCCCTCCAAGAGGGCCGACCATCAATCCTCCATATGGGCACCCAAATAAATTAAATTAAAGATATAATTTATTATTATATTTTCTCCTCCCTCAAGCACTAGCATATAGATGTTATATTTTATTAAGCACCTAGGAAATAATGACAAGAGCGACCTCCCTGATGATGTGTATGAGGAAATCATAAGTGAAACTATGAGCAAGGCGTCCAAATGCTTGTCTTGGCATGAATGAGAGCATCTCCATAACACAAGGTGAACCTCCAAGAGTCCTGGAGTGAAATGATAAACCCAAGACCTCTCTAATGGCGACCATTCCCAGAATGGGGACATTACGCATGTCCACCAATTGAATCCTTTGTCATTCATTGGTGAGAATTTCTTTGATGGCCTCCACCCAAGTTTGAAGGCCAATAATGCTTTGCCTCATTACATCTAGTAACTCAGTCTGTTTCACAAGGCACTTGCATCAAGTGCTGGTTGATCTTGTGCCCCTAGATATAAGACACCAAAAGAGAGGCCATCTGCTGAATTGAGTGATTCTCCATGTCTTAGATTTCACTGGTGCCAAGAGCCCTTGCAAAGAATCATTAATATTGGCCAATGCTATATGTAGAGAAGATTCCTTACTTCTAGAGGTTTGTGCACTAGCCTTAGAATAGGGGCAATGCTTTTGTTGGATGGTTGGGACTAGCATTTGGGTCCCCCCTACCTTATGAACCAAAGATAGATGGATTAGGAAAGAGGGAGAGCTGAATCATGTGTGTCCTTTGAAATGGTCTGCAGCACACAGGAGACATGCTGGTAGGGCAGTGACAATGTAACTGGTGGAGCTTGAGACAGTGAATGCTGACTTAGCAGGGTCCTTCCCAGCAACTTTTTGAATAGATAAATTGGAAAGAGAAAGAAAGAAATTATATTAATGTCCATGGATGACCAAAAGTAGGTCAATGGGACCCAAGAGTAGAGCAGTTTACAATAGAAAGTTCTAGGAAGAGAAACCTAGAAAGTGCCCACAAAGGGGAAGAACAAAAGCAAAGAAATATGAAACAAGAAGGGACCACCCACATAAGTGATCAAGAAACTAGTACACATAGCCAAGAAGGGGGAACAAGAACCCCAAAGAGCAAACACTGAGGAAAACTGGAGATCATCAAGTATCACTGTCTGGACTAGAAATGGTGAAATCACTGGTGCCATCATTGATCACTGCGAAGGGACCGATACAAGAACTGATAATGGTCATTGATCACTGTTTTAGAGAGGTAGAATCATGTACCTGAATTGTCTAGTGCATTGTACTGGCTCTTTCCAAAGTAACTTGATTACTGACTTGAACTGCGGCGTCAGTGGTGTCCTGCTGATTAAAAGAAGGTGAAATAGATAAATCGATTGGAATGATGCTGGTTGTTCTTTTAATGTTCCTCTGATAATTTTTCCAAGGATAGTTGCTAATGTGGAGACCTTTCCATTTCAATACTACCTTTTACCTTTTATAGATTTAGCAAGCAACCTGTTGTCTTTCTTGTCACGATTCTCATTGCAAGCTGGGTACCAACTACCAAGAGAAGAAATCAACTTGAAAACAGTAGTTGAATCTTGAGTAAGATTTGCACTTATATTTGTTGAGGCCCTTTCTAAATAAATATGTAATAATATGAGTAATTTCAATTTATCTTCTGGGCTGAGTTGGGAAGGAACACTCCTTATAGGAGAGACATGTAGTGGGCAGAAGCATTAGAAAATCCTTGCTGGAGGGCATAAACAAACAAGTCATCACTTACTGGTTGAATTGGTATCTAAGTTGCTCACAAAAACATTATTAAAACTGTTTTGGAATAAGACTTCTCACTGCTTGAAGATAGAATAAACTTGTCACATTTAAAAGCAAGTTTCTGGATCATAATGATACGGTGCATCCAAGGATTGTTGTTATGCTAAAAGCCTGATGAGGCCCAGGTCAACAACTTGAGGAATATAATTTAATGAAGGATAGAACATTTGTAAGGTATCAGCAAGCTGTAATCGCTTCCATTGAAACAGTTAAGTGGGATTTTTGTCCAGAATGAATAATTGACTAAGCCCCTCGCATACCATGAAGGTGTGTTCATGGATAGGAAAGGACTTGAAAAGATTTGCTATCTTGGTGGGTGTAGAACCGATGTTAGTAGAATATGGGTCAGGGACTGAATGGTAATATAACTCATGACATATTGACAAATGGATGTGTCATCATGAAAGAGGACCTCATGGATGGTTGCATATGAGCAAGAAATGAGTCATGTGTGTAGGGGGGTCTAGAGATTCAAGGGTTTAGTTGTTTGAGGGAGGTAGGCATAGAATAAGGAGCATGTAAGTTGAGAAAGGGCTCGGTAGATTATGTGTGATTGACATGCCAAAGGCTCTGTTGGTTTGTGTTGAGCATGAAAGAATTGCCTCACCAAAATTTGCTAGGATCTATTTAAAAGTTAAATTTGTTTTAGCTTTACCCGTTTCCTTTATTTGAGAAAGAGATTCTAAATTTATTCCATTTTGTAGAATTTTCTTTGGTTGTTACTTAGTGCCAAACTGAAATGTATTCTGCATTTCTCACACACACTTGTGGTCAAATTCAAGTCATAAATTGCACATTTGTCCATTTACTGCATTTGTAGGAAAATGCTCATTTTTGTATACAGGAAACATTCTTATAATCGCACAATGCATTCCTCCATTGCCCACAACTCTTTTTAATGTTGCTCAGATATTCACCTATACATGTTTATTTACATTGCATTATCCATTACAATATCTTCAACTGCACTGCCAATTCTTCATGAGCCAGATTACACGTAACTGTTTGTTCCAAATGTCCATCTCACTCAAGAACAAGTCCAATACATTAAGTCACAACAGAAATTTTAGCACCATCGCAACCTACACAAGTTTCTACATTAGTCCAAACTTGATAATACAATTTGATTGCATTCACTAAATGAAAGATTTGAAGGTGCTCATTACAATCTCAAGCCTCTCAAGATAATGTCCTTATGCCATCACTAAAGCAGCAGGTATTAAATATTTTTGACAAGAAGCATTCTTTTCACAGGTATTAATTTCTGTTTTATGGTTTTTGCATACCTCGACTTGTTTACATTTTACCCATTTGGATCTACTCCGCCTTTATTTGGTTCTATTGTTTACTAACTTTAATTTTACATACCTTCTTTTAAGTTTTGGAGTTCCTTCAAGCACTCCTAATTAGCTATTATAACTTGCTGTAGTTTTTAGTCCCATTAACGTTCTTTGCTCATTTGTTGGTCAAATAATGGAGGCCTTATCTAATGGGATGACACTTTAAGGTAAAGACAAATCATGATAGTCTCAAATATTTCCTGGAACAAAGGTTGTCATCTGAAAAACAACAAAAATGGGTCACAAAGATGTTGGGCTATGACTTTGAGATCATATATAAGAAAGGCAAGGGGAATGTTGTGGCTGATGCTCTATCTAGGAGGGATGGACCCATAGAGTCACTATTGTATGCCATTTCTATTTTGTACAAAGATTGGTAAATGAGGCACAAGAAAAGGGGGAGAAGGACATGGATATTCAAACTCTCATTGAGAAACTCCAGCAAGATTCAACTATGTCAAACAAATTTGCATGGAAAGGAAATGCTTTATGGTAAAAGCACACTTTAAAGCAACCCTATCCCTATCTTCTAAAAAGAGGAAATAAAACAACTTTTAAAGCAATCTAATCCTAAAACAAATAAATAAATACAAAGGCCCAAAAATAGGCTCATCTCTATCCCCTCTAGAAAAATAGAAACTTTTCACTTAAGTCATTTTTTAAAATCTAAAATTACTTTGACTTGCAACTTTGTCAAATCTTCTTAAGTCTGAAATATGACAAACCTTTTCTGCAGCTTATGAAAATTGTCAAAACCCTATCCATGGATATGAAACTAATGACTGTCTCTGAAAAAGCAGCTTTCTAAAAATAGAAAGTTGGATTTTTATCTCCTCACCTTTCCTTGAACAAGCATACCTACTAAAATAGCAGTTTCTAACAATATAATTGTTTCAAAAACTAGACAGATTTTCTACTTAACACTGAAAGCCCAACTATGAGATTATGCCCAACACTCAAATTTGAATTTTCTTGTGCTTGGAGGAGTTTTGTCATGGAAAAGCCAACTAAAAAGTGCAATTGTAGGAATTTGTGGGTTGATTTGCCATTGTAGGAACTTTTGGGTGGCAATGCCATCCAAACGGTGCAATTGTAGGAATTTTTGGGTTGCTTTGCCATTGTAGGAACTTTTGAGTGGCAACACCAGCCAAAAAGTGCAATTGTAGGAACTTTTGGGTGGTGATGCCAACTAAAAAGTGCAATTAACTTTATGCTTATTTCCCTTCAAATGTTTGTCACACTTTTGTGCTAGTAATGCCACTCAAAATTGTGATTTCTTTTTTTCTCACTTACACACTTGTCACGTTTTTGACTTGGCTCTACCAGCTTTGTCACACTTTTATGCTGGCAATGCCACTCAAACAATGCAACATTTAAACTTAGTTTGATTCATCTTCCTCATTGTTGTGGTTTCCCCGTCTCTTTGCCACTTCATTGTCATGGTTTTCTTATGGCATAGCCACTTTAAAAATGCGATTTTCACTTAAGTTTGATCTTTTTTTAGGCTATCGTGGATCACTAACGTGTTTGCCACTTTTATAACCTCTTGTTGGAACTTTCGAGTGACATTGCCACTCCAAAAGTGCAATTTTCTTATAACTTAAAACCTCCTCTCATGTTTGGAGTGCTTTTATGAGGCATTCACCACCTTTGTTGTGTTTTTGAGCTGACATTGCCATAGAAAAAGTGCACCCAAAAGGTGTCTTTCCTTCACTAAAGTGCTTGGCACAGTTCTATAACATGATTGCCATTTTGGTCGCCCTTTTTAACTGGCTCAACCACTCAAAAAGAGTGAAATTTCACTTATCTCCTTTTGCTGGCCTGTTGGTCCCACTAATCTTATGACATCATCACTCTTGTCGCATTTTTCTCCTAGCTATGCCACCAAGAAAGTGCAACATGAATACTATTTTGACTTGAGTTCTTTCTTTGTCAGAGTTTGTTCTTGTCTCTACCAATCAAATCAAATTTTTACACTAGCATCACCAGCTATAAAGTGCAACTTTCTCACTTCGTTGAATGCATTTTCTCCTCATCGTCATTTTCAACTGAGTTTGCCTTAAGCTGATGTATCACTTGAATGGAGTTTACTTAGTCATTTTGCTAATCAGGTATCAGGGTCCAAGTCTTTGACCATTCCTTATTTTCTTCTCAATGCTTGCGCAGATTATCGATCGAAGAACTCCATCACCTCCCATTTTATACTTGCCTCTCCCATAGTCTGGAATTTCTTCATCTTCCGCTTGGCACAGTGTAACCTCAAACAATCTACAACGATGTTAGTTGAAAAACAAGACCGAGACAAACATTTTGCAACTTGACAAGAGAGAAATTCAACCAATCTACAAAGATGTTAGTTGAAAAACAAGACTGAGACAAACATTTTGCAACTTGACAAGAGAGAAATTCAGTTAACATTGACAACATGATTAGAAAGAATTGATTATAGGCAAATTTTTGTAGGCATACCAATATAGGTACTAAATTACTAACACATAGCCATGCCAACACCCCCTTGGCTTCTTAAGCATCAATACATTCTCTTGCTAGGATTTACTAGGCTGCATGCAGATTCTAGTTATCTCTCCAGAATCTTTTGTTCAGAACTCTTAATATTCTAAATTAACCCAATTCTTTTAGGTCTGCATTTCATTTCTTATTCAGCACTCCTAATACTCACCACTAAGTTCTAATTGTGGATGACATAATCTCAGTAGTTACTACAAGTTTTCCCTATCTTAGCTAACAAGAATGTTTTACCAAATACTAAAGCCTGATAAAAGCATAGAAATATCCAGAATGTAAATTCATGACATTTATGATATAAGCAAATACAAGATCAGAAAGATACATACAAACTGGATGAGAACAAGAATAAGATAAGATGAGAAATTTCCCATCTGATAAATCAAGATTGGAACATTTCTCATCTGGATTGAATAGTTGAATATAATTACTGTTGATTCCTAATACTCACACACATACCTTTGTGGCCCAGATATGTAGAGGACAAGGGAATTTCGGGAGAATTTTTATGGGATTGTTATTGGGAAAGGTCACCAAGGATGTAATCTTGACAGATGCATAGATAAGAACCTACTGGGTATTTATGACCATACCCTGGTGCATTAAATGTTTGAGTTTTTCCTGGTAATTAATCATTCTGGTGCAAGCTTCCGCATCCACCAAGTTCAGATATGTAGATCTCAATATTTTGAGCCCAGTTTCTGGACCCATCGTCAAGAGAGAAAAAGAATATTATATGTTGTTACTCATACTCTTAGGAACAATTTACATCTATGTCAAATTCTTACAGCTAAGTATACTCCTCACCATATAGTACTTCTACATAGACAGTGTACACTATAACAAAACATTTGTAATTTTGAATGAAGCTTCAACATCAACACAAACAGGAGGGTACCTCGATTGGAATGTATTTTGTTTTAACTATTTTTTTATATAGATATGAAATTCAAAGGCAACATTTAATAATTCAATTATTACATCCATAACTTGCATGATTTAGTTGTAATATTTCTGACTCAATTATAGCATTTTTCTCAGCCACATGACATCTCTAACGAATAAGCAGAAGAGATGAGATATTGTACTCATTGAAACAACATAGTGGGCCTAACTGATATCTATGAAACTAAATTACACCAGACTTAGATCCTGCATCTATATTGAGCAATCTCATTACCACAAATGGGAAAAGCCATGAAATGGCAGTTCCATTTTGTCGAGCAGCAATTGTAGTCGGTCCAGCTAAGGAGGGAATCCAAAAGAAACCTTCTGTCAAAAGACCCTTCAAACAAAGAAGATCATAGATACCAGGTAAGAAAGTATGAATAAACTAAGATTGCAAGATAATATTGAAAGTTGAAACTGAGATTTGGCATTGAACATAAGAAACCATGTCAAGAAGGCAAATCCCTTGTGGTTTTTGCTGACGAAGTCTACATTATTACCTCATTGGCCACATTGGAAAGAGCCTGATACAGTCCAATCCAAACAGGCATTGTAGCAAGCGTGGGAAGACATCCTGTTGATGTATCGAAATGGAAAGAAAGCAAGTTTTTATTAGATAAAATTTGAAGATAAAATCAGAGACATACCATAGGCGAATGGGGGAGCTTTTTAGTTGCTAAAATGGTACAAACTTCTCTACATTTTTCATCTTCGAAAGGCCAGGCACACTGACATACCATGAATTCTTATCAACCATAAAATGCTTACGTCTAATTACAAGCCTACTATAGAAGAGTCTTGGGATATTCTGTATCTTAAGATTACTGAATATTTAACCACAGGGACATGGACAAATAGAGTTAATTCCCAATAAGAACTACATAAAAAGGGAATACAACCCAAACAGTTTTAAGCAATGCAAACTGGAAATAAACCACAGACAAATAATAAAGATCACTGTCAATTGGACTCAAGATGAATTTCTGCAGTGCCAAAGTATAGAAGAGAATTTTTGACCTGCATAGACCATTGACTAATGCCTTTTCTAGTACATATTTCCTGCCTGTTGTGTGTGTGTGTGGGGAGGTGGGGGGAGGCATCAGCAATCATCACGTGAAAATTTTGTCATCATTCCAGGTTGAGAGAGAGTTGTCCAGCTGCCTTTACTGAATCAAACTTAGGCCAGTGCATTTGTAAGTTAGCCAATCACAACCAACAGGAGCCAACCAATGACTTTGGACCTGTGCTGCCTGGAAGCTTCCGATGGACTAATAGTTCAGAGGGGGGTTGGTCACAGCTGGTTCTAAGAGAGAGAAAAATATCTACAAGTCGCCCTACAATCTGAGCTATGCTAAAACGGATGGTGCATGGACTAATTTCAAAACCATTGGAAAAGAATTTCTTGAGAATTTCTAAATATTAGTTTTGATGCCATATCTTCTTGGTCAAGTAAAGGATAAGACTATGAGGATATACATTCACAAGTCATGAGGTTGCAACACTGATGGTCTCTTTGACAACATGAATGAAGCTCTGATACTGTCAGCTATTGACTGAAATGGTTATCATTATGACCTCATGAAGCACTAGCACTTATAGAATAAACAAGTTACAATGCTTTCTTAAATATATGGACAGTGTGATTTTCCAAGCCCTGTAGTCTCACTAATACTTTCTACATTTTTCATGAAGCTGGTGAGTAATCTCTATGTAAATTTTGAAATGGTTACAGACTGCAAGAGAAGGACAAAGTCTTGGCTATAATTTAAAGCAAAATGGAAAATTTCAAGAGAATAACATATCGATAAAAGGAAAAAGGTTCGATTTAAGGAATATTTTAGAATAAGTCCTTACAGAAAGAGATACAGAATGCTTACACGTTAATTTTGATTTCTTGGATGAGAAAATAGAATTTCTAAATGATACAGTTTTTGGTTGAAGGAAAAATAGTGATGTTACCAAAACTGTGAATGATAATTAATCACAAGGATTCGAAAAACACAGAGCGAGACAAAATTAGAAGAAAAATGGTAAAAGACTGGGGATGTCTAATAAAATCCAAAACCATCCCATCTCAAACTGGCAAGACTGGAGCTATCAAAGGTAAGTTTGTTATACAGCTTTGTGACAATTGGAATATCATTCGAGGCCAAATCACAAACATGAGAACAAGATAGCAGATTAAAACATGCAATGAAAAATGTAATGCACTTTCAAAAGGATTGGAGATCCATCTGTTCTAGAAGTCATAATGTATAGAGACAATCAATTTAAAGTAATCAAAAAATTCTCAGAAAAATGGGAGCTGTGTGACAGAAAAATAACACAATAGTTCTTGATTTAAAATATGAGAAAATCAAAAAAGAAACTAGCTGAAGTATACAATTAAGCACTGGTAACTGAAATTTAGATCAACACCACCTAAGAATAATATTCCAAGTGGGGGATAAGCAGGTGTAGATAGTGCAAAACATGCAGATGAATGGCGCCACAAATAAATGTCAAATACACATTCAAAATACAAGTGATCTGTTTCGGCAGAAGAAAAACAGAAAAGACAAACAGTAGGTTCCTAACAGTTCATACATTAACACTAAGTTGCCAATTCGGGTTCAGGTTTAGGGTTCAAGTTTGCCAATATGGTGACTTTTTTAATCCCGGGCTGGGTACAGCCATACACATACATACATACATATATATATATATAGCCGATAAGGGCATGGAATGTTGGTTAAAAACCTGATCTTACTGTCACACCACCAAGGTTCAAACTGTAATGTCCCTTTTTGAATTTTTTATAAAATATGCAATTTTTTTGTGTTTTCTGATTTGGTAAATAACAATACTGGATAGCAGAGATACTTCACCCAGATTTAATACTAAGAATTATGCAATAACAAGATCATCTACAAATGCTGGACTGCATAATATTTCCAGAGATAATCCTTGAAACTGAAATATCCCACTTAGGGTTTTTGCCAAGTTTTCTGATTTTGTTTCACAATATGATTCAAACCCTAGATCTGAATTCTGATTTAATTTTCTGCGCCTTATCAAATGATTTCACCAAGCATAAAACATATTCTAAAACATGGAAAATGATGGCAAATGAAGATAGATAACGGCAGTCTTATCATTCATGAATTACACCATGAAATACACAATTCAAACACATATGATATGAAATTTCTGATCATGCAAGTCTACTGCTCCAGTTTGAATTAAATGAAATGAAAGTACATCAAGTTCATAGGCTCAACATGGCTACTAATCTCCCAAACTACTGCTGTTACAAATCGGATCTGAATTATATGCTTCAACATACCAATTTTGATTACAAATGCTAAACAAAATGAGGGCAAACTCCTCCAAATCGGATCTGCACTCAACAATGGATGTCAAATGATGTCTCAAGGCTGATTGATGATGTCAAGAGATCCTCAATGCTGATCGGCCTCGTCATAAGATAATAAATACAATTTCAAAGTGATCAAATGATGTCCCAAACTTGGGCAAACTCTTCCACAAGGAAATTGGCGCTCCTCTAGTGATGTAAAAATGTCCTCTATGCAGATCGCCACTCCACAAAGATGGTGAATGATATGAAATGAAGTTCCCACCTGATATACCATGCAAAACAAGGGTGGCGGCTAGGGTTATGTGGCTGCAATCAAGCGCTGATATGAAATCTGCTATAACCCTCAACTATGGCACTCAAATGAAATGTGAAAATCTGCATGAAACCTCCTCAACAAATGGTGCTCCAAGTCTGATTTAAAATCTGAATTTGATCCTTCAAAGATGGCGCTCCAAACATGAATGAAATCCACTCCAAGGAATATGGCATGAATGCTCTTACAATCCTTCAAATCCTTCAATGAAGTGCAACTGTGAACTCCGTATGAATCCACCTCCAAGATGCAATTGGGTTTTCGTCCAATCCACCTTCTTCCACAAGGGTTTTCGTCCTTGGAAAGTCCTACAATAACATGCAAATGAAAAATACAATAGATGCCAAAAGTTCCTGCTCCTTGATCCATCAACCTCCACCTCTGTTTATGCAAGTCTCTCAAACATTTGATTTGAATCTCCAAGAGTAGGCCGACCAAGACCAGGCGCCACAATTCAAATTAAAGATTTGAATTTCACTTTTCTTTTTCCTCCAAGTCGGCCATCAAGAGACATATTCTTTTATTTCACTAAAGCCGACAAACTCATTTCAAATATTCCTTTTTAACCCTCCAATAGGGCCGACCAACTTGGGCGCCCAAAATGCAATTGAAATTTCTTTTAAAATTAATATTTTATTCATCAAATGGACCGCACCACTCCAAGGAATAAAATATTATTATTTTATTTATTTTTATCTTTTCCAAACCCTCAGGATGGGTCGTTCCACATCTAGGAAAAATATTTTATTATTTTTGATCCATCCAAAATAAAGCAAAAATATATCAACTCATCTCCCAAGTTCACCATGACTAGAAAAATGAGTTGAGCCTCATAAAGACAACTTTCCAAATTTCCATAGCTCAACCACTTCATTCCCTTAATTCATGAATTAGCCTATGGAAATGAGGATAGGCTAACCCAAACTCATGTTAGGTGATCATGCCGGAAATGACGACATTACAGTCCTCCCTTCTCGAGATCACTTGTCCTCAAGCAATCGCAAATCTGGATGCTGCAAAATCTGCTCTCCTTCCCATGTCGCATCCTCCAATGGCATATCTCTCCATTTCACCAAATACTCACAGACCACCATGCTCCTCAAATGTCACTCCCTCATCTCCAAAATGTTGTCAAGAACCAAAACCAAAGTGCCCTCTTCATCAAGAGGTGGAAGATCAGGAGAAGAAACAATACTCTGTCCAAGAGCCTTCTTGAGGCAAGACACATGAAAAACATTATGAATCATGCTTCCTGTCGGCAACTCAAGCTCTTATGCTACCTCTCCAACTCTCCTCAGAATCTTGTAGAGACCATAGAACCTAGGCTTCCGTTTTTCTGCACCTCTTCTTCAATGTTGACTGTCTATATGGCTGAAGGCGCAAAAAGACCAAGTCACCAACCTCAAAGGTCCTCTCTACCCTGTGTCTATCCGCATACATCTTCTATTGGTTCTGAGCCTACTGAATATTATCCTTAAGTGCCTTAAGGATATCCTGACTATCCTGCATCAACTCCTTAGCTATGGGAGCTCGACTATCTTCAAAAGCCAAGTCTACAAATGATGGAGCATCGTAACCATACAAGGCCCTAAAAGGTGACATGCCAATTGACATGTGATAGGTGGTATTATAGCAATACTCACCCAAATGTAACTACTTGATCCAAGCATGTTGCTGCCCTGCAACATAGTTGTGAAGATATCCCTCAACCCACTTGTTAACAATCTATATCTGCCCATCTGTTTGTGGGTGATAACTCGTCCTTGGTGTCAACTCCGTTCCAGCCAATCGGAACAACTCCTACCAAAACATGCTGAAAAACGTGTTGTCTCAATCACTGACAATGGTCTTAGCAAGTCCATGCAACCTAAACACTTCTTTGAAGAATAGCTCTGCAACCTGAAGTGCTGAGTAATCTGACGAAATTGCAAAGAAATGTGCATACTTAGTCAACCTGTCAACCACAATATATATGCAATCCCTACCTTGGACTCTCGGTAGACCGGTGATGAAATCCATCGAAATACTCTCCCACCTTTGCTCCGGGATAGGCAATGGCTGAAGCAATCCTGCTGGGAAAGTATGCTCCGACTTGTTCTGCTGACAAGTCATACCCTCCATGACATGTTGCAACACATCATCCTTGAGACCCTTCCATGAGAACCTCTTACCTGCCTGTAGGTTTTGAAGAACCCCGGATGTCCTACACGTGGAGCATCATGAGTAGCCCTCAAAATCTTCTCCTTCAACTTCAACTCAGGTACCAAGTAGATCCTATCCTTATAGTAGATCACATCATCAATCACCTTATACATGTCATCCTAAATCCGGCCATCCATGATCTCACAAGCAAAAGTATTCTTGGAATACTCAACCAAAAGGTGAGCCTTCCAATCTGCTGAAATCTCTGTCATAGAACAAAGAGTAGGCCTCCTGGATAGAGCATCAACAACCACATTGTTCTTCCCATTAACATACTCAAAGTCAAAGTCATAACCCTGAATCTTGCTCAACCACTTCTGTTGCCTCTCATTCAAATCCGTCTGTGACAAAAAGTGCCTCAAGCTATTGTGGTCGGTCCTAACCACAAATCGACTACCCACCAAGTACTGTTTGAACTTCGCCAAAGCATGCATGATGGCGAGCATCTCCTTATCATAGGTGGAATAGAGCCTCTCTACATCCCTCAACTTCCTGCTCTCAAAAGCAATGGGATGTCTATTCTGCATCAATACCACACCAATGCCCTCTCCTGATGCACCACACTCCAACATAAAGGGCTGCGTGAAATCTAGCAATGGCAACACTAGGCAAGAACTCATCACTTGCTTGAACTTGTCAAAAGTAGCCTGAGCCTCATCTGACCATCTGAATGCTCCCTTCTTGGTGAGATCTGTGAGAGGTACTACCAAATGTGAAAACCATTTAACAAATCTCCTGTAGTAGTAACATAGCCCAAGGAATCCTCTCAAATCTGAAATGTTCCACGATGGTGGCCAATCCATAATAGCTTGTATCTTCTCCTGGTGAACTTTGACTCCATCATCTCCAATCACATGCCCCAGGTAGAGGATCTCAGTCATACCAAACTCAGATTTGGATGCCTTAGCATACCGTAACTGCACCTCCATGATACTCAACACCTCATCAATATGCTGAAGATGTTCCTCCCATGTCTTACTGTATAACAAAATGTCATCAAAGAACACCAATACAAACTTACGCAACTGCTTATGAAAGATGTGATTCATGCATGACTAAAATGTAGCAGGAGCGTTAGTAAGACCAAATGGCATAGCCAAAAACTCATAGTGTCCATAATGGCATCTGAATGTTGTCTTATGAATATCCTCATCACGAACACGAATCTGATGATACCCTGAACGAAGATCAATCTTTGAGAAGTAAACTGCCCCATGTAACTCATCAAGCAATTCATCGATCTTAGGAATGGGATACCTGTTCTTGATTGTCTTCTTATTCAAAGCTTTGTAATCAATGCACATCCTCATGGTGCCATCCTTCTTTACCAAAACAACTGAAGAAGCAAAAGCACTGGAGCTAGGACGAATGTGTCCCATGTCAAGCAACTCCTTGATCGTCTTCTCAATCTCCTCCTTGAAATGTCGCAGATGATGATAAGGTGTAGTGATGACGGGCTTGGAGCCCTCTTCCAACTCAATCACATGCTCAAACCCACAATCCGGTGGCCTACCAGGAGGAATTTTGTCATGTCCCCTTTTCCAGAGTGATCACTAAATAACATAAGTGTTTAGCCTATTCATCATTCCCGTAGGTTAAACCACATGGTAAGGGAATGAAGGTGATTTTGGTTAAGCTATATTCATTATATTTTTCATGCTAGCCAAAGTCATAGAGGTTTTCATCATGTAGAATTGCAATTCCCTTTGTAATTTTACATATTCAGGGGGGTAGGACCTATAATCAAAGGGATCAAATTGATAAGTGTTTTCTTAAAAGATCAATTGTAAACTGGAGAAATGAAATCTTTAATTACATTTCTCTGATCTATTCCTAGATAGGACCTATTAACAATTGTCATGAAGTGTGCAAAGAAATAGGTCCAAGACAATGTCAAGGGGATCGACCATCATGACAAAGGTGCAAGATTCCAATTCAAATACAAGATGAGATCAAAGGCAATCGGTTGGATAGGTCCAAGATAAGAAGGAAAATATTTCAAGTTGGAGAAAAGGGTCATTCGCTTCATAAGGAAATAGGTCCTAACAAAAGCAATCAATTACACTTCAAAGGGGCATCGACTCCATACAAGAGGGAGATTCAAATTCAAAAACACTTGCTTTAATTTTGGAAGGAAATGTCTTTCAAAAAGGGTTTGACTTCCTAAGATCCCAACGAATTTGCATGAACTCTAACAGCCATGAATTCGACCAATATAAATGCATTCGCCTATGGAGAAGAACCAATGGTCGGAAGAAGAAATTACATTCACCTATGCAAGGAATAGTAAAATACCATTCGGTCATTGAGGAAGGAGTCAACTTCAAACAAAGAAGGGTGCATTCGCCATAAAGGAGACCCAAACACATTCGCCTATGGTAGATCAAGCCATTCGCCCATGCAAAGGATAACAAATAGTAATTCATCAAAGATATGGAAGGAGCATTCACCAAGAAAGAGCATTCGCCCATGCCATACTACATTCTCCAATACAAAGAAGGATTCGGCCAAAACAAGGGAAAGAAGCATTCAATGAGGATTCCAAACAAGCATGTTCACATTCTCCTAAATCATTCGCCCAAAGCCTCAAAGACCTTAAGTGCATTCGCCATGCAAGAGGCATTCTTCCTAGGCAAGGGAGTTCGATGGCATCCAAGTATATTCGCCCATGACAAAAGGAAATCTTCAATACATCCACTAATGAAGATTCGGTCAAGCATAGAAAGAAAGAGGAATTTCAAATTAAGACACATTCAGCCAGCCAAGAAAGATAGAAGAAAAGCATTTAAAACAAGATCCAATCCAAACACATCCACCTAGAGGAATTGCCAAACCCAATGCAAGCCATCGGCCATGAGGAGAAAGAATAAATAGAAGATTTGCATCTCAATTGAGGCATGTCTGAGTTTTGGTATGTTTTTACATTCATTTCAAGTTGGAAGGTTCCGATCTTCTTACTTCTTTGCAAGGAGATGTGCCCTTGCACATAGGGTGATGACCCCCTATGCATTTTTGAGGTGTTATTGCTCTAATATCACCATCTGTATTCACTTTGCAGGTATTCCAGATTATTGCAGGTCTTAGAGAAGTTTTACAATCATTGGACATCATTGAGGAGTTCATTGGAGAGTTAAATTGCAAGATTTCAGTTACAAGGGTTTGTTACAGTCATTGCAGTCCCTTACCCCATCATTGCAGCCATAGAAAAGAAGTTATCATCTTGTATTTCACTTTGACATCTCATTGGCAACTCTCAAGACCCATCGTCCAAGTCTTAGCTCTATCATCGGGCGATTGAAGAAGATTTGGCATTCATTGAAGAAGATTCTTGCTTGCTGTTCCATATCAGACTGCTGCAGCAGTCCCACAGTCATATTTCAGTCACCTATAGGAGGTGTTGTGATGGTTTTAAGAGCTGAGATCAATTAGTGAAGATTGCCTATAGTTTGTTCTTCATTCGCCATAAGTTTGGTGACCATTTGGCAACCTTAAGAAGTCTGATTTCATGATTGTATGTGACTGTCATAGAAGACAGCGAATCACTGATTGTAATTTGCAACATTTGAGCAAAGGAATAAAACTATTTGAAGTTGGGATTCAATTGAACATATGTGTACTTGTTTATTTTCATTCGAGTAGGTTAATGGTTGCAAGTATTCTTAGCTAAGTCCTATAAGGGACATTACAAATTTCTCCAAACACCATATTGTGCTTGTCAAGCACCGACTGGATATCTACATGATACTCCTATTTGCTGGAAGAAGATTTGGACGATACAAAGCACTGGGCTGCCCAAGCAACATCATCATGTCTAAACAATGTCTCCATCCTTTTCGCTGAAACAACCCTAGGTCCTCCATCTGAAAGTGCTCTCAACACAATCTTCTTCCCATCGTGCATGAACTCAAGTTCTATCTTCTGGAAATCCTGTATGTATCTACTGAGTGATTGTAACCACAGAACTCCCAAAACAACATCAATCTCTCCCAATCCTACAACACAGAAATCATCAGTCAATGTGTAGTCACCCATCTGAATGTTGAGTTGAGGAACCCCCGTAGTGCAACTCATGGTAAACCCATCTACAACTGTCACTAAGAATCTGGCAAAGTCCTCAAGCTGTAGTCCCCTCTTCACAACCAATCCCTCATCAATGAAGTTGTGAGTAGCTCTGTTGATAACTGAGAGAGGGGGGGGGGGGGGGGGGGTGAATCAGTTATCCTAATTATTTCTTCTTTTGAACTTTCTTATTAATCAAAGCATCATTGAATCAGACAAACAAACATTACCATGAAATGAGAAACACATGACACAGTATTTTTGACGTGGAAACCCGGTTAAGGGAGAAAACCACGGGGTGATTAACCCAAAGATTATTCTCTGTTAGAAGAATAAGGAATTACAAAATGGCACTTGCCAATTAGGGCTCACTGCCCGAGCACACTGCTCACAAAAAGGCACACTGCCTACAAGGAGACACACTGTCTACAAAAGAATGTTATACAATACTTGAACTGATTGGAAGCATCTACATATGCTGGAGTTCAGTTCCGGTTAGGCTCAGTATACTGATCTGCTGCACTTCATCTTTCCTCTACTCTTTATTCTGCTTTCCTTTCACATACCGGATCTTTCTTACTGCTTCTGCACTGCTCTACACTTATTCGCATACACCATACCACAACTACACCTTTCACAACAAAATCCATCCTCTATTTATATCCACACTAGTGATTTCATTATCTTTCCAGTCGGCACCCGGAATAGTCTATCTTCTCACAAACTCTGTTCTGTCGACAGAATCCTTGCATATCAAGTAATGCGGATCAAGCATATACTTGTAGATGTCATTAATAATGTCGGCCAAACATGATTCATGCCTTCACAACCTTTACCATCAACAGTAACACATCCGGAAAATAGTCTGATACTCTGTCAGTCAGTTCTTCCTCTGTTCTCACTGTCTCTCAGGAATCCGGTACTCAACTATTCATATCTTCTTCCTTGTCCATCACGGAGGCTAAATCCTTGGAATATACTACTCAAGGTAGTCCTCTTGACTTCCCCAAATCCGCACTGTACCAAGACAATTCCTCTAAGAGATCCGGACCAATCTGTCGGACCTTGCCACATGCTCTGTTCTTGTTCACCGGACCACAACAATCTTTATTCAGACTTCCGGTAGAGACACACCATGACTTGCGGATATGTGGGATGACCTTTGTTGCCATCAATGACAACAACCATGAATCCATATAGTGTCTCTTGCCAACAATCTCCCCCTTTGGCATTAATGGCAACACTTAGTGAAAAATGACTAAGTGTTTACACTATGCTCCCCCTTGGCTGCTGCTCTATCTTTATATACAATTTCCGGAACTCCCCCTTAGTTGGATTCCTCATTTTTCACTGCTCCTCACTCCCCCTTTGAAATCAACGGCAAAGGGTAGGGTCCGCACACCAAAATTTTCAAAAATTTACTATACTTAGCCGCATATTACATACTCACATAAACTGAAGAATGTCTGCAAAGGATGTCTTCAATTGGACCAGTTCTGTAGCCCAACTTTGCTTCATTCTATCCAAAATTGAAATGTGACCACTCAACAAAAATGCAAAAGCTTCTGCCCTCTTGAGATCTGTCGGATCATTTGTTTGGGCGGTAGTCTGAGCATCACTGATGGCCTCATGCATAGTTTCTAACTTAGGGATTATAATCCTTCTAAGTTCTCCCATCCGGTTAGTTATATTCTTCCTTTCCTTCTCAAAGTTCTTTATTGCATTTGTGATTGCAATAGTTTGACATTCTTGATTTACTATGGAGAAAGAGAGAGGATCAAAACTTTGAGACAAACTTTGTAGTTTGTCCTGTTCCTCTTTTATTTTCTTATCAATTTCTACTGTTGCCTTTCACCAGGAGATACAAAATTTGTAAATGTCACCGCCATCCTTAAGAGCATTTTCTAAGCTCTTTATTCCAATACTCATATTTCTCCTATCATTAGAGATTAATCCTAGTACTTCTGAAAATCTTTTATCCAAAAATTCCTTCCGGACCTTTTCTTCAGCTGATTTTTCTAGAGAGTCAAAATGTGTACCAACACTGCTGACTAAGGTTTTGAGATTACCGGAAGAGGAGGCTGTCGGATCTATCTGGACTGATGGCATAATCTTTTCAAGCACTCCGGAAGCAGCTTCTATCAACTCACAGTCTTCCATATGAGACCTTAGGAGTTTTTCATTTGCCTTAGCATTTGCAAATGAAGCTATCTTCATTGTCTGTACCGGAGAGAGGGAGTCAAAGTTGAATGGACCTTTTAGAAGCTCCGGTTCATCAATCTCTATTGTTTCTTGGCTCAGAAATTTTTGAACAGTTTGTGCAGTGTCTCTTGCCGGAGACAGATGTTTCTTTTCTTCTACAGTTCTGTCCTTTGGAATCTTTTCTCCTTCGACATTCTTACCACTTTCAATTGTGGTTTTCTCTGTTGGAATCTTCTTTTTCTCTGCATCCTTGGTGCTGTCAACCTCTTTTTCTTTTACTGCTGCTTCTTTCTCCTGTAATTTCTCTTCTTCTTGGGATCCGGAGACTGTAGGGGAAGCCGGAGGAGAGATGTTAGTCTGTTCAAGGGCCACTTCTTCCGGAGCAGATGATTCCAAGTCCACAGCTGTTTCTGCACCTAAGTCCTCTACAACAGGAAGATTAAACCTTTTGAAGGCCTTCCGAAAGATCTCTTCTGTCTCTATGGCCACCTTGTCAGTCTCACCAAGCATGAGTTGATTCATTCTTGCTTTACTCCTGAACTCATCTTTGCAGTCTTTGAATATTATGTTCATTGTCTTGGGATCAATTTGAGGATATAGCTGAATAGCTATCTGCTCCCGGATCTCAAGATCTTTTGCCTGAGCATTATTCTTTCTTATTTCTAATTCCTTTTCTAGGCTTTTAGGAATTAGAGATATGATCTCAATGAAAGCCTTATTGTATATGTTCAGATACTTGATTGTGGCTTCCTGCAGAATCTTTTGGTCAGCCTCATTGTAGTCATCATAGAATTCAGTCATTGGTTGAAGGTTTCCATCCACCGTGACTGACTTGATTACACTCTCTAGAGACATGGTGGGCTTTTCAACAAATACCTCTGCCATTTCTTCCTTGTCTTGGCCTGTGGAGGGTTTACCGGATCCTTTCTTCTTCTGTTTCTTTATTTCTTTTACCCCCTAATCTGATTCTGTTTCCTCTTCATCTTTCTGACTTGTGTAAGCCCTTGTGGCTTTTATTTTAGATCTTTTCTCTCCTTTACCGGATGTCTGACCTTCCGGTTTTGAGCTTTTGGTTCTGACAGGTGTAGATCCTTTTGATGATCTGGTCCGGGTTGAGGTTTCCACCGGAGCACTTTTCTTGCTTTTCTTTTCTGCCTCTTTCTTTTCTTCCTCAGCCTTTCTTCTCTTTTCCCGGTTGGCATCAAGTGCCTCCTTTGGGATGCCTAGGCCTTGAGCAATATGCTCTACTTCTTTTCTCACTTTCCTCTTTATCTCAGGTTCCCTGAGTTCCACATGGATCTTCACACTCAACTCCTCAAAGGTTCCAAACCTTTCTGCCTTTGGATCTTTGGGTTGACTAAGCATGTGTTGAACATGCAGTTCTACAATCTGTTCAACCTCATACCCCATGGGCATGATCTAGACAGTCCTTGGCTCCACTGCCTCCATTAGGCACTGATCAGTATCCACCATAAAACAAACTGAGTCTTTGTATTTTTCAACAAGAGACTGGGGAATTCTTTCTCTTGCTTGCATCGTGCTCTGGAAGTTTTTGAAGTATCCCCATAGGGCTGTATTTCTTGCTTTGGCATCCCCAAGCCCATGTAAATAATCTCTTATTTGAACTGCAACAGGTTTGTCATTCTGCCATGCCCATCCACTTGATCCGGGCAACTCATTCATGAAGTAGAAAAATAGACAATATAAGAGTACCATACTTAAAAGAATTCTTTTTGTCCTTCTTGATTTTCTGTATATTTTCCATTAATTGGCTTAAGAGAAGTTCACAGAGATCATAATCTGCATTCTTCCTCAGCATTTCATAGGCAGTATATACTGCAGTTCCGGATACAGAATTCTCCCTGCTGGAGTGATAGATCTTGTATCCTATTATCATGGATGCATACTTGATATCCAGATCAGAAATATCTTCAATGGTCATTGCCCTCTTATCAAATTTTGATCCGGTGGCCTCAGTTACAATGTTATTTTTGACAGATTTGAGGATAGGTATCCCTCCGGAAGAGTATAGACCAGTTACTGCCCTAATTGCCTCTTTTGTGATCTTGCAGGGTCTATCCAGCCATAGGAAGTTGTCATGCATCCTGCTCAATACATACCGGACCCATTCATCTTCTTCAAAGCAGGGGAAATGAATGAATTGATCAAACTGTTTCTTCTGGATACCCTTATACTCTGGTTTAAGCTCAAAAGCATTGTCTATCAGTTGTTTGTGATAGAGATCTCTCAATTTGAATTCCCCGAATTCCTCAATGCTTGCATGTATGTAAACCCTAACGTCTTCTGTGTGTAAAACGCCATGAGGAACACTAGAGAATGCTCCTAAGGGATCTACCTCCAATGACTTGTATGGATGTTTCTTAAATTCAGGTCGGGGCCTATCTGAGATTTTTACTATATTTGGAGTAGCCATTTCTCAAAAGATTTGTAGCAAGATATCGAAAACGGAAAATACCTTATGCATCTTCGGTTACACGAAGTGGTTGGATTGATTTCTGTATGTAATGACTTCGGCAGGAGATCTTTGGTGAGCCTGATGAATCTTGTTGCAGAGCTCCACTTTTCGCTTCTTCTTGAGTGCAGAATGAGCAAGTGATTTTATGAGAAATCCCTTATATTGCTCCGCAAACCCTAATATCTGATGGCAATAAATGCTCGACCTACAATATTCCGGTTTGCCTTATTCAGATAGCTTGGAGTACCGGATCAATCCGGATCTATGAACATCATGCGGATCTTCCAATCATGAACAAATCAAGATGACACATCACAAGGACGTCCCAAACATTCTATCCAATCCGCAGAATAAGACAATGCACTTCCGGATCTCTCCGGACCTTTTTGTAATCCTCTGTCATTCCGGAGCATCTCCCGAAACAGGTCTTACTTGATCGATCACAACTTCTTCACATCTTCATGCGGACCTCTGAAATCTTATCTGGATCATCTCAAGACTTATATATTCAAACCCTTTACTCCGCATCTTGTGCCACATCCGGCACCACTTGATTGGCTAGGGGAACAGGATTTTCTTTGAGTCTCCCCCTGAGCCAGAGCTCACTTTTTAATTTCCGGAAGAAATATCAGCACCAGAGTCTAGTGCGGATCCAACCTCTACATTCTCTGAACTTTTCTTCACCCAAATCTTGTTCATCTGATTCCTAACTTCATCCGCATTCATCTTTTGTTTACCCTTGTCTTGATTCTGATTATACACCGGACCTCTTTTGTCCTGATTCTTGCTTCTGCAGACTTTTGCATTATGACCGGACCTATTACAGATTTGGCAAATAATATTTCCTTGCATATTTGACTGATAACCTCTTGATCTGCATTGATTAGCCATATGACCTACTCTATTGCATGCAAAGCATCTACCATTGAATGATTTGTTTATTTGCATATTTCTGCATTCATGAGACTTGTGTCCATACCTTTTGCAGTTAAAGCACTGTCCGGAGAAGAATGAATTAGTCTGATTCATTCTCTTTCTGCACTGATTAGCTTTGTGACCAAAGTGATTGCAGCTGTGGCAGTATCCATTGAAAGATGGATATCTTTGAGCATTGGGCTGTCTTACCGGAGGTCTTCTAGGCCTATTCCTTGGATTTTCTGATCCAAAATTCTTTTGAGCGGATCCGGAGCTTTCTCCTTTCTCATATCCCAAACCATACTTGTCATCTGCCCTCTTTTGACTTCCAAGAAGTACTTCAAGTTGGGCAGAACTTATCTTGAATTTTTCTTTATATTCATTTGCTGTTTGAAGATCTCTTTTGAGAGAGACAATTTGATCCTCAAGTTTTTCTTCATTATCTTTGGCATCTTCAAGATCAGATTCAAGATGTCTGATAATCCTGTCCATCTGGTGGCATTCTTCTGATTTCTCTTTAAGAGATTGTCTTAGATTGTCTTCAGCTTTTCTTTTTTTCTTCAATCTCTTGAGTAAACTTTATAGTTCCTGATTCCATTTCATGTCTTAACATAATGACTTCTTTTGATAACTTTTCACATAACTTAGTTTTCTCAGTCAATTCTTCATTTGTATTGCTTTCTTCACTTTGTCTTGCTAATTGTTGGAGCAGCTCCTTTCTCTTTTTCATAGAGAGACTTAATTTGTCCTTTAGTTCTCTCATGAATTCATCAGCCTGTTTGAGTCTTTCCTTTAATTCATTGACTTCAGAGTTTGACTGTTCAAGATCCTCAAGGGCAGTCTTGAGTTGCTCCCTTAAACCATATGCATCCATTTGAACTCCCAGATCTTCCTCAAGCTGTTAGGCTCTATTAGGAGGAACTTAGCTCTGATACCAATTGTTGATAACTGAGAGGGGGGGGGGGTGAATCAGTTATCCTAATTATTTCTTCTTTTGAACTTTCTTATTAATCAAAGCATCATTGAATCAAACAAACAAACATTACCATGAAATGAGAAACACATGACACAGTATTTTTGATGTGGAAACCCGGTTAAGGGAGAAAACCACGGGGTGATTAACCCAAAGATTATTCTCTGTTAGAAGAATAAGGAATTACAAAATGGCACTTGCCAATTAGGGCTCACTGCCCGAGCACACTACTCACAAAGAGGCACACTGCCTACAAGGAGACACACTGTCTACAAAAGAATGTTATACAATACTTGAACTGATTGGAAGCATCTACATATGCTAGAGTTCAGTTCCGGTTAGGCTCAGTATACTGATCTGCTGCACTTCATCTTTCCTCTACTCTTTATTCTACTTTCCTTTCACATACCGGATCTTTCTTACTGCTTCTGCACTGCTCTACACTTATTCGCATACACCATACCACAACTACACCTTTCACAACAAAATCCATCCTCTATTTATATCCGCACTAGTGATTTCATTATCTTTCTAGTCGGCACCCGGAATAGTCTATCTTCTCACAAACTCTGTTCTGTCGGCAGAATCCTTGCATATCAAGTAATGCGGATCAAGCATATACTTGTAGATGTCATTAATAATGTCGGCCAAACATGATTCATGCCTTCACAACCTTTACCATCAACAGTAACACATCCGGAAAATAGTCTGATACTCTGTCAGTCAGTTCTTCCTCTGTTCTCACTGTCTCTCAGGAATCGGTACTCAACTATTCATATCTTCTTCCTTGTCCATCACGAAGGCTAAATCCTTGGAATATACTACTCAAGGTAGTCCTCTTGACTTCCCCAAATCCGCACTGTACCAAGACACTTCCTCTGAGAGATCCGGACGAATCTGTCGGACCTTGCCACATGCTCTGTTCTTGTTCACCAGACCACAACAATCTTTATTCAGACTTCCGGTAGAGACACACCATGACTTGCGGATATGTGGGATGACCTTTGTTGCCATCAATGACAACAACCATGAATCCATATAGTGTCTCTTGCCAACAAGCTCCACTATCAATCAAACAAGTGACTCATTGTCCCTTAAGGACTCCTTTCAAATGAAAGGGATGATATCTAGGCACACCTGAAATAGAAGCAATAGTAACATGCCCTGTATCACCTGTAACATTAGGCTCAAGCTCCAATTGAGGTGGCTGCTCTGTATGATCTGCATCACTATCCGAGCTAGTATCCTCAATAGTCTCATCCTCCACATCATAAATGACCTCTATGAGATGTACTTTGCCTTTCCCAAGGCATCTGTGTCCTCGTTCCTGTTGTGACCTAATCACACATCGCCCCATTGCAAATGGAGACCCCCTTTTTTTTGAGCTCCGATGCTTTGCTTGCGTTTTGGATGATCTCTTAGGTTCGTTTCCTCTGCCAATCCAACAATGAGTCTCTCCTAGGAGGTTTTGCTTTAGAACTAGAGGTCTCACCTGGAACATGAACTTGCAATAATGAAGAGTCTTGATCAAATTCCATTCAAATGGGAAACAAGGAAGTCATCCGTCAAGGTTCAAATGAACACTGAGATCAATCTTGATGCATGTTTGAGATCCTGAAAATGACTAAGTCTGATATCCTAAAAACCCTGAAAATTGACTAAGTCTGAAATCTGGTGGATCCTCCAAATTCTATAATCTGCATGTTAAATCCTATGGATCCAGGACCTATCTCAAACATCTTGGAGGTATATTTCAAAAATATTTAAAGTATACTTCTATCCAAGGGTCTTCACCTTCAAAATTTGCAAAAAAAATGGCTAAATACTCAGGAGAAGATTGAAATCCTCAACCAATGCACCCTTGTTAAGGTGTGATTTCAACTGGAGAACATAACCTTGAACCAATGCACCCTTGAGAAGGAAGGTGAAATGATGATTTTAGAGGTCTTTCAACCGGAGAACAGAACCTTGAACCAATGCGCCTAGATGAAGAAGAGATCAAATTTCCCATCCGATGCTCCCTTATGAAACCTTTCAGGCGAGCGACCAAATGATCATCTAGTGCGCCACTTTCAGGCGGAGATCAAAATCATGATCTAGTGCGCCAAGGGATGAGGGTGTTAAATTGCAAATTTCAAGAGGCTATTCAAGCGAAGGATGAAATCTCCATCCAATGCGCCACTACTAGGGGAGGTGTAATTCAAGTTTCAAGACACTTTCAAGCGGAGAATGAAATTAGCATCTAATGCGCCCAAGATGGAGGAGGTTTGTTTGATTGTTAAAGTGCATCTTTCAAGCGAAGAATGAAATGGTGATCCAATGCGCTAATATTGGTGAGGATTGTTTCAAGTTTTATGCTACCTTTCAATCGGAGATCAAAATCATCATCTAGTGCACCAAGCCTTGCCATTTTCAAGAGATCATTCAGGCGGAAGACAAAATTGTCATCTAGTGCGCCATTATTGATATGTGGTTTAATAAAAATTTTAGGTGAAATTTCTACCAAAGGATGAAATGATGATCCAATGCGTCACTTGGGTGTGAAGTATAATTCAAATTTTATAAGACTTTTAAGCGAGAATCCAATTTGCTATCTAGTGCGCCACTCCCATGTGAGGTTGAATTGAAGTTTTATGAAGGTTTTTTAAGTGAAGAACAAAATTCTGATCCAATGCGCCCAAGTTGGATAAGTCTATTTTAATTGTTAAAATGCAATTTTTAACCAGAGAATGAAATTATCATCCAGTGCGCCAAGATGGAGGAGGTTTGTTTCGATTATTAAAGTGCAAATTTTATGAAATTTTAGGATAAGGATAGAATTGCCATCTATTGCGCCACTGTTGGAGTGTTGTTTAGTTCAAATTTTAAGATATCTTTTAAGCAAGGGATGAAATCATGAACCAGTGCGCCAAGAGAAGGAGTTGGTTGCAATTTGTTAAAGTGAAGTTCCAATCGGAGGATGAAATTGGCATCTAATGCGCCATTTTTAGTGTGATGCTTAGTTTGAGTTTTATGATTGCTTTCAACAAATCAACCAATTTGGCATTCAATGTGCTTAGGTTTGGAAGTGTTAGAAATTGTTTAATAATGATTATTTCGTTATAAAGCCAATGATTGATATTGTCTCTTTCCTTATGTTGCAGGAATGTCAAGGGACTAAGAGGTCAATTAAGGAGCAAGCGCCCGGAATCACCTTCATGCTAGGAGTAAAAGGAAGATAGAAGATAGCCATTCTAAAGGATCACATCAAGTTCATCATTCAAGTGCACTTCGTCATCTGCATCCGGAGAAGGCATCTATCCACCAAGCTTCAAGTTCTCTCAATCTTCAAATATCAGAGAAGTCTCCTACTCCATGAAGCATCATCATCCACATTATCAAGTAGCATCCAAGAAAATCAACCTACATCCTGCAAGAGAAGAAGAATCACAGAGTTAAGCAGATGAGCAACATGTATCATACACATCCAATTTACAAGAAGATGAACAAGAAAAGATCAAAAAAGATACATCCCAAGCAATCAAGCTCAAAGCAATCACATTCGAAGACATCACACAGATGATGCAATTTGGGAATATGTTGAGGTGGCACCTACATGGCATATATATATTATTCACCAATCACAGTTCGCCACATCATTCAACAAGCAAAAAGCCAAAGAGGACGCCCATGTGGAAGATGCTTTAAAGATTCCATTTCATCCTTATTTTCTTGGAAAACGTGCCTTCATTGCCTCTCTTATGTACTAAAAATAGCAAATTGTAACTAATTGCTGAGATGGCATGATCCTGGCCCTTGGCTACTTGAATTGATCCAAGCCCTTCATTGTAATTTTGGACTTCTATATAAAGGCTTTGTTGCCTCATTTGTAAAATATATAGTAGTTAGTAGCTAGTGGTAGGATAATAGAAGAGTAGAGTAGAAGAGACTCTCGAAATTCTCTAAGAGTACTTGAAGTTGTAAATATTTCTCAAGATTAATGCAGAGACATTGGAGCTTGCTTGGTGTTAAGTGTTGTCTTGTGGAATGACATGGTTTCTTGTATTTTGATGAAGTGGAGAGATGTTTCTAAGTAGATTAGAAGTAGAGTAGTAGCTCATTGATGTAATGCATGTATGTATTAGATATTTGATCAACTTCTAGCTCATGCTTTTAACATTCATCGTTGGTAAAGTGTTGTGTAAAGCTAGTCTGAGCTTCATTGTAATTTGCTTAAGTTCGATTGTGAATGCTTGTTTGAGCTGCGTCGTTCAATGGGTGCTTATATGAGCTTTCATGATTTGAAAACCTTTCGCTATCCTTAGGAGATTGCACCAACTCCATGTAGTTGTCATCCTTGGCAAAGTGGAGTTAGGTTGATTAAGGAGTTTGTTTATTCTTGCATCATCATTGCTTCATTGACCTTAGATTAGTTTCTCCAAACCTTATCTTTTTCCTTTTCTTTATCATTGAAGCATTGTACATATATCATCCACACTAAAAGGAGAAATAAGTTGAATGAAGTAAGAAGTCTGCGTAAGTCCCTTTATGATTAACAGCAAGATCACATCAAATCACTGAGTTCATCCATCGCAAATCATAAGGAACCTTGAAGTTACTTCATTGGATCACATAGCTTAGCCTTCGAAGAACTTTATTCAAGAGAGAGTGGGATACTTAGTGTTTTACTCTATTGTTGAGTTGTCTAAAAACAATCATCAACAGTTCCCATGGCTCCTTACAAGGAAAGCAAAGTTTCTTCCTCCTTAATTCATTCTTCGCCTCACTGTCCATCCTAGGAGGTGTGTACTTAGCCTGATTAAATTTTTTCTAATTTGAACTAGAGCACTTGAAACTTTTCTTTTGTGACTGGAATGTAGGAGTAGTGTCAAGATCAAGTGCAAGCTCAATAGCATCATCAAGTGTACTAGGCTTATGAGCCTTCACCAAACCCTTCATTCTATCATTCAATCCCTCAACAAAAAGCATAGTCACTCTCCTCTCAGACATATCGGGAACCATAACAACAATCTTTTGGAACTCATTGATGTAGGAATCCACTCTACCAACCTGTCTCAACTGTGCCAAATCCCTGTAGTAGACTTCCACATTCTTCTTATCAAACATAGCAATGAGTTTTCGTGTGAACTCATCATAAGAAGAGATCATTGCATGGTTTTGTGAAACAAGTCCATGATGCCACCAATCATATGCTACTCCCTCTAGATGCATAGTAGCAAACTGAATAGCCTTGTCTTCCCTCATTAGTTTGAGAGTGAGGAATGTATCCAGCTTATGAACCCATGCTCTAGCACTTGTTTTACCGTTGCCATCAAAGTTAGGTAGAGGTACCTTGTTCATTGCCTCTTGGAATTCTTTGTGTTGCTTTGCTTGCCTTCTAGGTCTTTGCTCTCCCTTTGATCTTTTTTGGTCCTTTCTTTGATTCATATATTGATTGAAGTTTAGATGTTCTTTGACGTTGTCAGGAAGTGCCTCATAGTCATCACACATGGTAGCCAACTCATCCGCTAATGACGGCTCTTCCTCATCCTCAACACCCTCCTCCTCTTCTTCCTCTCTTGGAAGAAATGTGGGCTGCAATGGTCTATCCGTTGTAGTAGCACGTGTTCTCCCACCACGAGGTGTACCTGCAACACTACCTTGACCGTTAAGGGTTGGAATATCTCTCACATTGTCTCTATTCATCATTTGCATCTGCATCGTTTGCATCATTTGTGCCAAAGTATTGGTTAATTGTCGTTGTTCCGCTGCCATATCTTGTTGTCCTCTTGCTATCTCCCTTAGATAATCACCAACATTCCTGTCATCCCTTGGAGGACTCCCAACTCTTCTATCCCTATCCATATTTTCTTGATTTGTACCTGCAATTGGAGTCTCTTCCTCTTGATTGTCTTGCTGACCTATTCTTCTTCTAGTGTAATATCTGTGAGGACCAACTTCGTGTGGCTGCATATAAGGACAATTCAAACTAGCCCACTAACTAGGTCAATGTAATGTCCACTTTTTAGCTGATGTTGTTTGCGGATGGTTTAGCCTATTCCTGACCCTCGTAGGCTAATGTACATGGTTAGGGGGTCTTCTTGAGGCAGCCACCTGGTCGATGGTTGGTTTCTTGGATTCAGTTGGATGGGAAAAATAAGGGAGATAATAATTAAATTAATTATTTGTAAGGTTATGAAATAAATAAATATTATAAAGTGAACTTATATTTAATTAATTTAATAAAGTGACTTAAATAAATATTATTACATAAAGTCACTAAAATAAAATAATATTATTTTTCTAGAAGCTTCTTGAAGTGGTATTGAAAAAGTATAAAAGAAGGGGCAAGGCAAGCTTCCAGGTATCTGATTATTGTCATTTGCATTTGATGAGTTTTGTGGAGCCAAGGGTTTCTGCATATTTGGTCTTTGGGAATGAAAACTCCCACAGATTAGCATAACTGAGGTGGTGAAATATCCTCCGAAGGGTTGCAAATTGGAAGGGATACTTCAGTCCTTTCATTTGTGCTTAAATCTGCAGTATTAACCAAGGGTTTGGAGGTATTAATTTGCGTAGCAGAAGTTTTTCTATTGGCTGCTACAGTGCTGTGAATAGTGCTGCTACAGTGACATGAACAGTACGCTACAGTGATCGCTACAGTGTTTGCTACAGTGATCAATACAGTGTTTCGCTACAGTGATCGATCTAGTGTTTGCTACAGTAAGCTACAGTGATTGCTACAGTGCCATGAACAGTAGCGCTACAGTACAGGGCAGCTGGGAGAAGGTTTCGATTTGGGTTTGGAAGGGACTCCTTTCATTGGTTGATGAGTAGTCTGGGTGCTACACTTGAAGAGGCACGATTTGGGCTTGAAAGGGATGTTTATGAGCTGTTTTGAGGGCTGCCATTCCTTCATCTTCATCATCGATTCATAGCAGCTTACATTTCCAGGTTCTTTCATGAGTTAGCATATTCATTGTTTCATAGTTGTCATTTGTTCTCAGATTTTAGGAGTTCTAAAGCCAAAAGTCTTGGCCATTCATATCAGCATTGTATTAGACAATATATCTCAATAAAGGAGTGATAAGTTGTAGGCCATCTATTTGATGTAATGTGCATATTAATATCCTTCATGATTAGCATAATAGTATGCATGCCAAGTGTTTGTAAAAATGCTATTTGGCTGTAGGTGCACATTCTTCATATAGAGTTCAAGTATTTGTTTTAGAAAGGTTAAAAAGAATTGCATTTTCACCTTAAACCATTGCTTAGACATTGTAGCTTTAATTTGCAAGCAATTTAACTTCAATTGAAACCATTCCAAGCAAGCAAGCAAACTGAAAAAATACAGAGACAGCAAATTAAGAGGTGGTGTGCAAAGTGTTTGACGATATTCCTTGAGCCTCTAATCAGCAAATTGAGGTCCGAATTGTCAAGGGATATTACAGTCAAATCCTTTTCCACTAACTGGAAAACACCGTAGCCAATATGCTCTATCATCTTTCCCATTTGTTGTCCAAATCATTTCATCGATCTTACAATGCCTCATGGGATCCTCTGTCCCATTGCCTGTGAACTTGGGCAGTTTTTGCCTTTCTACGTTGGGGCTTGATAGTGGAGTCGCCATGTTTTTGTTCTGATGCAACCCTAGTGTTGGGACCCAAAATAGTTGCAACCTTAAACTCTAAAACATTCCTAAATCACCAAGGTCGAGAATGTCATCGAGGCGATTTGGAAGAGGTTTATCAACAAATTAGAGGCAATTTTGGCCAACTAACAGGAGTGAGTAGGCTCCTCTGCACTTTGAGCTCAGCTTAGACTCTGGAGGGATATTCCAAGGGGTATACCTAAGCAGGTATTAACTTTAAAACCAAATGAAAAACTAAAAATCAAAAGACAACCAAACCCAAATCATTCTCTAGGCCCCAAAAACTGTCACTGGACCTAGAACAACTGGTTATCACTAAGAACCCCTATATAGCTGATGAAAGGCACTCCCATTAACAATGGAAAGCACGGGTATGCTTGTTTGGTGTGCAAAGAATTGATACTTTAATGACCCAGTTACAATGTTTCTTGTTTCCAAAACAAACCCGCAACAACACATACAATACTAATTACTTATTTCACACATGATGAGTTTGTTTTAGTTTTTAAAGAGGTGTGGGTGATCAAACATCTCAGACCAGTGCCTATTATGATGGACTACAGAGTCCACGGTTTATCAGAGGGAAAAGACAACACAGAAATCAAACACGCACTTTCTGGATATTCAGATGCAAGAAAAACATCGATCAATGAAGAATATACTTAGTAATCCTTAGTCAGAATACAATCATTCATCTATAACCACAGAAAAGATCATCACATAGCATGTAATGTTTTAAGAATTCGTCATATTCATCTAATCAACTGTTACAGTCATACCACGAAGTGTGGCAAGAGGAAACCCTAGCTGAAACTTTGGATTTCCTTGAACAATTACATAAGGAGAAGTTCATACGCTAATCACTGAAATCAATATGAGAACCTTTCATAACCTGTGTCTTATCTGTTGGAGAACTGGAACTTTTTGTTCTTTGAAACCCTAGAGAGCTCTGCACTTGGTCGGCCGAAAATGCCAAATGACCAACCCTTGAAAAGAGTTCAAATCTTGCCTCTATAGCCTTCACACGCATGTCTGAGAATGAACTGGGCACCAAAATCCTCAACAACCCCACCAACTACATTAAAAGTATTAATTTCGGCCACCCACTTTGCATTAATGGCGTTGCTAGAAGTAGTTGGCGCGTTCCCAAACAGTTGAAGGAGTTTGGAAGGCTAGGAAGTCGACCTCCGACAAATCGGACTTCGGAGGTCGAGCCTTCGCTTTGCATTGTGCACTTTGAAGGAAAAGGAGAGAACACCTGACCCTAAAATACTTAGACAAATGAAGAGCGTCGGGGGTCGGGCCTCGGGCCTTCTTCCTTCAACCTTCAAAAAGGAAGAAGGAAGAAAAGGAAGTCGACCTTCGAAAAACATAGATGTTATTGAATAGTTCGGCGGACTTCGGACTTCGAACCTTCCGCCTTCCGCCTTCCACCTTCCAAAAAGGACGGAAAGAGAAACGCCCGCCTGCCGATGCCCACAACACTTAGTGCAATTTTGAAACCATTGGGGATCGGTCATCAGACCTCCTCCCTTCTGCCTTCCAAAAGAAAGAAGAGAAAGAGGTAACTCCCGCCCACCGAACCTGCCACATGTCTTCTTTCCGCGGTTCCACAAGCCTGTTGTGGGTCCACCCAAAAGGCTCAGCGGAATGGCGGAATGCCTTAAAAAGAATTAACACCCATCGGGGGTCGGCCATCAGGCCTTCAACCTTCCGCCTTCCATGAAGAAGACGAAAGGAAGGAAGAAGAGCCAACCTTCGAGCTACGCCGCCCACTTCATACTTACAATAATTGGAACAAGTAAACCTATCGGACTTCAGACCTCGGGGCTTCTCCTCGACACTTGCCTTATAGAAGACCGAAGGCAAAAGGCCTGAACTTTGACCTCTGATACACTTAGATGAATTTTTCAATAACTTAACACTTAGGCAAATTTAGCCTTGGAGGACTTCAGAGCCAAGAGGGAAAGCAGGACAGAAGAAGGAAGCCCAAAACTCCAAAGTCCGCCACACTTAGACAAATTTTAGAGCCTGATTTCGGAGCCGATAGAAAGGGCAAGATGGAAGAATTGAACCCCGAACTTTGAAACTCCGACAAAGATAAGAAACACAAGGAAACACTTAGAATTTTTTACTTAGTCATTTTTTTGGGCTTTTCCCTTGTACTTTTTCAAAAGGCAGACATATGAAAACCTATAAAAGATGTCTCTGATCAGTTATAAACTATAGGTTTAAGTGGGATTCAAATGAAATTTGGGGGCAAAATGGGGCATTTGGGGACAGGTTTTTCAAGTCCCAACACCTAGTGCCTAAAACCCACTCGCCAAGGAGTTTTGATTCGAACGTTCCGGTGCTCCTCTCACACTCTCGACCACATGAGATCCCCAACTCTTCCTGCAACTTCAATGTTTCGCACACTTGTATCGCCTTCAGATTCTCTTTTATACACCCTTAGCCTTGGGGTTTTTGGCTCGATTTCTTCTCCTTCAATTGACAACCCTTCAATGCCTCGAAGGTTGCTCTCATACACTTCTCTTTCTTCATCTCTGAAGGAATCTTTAGACTCCATCTCCCAACTTCCCTGTATTGACTTTTCAACTTGGTCTGAAAGATCGACCCATGCATCAACTAATAATGGAAGGTGCCTTGCTATTTCCTCCCACTCTTCCTTCATGTGATTATTTGTAGTGGAAATGTTTTGATATTTGTTTTCCCAACTACAACTCTGACTCACACTTCAACTTCTACTTCAGGATGAACTTCAGCTTCGGATTTGCACTACTGGAATCTCTTGGGCGACCTCTCTTAGTCTTCTTTGTGCTCTTTGCTCTACCGACCTTAGAGATCGTTTGATCTCTTGATCCTAACCACGTTGTGGTATCTTCCTGCCTTTATTGGGGTCTAAGGGCATATATATCTTAAATCGGACCTGATTTCTTTTCAAGCAGCAGCACCAATGTTTACTCTTCTATCTGATAAACTAATATTTGAAATAATGAACAAAAATACAATGTGTACCAAATAGAATAGCAAAAAATATCTTTATTCACACATGAAGTTGTTACAGAAGTAGACCAAAGATGATCAACCAAGGATCAAACTACTTTCCCTGACTACGCAAAATCTATTTAAAGGACCCAACGGTTGCCAAGCAGAACACAACTGTCTACCAACTGACTCCTATAACTACCGGAAAGCTGATAAACAATTAATACATAGTCGGATACAACTATATTATCAAAACATAATGAAGGCATTGTATGCTAACTACAAATGAAAGGATGTGGTGCAGCCGGTATTGTAGAGCCAATAGGAGCCTTGCACAATCCTCTCTTATATAGAGGATGTGATCTTTCTTTTGCTCCCTCACTTACACTATCGGCATCTTCTTGTTTTGTGATATATACTCTAATTTGCTCCTTTCGCAACCTATTTTTGTTTTGCCCTAGACAAATTTTTATTCCTTGAATGGTCATATCAAATAGGTAAGCTAGTAGTCATTATGTAAGGACAAGAAAACAAAACAAAAAAAACATTATAACCCTATAAGAGATTTAAAAGGTTTAAAAAATTTTAAACATTTTTAAAAAGAAAAAAACTTGGGAAAAATCTAGAAAAGCTTGAAAATTTTCTAAAATCATGAAAAAATCTCAAAATAAACTTACTTTTGATTGATAAATCTTGTAGGTGCAGCTATTTCTCTCCTTTAACAAACAACAAACACGGCAGAATTCCTTTGTCAATCCTTCACCTTCAAAAAAATAACCAGAAAGCTTCAAGAATGAAAAATGGTAGCTTGGAGGCAAAGTGGGTGTTTTGATCTCTTGTATATGTCAAATGAATGTTGTTTGAATCACTTTATGTCAAATTAGATCATATAAGGTCACTTCAGGTCATATTAAGAATTTAAAATGTCTCAATTCTCGTCCTCATCCCTCTTTTTTGCCTCTTCTACTTATTTTTACTCAGCTTGTATTACTTCTTGTTCCATATTTGACCTAACCTTTATTTTTCTTTTTTCTTTTTGGTATCTCTTTCTCATCTTTTATTCTTTCTCTTTTTTGGCTTTGTGATGTTTATTTTTATACTCTTTAATCTCAACTTAGCTGTCCTTTTTTTCCCATCCCTTTAGTGTCTCCTCTAGCTATTTTTGTCATCCGTGCCCACCTCCTCTCTATCTTTTTAAGAAACCTTCTCCGCAACTCTCACTCGTTTGCATTCTCTTCCTTTCTTCTTGATGATGGATCACGGAGTGTGATCCGAAACGTTGAGATAAAAAAGCGCACACAGTTTATTCCAGAAACACTAAAATCTAATTTAAAATGTGTTTTTGGTTTTTTTAAAAAGAGCAAAATGCCCATTTTTGGGTAGATTCATGCCCAGTACACCCAAGTACGGTCTGGATTTTCCCAGAGTCCAACTTGCGCACCTCGGGTTCCCTACGTGTCCAATCTGCCTGGGTCGGATACTTCCCAGCCCTAGACCAGTACCTAGACCTGAACTGGACCCATCAGTTTTGGCAAGCAAATTAGACAAACCCAGCTTCATAGCTTTAACACCTTTGCCAACAAAATTTTGTTTAGTAACATAACCTAGAAGAAATATTTGATTTTGGTCAAAGCATCAAATTTCAAAGTTGAGTTCATAACATGGTGTTATGGGTAGCAACATACTAACATGAAAAGAAAGTATGACAAGACTGAACTGTGCAATCACTTTTCAGTGTAACACAATAGGATGTGACAAAAAGAACTGTCATTGTTGTCGAAGCTCTTTCAAGAGGCTATGAAGAAGCAATTCTAGTAATGTGCCCCTGCCTATGTGGTCTAGACTACGAGCAAGGGTGGCTGGAAGGCACTTTACTTTGAAAAAAAACAAATTCATGGCACCTAGAATGGAACTGATTGGGTTGTGGCACCCTTGTAGTAGTACACGAGGATGAATGTCGTCTCACTCAACTATCCCTCTCTATAAATGAATCAGCAGTATCCAGAGGATGCTTAACAGCTCCACCGTATATTATGAAATGAAAGGAGATCTTCAACTTGCTAGCTCTAGGGTTCCATGTAAGGTCCTACGACCAAAAATAGTATACTCTCGAAGATAGGGGCCAAGCATGTCTCATTTGGATGGCAGAGAAAATGGATAGAAAACCACCTAAATCTTTATACAGAAAATAATACATTCTTCGTATCTCATAGATAAGACACCTCAAAATAAAGTACTTCTCAATCTCCTCCTTGGATGCAAATAAGGTGACAGACCTTGTTATTATGCTGCATATGGTGTCCAATCCAGACCAGAACAGCAGTGGAATGTCCCTCTTAGGGTTAGAGGCAGGTGTCCAATTTTCATAGAAAGGGCTGCACAATTTATAAACCCGTTGCCCCTTGCAAAATATTATCACTGTAAACTTTAGAAGCAAAAACTGTCATGAAATAACTCCACAATAATCTGACTAACTGCAACAGGGCTAGGGATCCTTTAGTTAGAAAAAATCCAGTCTTTAAGAGATTTTGAAACATAGGTCTGTAAAGTTAGAACTGGAACCCTTTCTTTAAACCTCCAAACCCCATATTCCACTTCCTCAAAGGGAATTCTAGTCCTAGGTACCGTCTCATTTTTGAGATAGATGCAATTCAAGAGTTTTGAATAAGTTGCTGCACCACATTTCGGCAAAAATGCTGCTGCAATAACTACAGCAAGTGATCTCTAGAGATCTGGAATGTTTCATCGGCATCCAAAACATATGCTTTATATGTATGGGGATGATCCAAAGAAGAGGCTATAAACCCTTCTCATAACAAACTGAATAAAAGACACAACAAAAAGATGTGCATCGATGCTAAGCCAAGTTGTCAGTCTGGGTACGGGAACGGGCTCGGGTTCGGGATTCAGGTATGCCGGTATGGCAAAAAAAGATTCCCAAGGTACGAGTAGGGATATATATATATATATAGTAGATACACTAGTGATTATGCAGAATTTAAAATATTAAAAATAAGTTAAATAATATAATTGAAAATACATTTCATAGTGTTAGTCGCATAATATACTTGTTGTAATTAGTTATGTTTTGGTTGTGATCGGTGAGGCTGTCGTCGGGAGATAACAGCCTCACCAATCACAACCAAAACATAACTAATTACAACAAGTATATTATGTGACTAACACATAGTTCATTCATATATCTATATGAATGAAAATTATGAAATAATGTTAAAGTGAGGAGTCCTAACTAACAAGTACTACCAAGTGAGAAGTCACCAAGGGATAAGTCCTAACAAACAAACACTTGCTAAATATAGCAAGTTACATCCCTCAGAAAATACCTCTAAGTAAAGACCTACCTAAACAAGCTTATCTTAATGTGCAAGATAATGCTAGCATAATAAACTAACACCAGAACTGCCTTTGAGAACAAGCTTTATAGCTTTGACCGTGTTTGAAGCCGTATGCTACTTTGTTTACCAATCCTACCAATTTGCATGTCTTTAAGATGTGATTCTATTCCATCTTTCTTTTTTTAAAATAAGTTGTATCTATTTCCTTTGATTTATATATGCATCATTTAATAAATAAAATGATGCACTAACACCAGAACTGCCTTTGAGAACAAGCTTTATAGCTTTGACCGTGTTTGAAGCCGTGTGCTACTTTGTTTACCAATCCTACCAATTTGCATGTCTTTAAGATGTGATTCTATTCCATCTTTCTTTTTTTAAAATAAGTTGTATCTATTTCCTTTGATTTATATATAAATCTATTTCATAAATTTAAGAAACAAAAAAGCATTCCAAGGTATTCCACAAGAAAAAAGAATGTAGTCTCCATAACATATTTGTCAGCCTTAACATCATCATACTTAATTAGGCTCTTGATTTACCCAGGGATGTTTGTTACCATGGGTGAAAATATTCCAACCCGCTCAAAATAGGTGGTAAAAAAATGTAAGCAAATTCATGGCATTTAATCTTAAACTGAATAAAAAAACTCTTAAGAAGCTGAACACATTTGTAGCTCAGATTCAATGGAGAATCTTCACAACAAAATGCCAAGCTTCAAAATCTGATCAAACAACAGTCTTCGCATTACCAAGCTGATTGATTCTAATGACCTCGGTTTTTTCAGATCGGTAAAATCTCACCATAGATTTTAAAGATTTTTGTTTTCTAACGATGCAAAAAACTAACAAGGGGTTTGCTCCACAAATGTCATTCAAAAGCCACACAGGTTTCAATTAGTTGTGCGTCTCAAAGCAAATTATTATTTTTTTCAATTCTTGAATCTCCATATACTTATTGTCTGAAAAGCGCACCGAGAAAAAATCTTGAAAGACTCAAGATAGGAATGCTTGTGAAATAATATCAGAAGATTCATTATACATTTGACGATTTTTGAGGAAGGATGGCTTCGGGTGCAGCTAGGAGTGCTCGGGTACGTCTGGGATGTATCCCAGGTCTGCCCTGGGTACGTCTGGGATGTACCCCGGCATATCCAGGGAGACATGGGCGTACCCTGTCTGTCCTATCCTTGCTCCTGCACCTGCCCCATCCGATCCTGTACCAGGAGAAAAACATGTCGTTTCCAATAACATAGATGCTAAGGCTAAGAAAGTAGATCTTGTTATGGAATTCAGAGGTTCCATACAACCACAAATGTTAGGAACAACCTCTCACCAACTATTCATTATAACATCACACACTTAATCAATTGCAATGCACATTAAATCGGATGTGTAACACTAAAACTTGACTTTATAATTGGCATGTTCATGACATTAATAAAGACTTTTCATTAAAATAAACTGAGTACAAAGTATCAGGACATCAGAATAGGGAAAATAAAATTTGTATAGGGTAAAACAAGAAGATTTTAAAACCAAGGTATGTAAGTGAAAAGTGGATTTTTATAATAGGAATGAACGAAAAAAGGTTGGTTATGTCCTTGACAACAGGAATAAGCCCAAAGTTTAGCAAGAAAACATATGCTTTTTCCTCTGAGGGTGTAGATAACCTTTGTACATAACTTGTCTTGGTTCAAACCATGAGTCCAAACACGGATAAATATGTTAACAATCATTGTCTTACTATCTGTCCATTGAACAGGTCTTGAAGCACAATAAGTTCTAAGATAATAGATACCATACAGGATAGTTCCATTCAGCTTCTAAGAGTAAAGAGCATAAAATAAGAGAAACAAACAGTTGTTCTGGTGAGTTTGTGAAGGGAAGAACGAAAAAGAAAAAAATGCATTAAGTTATAAACAACTATGCACATTGCATGCGCATGCACCCACATTGAGCAAATTGAAAAAAAGATGCTTAATTAAAATTAAATAAAGCTAAATGAATTTTATTATCGAAAACAAAAAACTGAAGTCTTATAAAAAAAAATGCCATACATGCTACTGATTTCCTCTCCAGGCCTATTTGTTATAAAGACAAATATATAATTTTAAATTTTTAACTGTCTGTCAAAATATCTGAAAGGTAATAAACGATTAAATGCTTATTAATAAATATGAGTTTTGTAATCGTTATTCACTAAAAATAAATATCCAACAAGGTATCATCAGTAATTCATCACCTGCTAATGGATTCACTCCAGCTTGCTTGTACAAGCGAGCAGTCTCAAGTTGTATCCTTTCCTGTATGATAATAAGTTAATAACATTGGACAAATCACAACCAACACTAAAAATCGACTATGAAACAAAATTAATCCTCTAAAAGAAACGACCAAATAAGAACAATGCAAATAAATTTTAATAAAATATATATATATATATATATATATTTTACCGTCATCTTTACCTCCAGCTCAAAAGAATGTTTGTGAAGAGGCAACTAGCAAATGAATCAAGTAAAAATAAATGAAGAGGTTGATATCAAGACAGAGATTTATTTTTAATGAGATAATCTAGCATTCTAAGATATAATTTTAATAGGGATCATTAACAAAAGACATGCACATCTAGCTGAACAAAAAGTAATGAGGTGCCATGATAACTAAACTAACAATTGAAATGTAAGTCTCTCATCTTTCATCCAAAGCACTCACCCCCGCAACATGCACGCAAAAAAAATAAAAAGTAGCTCCAGAGCAAATAGAGTAACTTTCTTATATGTGTAACAGTGTAAGCAATTGAACATTATATAAAGAGACAATTTGTTACCAATAGGATATGAAGTAATTTATCTGAAATGCCACAAACTATTTCAGAACCTGCTACTAATAAATCATTAACAAAAAGGAAATGGACTGTACTGCAAATCTGGTGAATCTCAGCGAGAGAGTTCATGCTCCATTTTCCTTGTCATAAACCCAGTCTAGGTGCTAACTGTTGCGGCCACAACACACCCTAGTTAGTAAACTAGGGACCACCCTGTGTTTTTTTAAATGTAATATTTTATATTTCTTTGGATGTTGGGTATTTGGTGTTTTGGATGTACATACTACAGACAACTGTGAGAAAATCGACATTGCAAACCATGGCTTGAATAGTATGTTTCTCTAAATGTGACACATGCTGATATTAGATGTCACATTGTGCATGGTCTTCCTTTTGGTCCTAGAATACACAATCAACTCGATGGATTGTTTGTGTTCTTAGAGATACCAAGCAGAACTTCTAAACATTATGTGAATATTCTATCACTGATTACTTGTAATTTTCTTGTGAAGTTTTGCTGACTGGTCGATTTTCAATAACTGAATACTTTATTCAATAAAGAAGTACAGAGAAACCTGGCTAGCTGTATATTTTCTTTGTCCAACACTGTAATTATCAGGGAAAAAAGACAGTTTTACTCACTTCATTTCTTTATGTTGTATTTGAAGGTGCATTTGCCCTCACAAGAATAATGGATTGGTGTATGAGTCATCTCCTTGAAACTTTAAGCAATTCTTCATATGCTCGAACAGAATTCTATTGTGAATATTGTTAGTCAACTTGTCTCTTGTTTCCAAGCATTCGTGGTCGCCTTCAATGAGGGCATTTTATGAAGTGATGAGGACACCATGATTTTTTGTGCATATTTACACTTTTGGAGATGATGATATGCCATCAAAGATTTAAACCAGTGTAAGGAGTAATGCATGGAACCATAGTAGAATTACACTCGAAAAACCTATGATTGATCCCAAGTAATCATGATCCGCCATATTTGTCGTGCCATTTCCAGAGATTTTCCCCAGCTTTTTAAAAGAGGTTTTGATTATCTCTTTTCGCTAATTTTTGCACTTAGACAAAAATATAGAGCAAAGGAAGAATTTATATTTTTGGTATAGGGTTAGTGTAATTTAAATTTTCTTTAAGTTAATAATTTGAAATTTTGAATAGATCTCTTTTAGAAGTTAAATTTTAAATCACAATGAGGGTTCTTCTTTTAATTTATACAATAATGAGGGTAAGTAAAAAAGATAGGGTTGCCCCTTGTAATGTCCCAAACTAGATATATTGACAATCTTGACAATAACCCAGTATTCATGCACAAATTCTAGCACTTTTTGATCACCGAGATCACGAGATGGGCAGAGTGAGAGCATACAGTAGCTAGAATGCAAACAATAATCAAATTTATTTCATTTATTGACCGCAAGCCACATAATTACAATCCATGCAATGACAGATTGTAAATGATTAATAGACAGGTTTGGCGGCTATGCCCTTTAAGCTCTATTACAACACCAGTTCAATATCCCTGAAGGATTTGGCGGCAATGCCTTCCAGAGTCCACTAAAAACTTACAATATCAATATTTGTATCAGTCTGATGGAGAACCGCACAAACATCACAATGAAATAACAATAGATGATTGATGCAAGAAGACCCACAATCAGCTGAAACCTTTGGGAGCATATATTTAACCCAACAGAAAATAATCTTTAGTAATTCTTCAATATCAGCCCATAAATAATTCCGAGATAATGAGTTAATTTCAGAAATTTATGCTCAAAGTGTACGACAAGTTAAGACAGCATAAAATGAATGATTTTTACTAGCTAATCGGTTGTATGGCTGGCTGTAGGTATGTACAGCAAAAATAAAACACTAAAAATCGTTCAAAAGTGAGTACAACAGACCCTTCATGCCACAATATCCATCATTCTTGATTACGAAAGATCTGATGTATGCTCCAACAGGCAGCACTTATTTTAACTTTCACTCCAAACCAGCAAATCAGCAAATGAGCAGGTACAGCCTGCTAAAACTTCGATATGGCTATATCCTATTGCTGCAATCTAGATATTAGAGGTGTTGTGGCTCAAAGACGGGCAACTAAGGTATTTTGACTGGTAAAAAGGTTTGCCAGTCCTGGCATCAGTCCCAGATTGGTACAGCTGTTATAGGCAGTTGTATGACCCTCAAAATGGTCCAAATGTGCCTCCAAACTGATACGGCTCCTTCCAACAGATGCGGCTAAGAGAAAGGCTTCCAATAATATTATTTAGGGTTGCAAATTAGGTCCAACCACTTGGATAAACTAATATTGTTCACAACCATTGACTGGAATATGCAATCCCTCAACGCCATAAAATCTGAAAATCTCACACACCAAAATCTAGAAATAAACCAAACCACAATAAATTGGAAATCTTCACACAACACACCAAACCAACTGAAACTAGAAACACTTCTGCAACTTTTCAGCACACCAACAACCCCTGAATGGAGTCACTCTAATGGAGATGAGGGTTTTCGTCTGCAAATCCAATCTTTGCAACATACAGGTAATCCTTGGATGCATATGGAAAAGAGGGTTTTCGTCCTCAAATCCATTTGCCAAAAGGGTTTTCATCCTTAAGCTGAAAAACAAACACACAAGCTCAATCTTAGAAACAAGGGTTTGATTTCAAAATAGCAGATATCTCTTTTTGAGCCTTGACACCCTTTTTATAGACTATTTTGAGGAGAATAGTTGAATAATATTTTATTTTTCCCATTTTCCCCACAGCTTATTCAAAAAGTGTCTAGAGAAGTCTTTTAATTAAACATTACTTTTGGCCCCCTTTCCTAACGACACTTTAACAGGTCCACCTTTCTGGAGACACTTTTTAACATTACATTGACCCTCTTTTAATAATAACATATAAGTTGTCCTTTTATAATGTTGCTGTTTACCGCAATATGGTGTGTTTCACAGAATATGAAGTAAACAGAAATAATAAGTAGTATAGTGCATCATATGACCAGAACAAGAGTACTCGGAATGGAATACTGTATTTATCATTGATTCACAGAACATTACAATGTCATGACAGAACATAAATATTCATTGTGACTCCAATGTCTGCATAATAACTATTGCAAAATCACCGATATCCGACTACAATGCATTGATGACTTAAATACTCACGACCAAGGGTGGTTGTGATGCCAACCGTTGGTACCGACTCCAAACTACCCGACCCGTCGGTTGATGCCGACAACTAATTATATCATTTGTTTATTTAACTATTTTGCTGTCTACATCTATCCCCCCCTCAAAATTAGTCGTCTTCCAGACGACATTCACAACAAAATGACAAAATTATGACAAAACTTAACCATCCTACTGAGAGTGTGGAGGTTGGGAAGACGTCCCTGGGTGTACGGACGAGGTTGGGGTGGCTGATCGTTGTTGCGCTCGCAGCTTCCTGGCTTCCTTTTCCTTTTTTGCCGTCGTGAAGGTTCTTCTCCGTGAGCTGTGTCGAGTCCCTTCCAGTAGAAGACTGTCGGCCATCCCGGCTCTACTTGTGCTGTCGGTTGTAACCCCCCCCATTTGTCTGCTGGCACCTGGGTATGGACAGCATCGAGAAAAAGGGCAATGACCTGTTGAGTCATATAGAATACCTTATGCCGCTGGGATAAAATTTCCCTCACCCTCTCTGTCAAATACCTCGCCCAGTTGTAGACCTTGCCAACACGCAATCCGATCATATAATCAACCATCCATAGGGCGATGTCCGATGCCCTACTGGAACCCGTCAGTCTGCACTTCATGACATCCATGATGCATTTCCATTCTTCATTTGCCAATAAATTTTTCCTCAATCCCCGATTACCTGAATTCCATATTGTGTCTTTCTCCTTGTCTGAGAGGTCACTTCGGCATACCCTCTGGATGAGGGTTTCTTTGTGATGCTGGGTCATCCGGCCCGGTTTTACCACACTCTGGCCAACGGCTGGAACCCCCATCACTCTGGCAAAATCCTGTGGCCAAAATGATACAGTCACTGAATGGCCCCGATACTCGATAATGGACCTGCTGGAGTGCTCGCAGAAATTGTCTACCATAGCTTTTAAATACGGCTCGAACTCCCTGGCATTAAAGTAGGGCATCATTATGGTTTTGTCGACTTGGGCATGTTTCAATGCTACCTTCAACACATTGTCTTCCGATGCATTCTTCCACCATTGTTTGCATTCGTTTCCTGTCAGGCTTTCCCAGGCGATGGCCTTCATTCCGGTATCCACACTTTGTTTCTTCCTCTCCTCCGATGCAATCTTTGGTCTGTAGGCTGCAATCTTTTTGCCCTTATCCATTATCCAATTTTTCTAACAATTCCTATGCTGGGTATTTGAGTGCCAAAGTGCCGATACCAAGCCGATGCTTTCTTTTCCCCGATGGTAGACCTCGAGAATGCCAGGTACGAATGCCAAGTACGTTGTACTGCTGCAATTGTACCGTCTGTACTTTCCCTGTACTGCCTAGTACGGCCCTTCCATGTTGCTGTTTGCTGTTTGCTGTTTGCTGTTTTTTTTTTTTTTTCTTTTTCCTCTTTTTTTTTTCTGTTTGCTACTTGGGAGTTGAGTTGTTAAAGAGGGGTGGGGGTGGCTGGCCGTACAGTGTACGGCGTACTGTCTGGCCGTACGTCGTACGGTCAGGCCGTACGTCGTACGGAATTTTTTTTTTTTTTTAAATTTTTAAAAAAAAAAAAATTTTTAAATTTTTTTTTTGTCAGGCCGTATGGTCGTACGGCCTGGTCGTACGGTCTGGCCGTACGTCGTACGGCCTGCCCCTTTTTTTTTGAATTTTTTATTTTTTATTTTTTTTTTTTTTTGAATTTTTTATTTTTTTTTTGAAATTTTTTTTTTTTTTTTTTTTTTTTTTTTTTTTTTGTTGTTTTGTTGGTTCATTACTCTATTTTTTCTTTACCTCTTCGCTGCTGTATGGTTCCGATGACGGCCTCCTCGACTTTGTCTTCGTCTTTTATGACCTCGATTTCTGTCATGTGGCGGAATATACACTGAATATACCCTTTCTGTCGGAGGCAATCGTTGGAGCAGCATTGTTCGACTTCTTCCAGTTCCCATATTCGATCCACCACTGTATTTTTTTCTTGTGTCAACCTTAAGTTCCATCCCATCGGTTCTTGGGTCCACTGAAATGTTTTTCCGTCGCTGTTCATCCTTATACCCTTGGTCCTAAACTTCGCTTTCCACATTCGACTTCTTGGAATCTGGACATATGGAGTCCCTTGGTTCTTCAACCTTAGTTGTAGGACTTCGTCCTCATAGGGTGATCTTTCAATTATGAACATGGCCTCTGCTACATACCTTTTCACCGGGGTGTTTATTTCTTTTGGTAATAAGAATTCGAACTTATCTCTTACCTTATTGCATTCGGCTATCCACCGGTTCCATGCCTGTTCCTCTTCATTCTGATTGTCATCATCGCCATTTTCGATGATGTCGCTGTCGATTATCCCTTCTCGAATGCCAGTTTGCATCGTTCTTGGTCCAAAAAACCCAGTTACAGGTTCGTATGGTGCACTCCGGAAACATACTCCATTGGTCCCCTCCGTTGTCTCTTCCAACATTGCGTATCCCAACATATTGATTTCTATTGTTTCTTCCCTTTTTTGCTTATACTTCTTCAGTTTTGCTCCGTTCACTGTGTCCCTGATTTGGGTTCCGTCAATGTTGTCCAGCCTTATAGCCCCATTGTCCAGTATTTCCCGTACCTTGAACGGTCCCAACCAACGAACTTTGAACTTACCCGGTTTAATTTCGTTACGGCCGTTATATTTGAGGACTAACTGCCCCGGCCGGAATTCCATTCTCCGTAGGTGTTTGTCGTGCCAATACTTCCGGCGTTTCTGCATAACTTCCGTCGACCATTGAGCCAAAATTCTTTTCTCATCCAGTTTATTCAACTGGAATAGTCTTTCTTCCAGGCTTTCCGTATCTCCTAGTCTGTTTTCCACTGCAATTCTCAGACTTGGAACCAGGTATTCTGCTGGTACTACCGCTTCTTGCCCATACATCAACTGGAAGGGAGTGTGTCCAGTCGTTACCTTATAAGTGGTTCGGTAAGCCCATAACACTGCTGGTAGCCTCTCTTCCCAGTCCGACCCTTCGATACCGCATGACTTGTGGATTACCGAAACGAGCACCTTGTTTGTTGACTCTGCCTGCCCGTTCGCCCTTGGATAGTACGGACTTGATAGGGTGTGCAGGATTTTGAACTCTGTAGTCATCAGTCGGATGACGTGGTTGACGAAATGTCCCCCGCGGTCACTCGTCAATTGAATTGGGATCCCATACCTCGTCACGATGTGCTCGTATATGAACCTTGCCGTACTTAATGCAGTGTTATCTTCCAGTGCCTTCGCTTCTGCCCACTTCGTCAAATATTCCGTAGCCACTATTATGTACCGACATCGGTGTAGTTGGCTGACCTTCAGGGGTCCTACAAAATCCAGCCCCCATCTTTCGAAGAGTTCTTGAGGTTGTGATGGCCAGAGTGGCATATAATCCCTCTTGAGTGGTTTCCCTACCCTCTGACAAGTGTCACATTGAATTACCCATTCTCGGGCATCTGTGTGTAACGTCGGCCACCATAGGCCGGCGAGCAGTACTTTCCGTGCCGTGGCGTCGGGGCCCATGTGTCCCCCTGCTAGTCCCTCATGTGCTTCTGCCAATACACCCCTTATCTCTTCTTCCATCACGCACCTCCGGAGAATTTGATCGGGCCCCATTTTGTAGAGCAGCCCGTTTATCAGTTGAAATGTCTTACTCTTCAATGCAATCTTCCGTCGTTCACTTGTAGACATTTCTGGCGGAAACGTTGAAGTGGACAAGTACTCGCCAATTTTCTCGTACCATGGCGGCAAGGCAGCGATGTGGAATAGGTGGGCATCCGGAAAGTCCTCATTGACTCCATCTCCTGGTTCTCCGGATTTGATCCTTGAGAGCTGGTCGGCAATTACATGGCTTTTTCCCGGTCGTACAATAATGGTGAAAGTAAATTCTTGCAGAAGCAACAACCACCTACTGATTCTGCCTTGAATAATCGGTTTGTTGACTAGATACATTAGAGCTTGATGATCCACATAAAAAGTGAATGGTGTTGCCAAGAGGTAATGCCTGAATTTCTGTACAGAGTACACCATTCCCAGAGCCTCCCTTTCTGTAGTACTGTAGTTCCGTTCTGCCTTGGAGAGCAACCGACTGGCAAAGTATACTGGATGATCCAACCCATGGGATCCGACCTGTGCAAGAGTGGCACCAATTGCAAAGTTTGATGCGTCTACGTGCACGTGGAATTCCTTGTCCCAATTTGGATAGGATAGGATAGGTGCACTGATGAGTCTTGTCTTTAGTTCTTCAAAGGCTTTCTGTTGTTCCTCCAACCAGACAAACTGCACCCCTTTCCTTGTCAGCATATCCAGTGGGTGTGATACCTGAGCAAAATTTTTGATAAATCTCCGGTAATAACCAACATGTCCGAGGAAGGACTTTACTCCGGTGACATCTTCTGGAGCCTCCATTTCTACAATTACCCGAATCTTGTCCGGGTCTGCTTTTAGTCCTGCTTGGCATACGATATGGCCCAGAAGTTTCCCTTGGGACACCATGAACCAGCACTTCTTCGGGTTTAAGGCCAACCGTGCGGCTCTGCAACGCTCCATGCATTCGGTGAGGGCTTTAAGGTGTGTTTGCTGGTCGCTGTAAATTGACCAGTCATCGAGGAATGCCTTGAAGTTTCCCACCGACATTTTATCAAATATGTGTAGGATAATCCTCTGAAAGGTGGCTGGTGCATTGCACAGGCCGAACGGCATCCGGTTGTATGCATATACTCCATTTTCAATCACAAATGTTGTTTTCAGTTTGTCTTCCTCGGCGATGCTAATCTGGTTATATCCCGAAAATCCATCCATAAAGGAATATATTTCGTGACCGGCCACTTCTTCCAAAATGGAGTCTGTGAATGGAATGGGGAATGGGTCTTTGATTGTTACCGCATTGAGGCATCTGAAATCTACGCAAATCCTGATTTGTCCCCCTTCCTTTTTAAGTGATATCACAATCGGTGACACCCACTCACTCGTTTCCACCTCGAATATTATTCCTGCCTCAAGCATTTTTTCAATTTCCTCTTGTACTTTTGCCGCATAGTTCTTATTCATGCGGTATGGCCTTTTCCGTACTGGCTGTGCTCCTGGTATGAGTGGAATTCTGTGGACGCACAGTTCTGGTGGTATCCCCTTCAGGTCCTTGTAGGTCCAGGCAAATACATCTTTGTACTCTAGGAAGATTCTGAACGCTGCTGCCTTGAGTACGGGATTCCAGTCGTCGCCGGCCAGAATTATTTTCGGGTACTTTCTTCGCCGAGATTAACTTTCTTCGTTATCGGCTCTTCGTACATAATCTTCTTTTTCGGTTCAAACTGATGTGCCGGCGTACTGTCTACTTCTGCATTCCCTTCCTTATATTCCCCGTACGCTGCTGGGAACATGTGGGTTACTTCCTTCCCCTTTTCACTTGTTCGTTCCAATGTTTCACCGTCGTCTTTCTGTTCATTCGTCGTTCCTGAGTTTTCACCAATTTCTTTTATTGAAATCATGTTGCACTGTGGCGGGAAAAACTCGTAGTCTTCCATCTGCCAGTGAAATAGCCCGCTGAACGAATTTGTTTCATCTTCTGAGCATTCTTGTAATTTTAGCACCCCTTCATCATCGGGCTCCATCGGCCCTTTCCTACTTTCCGTCGAGTCCCCTCCATCCGAGTCAGAATCTGACGCCAACTCTTCACTGACGGTTTGTGTCTTCAAATCAATGACGAACTTCCTTCGTCCATTTTCTATGGACAGGGTGTTTTTCTTCCAGTTGTGGTTGGCCTTGGCGGCTATTAGCCATCCTCGGCCGAGTAATGCATCATATGATGCATTTTGTGCTGTTATGACTACAAAATTTAACAAGAATTGCTGGGTACCGATTCTTACCTTCTGAGCCATTAGCACTCCCAGCGCCTTGATCCCGTGCTGGTCGGCTCCCACTAACTGGAAGTTTTGTGGCCATAGAGTAGGCTTCCCGAGGCTCTTCCAGGTTGCTTCTGGTAGTACGTTTACTCCGGATCCACCGTCGACTATAGTATTTGTCAAGTTCAGTCCAAGGATTTCCATGTGTACTACAGCCGGTTTCTTTCCAGTATCAATCGCCAGCAACCTCGGGTCGAGTACTTGTTCTCCCGTTGGCGGTGGTTCTACTATAACATCTTCTGTTGTGAGGTTTTGGTCTTCGTGCGAGTTGTCCTCCATTACCTTGGATATTGCTACTTTTAACTGAGGCAAGCTTTGGAGAAGGTCCGCCAATTTGATCGGTACGGTAGTTTGCAATACTTGACTTGCTATGTTCTTATCTGATTCCGATCGTATTGCCTTTTTGTCTGAGTTCCTCCTTTCGGTTCTCATGGCAACTTCCACTTCCTTCCGTGCCTCTCGCAGTCTTTCTTTTTCCGTGCGGGGATCTGGATAAGTGGCCTTTTTCCACTGTGCTCGGGTGATAGCCAGGATTTCTTCCTCATCTTCCTTGAGATTGATAAGGTTCACCCCTTTCTGCTTCGGACAGTCTTTTTCCTCGTGATCACCAGGCCCACACCACTTGCACAATGCATTTACTGTGTTCTGACTGTTGCTGGGGCATTCTCTGGCGAAGTGTCCCCACTCGTTGCACTGCCGGCACTGTATCATTGGTCGCCCTTTGCTGTCATACTGCAATCTATTCCGAGGGCTGTTATTGTTAAACCTTCTGTTGTTCCTGTATCCTCCGGGGGATGCATTCGGACTATTTTGAGGTTTTGGCGGTGTGGTTGGCGGAGTTGATGATTCTCCCTGTGTGAACAACACTTGGGTACTTCTTGCTTTCAAGTTAAATGGGCATTCCTTGATTGAATGTCCCATTACCTGACAGATGTCACAAAATAATTTTCTCGGGCAATTTGCCTTTATGTGACCTTCCCCATTACACTCTGTGCACCATAACTCTCGACTTTCTCTAGTCGTCTCTTTATCTGTTTTTATTTCCTTCATCATGCGGATCATGTCCCTTCTCAACGCCTGGATGGTTTTCGACTCGTTCTCACTGCTGTCCTCCCCCGTACTGTCATCATCTTCAGTTCTCCTTTTATTTCGGGATGATGTTTTGCTTTCGCTTTCTATGTCCATCGCCCTATTGTATGCTTCCGCGTATGACGATGGGGGTACCACTTTCATTTTTTTTCTTAATGACGAGACTAGTCCTTCAATGAACCACCTTTTCTTCAGTCCATCGGCTGGCTGTGTTTCCAGTTTCCCGAGTAACTCTTTGAGCCTTCTATTATATGCCCTCACGTTTTCATTCTTCCCTTGTTTGGTATTGTAGATTTCAGCGACAATCTCGTTGTCGTCTCTGAGAAGTTTAAATTCGTTCTCGAAGGCTTTCCTTAGTTCGTCCCATGAGGTCTTTTGTGCTGCCTCTAGTTCTGTGTACCAGTCAATAGCAATACCTCTTAGCGTCGCTGGAAACGCTTTTACCCAATAATCTTCGTCCTCTTGTCCGTTTGCCACCCAAATGGTTTCACACGTCTTACAGTGTCGGACAGGATCCTCTGACCCGTTCCCCATGAACTTCGGCAACTTCTGCCTTTCACTTGCCGGTGGGGTTACCATCTTTTTCCCGAGGTACCCTCTTTGTGTTTTTGACCCGACTGGACTGGTTCTACCGTGTCGTTCCGGTGTCTCCCCGACACTGCCGGCCACGTACGGTTCCTTCCCACTTCCGGTTCCGGCGTCCTCTACACTTCGAGTTACCTCTGGCTCTCCTTGGTTTTCCCTCTGGGCAGGGGTCTCGGGCTCAGGTCCTCTGTTCCGCGGCCTTTCGTCTGAAATGGACAATGCCACAATCCGACGTATACTATTCTCTAGTTCTTCTGTCAGATTATTTTCTTTTCCTTTATTGGTTATTGGCGTTCTAAAACTATGTTCATCACCTCCTTGATCTACCTCTTCATGTTGTTCATTTTCTTTTTCAACAATCTGTTTCAATCGTTTTCTACGTTCTTCTTGTTCCTTGAGTCTTAATGATTTTCTTACTATTTCTTCTGGTGTTGCGTGCCCTACTGGTAATTTATTCTTGTCCTTATTCAGTTGTATGGGCATTAATTATGCTTACCCTTCCTCAATTGTACGGTGTGCGACGGCGATCACCGTCCCGTTCCTCCTCTTCTTGTTTCAACCGTTCTTCATATCTTCTGAGAATTTGTTGTCGTCGTACTTCCCTCTCTCTTTCTTCTCGAATATCTTGGAAGGCTATCAAATTCCTTGCCAGAAGTCGGGGAATGCGGTCCAGAAGATTATCCACTTCGCTATTAACACGCAGGTTCTCTGAAATAACCTCCTGTGGAACTTCTCTGCGGATAGACTCGTCTCGCACGTATTGTCCGACTGATAATAACCACAGTTTGACTAATTCCTGAGTTACTTCATCTTCCCGACTTCTGGGTTCATTCTCTTCTCTATCGCTTTCCTCACGTTCTTCTTGGATTTCTTGTATTATTTCTTCTACGTGCTTTCTGTCTTGTACTTCCTCGTCAGTGTCAATTGGTTGCCCCATCACGCTGCCATTTCCTTGATGCTAATTACACCCGACGGCTTGTTCAGACGATGTCACTTGTCTAATGGCATCGGACGTCTCAACTTGTCATCGCCTTGTCACCCTCAACCCGTTTTCGAACTGGCAACGGCGCCAAATGTTTACCGCAATATGGTGTGTTTCACAGAATATGAAGTAAACAGAAATAATAAGTAGTATAGTGCATCATATGACCAGAACAAGAGTACTCGGAATGGAATACTGTATTTATCATTGATTCACAGAACATTACAATGTCATGACAGAACATAAATATTCATTGTGACTCCAATGTCTGCATAATAACTATTGCAAAATCACCGATATCCGACTACAATGCATTGATGACTTAAATACTCACGACCAAGGGTGGTTGTGATGCCAACCGTTGGTACCGACTCCAAACTACCCGACCCGTCGGTTGATGCCGACAACTAATTATATCATTTGTTTATTTAACTATTTTGCTGTCTACAGTTGCAACATAAAATGACTAGGGCAACTTAAGTTATTATTTAAAAATATTTCCCTCACAATTCCCTTTAGCCTACAGGAAAAAAAATAATAGGCTACGGGTCTCTCGATTGATTTTGCCTGAAAAAGGGGGCATGACAGTCCAACCTTCCCAGAAATTGCTTGTCCTAGAGTAATTGATTTCTCCAACTCTTCCCAACTGAATATCCCTGTAATGCCAGGATCACAAATCATCCTTGGTGTGCCCATCTACCCAATTTATTAGACTGTGGGAACGCTTTTGTAAACTCCTCCATTATTTGTTTTGTCCCTAAAATTTCAAGCTTGCTCGGGGGCTGCTTTATGTGGAAGATGCACTCACCACCATGTTTTTGTTGCAACACTCTAGTATAACTAAGAGTTCGAAATTCTGCCATAAATATTTTATGCACAACATCCACTGCTTCATTAAAGTGTCTCATCCTAGGAAGGCCCCGAATCATTATCCCTTGACACACTTCCAAAGGATACTGCACAACTTGGGAATTCACTACTTCCCAAACATCATATATTTGGCCATCAACTACCTCCCTCAAAAGATCCTCTTTCACATTCTTGAGAGCTCCAAGCACATTGCGAATTCCTTGAGTAGTTGGAATGGTGACACCATGGACGGGCAATGAACCAACAAGATTCTGCATTAGGCGGAAACACATTGCTTGTTCTATTTTAGAATTCAGTATTAAGTGTCTCAAAGAATCACCCAAATCCCGTACTCTTATGTGTAGACAACCTTGAGCGAAAGGATCTATGTGCCCTTTGCTACAAGTTGTGTCCTTTACCTTCTCTCCATTCTGATGGTAACTTCCATAATGACAAGAATAACTATTTGCTGATTTAAAAATTTCTGTGAACTCAACACCAGCATTCTTCTCAACTGTATGCCTCTCAACAAAGTCATTTTGAAAATCAATTTGATATGTCTCTTGGATCAGACCACTCCTTTCATATTTCAATCTAAAATCATAGGAATGATCCATGTTCTTATCTTCTTTTGTTGATGCCTTTGAGAGATTTGTATCAACACCACCATTCTGGCTAATCAGGATTTTGGAACTTCAAAAAAAAAATCTTCTCAATTTCATTTTACAACTCTCCTAAAAATCATCCTCATATGGCATGGACTCAAACTTTGGAAGATTGATGAGTGCTTCTTGTACAGGAACATCATTTTCAACTTCCACCTGTATGGTGGACTCCTCCATGGTCTGCTTCCTCTCAATCTTTTGCAGCTCTAATTGTTCTTTTTCATCTTCATCCTTATGTATTCATATAGGCCTCTTTTGTTTGGATACTCGTTTTCAAGTATCTTCAAGTAATCATCAAGGGTAACTTAGGATTTGAATTCATCAAGCATTCCTCGATACTGATCAAGAATTCTAGTGGCCTCAAGTTTATACCTTTCCTTGTCCTTCTGTATTTTCATCAATACTTCTTAAATAGGATCTATATCCTCTTCTTTTTATAAGAACCTTGGCTGAAAAAGATTGGGTGTGGAACCCATCACAGATCAATTATTTGTAGACAATCTTCCTTCTTCTGCTCTTCTGTCCCTTTGTTTCACTGGACCAATAAAATGATTCATTGATTATTCATATTCTACAAAGTTTGTATCATTTCTGATATGGATTCTTGAAATGTCTTCTTTTTTCTAGCTTCACGTGATGTAATTTGTATCAAAATGTTAGCTCTAACCCTACAGGCTGGCAAGATCAAAGCTTTGATACCAATGTAATGTCCCGAACTCGATATTTTGACAATCTTGACAAACCCAGTATTCATGCACAAATTCTAGCACTTTCTCATCACCAAGATCCCAAGATAAGCAGAGTGAGAACATACGGTCGCTAGAATGCAAACAATAATCAAATTTATTTCATTTACTGGCAGCAAGCCGCAGAGTTACAATGAATGCAATGACAGATTATAAATGATTAATAGATAGGTTTGGTGGCTATGCCCTCCAAGCTCTGTTACAACATCAGTGCAATATCCATGAAGGATCTGGCGGCAATGCCTTCCAGAAGCACACTGAAAACTTACAATATCAATATTTCTATTGGTCTGACGGAGAGCCACACTAAGAGTGAGAACATACGGTCGCTAGAATGCAAACAATAATCAAATTTATTTCATTTACTGGCAGCAAGCCGCAGAGTTACAATGAATGCAATGACAGATTATAAATGATTAATAGATAGGTTTGGTGGCTATGCCCTCCAAGCTCTGTTACAACATCAGTGCAATATCCATGAAGGATCTGGCGGCAATGCCTTCCAGAAGCACACTGAAAACTTACAATATCAATATTTCTATTGGTCTGACGGAGAGCCACACAAACTTCACAATGAAATAACAATAGATTATTGATGCAAGAAGACCCACAATCAACTGAAACCCTTATGAGCATATATTTAACCCAGTAGAAAATAATCGTCAGTAATTCTTGAATATCAACCAATAAATAATTTTGAGATAATGAGTTAATATAGGAAATTTATGCTCAAAGTGTATGGCAAGTTTAGACGGCATAAAATGAATGATATTACCTGGCTGATAAGTGGTATGGCTGGCTGTAGATATGTACAGCAGAAAGAAAAGGCTGAAAATCGTCCAGAAGTGTACAACATACCCTTCGTGCCACAAAATCCATCATTATTGATTACGGCAAATATGATGTATGCTACAACAGGAAACACTTATTTTAACTTTCACTCCAAACCAGCAAATCAGCCAATGAGTAGGTACGGCCTGCTAAAACTTTGGTATGGCTATATCCTACTGTTGTGATCTGGTTATTAGAGGTGTTATGGCTCAAGGGCAAGGGCAAGTGCAACTAAGTTATTTTGACTGGTAAAAAGGTTTGGCAGTCCTGGCATCAGTCTCAGACTAGTACGACTGTTGTAGGCAGCTGTAAGGCCCTCAAAATGGTCCAAATGTGCCTCCAACTGATACGGCTCCTTCCAACAGGTACAGTTGGGACAAAGGCTTCCAATAATAGTATTTAGGGCTGCCAATCAGGTCCAGTCACTTGGATATATTGATATTGTTCACAACCATTGACTGGAATATGCAATCCCTCAACACAATAAAATTGAAAAATTGCACACACCAAAATTTGGAAATAAACCAAACCACAATAAAATGGAAATCTTCACACAACACACCAAACCAACTGAAACTAGAAACACTTCTACAACTTTTTAGCACACCAGTGACCCTTGAATGGAATCACTCTAATGGAGATGAGGCTTTTCATCCCCAAATCCAATCATGTAACACACTAGTAATCCCTAGATGGAATTACTCATATGGACAAGAGCGTTTTCGTCCTTGAATCCATTTGCCAAAAAGGTTTTTGTCCTTAGGTAGAAAGATGAACACACAGTCTCAATCTCAGAAACAGAGGTTTCATTTCAAAATGGCAAATATCTCTCTTTGAGCCTTGACACCCTTTTTATACTCTTTTGAGGAGAATATTTGAATAATATTTTATTTCTCCCTTTTTCCCCACAGCTTATTCCAAAAGTGTCTAGAGAAGCCTTTTAATTGAACATTACTTTTGACCCCCTTTCCTAACGACACATTATTAGGTCCACTTTTCTGGAGACACGTTTTAACATTATATTGACCCTCTTTTAATAATAACATATAAGTCATCATTTTATAATGTCGCAACATAAAATGACTAGGGCAACTTAAGTTATTATTTAAAAATATTTCTTTCACCATCCCCTTTAGTCTACTGGAAATAAAATAATAGGCTAGGGGTCTCCTGATTGACTTTGCCTAAAAAAGGGGACATGACACCCCTATAAAAATTTGGTCATGTTTCATAACATAACAACCTACTGTTTTAAGGCCAAATGTATGCTTTTTATATAAACCCTCTTAGGTGAAAGTAAAATAGATTCTTTTAAAGTCCCAAACAATTTTTTATAATTGACATTTTTATAATGTATAACGTTTATTTTAATCTATACGCACTATATTTTTTTATTAAGGGTAAAAGTGGCATTTTGAAAGGGTACCAACCCCTTACAAATACTGAAATAGATACATCAATGAAGCACAACAAACAACAAAGATACAGCAGCAAGGATCTAACAGCACTAAGATTGTTAACCAACAGCAACCTTTCAGCACCTCACAAGGAGTGAAAACAACTAGCATAGGGTATACCAACTAGTAAAAACAATAGACCAACAAGCTCAAGCCGGCTTGAAGCCATATCACTCCAAGGAACTCTAAACACTAACAACAGCCCTATCCATCAAGTCATTGAAGCAGATTTCCTTCCTAGTTGTACTCCCATTTTTTATTGTCAATCCTGAAATAGAAGATTCCAAAGGTCTTCTTGTTAACCTCTCTTCCGATTCCATCTTCTTTTTTTCTTCATTTGACAACTTTCTTCCTATCGCATCAACCAAGCCCTCACTAACAATTTCCTTCTTCCTACATACCTCCTCCAAAATTCTCATATCTAGTTGAGGCCTGCCCTCAAAAACAATATTAATAATTTCTTCAAAATTAATCCTAGCCAAAGAAGGGCAATCCTCCTTCCCATCCAATCGCATCAACCAAGCCCTCACTAACAATTTCCTTCTTCCTACATACCTCCTCCGAAATTCTCATATCTAGTTGAGGCCTGCCCTCAAAAACAATATTAATAATTTCTTCAAAATTAATCTTAGCCAAATAAGGGCAATCCTCCTTGTCACTACTCGCCAAGGCTAGGACATCATTTGTCTAAGGATGACTAAGCTCTTGTTCTTTTTTCCTCTATAAATTTTGATTCTTCCTATTGTTCAAGCACACGGTAGCAGCATGACCGACTTGGTGGCATTTTGGCACACAACTGAGGAATTCTCATAAACAATCAGTTGCACCCATTCACCCAATTTAGAGGATAATGTGATCGAAGAAGAAAGCACCATATCCACATCTGCATTCACACAAAATCTAACAAACAACAATCATTTTCTGGATTTCGTCACCGCTTCAAAAGCAATGAGCTGACCGAAAGAGTTAGCAATACCCATCAATACCTTCTCCCTGTATTGCAATGGCAAACCTAGAAGCCTTACCCATATAGGCACCATATTTGACATGAAATAACAAATTTAGTTTTTTCTTTATTTTTACAATTAGTACATTGTTATTTAATTCTCAATTTTTTGCTAACTTTTTTCCATTTTAAACCCAAGTAATTGAATTCCATTTATATTTTTACAACATTGTGTCAATGTTGTGTAAATGGAATGCTACTATGCATGGCATAATAAGGCAGTATGAAACAAAGGAAACAACATAACTAATATTGATGAATTATGTGGAGCACTAGAATTTTACAAAGTACTAAAAAAATTTAGAATGAATAAATGAAATGTGTGGCAATGAAAAATAAGACAAAACAATAGTGGAGAAAGGACAAAATTGAAATAAGACAAAAAGGAAGAATATAAATGGGCATATGGGAAAGATGAATATGTGAGCACACTTTTTAGAAAAGACACTTTAAATGCGAATTAGTTACCATACAGATGGTTGAAACCCAATGGAAGTTGTAACTATTACAACTACTGTAGGAATGAAATATCCCGGATAGGATAATTGCTAAAATTCTGATTTTTAGAAGTCTGATTTTAACTTGATTTCTGATTTTCTGAATTTAACTATAAAACCCTAAATTTCTGAACTTCTGATTTTAGTTTCAGACCTGATAAAATACTTATAACAGCCAATAACTTGTCAAATACATCATAATTCTCATGCCAAAATATATGCCAAAACCCTAGATGAAATACACATGGATCCAATACCAAAATGATTGGAAAATCAGATCTGAAGTCTGCTGTCATAAAAATCAGAGATAGAGTCTTCAGTTACATCAAATGCAATGGGCAACCATGCCAAACAATGCCCAACTATCATATTCTATAAACTCTAGGGTTTATACATACCAATCACATGCAAATTTGACCTCCTAGTGATGAAATTGAACCTCCAAAGTGTGGCGTTCAGACTTAGGGTTTGAAACCCTATGGCAATGCAACTCCAACACACCAAAAGGCTGATCCAAAATGAGCGCTCAGGTCTGCAATGATGTCAAAAATACCAAATGGATGCAACAAAACCCTCAAACATTCCTCCAAATGTAGGCACTCCAATGGAATGGTGAAACCCTAGCCAAATCACATCAAAGCACCAATGAACAATGCCAAAGGAAGACTGATCTGCTGCTCTATCAAATCTGATTGCACTTTCCAAACCTAACAGCCAATAAACAACACAAATCTCCTCACAAATGAGGTCGCTCCAATCCTAGAAGGTGGCGCTCAAATCCTAGGGCCAAACCCTAGTCAAAATACCTCCAAAACTCTTCAAATCTGATCTGGATATCTGATGTAGAAATCTGTTTCTCTTCACCAATGAATAACAATGAAGTACAATTGTGAATTCTGTATGAATCTACCTCCAAGATAAGATTGGGGTTTCGTCCAATCCACCTATTTCCACAAGGGTTTTCGTCCTTGGAAAACAATGCAAACAAAGTTGCAAATCCACAAAGGAAAATACAAAAGATATAATGCTCAATGATGTCCAAAATGCCTCACCAAACCTTATATTTATACTTGATTTTCACTTTTCCCACTTGTTGGCCGACCAAGGACAAATAAGCATTTTTATTATTTTTTTCCCTTTCTCAAGATGGCCGACCTGTGTTTAGCTCATTTTGGCCGACTTAAAAAATATGTTTTTTATTTAAACTTAGGTCGACCTAGACCATAAAATACCTTTATTTTATTATTTTTCCTCTTTCTAGAGGCCAACCTTCTCCAATAGACTTGGGCACCCAAAAATCAAATTAAAGATTTGATTTTAAATAATATTTTATTCTCCCTTCTTGAGCGCTCAAAATAAATAATAAAATATTATTATTTTATTTATTTTTTGGCCGCCTTAAAACCCCAAATGGGTCGCTCACCTCCTTAGGAAATTATTTAAATATGTTTGACCCATCCAAAAACAATATGAAAATATAACATGTCTTTTCCCAAGTTCACCAAGTCTAGGAAAAATAGTTGAGCTACTAAAAATCAACTTTCCATTCTCTAAGCTCAAAAGGGGACATTACAAGGAAGTTGAATAATGTATTCTCTTCCTTATTTTAATGTATAAATATGCAATGGAGGCATGGAGAAGAGAGAGAACAAGTGCGTAGGAGAAGGAAAAGATTGTGCAACATAACCCACAAATCGTCAAACTTTATTTCCTAGGTTAATTATTTTCGTTTATCACAGGTCAGAACTTTTGTTAAAACTGTATAATATAAGGATAATGTAAATGTTTCCTTTAATGGCTAAATGTTAAATTTGAGCATATGTTGTTTTTACATTTTGCAATTGAAGATTACAGGAAGATAATAATGTATTAGCTTTTATTTGTTTCTTATATTTGAGCAGCAAGTGTTGTTTATAAGGAATAAATACGAGATATTTATTGGTTTATGATTTATCTTGTTTGAGTTTATGCTATTCAAGTTACTAAGTAAATTAACTCAAGTTTTGCATTGGACCATGAATAGATTTAAACCAATGTTACTTTCATTTCTGACATTGTTTTTTAGTAAAGCATAAAACAGGTTTTGAAAGGACATGGAACCTTGTTGCAAACAAAAGGACTTCAGCTAAGCAACTGTCGAACAATAGTAAAATTACAGCCAAGCTTCCAAGAACACTAAACACCACCACCTACATACACAAGAACAAAAGAATAAAAAGCAGAATAGGAAAGACAACCACCCAAGAAGCCATTACAGGGTATGAAGTGCCTCAGCAACTTCCAACTCCATTTTTGACATTGTTATTTTTGCATTGTCTTTGACATTAATAATTTATTGATAATCCAGTAAGCATGACTGAGTGGTAAAGTCAGAGCACAACCACAACGAATACTCGAGTTCAATTCTCCCTAGATCTATTGGGCTGGCTCTGAGGTGTTTGTGCCCTAAGAGACGCATCAAGACACTCTGCCCTATGTGAGCATTTACGCTCTAAGTAGCTGAATCTTCCCCTTGCCCTAGCGATTCCGGGTACAAGTCCGTACCGGAATCGAGTACCCCTTGGAATCCTTGTGGAATCGACCAGGGTTCTGCTCTTTTCATGCTGAACCATTTCTGGGTGACTCCATCAGACCCCTCCCAATTCGATCGCTAATGTGGTGATTCTTGGAGGATTCCAAGGGTTTTGTAAAGTTTTTTTGACCGGATTTTATTTTTTGACTGTCTTTTTAAAAAATGAGAAGTTTTTGAAATCCGTTAGCTTTTAACCTAAAAGTTAAAGCTAAAAACTTAAAGCGAAATAAAGTTTAAACCTAAAGTTAAAAACTTAAAACTTAAAACATCTATAAACATCGATTGCCCAAGAAAAGAAAACGCAACGCCAGGAAAAGAAAACGTGATGCCTCCAGAAGTCGCCACTCGTCTACAACAAATTCCGTGACTCCTGCCGCCCGCCTGCAACACATTTCTGCCACTCCTGCCACCTGCACATCGGCTGCTCAGCGAAAAAAATCGTGGAGGGTCGCGACAGCCAAGTATGCAATAAAAGTTTCTGATTTTAAAAAAATTTAATGGATAGTATATAGTTATATACAGATAATATATATAGTATATATTAATTATTAATTTATTACTCATTAATATTATTATAATTCTATAGAATAGATTAAAATTTAATTCAAAACGTAATATGTATAGTTATAAACTTATACACTTAGAAATATTTATATATTTTGAAGTTAATTTTTTTTATTTAAAGTTTAAAGTATAAATTTAAACCTATTTATATAAATAACAAAAGTAAAACAAAATGGTTTAAAACTATTATAATTTTAAACCATTTTATTTTTTATTTCAACTTTAAACTTGTTTTTTTAAATATTTAATGAAAAAATTGTTAAACTTACATTTAAACTTTAAGGCTAAGTTTAAACTTGTTTTTTTTTTTTAATTATAATTTATTTTATATTTATAAATTACATACTAATAAGTTAATAACTATATAGTATATAGTAAACTGTAATATTATAATTATATAGTATATATACATTTAGTCTTAGTTTTTTGTTTTATTGTTATTATATATACATTTGTTATTTAATATGCATTGCTCAATATTTATTTTTTGAATTTATCGTAGACAGGGTACAATGGCAGCCAATACTAGTTCTATTGGTCGACCCACCTTCAAAACCGACCCTAGTTCACCTTTATGGAAGCATGTAGAAATGATACAGAATATTCGAGGTGGTGAGACATATGTTTGGATATGCAGTATCTGTAAGATGAAGTATACTAGCTCAAACAACCGAGTGAAAGCTCATTTATGTGTCATTTCAAACTTAGGAATCAAAGCATGTCCAGGACCAGATGGTAATGGTTTGCCACCTCATCAAATAGCAAAATATATTAGAAAGCAGGAGGAAGCAAATGCAAGAATTTCCCGTAGCGCAAACCATCCTTTGAGGAGAGGAAGGGGATCACAAAGGCCCCTTACTTCTCCTAGTGCCTTCCCTGATGTTGTAGTAGAGAGCCATCCATTTTTGGGTAGGAATGAAGAGCCCGTTAATGTGAAGAGAACGAGGGGTCCATTGGAGAGGGCATTTCAGAGTGATGCTAGAGAGATTGCAGATCAAAGTGTTGCAAGATGCCTTTATGCAAACGGTTTGTCATTCAATGTTGTTCGATCACCGTATTGGCAAGATATGTTGAGAAAGGTAAATGAGGCTCCAAAAGGGTACACAGGCCCAGGTTATGAGAAGATGCATAGCACACTACTGGCAAAAGAGGTAAAATCTATACACACTTCATTGGCTCCCATTAGGAATTCATGGAAACAAACAAGGTTGTCCATTGTTTCTGATGGATGGAAGGATACAAGAAATCGACCACTAATCAATGTGATTGCAATATGCCCTAAAGGGGCAATGTTTTTGAAAGCCGTGGATTGTGAGGGGCAAGTGAAGGATGTGCAATTTATTGCTGACATCCTTATACAGTGCATTCAAGAAGTTGGTCCTGAAAATGTTGTCCAATTCATAACAGACAATGCAAAGAATTGTAGAGCAGCTGGTATGTTGGTTGAGACACAGTTTTCACACATATTTTGGACACCATGTCTTGTCCACTCGCTTAACCTCATGCTACAAAAGTTGGGTAGGAAAATAGATTGGATCAAACAAATCTATGTTGAGGCTGAAGAGATCCAAATGTTCATCACAAACCATCACATGTCTCAAGCCATTTTTAGATCATTCTCGCAATTGGAGCTGTTGAAGGTAATTGAAACACTAAATTTTTAAATTTTACATTTAGAATTAGTAATTAGTAATTTGAAATTTCTAATTTATTTTTTAAAATTTATTATTTAAGTATGCTTTTGCTCTTTGTTTTAATTTTTTTTATAGGTTGCTAAGACCCGATTTGCATCCAACACAATCATCTTGAGATGACTTGTGAAGGTGAAGGTGCCACTTTCTAGCATGGTCATTAGCCAAAGTTGGTCCCTATGGAGGCAGTCCAATAGTGACAGGGCAACAAATGTAAAGCGGATGATCCTAGATGACAATTGGTGGGACTGCGTGAAATATCTTCTTAGTTTCACCGAGCCCATCATGAGTATGATCCGTTTTACTAACATGGATAAGCCATGTTTAGAAGAGGTATATGATGGCATCGACTCAATGATTGAGAAGATGAGGTCCATCATAAATGAAAAAGAGCAAGATCCTGAAGAAACTTTCTTCAGAGAGGTGCAAACAGTTTGTGTTGAGTGGTGGAACAAAATGACCACCCCACTACATATTATTGCTTTTGCATTGACTCCCAAGTTTTATAGTGATGAGATTCTTGCTATGCCATCAAGGGTGCCACCATACAGAGATCCAAAAGTCAACGAAGGGTATAGGATGGCACTTACTAAACTCTTCCCCGATCCTGAAATGGAGGATATAGTTACAAATGAGTTTGCTAAATTCGTAGCCTCCAATAATCAAAATGTTTCTGCTCTTCGTGACAAGTATAAGAAGGATGCTCATGCTTGGTGGTACCTCAATGGCCATACATCACCACAATTGCCGACTCTTGCGATCAAAATTTTATTGCAAGTAAGTTTCTTAATTTTTATTGCACTCTCTAAATTTAAAATTTGAATTGTTTTAAATTTTTAAAATAATAAACTTATTAGTTTAGAATTTTGAAACAAATTTGAAGTTTGATTTACAATTTTATAACTGTAACTCTCTCACTTTGCCTCAACAGGTTGCTAGTTCCTCTTCATCTGAGCGGAATTGGAGAACATACTCCATCCATTCAATGAAACACAACCGATTGGCATCAAGTAAGGCAGAGGAGTTAGTTTATATGCATTCCAACTTGCGCCTTCTTACTCACAGACAAAATGAGTACAAGGGGGCAAAAAGTTGTGGGATGTAGATCCAGAGCGAACTGACTTGGATTTTTTAGCTGCCACAGAATCTTCACTTTTGGTGGACTCAGATAGCCAGCATACTTTTAGTGATAGTGTCAATACTACATGTGGTTCTTCTCATCTACCTGGATTATCTATTGACAATGTCAATGATGATGCTGATGTTGGTCTTCATGATGACCCATATGATGTTGATTAGTGATTACTACTTGTATTATTTTAATATTGAACCAATGAACAATGAATATCTATCATGACATTCAAGTTTTGACAAATTATCATTGATATCAAATTTGAAATAGTATATTGTATTTCAAATGTGTAACATTTATGGTAGTTTTGTTTAGCATATGCATGATATGTCATTCTGAATGTAATTCTTGTTTTTAGGCTGCAAATACATATATATTTATGATTTTTTATTTTTTTTGCACAGATGTACCCAACCCCAAAAAAAAAATTTGTCGTATCGGCATACCATACCCACGTACCCATACCCGTACCCAATTCGGCAACTTAGTTTATGCTAAACATCTAGCAAGTGCACATTGGGCCTAGGGACTAGGCCCCTATTTGTGCTCCAGAGGCCATGGGTTCTATAAAACCCACAACTTACCAATCAAAAAAAATTATTGATAAGTTTCCAACAAAACGATTTGGATTCTTCATATCTGTTACACTCACTTCTTAAACTCTTTGCTTTCTCAAACTTTTTCCTCCCTCAAAACCTTTTTTATCTACATACATACATACATCTTAAACCCTTTGCTTTCTCAAACTATTTCCTCCCTCAAAACATTTTTATCTACACACACACACATATGTTTTTAACTCTCTTGAAGATATTAAATTACTCTATGCCCAATAGATAAAAGCTAAATGTGGGTAAAATACCAATTCTTCAATAAGCACTATGCGGGTGCCAGCAACTCATGTATTCGATTTCATTTCAGAGATCCTAAAATGGGAGGGTTTTAGCCTAGTAAAAGGTTATAAACCCCTTACCTATTGGCATCCACAAACTACACATCAACACTACCTCCCAAGTTTTAATTAAACTCAATTTTATAGTGCCTCATGAGGCAATCCTGGAATCAATGGTTGCAAGAGTATTCTTTCTGATGAAAGATAAAATCCCTTAATACTTGTTTTCTTTTTTTGCTTTATGACAAAAACCTTTGGGAAGATGGAAGAAACGTTACTTGGCATGAAATTGGCTTTTAGGAAATAGTATTACTACTTTAATTCTTGAAGATAAATCGAAAAAATAATTCATTCAACCAAGTCATGCATTGGTAATTTCATTCGTTGTCACTTGAGGAACAAGATATTATCGAGTTGTTCTCTCAAATCTATTTTGTTAAAACTCAAATAAAAGGTAATAGACCAATAGAACTACAAATCGAGGTTTGACCTAATTTTCTACTTGAGAAAATTCAAATTATAGATGCTAAGGATACAATGTTCTATGACACTAGGAAACCATTCTATGATTACTAGTCTATAAGACAACTTGTATTTACTTTGATATCATTACATGTTTTGGTGTCATTTCAATAATGTGCCCTTCATATATTGTCATAAATTATTGTATCTTGCAAGGTGAAATCTCATGTGCATTATTCTAAATCTTTTAATCTTTTAATATTAATATTTTTTACCTAGCAAAAAAAATATGCTAAAAGTTAAAACACAAGGCGACTAATTTAATAGATCCCATTATGTCTTACAGGTTGTGGTCTAGTAGTAAGGTGGATCACTTACTACCATGATGACTCAAGAACAAATAGCTCCTTGCCAGTTGGGTGAGTTTTAGACAGACCCGAGTTGACCATAGAAGAATCTCAAGCAACCTAAGGTGAAAGCAAGGAAAACTGTCTTATCCCAGATAAAACTCATTGTAGTCCCAAAAAGTAGTTAAAAACTAAAGCAAGACCCAAGAAAACCTTGACAATTTGGTAAATCTCAAGGTGTACCTAGGCAGATCCATGGAAGACTTAGGTAGGTACCAATGGGATTTGTTGTGCAACAAGCAAATAAAATAGTAGATGGACCTTGAAAGATGCCATGCGAAAACCAAGTGAACCCAAATAGATACCCAAGCAAAATGAGGTAGCTTCATAGCTTGATAGTTGATTCCTAGACAAGCCCGAGCAAGACACAAATATTGATCATTAATTTTTAAGTCATAGGCAAGCTCCAAGAAGATGTTAGACCACAAGTGCAACCTGGTATATTTTAAGCATACTATAGATAGGCCCAAATAGGTCATAGATGAATTTCCATGGGAAGAAAATGATTAGACAACCAAGAGAGATTTTGTCCCAAGCAAACTAGGAAAATTCACTATGCAAACTTTGGTTAATAACTTAATATCAATTTGTAATGTCCCTTTTTAATTATTTTTGCAATTTTCTGAATTTTGAAAACCAAACCAAACTAGAACAGCAAATTAAAAATGGAAACAAATGGCTGGAAACACTTTATCAGACCCTCAAATGCTGATTTACAACTTCATATACCAAATCTGAACCAAATCTTGTCAATTATAATTGCTGGTATAAACCCTAAATTACCAAAAAACACTCAGATCTGAATTGGAAAAGTTATAACAGCAATTTCCCACATCAAACATCAATTTTAGAAACCCTCAGAAAGCTGACTTTATTTATTTGCAACTACTGGAAATGATTACAAAGCTGGAAACATATTACAGAAGTGATAGCAACAATTTTTGCTCGCAAAAACCTCCTTGGAATGGTATGGCTAGTTGATCCAGCTAAAAATAATGAAATTGCAGACCTGTAGGACTGGTACAACTGTTGTATGAGGGTTGTACGAATGCTGCAAGAGCTGGAATAGTGAATGGCGGCTAGGAAAAATGTCCAATCAGCAAACAAAAATTATTTTTAACCTTCCCCAATGCTAGCGCCCTTGTAAAGTGGACTGAAAATGCTAGTCGCCCCCAAACCAATGTATACAACCCTTCTAATTGCAGGCTGTGTGGCACCCCAGATCAGCAATATGGAGAATTTTTGAATATTTACTAGTAGCAAAATAACCTTGAATATGCAGCCACCCACCAAAATAGATGAAATCAACAATAAATAGAATGGTATGGCGTCTCCAAAACCTCCCAAAATGGTACATCTGTCCTAGGGCGGGCACTTCAGGAAAATGTGTCAAAATCAGCAATAAAATATGCAGAAACAACTACTATATCAGACCTAGGGTTTGGTAATGGTTGGAAATGATGTTGATACTCTCCTCCACAAAATGGCGCTCCAAATCTAGCCAAAAATGGTGATGAACAGCAACAATAAATTCTAAAAATCCAACAATGAAACCCTCCAAGTGCCAACCACCAAATTTGCTTGCAAATCCAATCACCCAAACCTGAAAATGTGCACAAATCTCCAATTTTAGTCCACCATGCAACCCCCGATGCGGAATTGCCAATGCCTAAAGGCAAGGGTTTCCGTTCTCATCTTCAAGAAGAAGTCCAATAGGGTTTTTGTTCTCATCTTCAAGATGAAGTCCAATAGGGTTTTCGTCCTCGTAAACTTCAGATAACAACCAAGGGTTTTCGTCCTTGGATGCCAAATTCGAATGCAAAGCTCACAATGAAAATGTCAAATGAAATCTTGATGCCAAAAACGAAGTCAAGCGCCTCCCTTTAAAACTTTCCAATTCGAGCCCTTGATTAAATTTCCTCCATTTAGTATTTAAAAATATTTTTTTATTTTATTGTTATTTTATTTTATTTTTAGTATTTAAAAATATTTTTTATTTTATTTTATTTTTAGTATTTAAAAATACTTTTTATTTTAATATTAGTGTTTAAAACCACTTTTTATTTTAATAATAATATTATTGAAGTTGCCCCTTAAATTAGAAATTACCAAGCCCAGCTTAAATTAATATTCAAATTTATTTCCCTTGCTTTACCTTTTAACCTACGAGAAATGGGAATAGGCTAGAAGTCGAAATGGGAATAGGCTAGAAGTCTTTTACATGGCTTTATTTCCAAGAAAAAGGACATGACACAATTAACACAATCCAAGGAGAGACTCCCCAAGCAAAGGGGCTAGGACAACTCATGTAAAGAAGAGCCTAGAAAATAACTCAAGAAATTATAATTATGTTGCATGTTCAACATAATTTGCATATTAGTTTAGTTAGATCCATCTTCTAGTTGGTTTGTAAGTTGTACTCTATGCCACTCTTGGGCCCAACATAGATAAAAAATAGTCCTAGCTCAAGTCCCAAATATTTAAGAAGTTGCATCCCAAAACTTAAAATTGGCCAATGTCCCCAAGTAGCTGAAAGAAATAAAGGAACACAAGTAAGTCAATGGAATGTGATAGTACAACAATTACAATATCATGTATGTCAAAAAGAAATTCCAAACATATGAGAGATAGAAGACTACAAGCTGCAAACTAGGAGCACAAAATGAAAAAATTTCTAACCAACTGGGATGGAATAACCCAAAATAGGTAAATCTTAAACACATTACTACATATAATATCATGTATTTTGAACATTACATTAACCCATAGCTAGAGAACAAGATATTGCCGATCTTAATCTATACCAAAGAAAGGAATGGCCTCCCCATCAGCCAGTATTAAAGAACCATACAAGATCTGATAATATCCATACAAGAATTGTCAAAACTAAGTGGGTGTAGTTGCGCGATCATGGGGGAGGCTGAAAGAACATCTCTGAAAACCTCTCCTAATATCCATGATGGGTGGCCCTCCATTAATAGAGAGGAATTCAACAATACTCATTTGATTGGATCTCCTAGAATTGCATGAGGGGTTGCAGGCCCTATAGACCAAGGAATAGATCCAATACGAGAAAGGGAGGAAGGAGGTACCTTGCAAGGTTCTCACAGAGGGAGGCACAATCTCATTGATTTAGTAGAATGTGTAAGTAACTGTAGCATCTATTGAAACAGATTCAACAAATATGGTAATTGATCTAGTAGTCCTAGGAGTCCCCTACAAAGCATGCGAGATGAGGGTGAAGCTTCTTAGAGGTAAAGGGCCAAGCGCCTCCAATCTAGATAATAAAAAAGGTAGTAAGCAATCAACTTGAATCAATTTACAAGAAATAATCTACCTTGGATATTGTGGTAGATGGGACAATTGTAAATAAATCCCACAAAGACATCATAACATAGGTGTTTTGTATAATTTTCCCTTCATTGAATCAAAATTAAACTACGTCTATCTGCTCAACTGGTTAAATCTCATCCTCCAACAAATAGAGATCCTATACTTATTTAGTTTCCAAGAATAAATGTCCTCCATAAATAAATAAATAAATAAAATGCATTATCCTCCAATGTTCCTCAAGGTTGTGTCCCCGAGGATTTTACCCCTACCTAGAACAAGGATGTCCTAGTTTCAGCAAGACAGCGATGTCCTAGTTTCAACGGGACAGGGACAAAACCTTCCCCTACTATCCCTCTAAGCAGCATCCCACAGGAGCTCGTCCCCAAGACGGATCTACATATGCAGGGACCGGCCAGGGGGCATGCAGACATCCCTCAACCATCCCAAGGGCAGCAAGACATACCCTGTCAAAAATAAACAGACCTACCCTAGACCTAAAGAGAGGCCCCCCAACCTAAAGAACTTTAAAATACTCCAACCCATGCTCTATTACAATTGCCCAAAGAGGAAGAGTGGAAAAGGAAGAAATCCCCTACAGATTATTGAAAAGACCATTTAGCATTAAAAATTTGTAAAAACAAAATAGCATGCACCATGAAGGTCCCTATGGCCTCGAAGGTTGCCCCTCCCCTAGACCTCCACTTAGGTTTTAAAAATGAAAAAATAAAAATTGTTTTGGGTTGTGCTAGATTAAATCCTAGGTAATTGAATTTCATTCATACTTTTGGTTGGCCTAGTCAATCTTGATTCCAAGTAATGCTACTATGATTACAGTCAAATGATTTAGAAAGCAAATATAATGATCTTAGTGAAGATGCTTGGATTTCTGACACAAGCATTGGCTGACATTGAGACATTGGGCATTGCCTAAGTTGATCCTACAAAGTCTAACAATGGATCTTGGTTAATGGTACGATTTCCACTCACAATAAAGGTGAAAAGTTTTTAAGATTCATTGTCTCTGATGCAAAATGTCATACAGCAAACAACTTTGTATAAGTTTCAGCTTCTTTTATTCATATTGTTTACATAAATGATAAAATACAACTTCTTTTACTGTTTTTTGTATTTAATATTTTAATTATTAATTTTATATATTATTTCAATAGGCACCCTCCCACCCTCCTGAAAATCTCAAAAAAAAATTGTTGTCCCCAAAACTCATCCCTCCATCATGGAAACTTGGAGAAACATTGTTATCCTCCTTTCCTGTTTTCATCTCTGTAAAATTAGCAGATTCTAAAGCCAATAATTTCTAAACATCTTAGTATTCCAACTTACAATGCTCCCACATAAAACCCTCCTAACTTGAAAGCATTGAAGTTTGAACCTCCTCAATTGAACTCCAATAAAAAACATATTCAAAAAGAATCTCTGCCTCTTTACATGTTCCTTGTAGTAGAAGATTCTCCCTATGTTCAACTTTTACATGTGCTTCTTACTCTAATGCAATCTCGTTGAATTCAACTTGCAATGTGTTAATGCATTCTTTTTTGTGCCTCTTTTTGGTCTATATCAATATGTCCTCAAATATTTCAACACCTTCCACTATGTCTATGGTTTAAGTTTTGGGAGATGTCACTTCTAGTGTATTCCTCTACATCACTATTTGCTACCTTTTCTTTCTTTCTAGTTCACTATCTTTTCCATAGAGTTCACTATCTTTTCTTTCTCCTTCACTTTTAGGTTCAATTTTTCAATTTCAGCTTGTTCTTCACCCTTGACTTCAACTTCCTCTTTCTATTTTCTTTATACCTAGACGAAAGAAATAGGCAATGGAAGTCAAATGTGCATTCACTAGTGTTAGTGTTTTAATTTCTCTCTTTCAAGACAACTCAAATCGGAACAATATGTGAGATAAAACCTCTCTTCAAATTATAAGGGGAAGCTTCTTGAGATCTAAAGTAACCATAGACACTAAGCTATACACAAAAATATATAGTTATTCACAGTCACACTATACAATATTTCTTTGAGGGGTTTTGCATAAATGAAATAACTACCTACCTATCTTTTTGCCTCAAGTACGAGCACAAGACTGGAAACAACTCTTATCTCACATGCGAGAATTTATATATTTTGAATGAAAACAACTAATCTAAACACAAAAGGACAACACCTTCCTACTATCTAAAACAGAGACCAATAATCAAATATGAACAAGATTTGAAAGGAATGACTTCAACACAGGATGACACATGATTTCAAGAAACAGCTAAGTTGCATGAGAAGCTACCACTTAGATAAACAAACAACATCAACTCAAAGCTTGACACTATCATTCAACTTCAATTTGATTAGTGAAATCACAAACACAATAACATAGACACAATAATACAAAAATACCCAATTTTTGGGATATAGGATAGTCATTATTTTATCCCAAAAATCAATGTTTTAAAGCACAAATGCTTAAAGCCCCTGAAAAACAAGAAACAAAGAACTATTAAAGCAAAAACAATTTTAAAGAAAGAATAAATAAAACTAACTAAAACTGACCTAAAAATAGGCCCTAGCCCTTTGTTTGGAAAAAGCACTATCAAAAAATTGATTGCCAAAACAAACACTCTAGCAGATGTGTATCCACTATGATTCTGAAGTAGCTTTTTGCTTGGAAACCTGTCGGATCCTCTGAAGAACTTGAAACCCTAATTCCCAATCTGTTGACAACTTCACCAATCCACCTTGGTGACTCCAATCTGATACCCCAATTGTTTATTCCAATCAGCAAAACATGGAAAACCATTGCCTAGGGCTTTGACAAGGTTGAAAACTTTGTTAGAATCCCCAAAACCCTAAGCCATAACCACAAGTAGCGTTCATCAATCTAAAACCTTGAACAGCTACATATGCTTGTTTTCCCTAGTCAAACCTTAACACCAAACCCTTGGAGAAATTGCAAATCTATTTTAGAATAGAAGTTTTGCATCAGCCAAACCCAAGAAGTTCGCCAAAAATCACAAAATTGTACTTGCAATGCCATTCATCCTTCATTGTTTCTGACTGTTCCAATTTACTGATTACGCTTGAAAACTGGCACATGGACTGCTGATGAAGTTGTCTTTATACATCTTCTAACGGCTGTTGTTCATAGGTGACTGGAATACTGTCTTTTTATAACTTTGAGAGGCTGAAACCCTGCTGAGGTACACTTTTATGGAGTTGTTGCCACTCAAAGGCTTTGTCAACACACAGAAGGCATTCATATTGGTCATGTCCATCACTCAAATCTGTCCTAACTGTTCCAGGTGACTCTTTCTGCTACACTTGTCACTTGAATGTCCTTATTTCAGTCCAGATGCACCATACAGTCTCTTTTGCCACTAATTAGCTTCCCATATCAGACTTAGGTGCTTCTTTTTGATGTCTGTCACTTGAAACTGACCTGATACATATCAGGTGCACCTATCTGTCACATCAGCCACTTAAAATCTTGTTCTAACCTGTTTGGCACCTCCTCCAAGCATGCTTACCACTTAAAGGATGACCAAACCAAGAAATGTGCTTCATGTACACCTTCCACTTAAAACCCTGCTAGTCACACCTTTAGTAATGTTGTCACTTAAAAGACCTGTCTTTTCATCTCGAGAGCCTATCTTTGCCTCTTGTGCCACTTAAAGGTTGATACTACCTTCTAGGCATGCCCTAGACATGTCTGTCACTAAAAGGTACATTAGGCACACTTTTCAGTCACGTGTCACTTAAAGTAATCCATTCCAGCCTTAGGCGCCTGATTTATGTACTTATGCCACTTAAAGTTCAAAACACCAGCCTTAGGTGCTCATCTTAGTTAGGTTTGCCACTTAAAAGACTGCATTGTTAATCTAGGCACCTATTTCAGGTGTCAACGTCACTAAACAACCTGTCACTATCTCCCCACGCACGCATTCTTCCTGGATTTGTTACTTAAACTGTTCTCTTTCTCCCAGGCGTGCCCTATCACCACTCCTGTCAATTGACTTGTTCAAAAATCAGTCTCCTAAGCACCCATTTCATTCACCTTTGTCACTTGAGTGATGTCATATGTCTCTTAGGCACCTATCTTTGTTGTGTTTGCCATCTATCCTTCACTCAGGTGCCTCTCCTTGTTAATCATGTCACTCAAGCCCTTGCTTTTAAACATTACTCAGTCACCTTTCATCTACCCACATCAACTTCAGACTCAGATGAAGACACCTTCCACATCACAGCTTTCCTTGGACTGACCTACAGTTAGACAAACAGTAAGACTTGGATCATGACATTCGGCTTATATACGCAAACACTTTGGTAGACAGACACGACAAAGCATACAAGAAAAGACTTGTCCTTGAAAGTTTCGTTTGGATGCAACAACTAGCAATAGCAAGAGGGAGCTAAAAATGAGCTCTATTAAATAAGATACAACAAAATCAAAATCTAGAAGCAAGAAAACAAAAGATGTTAACTAACTAGGGGGTGAACCCGAAACAAGTAAACCCTAACATGTCAAAGAAAAAATTCCATGCAATACAAACCTTACAGCTAATCATGTAAGGGGAAGACTCACTGCTAAAGAAGATAAAACTGATAAAGACCACAGTGAGTGTCGTGTCCCAATATTAAGGCATTGTTTAAATTAAAAATCTAAGCATCATGATCAAGTTGAAGAAGTTGCCTTTGATGATCATCAAGTATATAATAATATTTAATAAACATATATAATATAATTAATATATAATAATATTAAATAACATTATTTTATAAATATTTTTATATAATTAAAATACAATATATTTATTGTATTTATAAATAATAAATATGAATATAATATAAATATTATCAATTTAAATATTATTGTAATTGTAATAATTATAATATAATATATTATTAAATTTAATAATTATAATATAGAAATACAAAATAAGAAAAAGACAAAATAAGGAAAAAGACAAAATAAGAATCAAGACAAAGAAATTAACAAATGAAAGTTATTATACTTGCTAAAGGATACGATGCATAAGGAGGCATTTTAGAAGAGTCATGTCTTCTCCAAAAGGGCAGTAAATGAAAGCTATATAAACATCAAATCATATTCTCCAAAAGACATGAAAAACATCTGCAGTTCAAAGGTCAAACAGAAGCAAAGCAAGATATATATTTCTGTGTAAATACTTAACTTCAATCAGCAGATAAGTCCATAACCAAAACAATTGGCATAAAGTAGATACTCTGCATAATTCAGATCTGTTATCAAAGATATTACAGCAAGCATTATAAGAAGACTTTCCAACAGCACACTGCCATTCTTGCAGGCTCCAGTAATCAAACTGACATAATACCACAGGTATGATAGTACATTGTTTCCCTTGCTTGTATTAATGTTCAGTATAACACTACATTTATTTACAGCCAGTTCTGAGCAATATAATTCATGGACAGTCATATGTAATATTCACTAACTGTGTATTCTATATCCCATTCATTAACCACATATGGGATCAATGAAGGGTGACATGTCTAGTTTATCATTCATAGTCGATGTATTGGTCTTGGCTACCTAGAGTACCAAGAATCCTCACGGATGCCTTAGCCTCAAGAATACACCAAGTAGTTCTTGAATAAGGATGGGAGACAAACATAGCCTATGATGAACAACAACATGCTACACCCTATCAACCCCATATGGTGTTAAGGAATAGTATATAAGTTATAGAGAAGAAGTGTATGTTGATAAGATCATGAAGATAGCATGTGAAATGTCATGATAAATGGTGAACAATGAACATATGAATTGCATTGTGTAACAGTAACAATAGCTGACTGTGATAGCATGAAATCATTATAAATTATGAATTGTTTACATTGCAATCAGTTTAGTTAGATTATGTAATGAGTATGAAATATTTATGTGCATTTTCATTATTAATGAACTAAGGAAAGAATACAAAGAGTATAAGTTCATAAAAGGCATGAATTCCTAAAATAGAGGAAGGCAATAATGTTAATCAACTCACCACTATGAGGAGTAGAGAAGATTAGGGGTGGGCAATCAACCAAGGATAGGTACGGGTTCATTGGTCTAGAGCACCCCTTCGAGCCCTTGTCTCAAGATGGTACCTTAGGGAGCAAGAGGTAGTCTTTTGACTTGAGTGGTCTAGAGAACCCCAAGTCAAAGGAAGGCCCTAGAGTGGCCTGGGTCTAGAGTACCCCTCGAAGGAAGAACGACCTATACCATTTGCGTTGCACCCTAATGGATTCACTCTCATAAGATGGAGGATTTGATTAATAATAGGCCCAAGTATATCTCTTCCATGGTAACATGAGACTTACATAATAGATCTATGATAATAAGAGAGCATATAGTTTATGTTTTATTGACATAGAAAAGAGGAATTGAATACTAATGTACTCTTTTACAAGTTGAAATTGTTTGCAAGGTCGCAAAAATTTTGGCTTGCTAGAAGGGGACATTACAGTGGTATCAGAGCCGTCATCCTGCCATCCTGTGTATACTTTGTGATTTATGTGTATTCAAAGGTTTACCTTGTGGCTTATGTGTATATGTGTATTTGTGTGACTTATGTATTTAAGAGTATACTTTATGACTTACATGTATGTATTTAAGAGTATACTTTATGACTTACATGTATGTTTTATTTGCTTGAGCTACTTGCTTGTCTGCTTGAGCTACTTGCCTACTTGTTTGAGCTACTTGCTTGTCTACTTGAGCTAGTTGCCTACTTGCTTGAGCTACTTGCTTGTCTACTTGAGCTACTTGCTTACTTGCTTGAGCTACTTACTTGTCTGCTTAAGCTACTTGCCTACTTGCTTGAGCTACTTGCTTGTCTGCTTGAGCTACTTGCCTACTTGCTTGAGCTACTTGCTTGTCTACTTGAGCTACTTGCTTACTTGCTTGAGCTACTTGCTTGTCTGCTTGAGCTACTTGCCTACTTTCTTGAGCTACTTGCTTGTCTACTTGAGCTACTTGCCTACTTACTTGAGCTACTTGTTTGTCTACTTGAGCTACTTGCCTACTTGCTTGAGCTACTTGCTTATCTGCTTGAGCTACTTGCCTACTTGCTTGAGCTACTTGCTTGTCTACTTGAGCTACTTGCTTACTTGCTTGAGCTACTTGCTTGTCTGCTTGAGCTACTTGCCTACTTTCTTGAGCTACTTGTTTGTCTGCTTGAGCTACTTGCCTACTTGCTTGAGCTACTTGCTTGTCTACTTGAGCTACTTGCCTACTTGCTTGAGCTACTTGCTTGTCTACTTGAACTACTTGCCTACTTACTTGAGCTAGTTGCTTGCTTGACAAAGCAGTCATCCTGCCATCCTATGAATAATAAGCAATTATTATTATTTGATTATATATGTTGTTAACATCGGTGATTGCAGGAGTTAAATATGCAAGCAAAGGTAACATTACATTTGTATTAATTACTATTGATGATGATTCTTATGTAATGATTTCATTAGGGAATTAATCCTTAAGGGTACTAACATCTCTTTCTAAAGATTATTCTTGTTTGTAGGTTGAGAAATCAAGGATATCCTAAAGAAAACATTATAAGATCTATATGACTCATACCCTGTGTATTACTTGTATTCCTGTTTTAACTTCATTGCCTTACTGTATGCTCTTTGTGTATATTCTTGTGTGTATTCATGTCATGCTTCCTGTCTATGTTCATGTGTGTGTATTTACGTAAAGTCTTATGTGTGTTCACGTATTTTACTTCATGCTTCCTGTCTGTGTGTGTTTATGCATATTCTTGTGTGCATTTACGCTTCTTAAGTGTGTAATTTTGTGTATTTTCGTGTATTGCTTTGTACTTGTATGCTTCCTATTGGTATGCTTGCTCATGTTGGTGAATGTGTGTTTCTCATATCTGATATATATTCTCGACATGTATATTTCAAGCTCCATATATGTTCATATGCATGCTACTTACATTCATGTGTATGTTTTATGTGTAAACTTCATTGAGTGTAGTTGTATGCAAATGTATACTCTATGACTTCATATTTTGTATACTTTGACTTTGCATACTCTATGATTTGTATTTGAGCGTATGCTCTACGAATTTATAATTTTATTCAAGTGTATGAACTTGTATTTGCATTTGAATGTATGCTCCATGACGTTGTATGCTCCATGACTTGCATTTGTATTCAAATGTATGACTTTGCAATTGTATTCAAGTGCATGCTCTATGAATTTGTAATCATATTTGAAAATTGAGTGTATGTGTTATTTCTATGACTTTGCAATTGTATGACTTGTATTCAAAATTGAATGAGTGCATGCTCTATGAATTGTATTCAAGTGTATGCTCTATGCCTTTGCAATTGAATACTCTATGATTGTATTTGAGTGTAATTGATTGTGTACTCTATGACTTGTATTTGTATGATTTGTGATTATATACTCTATGACTTGTATTCTCTATGACTTTGTGTATTCAATTGTATACTTTATAACTGCGTGTATTCAAGTGTATACTCCATGACCTTGTGTTCAAATGTATACTACAAGATTTATGTGTAAACTCCATGACTTGTATATGTTCAAATGCACACTTCACGACTTACTTGTATTCATGTGTATACTTCATATTCGTGCGTATAATTGCGTGTTACATGTATGCTTCATGCTGTGTGCTACATACTATGTTCATGCTTCATGCTTCATATACTTTGTGTATCATGTATTAAGTGTATAAGCTTTGTGTATGCTTCATGTACTATGTGTATTTATGATTTGTGTTTCATATATCATTGTGTGCATATCCTTTAACATGGATCTTCTCTCCATCATTATTTAATCTCCAAGCTAGCATATCATCATCTATTAATCACTTCTACGATTAAACTCACCTTCTCTACAAATTTATCTCTCTGAATTTTCAAGATGATGTCATCATTCATGTCTTTCATCGATATCACTTCATCTTGAAACTACATATTCTTCTGTAACACTTGTATTACTTCGATCACATAATCAATTACTCCTCAAGAACACGACTCATCAATCTTGAGGTCAATGACATATCAAGAGGTAAAACTACAAGGTGACAAGTACAAGATCGAATTTTGCAATCAAAATGTCCTCATCAACCATGGGAATCTCAAGCATTGGAATATTTTTCATTGTCTAAAATCATATCTTCATCTATGTTATCCAAAGATACTTACCTATACTTATCGAATATTCTCTTTTGGAATCACAATCATCTTTCTCTTCACTCAAGCATGCTTCTAAATCAAGACCTTGACTTTGTCGCAACACATCAAAGGTAAATGTTGAAAGGATGCAAGGAAGAACTCGTGATTGCTTGAGGACAAGCAATTTTGAGTAGGGAGGGCTGTCGTGTCCCAATATTAAGGCATTGTTTAAATTAAAAATCTAAGCATCATGATCAAGTTGAAGAAGTTGCCTTTGATGATCATCAAGTATATAATAATATTTAATAAACATATATAATATAATTAATATATAATAATATTAAATAACATTATTTTATAAATATTTTTATATAATTAAAATACAATATATTTATTGTATTTATAAATAATAAATATGAATATAATATAAATATTATCAATTTAAATATTATTGTAATTGTAATAATTATAATATAATATATTATTAAATTTAATAATTATAATATAGAAATACAAAATAAGAAAAAGACAAAATAAGGAAAAAGACAAAATAAGAATCAAGACAAAGAAATTAACAAATGAAAGTTATTATACTTGCTAAAGGATACGATGCATAAGGAGGCATTTTAGAAGAGTCATGTCTTCTCCAAAAGGGCAGTAAATGAAAGCTATATAAACATCAAATCATATTCTCCAAAAGACATGAAAAACATCTGCAGTTCAAAGGTCAAACAGAAGCAAAGCAAGATATATATTTCTGTGTAAATACTTAACTTCAATCAGCAGATAAGTCCATAACCAAAACAATTGGCATAAAGTAGATACTCTGCATAATTCAGATCTGTTATCAAAGATATTACAGCAAGCATTATAAGAAGACTTTCCAACAGCACACTGCCATTCTTGCAGGCTCCAGTAATCAAACTGACATAATACCACAGGTATGATAGTACATTGTTTCCCTTGCTTGTATTAATGTTCAGTATAACACTACATTTATTTACAGCCAGTTCTGAGCAATATAATTCATGGACAGTCATATGTAATATTCACTAACTGTGTATTCTATATCCCATTCATTAACCACATATGGGATCAATGAAGGGTGACATGTCTAGTTTATCATTCATAGTCGATGTATTGGTCTTGGCTACCTAGAGTACCAAGAATCCTCACGGATGCCTTAGCCTCAAGAATACACCAAGTAGTTCTTGAATAAGGATGGGAGACAAACATAGCCTATGATGAACAACAACATGCTACACCCTATCAACCCCATATGGTGTTAAGGAATAGTATATAAGTTATAGAGAAGAAGTGTATGTTGATAAGATCATGAAGATAGCATGTGAAATGTCATGATAAATGGTGAACAATGAACATATGAATTGCATTGTGTAACAGTAACAATAGCTGACTGTGATAGCATGAAATCATTATAAATTATGAATTGTTTACATTGCAATCAGTTTAGTTAGATTATGTAATGAGTATGAAATATTTATGTGCATTTTCATTATTAATGAACTAAGGAAAGAATACAAAGAGTATAAGTTCATAAAAGGCATGAATTCCTAAAATAGAGGAAGGCAATAATGTTAATCAACTCACCACTATGAGGAGTAGAGAAGATTAGGGGTGGGCAATCAACCAAGGATAGGTACGGGTTCATTGGTCTAGAGCACCCCTTCGAGCCCTTGTCTCAAGATGGTACCTTAGGGAGCAAGAGGTAGTCTTTTGACTTGAGTGGTCTAGAGAACCCCAAGTCAAAGGAAGGCCCTAGAGTGGCCTGGGTCTAGAGTACCCCTCGAAGGAAGAACGACCTATACCATTGGCGTTGCACCCTAATGGATTCACTCTCATAAGATGGAGGATTTGATTAATAATAGGCCCAAGTATATCTCTTCCATGGTAACATGAGACTTACATAATAGATCTATGATAATAAGAGAGCATATAGTTTATGTTTTATTGACATAGAAAAGAGGAATTGAATACTAATGTACTCTTTTACAAGTTGAAATTGTTTGCAAGGTCGCAAAAATTTTGGCTTGCTAGAAGGGGACATTACAGTGAGGTGAAAGCTAACCCTAATCTGCATCTGAATACAGAGAAGATGAAGGACTTACATCCTCATCAACCACCATGAAAGACCCAATACGAGATCTGATAATGTCCATGGGAGAATGGCTTGGACTAAGTGGATCTGGCAGGGCAATCTTGAGGAACCACAAAGAATGTCTTCTAGAAACTCTCTAGATGTCCATGCTCTGCAATCTTCTAGAAATAGAGAGGATGCAGATAACTTGTATATATTAAGATCTCATGGAATATGTGGGAGAGAGTAGTCAATGATCTGCCGTAAATAAACAGCAGATACACCGTGTCTAAGTTCAAGGACTTAAACTTCCACAGTTTTGGAGACTTTTAAAATAATAATCTGCAACTTATATAGTGTTTTTCAAACCAAGTTACCTGATTCTTCAAAACACTGGTTTCTTGGATTATAGTATCTCCATTTTTTAACTGAAATCTTTTTTCTTTTGCCACTAAAATTCCAGCAAAACTTTAAAATTTTTTTGTTATCCAACACAATCAAAACTTGCTCCCATGACAACCACCAAGATTGTAAATAATAACATAAAACAACCATAAAATAGATACGCATCCTCAAAGATATCATGAGAGAGCTTACATCCATAACTTTTCCTTCATTAAATTCCAAGTTACACCACTTCTGTCTACTCAAACAATTATTCATCTTCTTAAATAGAATTTACATACTTTTCTAAATTTAATTTCCTGAAGATAATACTGTCATAACTAGAAGTTTCTTTCTGTATCCTGCATTCATATTTTTATCTCTCTAAAATTAGCATATTTTGAAGGTAGCAACTTCAAAAATTTACACTACTCTAATGTAGAATGCCCTTCCACCATTCCTCTAGTTGTTCTTTAAAGATGAGATTATTAATCATCTAAGGCATTTTTACAGTCTAGAAATATATATGGTATAGCACTGGCATCGGATTCAAAACAAACTCAGCTTCCCCCATATAACTCCACTAACAATACCAAACAAGCTACAGAAAGGTACAATGAATCAGAAATATATTTACAACAAACCTGATCACCTTCATATCGCTTCTGAATGGCTTTTATTTTAGGTTGAAGGTTCTGCATTGCCAATGTTGACTCCACCTATACAGTTGAATTTGGAATGACAGTCATTAGTTTGGAGCACATGAAAATAAATCCTTTTCATCACTTGTAACTTTGTAAGATATGCACATAAAAAAAAATTATCAGAATAACTTAAAAAATAGGAGCAAAAGCAGAACATGAGTTCATACAATACTTTCAAGTTCATATCACCTTAGATTTTACACTTTTTGAAAAACATTTAACCATAAAATAGCGACCAATGATGGTCAACTTCTAAATTCCACTTCTTTTTTTTTTGTTCTGTGTTCATCGCCCGATAATGATTATGTTTCAGAATTTCTTACAAACAAATATTTCAATGTTACTCTGTATTTCACACAAGAAACTAGAGCTGCAATTCAAGATCTTAAGACCCCCCATGGCATTACTATTAAAAGGAAATCCTGAAGCAATCATAATTAAAACAAATATTTGAAAGAAAAAAAAAATGGAACAAACTAAAGGTTGAAATGAAGTTCAGGAATAATTCAGGAGAAAAGATTGTTAAATAACATATACAACTGGAGTAACACAGGCAAACCCCTCAGAAAACTGCCCTAGCATAGAAAAACAGAATTGAGATAGAGGGATGCTAGTGAGTCAAAGACTAAGCATCATGTACACTGTAATGTAAAGAATGCGCCCCATCCCTCAAGCCCCATAAAAATCGACTGGTTTTCAGGTCCTACATTGTCAAGATATGAAATTAATGAAACAAATTCCTCTGCAAGGATAGTGCTGGATGACCAGGACATATCCAGGGCAAAACATGGTTTCATATCAGAAGCACTTGAGTAGAAGAAAATTTGGGATCTAGCCAATATTGAACAGATCACAATCAAAAAGTAAAGGTTCATCTAAACAAAGAAGTGAAAAAATAAACTTAAGTTCCCTTTCTTGACCCAAGAACTATTTATAAAGATGATCCATTTGCATTTCCTTTGGACCGCTCACCCCCTGGGTTTGCAAGTTTTAGGACTGACTTGGAGAGTCACATAAGCATGATCTAAATATATGTATTTTACATGAGCTTTTGTATTTTGCGAGTTGTAATATTTTTGTGAATGTTGATTGACAGGAACTGTATCTTATCCCATATTTATGGTTCACAGTAAAAATAATGACGTCCTGATACGTAAAGCTAGAAGCTAGCAAACCTCTAACTCCCAAACAAAATGACACGCTATAAAGGGAAGCAATGAAAAGAATTTGGATAGAAACTAATGGAAACAAATTGACCAGGGGATGACGACATACTGAAATCCAAACTAAATACTACTTAGAAATGAGATTGTTCACGTAAAACTGAATTCCTTTTGTTAAATACTCCTGTTTAATTTATCACCCTAAAAATGAAGAGAAAGCTAAAGCATGCCAATATTACTAGGAAACCGAAATATCAGTAGCCACATTATACTTAAAGCTAGAAGTATTCCCATAACTATTTAAGATCATTATAGTAGGATTGGTGGTCAAATTAGTAAATTATTTCCACAGAATTTAAGACTTGTGGCATGAAACACACCAACATCTAAAACATTTTAAAAATGAGACCTTTTTTCAATTAAAGGATTTATTTTGTGTTACCGGGTTCTCCTACCTGGGAGCAGGGTCCCGTACCGCCCAGGAGCGGGTCCCGGAGTGGCGACGGGAGCGCCCAAGGAGCGGCAAGGCTGCTCCCTGCGCACTCCCGAGCGCTCCCAGTGCCAAAAAGATTTCTTTTTAATTAAAAATTTAAAAAACATGATTCTAACATTAAAAATTAAAAAAAAACGTGATTTTTTATTGTTTTTTAAGTGAGGAAAAAACAAAAACGAAACCCTAAAATGCTTTCAAAAGCAAAAACGCCCCTATTCCATTTCTCATTTCACAACAACTCCATTTCACAAGTGTTTTTCATATTTTCTTCATTTTTCCATTGTGGAGAGCTGCTGCTATTTTTTTGAAGGGAATCGATTGCAAGGTGCCAAGGGTGGATTCTAGCTTGCACAAAGGTCATCTATTGATCTAAGGTAAGTAGTTTAACCTATTCTTTCTAGTTTTTTCTGAATTTTTTCAAGTTTTTTATGGATTTTTTCAAGTTTAAAAAAAAAAATCAACCAAGTTTTAACATTTTTTTAAACCTATTTTAGTGTTTGTCTTGAATGTTTAGGTGTTTTATTAGTTTATATATTGTGTAGGGTTGCATTTTTTTTAATTATATTTTAATTTAAATTTTGTAATTTCTTAAAGAGCAATCTATTTGAAATTGAAATGGCTACTAGTTCAAGTTCAGTGGGTCTTGAGAAGGATAAACAATTTAAATATGATCAAGGATCTCCTCTTTGGAGACATGTCAACATGATTGAACAACTAGCAGGAGATGGGGCTTTTGTTTGGGTTTGTAATGAGTGCAAGGTCACATTTAAGAGCTCATATAGTCAAGTGAAAGCATAAGTGGAAAAAGAATTAAAATATATGAAGGGACAAACAAAAGGGGGTTGCCAAAAGGACAAATTATGGCATTTAACAAGAAGCTGATGAAAAGAGTACAAGAGCAAAATCAAGAGCTCGTCCTTTAATAAAGAAAACGGCAATGAATCCACCTACAGAAGCTCCTTTTTCCATGCCCCAACATCCTTTCTTGGAGACAACGTCTATCCAAGATGAAGATCCCTCTCCTTCTTCTTGCAAAAGAGGTCCATTGGCTAAGGCATTTCAAAATGAAACAAGAGATATTGCAAATGAAAAAATTGCACGTTGCATTTATGCCAATGGTCTTCCTTTCAACTTGGTGAGATCACCATATTGGCAGGAAATGGTGGTAGCAATTAGTAATTCACCTTCTAGTTACACAGGTCCTGGTTATGAAAAGGTGTGCACCACCTTATTGGCAAAAGAAAAAAATTATGTAGAGAAATCACTAAAACCAATTAGAGATTCATGGATTGAAACAGGAGTGTCCATTGTTTTGATGGATGGAAAGATTGCAAAAACCAACCTTTAATAAATGTTATTGCAGTGTCCCCCAAAGGGGCAATGTTTTTGAAGTCGGTTGATTGTGAGGGGCAAATCAAGGATGGAGAATTCATTTCCAAAATCCTCATTGAGTCCATAGAGATGGTGGGTGTTGATAATGATGTCCAAGTCATTACGGACAATGCAAAAATTGTAGGGCAGCAAATGCTTTCGTTGAGGAAAGGTACTCACAAATATTTTGGACACCATGTACCGTACACTCCCTTAACTTGGTGATGCAAGCAATTGGCACTCAAATAGATTGGGTGCAAACTACATACAATGAGGGTGAGGAGATTCAAATGTTTGTGACAGACCATCATATGTCACAAGGCATCTTCAGGACTTTCTCACATTTGGAGTTGTTGAAGGTAAATTTAATTTATTTTAATTTTAATTTATGCCATATTTTAATTTACTTACATGATTTAGATTACATTTTAATTTTTAATGTGTTATTAACTTGTTTTTTTACTTAACATTAGGTTGCTAAGACCCGATTTGCATCACAAACAATCGTTTTGAGACGACTTGTGAAGGTGAAAGAGGCATTAGGCTCTATGGTCACTAGCCACCAATGGAGTATATGGAAGACATCTAATTCAAAGAGGGCTCAAAAGGTGAAGTCATTGATCCTAGATAATTATTTCTGGGATCGTATGTAATATGTTTAGAGTTTCACCGAGCCTATTATGAGTATGCTTAGGTTTGTTGATACAGATCAGCCATGTTTGGGGGAAATCTATGATGGCATTGACTCCATGGTAGAAAAAATAAAGACCATAATAGCACAAAAGGACAATGGCCCCAATGAAACATTTTTCCTAAGTGTAAAAAAAATCATTCATGACCATTGGGACAAGATGATCACACCCTTGCACCTCCTTGCATATGCCTTGTCTCCCAAATATTATAGCACTGAGATACTTGCTTTGCCGGGGAGAACCTCACCATATAGAGATAGTGAAGTTGCTAATGGTTGAAAGATAGCATTCCAAAGAATCTACTCAGATCTAGAAGTGGTAGATAGTGTTAGGAAAGAGTTTGGCAGGTTCATACAAGGACGAGAGCATAGTTTGTGTGCTCTTGGAGACATGTACAAGGAAGATGCTCATACATGGTGGTACCTCCATGGGCAAGATTATGTTTTCCTCCAGCCTCTTGCAATCAAAATTCTATCACAAGTAAGCATGTTTTATTATTTAACATTCTCAGTACTTACCATTTTTTGCATTTTGAAGTTGTACTGACTAGAGCTCTAATTTGAAATTTCAATAGGTTGCAAGTTCTTCTTCGGCTGAACGGAATTGGACTACGCACTCCTTTATCCACTCAGTGAAGTGTAATCGATTGGCTGCTAAAAAAGCAGAAGACTTGGTCTATGTCCACTCCAACTTGCGTCTTCTATCACATAAGCAAGTTGAGTACAAGGACGGGGCAGCAAAGAATTGGGATATAGCCCCCGAGTGTGCCAACTTGGATGCATCTATTGCAGAGCTTGCTACAATCAGTGTAGATGATGAGGAGAATTTTCTATATGATGTACCTAGTGGGAGTGGTACTCCATATGTTTGTGCTTCAAATGATTTGGAACCAATCGATGACTTAGATCTAGATCCATTCGATGAAGATTGAAGAGCGAAATATAGAATTTTGATTATAGTATTTTCAAATTTTGTAATACAATAATTGTAATGATTTTCATTGTTCAAACTTCAATGGTCATCTAAATTATCAATTGACAATTATATATTAATATTATGATTATCTTTAGACTTTAATTTTAAACTTCCAAAGTTTATTTGTTATGATTATCACTATCATTGATCAATGATGAAGTATTGGAGCACACACTCTTTCAATTATATTAATATATGATAATAATATAATTGAATCATTGATATATCAAATGTATGTTCAATTCTGTATATTTTTTTTTTTTTTTTTGTATATAAATATATATATAGTATAGCCATACCCAACCGTACCCAGAGCAAAAAACAAATCGTCGTACCGGCATACGAGAACCCTGCTTCCGTACCAGAATCGGCAACTTAGGATTTATTGAAGCCATATGGGGAAAAAACTACCTAAAAACTGAATTGTCGTTGTAAGATCCTGATTAACTAGTTATTGAACTTTAACATTTTGTCGAACTACTTTTTGACCTTCTGATTCATCTTGTTATTGTATTAATAAGCTCGGATTTAGAAACATTTGCGGTGTCTTTTGTCTAAGATCAATGATTTCCATCAAATAAACTAATTATATTTTTTATCACATTGATCCAAAAAGATTCTCCAAATACAACTCCAGCATACACCAAGCCCCTTCTAATGAACTATGTGTTAGCGATTTAATTTGTTTGTTGCCAGACAACACAAAATGGAACAAAACTTTTGCAGCATTTTTGCTTTCTTTCTATCTTCGTTCTGTTTGGAAAAAAACTACTAATTTGGCATCAAGTGGAGCTTTTGGTCGTAATTGCCGAAAAGTGGAAGTTTTGATTCATTAATGCCAAGTGAAACTTTCTGTCATTGACACCAAGCTATGGGAGGTTTTAATCATGGGCGCCAAGTTGTGGAAGCTTCAATAATTGACGCCAAAAGTGAAATTCATTCTAGGCGCCAAGTGGAAGGTTTGGATAACTGACGCCAAAGTGGAGGAATTAATAACTTGACACCAAGTGAGGAATTTGACATTTATATGCCAAGTAGAACTTTGAAGACTGACGCCAAAGTGGAGGCTTTTATAACTTGACGCCAAAGTGGAAGAATTCACACCTTGACCCCAGGTGGGACTTTTTGAAGACTAATGCCAAAAAGTGGAACCTTTTAATGTTTGACACCAAGTGGAGAGTTTGAGTCATTGATGCCAAAAAGTGGGGTTTTCACATGGCAACGGCAAGTAGAAAACCCACTTGAGTCAAAGTTGGGTGCTTGGGATGCTTTTTGGTGGAGGTTTGGACCTGCAAGACGAAAAGTGGAGGTTTAGACACCAACAAGCCATTGAGTAAGTTCCATTGATTGACAAGTAGTGGAGAAATCCCCACCCTTCGCCAAATTGAAGGATTTTCAAATGATTTTGCCAAAACCTTTGAACTTCTTTTAAATTTCTTCCATTTTTCCATTTTCGAACACTTCACCAAAAAAAAACCTCTGCCCTTGATAAACTTTTCCTCTTTTACTACCATTATTCCTCTGAATTCCATTTTCTTGTGATGAAACTTGAACCTATTCTAACAACCTCCCGCCTCTACCATCTACTGTCATTCTCCGAAAAAAGTAGAAAAAGCAAAAAAGCAACTTTCTAAAAATATAAAGTTTGATTTTTGAGCTTCTCTCCTCAATATGGGAAGGAGCAAGAGAAGAAAAAAGCAACTTTTTATAAAAATAGAAAGTTTGATTCTCAATAGACATTGAAACTACTAACTTGAATTTTGGGCCTTCCACAATGGCAACTTTATGCTTGAAAGATGACCCCCACATATGATTTTGTCTCAGTGAGCTGGAGTAAATTTGCCTTAACCTTAATCCTTCCTGCCTCTACCTAGCATCTACCACCATAGTGTTTCTTTTAACTTCAGTCTTTCCTTCCTCTGCCTTTGATGGAGTCTCCTTTAGGATTCAGAGCTTGATAATCTTCATGACGAACCTCCTGCATACATAGTTAGTGGACCAAGACATACCAACACCTAAGGACTTGACTGTTTGACAAGAAAGATAACATAGTTAACATTGATGTGACAAGAATGATCTGACATTTGGTTACACATATGATTGATCTTTAAGTTTTTTAGGGGTAGCAATTTTGGATACCAACAAGTACCTAACTGAGTTGTTTTCATTGCTATCTTGTTCTAAGGCTAAATGATGGAGATGGAATTGGCAAGAGCTACATATCAAAGATGACTTATGCCAATGAATGTCAAGGGATAGTCATCTACAAGCTACGAATTGGTGATAATCTTCATCCAAACCAAAAAACTATGTTGTGGTTATCAACCCATGTGTAATGGGTACAGTTGATTACCCTGTTACTTGCATTTTTCTATTGGGTACTGCTGTGACCAAATCACACATCACCCCATTGCAAATGGGGACCCCCCTTTTTTGAGTTCTGATGCTTTGCATGAAGCCTTGTATGATGTCTTAGGTTGACTACATGATGAAGTCAGTGGTTTGTTTGAGGTCTTAGTCTAGTTCTAATCCAAGTGTCATGTGCTTTCATTCTAGTGACCTGATCCTAATGTTTGAGATCCTGAAAATGACTAAGTCTGGTAGCCTGAAATCCTGAAATCCTGAAAAATTGGCTAAGTTTGAAATCTGGTGGATCCTCCAAATTCTATAATCTGCATGTTAAATCCAGTGGATCTGAGACCTATCTCAAACATCCTGAAAGGTATATTGAAAAATATTTACTTAAATATATTTTTCATTATACCTTACCTCTGGACTTTCAGTTCTGGGCGCGAATTCGCTCCAGGAAGCTAGGCACATTTCTCCACCTGCACTATCTCAAAACTCCGCCTAGAACTCCGGGCGCCTTTCATCATTCAGACAGCCTCCAGATTGCGCTTTGAGCAAGGAGAAGTAACATCTTAGGCGCCTTGAGAAATATGATTATTCTAAGGTCTCTCCCATCGCTTGAATCATCAAAATGACAAGTATGAAATCCCTTGAACCTTAGGCGCCCTTTCACTCCTCTGTAGACCTATTATGGCACCTAAGCATGAAGAGAGTGTTTAAATTTATACAAGGTGGCGCCTTAAGAAACCTAGCCTTCCTTGAAGTTCATAAGGATGGTTTAACATGTTGAATTGCCTATCTTGAGCTATGGCGCCCTACTACACTTAAATCACCATCAAGTGCGCCCTATAAGAGATCAATATCACTAAGAGAAGATAGGCGCCATTTCACACTTAGAGCATTATCAACCCCTCATTTATGATAGGCGCCACTTCTAGTAGTTTTGATCATCAAATTCCGCCTAGGAAGTATAATGCTTGGGTATGTGAGTTTGAGTGCCTAAACTCAAAAGGGCATTCATCAAACAATTTGAAGGAGTTTAAGTCTCAATATACCTTTGTTGAACCTTCACTAGTGTTTAGATCCATGAGGAATGAAGTAAGCAACTTCCAAACTCAAGGCGCCTTTTGCCTTTAAAATTGCCTAGTTTTGGCGCCTTCAAGACGAATCAACTTACAATAACAAGTCTTGGAGGTCTCTCATTTTGGATGATGTCTTTTTGAATGATAAGGCAAGTGAAAGGAGACCTCATCTCACCTAGGCGCCAAATTCAACTCAAAACCACCACAGAGTGCGCCTAGACAAAGAACATGTTTAATCTATGATTGTGGGATACTTGAGTGTCTTGAACACTTTCTTAAGCTTATATAATGACTTGAATCCATAAGAAGTAAAGCAAATACTTGTATGAACTTAGGCGCATTTTACTCTCTAAGCAACCTCAAAACATAACTCAAGAGGGGTCAACTTCATTAAGTCTCAAGGTGCATGTTCTCACCTAAATTGACCAAATTAGCGCCTAGAAGACATGAAGGTTAAAGTGTGGTGTTGAAAACTTTGGCAATTAGCGCCTAAGTGAGGAGGTCTTTACAATGAGTTAAAATCATTTGGATGGTAAGCATGAAGCCACTAAGACTCTAGGCGGCCTTTTACTCCTCTCCATACCTCAATTAGCGCCTAGAAACTAGATTGCTTGGAAAAGTGAATTTGGCCCCTAAAAACTAGAAGGCATGTCATTAGCCAATTTGGAGGAGTATTGAAACTCCACAAGTGTTTGCATCTATGGAAAGTGAAGTGAATATCTTTTAAAATAAGGCGCATTTCAATCATTGTGAAGTCCATCATGGCCGCCCAAAGAAGAGATGATGAAACAACCTTGTACAAGCTCCTTAGAAAGAGATTGGATCTTGGAGATTAGGCGCCCATTTTACTCAAGTCATCATCTTGAGCGCCTAGTAGTGGTAGAGATCCCAAGCAAATCAAAATGTGGAGTTGGAATGTTGAATGATGAGTTAAGGCGCTTTCTAGCATCCAGACTACCTTACATTGGTGCCTTAGAGAAAATATCATAAATCTACATCATCATGAGCGCCTAGAGAGCAAAGGATCACTTTAAGATGTGTTTTAATCATTCTAAGTCTTAAAAATAGCAAGAAGAGTCCAATTAAACCTAGGCGCATTTCCCTGTTTGTGCAACTCCAAATTGGCGCCTAGCCTTGTGAAGGCAAGAATCAAGTCTAAAGGACTTCACCTTGTCAAAGTGAACGTCATAATCATCAATTTGAGTTTGAAATGACAAAATTAAAGCCAAAAGGGTAAGGCGCTCTTTCACCTCTATGCTAACTTAAATTGGCGCCCTAAGGAGAGTCACTCAAATTCATGTCTAAAAGAGAACACTATGAGAGGGTAAATCACTTCAAACCATTATAATTGTTTGAAGTCATAAGAAATAACAATTATGAAGTTGTATGGTTTAGGCACACTTTTGCTCCCATTCAACCATGAATGAGCGCCTAGATCCAGAAGGGTGTTGAATGCTTTAAACATGCTTCTTATATGCTATGAAATGAGATGTTATCCTTTGTTTGATATGATTGTTTTATCTCTCTTGCAGGAAGGGAGCTAAGAGGTAGCTGCTCCAAGAGATCACAACGAGATACATCTCAAGTATACTTCATCAATGACATCATCACTTCAAGATCATCATCAAGTTGCATCATTGAAAGGAGTGTTGGTGAAGCCAAAGAGATCATCAAGGATAAGCACCTGAATCACCTTCAAGTTGCAGAAGGAAATACCACTCTAAAAGGTCATATCAAGTTCAACATTCATCATCAAGCATTCCAAAGACATCCATCCAAGCTTCAAGTTCTTTTACAATCTTCAAGCCCAAGAGAGATCTCCTACTCCGATTCATGAATGAAGCATCATCATCTACAAGTTGAGAAAGAAACATCATCATCATCTACTCTTCATGAAGATGCATCGAAGAAGATCAACATCAACCCACCTGTAAGAAGGAACATCACAGAGTTAGTCAAATGAACTACAAGTATCATACATATTCAATACAATGAACAAGGCAAGATCAATAAGATACATCTCAAGTGTTCATCATCAAGAGCAATCATATTGAAGACATCATACAAAGATGATACAATTTGGGAATATGCTGAGGTGGCATCTACGTGGCATGTACCTATTATCATTCAATCACAATCAGCCACATCATATGACTACATTCAGTGTATTATTTAATAAAAGAAGCCAAAGGGACGCCTATGTGGAAGATGCTTTAAATGATTTCATCTTATCTTTATCTTCTTGGAAAATGTGCCTTCATTGCCTCTCATATGTACTAAAAATAGCAAGTTGTTGTAACTACCTATTGAGGTGGCATGATCTGAACCCTTGGCTACATGAATTGATCTAAGCCATTCATTGTATTTCTAGACACTATATAAAGGCCTTGTTGCCTCATTTGTAAAATCATCAGTCAGTAGCTAGTGGTAGGAGAAATTAGATTTTAGAGGTAGAGTAGGAGAGACTCTTGAAATTCTCTGAGAGTGCTTGAAGTTGTACATATTTCCCAAGATTAATGCAAAGACATTGGAATTTATTTGGTGTTAAGTGTTGTCTTGTGGAATGACATGGTTTCTTGTATCTTAATGAAGTGGAGAGATGTTTCAAAATAGATTAAAAGTAGATTAACAGTTCATTGATGTAATGTATGTATGTGTCGAATATTTGATCAACTCCTAGCTCATGCTTTTAACATTCATCGCTGGTGAAGTGTTGTGTAAAGCTAGTCTGAGCTTCATTGTTTGCTTAAGTTCGATTGTGGATGCTTGTTTGAGCTGCGCCATCCGATGGGTGCTTGTATAAGCCTTCATGATTTGAAAACCATTCGCATACCTTAGGAGATTGCACCAACTTCATGTAGTTGTAGGCATCCTTGGCGAAGTGGAGTTAGGTTAATTGAGGAGTTTGTCTATTCAAGCATCATCATTCCTTCATTGACCTTAGATTAGATTTCTTAAACCTTTATCTTTTGTCTTTTCTTTATCATTGATACATCATCCACACTAAAGGAGGAATAAGCTAAACAAGTATGAAGAAGTCTAATGTAAGTCCCTTTGTGATTATCAGCAAGATCACATGTAATCACTGAGTTAACCCATCATACATCATAAATAAGGAACCTTGGAGTTACTTCACTGGATCACATGGTTTAGCCTTTGAAGAGCTTTATTCAAGAGAGAGTGGGATACTCTAGTGTTTTACTCTATTGTTGACTTGTCGAAAAACAATCATCAACAGGCACAAGTACCAAGTGGGACAGTCTTGTTGGGACCTCTATTTTCCATGCCTCAAAATTGCAAAATCTTGTCAAATTCCTCAAAATTTTCCTAAGAGGTCCTTGTGTATTTACCTCGTTTTGTGTAGCTAGTGTTGCCTCCCCTGAAATTTGACTAAGTCTGAAATTTGTGAGATCCTCCGAAACCTAGAATCTGCATTATAACTCCTAGAGATCTGAAACCACTGTCAAACATCCTGAAACTATATACATGAAACATACCTTAAAGTATAGGAAAGTAAATGTCCATATGTAAATGTCACTTATACTTAAATGTTATATTTCATGTATACCTTGTGGGTTTTCGGGTTCCTCCAGCACTTCGAAACTTTTTCCCGGCTTGGACCTCACCCCGCCAAATTTCAAAAACACGAGACGTCCCAACAACTTCCAGATTCGCCATTAATGGCCCGATTTGACTTTTGCAACTTCTCAAAGGTCATTTTCACTACCAGATGCACTCATTTATTCCATGGCGTGATTCCATATGTGTTTGTTTGCCTTGGTGAAAATTTGAATTTTCATGGGTTCTCTTCCTTCCCTGCATTAGTGGTGGTAGGTGATTTTGAACGAGTCGGGTCTGCTCTTCTTTCCTGCCCATGGTTTTGGGCGCGCACTAGCTAGGTATAAGATGCAGTTTTCTCCTCATTTCGGGGGTTGGTCTTTGACCCATCTTGAATCTAGAAAACACCTAAGGAGGATTTAGGGCATCAAACCACGCCAGTCAAGTCTGCAAATGAAGGAATACTTCCAACAGTTCATAAGAAAGCTCTTCAATGAATATTTACAAACAATGGTATGTCTCCATGGCAGATTGCAGTGATTCAGGGGAATATATGAATGCATCTATGTATTTTCTCTTGCCACATTTGTTGGCATGAATGTAATTGCAGATTTGATGTATGTGACAACATATTAATACATTGCAAGCTTTGTAATGGTCATTGCAGTTCTTTTATCGATTACTAAGTATGTCCATTGTATGTATATATATTTTGGATTTGTATGAGAATACACTTCATGTTTCTGTTGATGGATGCGGGGTATCTCCTCCCTCTTTGTTGTTCATGACTCTGTTGCCCATTGGAGTAGGCACCGTTCTAATTTGTGGTGGATCAGTCACTCTTATTTAATCAAACCCCCATCCTGTTAGTTGTAGGAGTAGAGTAGGTTAGGGTTTACATGTTGCTCATGATTCAATGTAAGAACTAGGGATAACTCTGAAGTGATGTAAAATTGTTTTAATCTTTTGGAATCATGATCACGTATGTTTGCATCTTGCCATTGTGTAGATTATCAAATGAATTCATCTTATGGGAATGTAAATGTTGTCATTTATGGGTGCATGCGCAAGATGTTTGATCAACTTAATTAGAGGTTTGTGCAACCAGTCAGTCTTGATCCAGTGACAATCATAGGGGATCAAGTGTACATTGGGTATGGTCATGAGTGTATTTGTGTTCTATTTGTGCCTCTAGGAATATCCCTCCCGGGTTTAGCTAAGCCCAAAGAGCAGGAGAGTGTGCCCACTCTCGTAGCCATAACCATCCGAGATCTGTTGATGAGCCCCTAATTTACCTTCTTGATGGCATCCCCTGACCTGGAAGGTAAGAACATATTCTAGGGTTTTGGACCAGTGGTTTTTGGACACAACAAGTCCATAACACATTCAGCGCTCGAAGTGAAAAATATTAACATGAATCATCAAGAATCTCCAATCCTAGTGACAATAAATAACTGACGGCATACCAGATGGAAAGCAACTTACCTATTCAATCATTACAAAAGGGAAACGATAAATAAACATTCCTACAAAACTATTTGAGTGAGGACTGGAGTATGCCCATCACCAAATCTATCATGTCAGTCCTTGAAAAAGGTAATTGACCTTACTATTTGGTCTCCTGTGGGGATTTGGGCTTCAATTCTTCATGGCTCCAACCAACTTCACCATGTCCATCTCAATTGATGCAGTATCACAAGTGTAACCCACATTCCCCCTAAAGAAGGTTCAAATAGGCCACACACCATATGGAAGAAATTAAACAAGAAGCAAACCACAAAAGAAAAGCTTCAACATTCTCTCCAAGGACTATGTGAATAAGACCAATGCTACATCTTAAGGCTCCGTATGAATGCAATAAAGCTAAAGTAACCAAATGCATCTTCAAATTGATGGAAAAATGCCACATTCCAACATTGACAAATCTTAAGTTAAATTAGAAAAAAGAAAGAAATTCATTAATAGACTAACAAGATCGACTGAAGTCAAAAACTTAATTGTAATTTTGGAGAAGCTATCGACATTTATAATCATAGAACCACCTTAACCCAAGCCCTACAAGGTTAGCCTTCAAATCCATAGGGTTAATTGTAATGTCCCCTTCTAGCAAGCCAAAATTTTCACAACCTTGCAATCAATTTCAACTTGTAAAAGAGCACATTAGTATTCCATTTCTCTTTAACACTTAACCATAATCAAATGTAATGTTACATCCCCAATTTTTGTCTTGCTATACTTTTACTTTTTACTTGAACATAAGTAAATTTATTATGATGTTTAGATTAATGACAAGGAAAAACATGGATTATATTGAAAGTCATTTATTAAAATTATAGGAATGATTATGTTATTATCGATTTAATATTCGTATTATGAGATTTGATTTATTATTTGAATTAATTGAATAATGATGCACTGATCACATATTGTTTGGTTACAAGTTGAAACAGGATTATAGGTTATCAGATGACTCTCGAAGAAAAGAGAGAGAGTATCTTTCCAAGAGAGAGATATAGACCTCGGGTTACGAGTTGTTTATTTGCCAAACCGAGTTATAAGTGTTTAACGAAAATGTGAACCAATCTATCGTAAGAGGTAAGCCTTGTCTGGTCAGTTTACTTCTGAATCTAATCAACAGGTAGTCGATATTGTTTTCAAATCTTTCTAAGTTGTATTAAGTTGTCTTAGTCGTTAATAACGTTAACAACATCGTTTGAGTTTGATTTGTGACTATTTACGTTTAACGTAAATATTACAATGTTATTGTCGTAAAATGGTGGTTGTATTATTATTATTAAGTCACTTGATGTGTTATAAACAATTCTTAACACTAAGACGATTTAGTCAAGTTAAGAATACGTGAATTATGTCGACGAATTATGATGGGGAGACAAGCTCAACCCAATCACAATATCCATAATCCTTTGTTTAAATAATATCATTTTATTCAATAAACCATATCTATCTAATATAGAGGCGATGTTATGAGAATTATATTTGATATAATCAAATATGTAAATGCTTTAGCATCGAATGAGGATAATACCTCCTAATGAGTCGATGGAGTAATGTTTGAGTAGCCGAAGGCTTATTTGTAGGAGTCTTCAATAGTGTTAGTGGTAGATCGAACCACTTATTGTGATCATTTAAAGATTAGTTGCATTTAAGTGATGTGTCGGCCTCATCTTAAAAAGGAGGACTGTGGTTTTAACCGCCACAACCGATGAGCCATGGAGTGGCTATCTCCCATCGACATGTGGGATTTTCGCTTAAAAATTGGTTTTTAGTTTAGATTAAACCGTTGTGGACTATTAAGCTTTCATTAAAGTTTGCAATCGAACGTAGAGGAGGTGCAAAATGAGGCGACTCTGTAGGAGTCATGCCTCAGTCATTAAAAATAACGACTCATATGAGTCGTCGTTGTTAGATATTAACAAGGTTAAAAACTTGTAGAGGGGGGATCGAAGATATACAGAAAAGAATATAGTAGCTGGAACAGTAGGTGAATACACAATCAAGTGGTGTCGACCCTGTGGCTTATTCACACATCTCAGCCAACTCAAGATTGTACACTTTCAGGTATTCCTCAGTTCATGTGTTTATTAACCATGAGGAAATCGAATAGTTTCTCTTAGACTGTACATCGTAGTATTATGGGCGATTATATGAGTTCGCTAGTAAGGATTAACCTTTTGAATTTATGATGTAATAGTCGAAAACTATTTAGTATCAACTTAGGAAAGTACAGATAACATTTTAAGTAAACTATTTTGAACTATTTCTGTAGTCGATGAAGACAACGAATGTTATTTTATATGGTTGATACTTGGTCATACAAGTGAGTATACTGTTATAGTAGACTGAGTCGACCATCTTCTTAGTGATTTTGAACCGTTGATCATATCAATTTATAGAATGAAAGATAAACGAACATCTTAGAAGGAGGTTGTCATAAGTTGTCATAAGCTTGAATAAATAGTCTTTTTATTGAATTAAGTTTGAAGGAAGCCAATATAGAGATTGAGAAATAACCATATGATAGGCTCTCAAATGGATGAACCTTGTTTTCATACTCTCAATTTGAACCGTATAGTAATGAGGTTATAATGATGTTACATATTGTCTTGTATAAGTTATATATATATGCATAGCGGATAATGTTATCTAACCAAGAGTACTAGGTTCATAAGAATCGTTAGTAAACTTTTGTATCATATCAATGGTAGTAACTTAGATACTATGGAAGATGGAATAAGGTTATTATGAGAATCCCATTTAAGACTATTTGTCTTTATTATTCATGAAGAGATCCAATACAATGGAGTAGGCTAAGTATACTAGAGAATGACCTTGTAGGGATATTTATACTTAGGGTATGTTTTGTTTATAAACATTATCAAAGTTATTCTACGTTCCTTTGTATAGGAGACATTATCTACTTAAGAACTATAGTATTCTTAACCCTGGCTAAGTTAATCAAGGGTTATTTGCGAATCTAGAACTCCCAGATATAGGATATGGTTATATAGTTATATCATATTAACAAGGGATATTAGGGTAACCCTAGAGTCGATTACCAACCAATTGAATGGTTATGTCATATAGACTTATTCAAGTCAAAAGGTATTATTATTATGACTCATAGATTAAACTATTACATGATTAGGGTTGGTAAGAGATTTAAACTGCGAGAATATGACAGTATCCAAGTCGAGCAGGGGTGGGTGAACATATCGACTACGTTCATTATGAACAATATTGATATTAAAAACTTTGGCCAAAGTAATGCATTTGTTTTCTACATGCATTGTCGGTTCACTGTATTCGGATTGCTCATCCTATCGGAAATCATACTTAGCTAGAGGGTATCTAGGGTTGTATGATTGATAGAGTTGAGTAGAATACAACACTATGTACTCAGGAAAGGCAAATTACCACTGGTCACCTAAGGTCTATATTCCTCGTGAAGGGTAGGGCCACTTCCTATGTGGAAGATGTGTGGGAGACCGCTGGTCTGTGGATGGAGGTAAATCACTGGAAAGATGCTCTCTCTCCAAGTAGGAAACATGCTAGGACTTGTGATAAAGATGTCAGATATTCAGAAGCAGTATTTATTCCAAATTCGTATATGTAATGGATTTACATTTGTAAACATTGTAAATGAGAAAGACAATATGGTTTATTGTATTTTGTAAAAAGAAATTTTGTAATTGTAATTACTTGATTATTTGTTGAATAAAAGAAAAAAAATTCTCTATCTCATTTTTACCTTGTTGAGTTACTCTATGGTAAATTTCTGGTTTTACTATGTTTTTAGAACGTGGATGTTACATATGGTATCAGAGCTACCAGGTTCAACACTAGGGCTTATGAGACCACTATGTTTGCCTGTAGTCAACATTATGCGGTTAGCTAATGTTTGAAAATTTCCGTGCCAGGATGGTACGTTTTAAGAAGACAGCAAGAAAGTCTGTTAATTCAAGTCAACGTTTCCTTAAAGCAAAAAGAGAACGTGAGGCCATTATCAAAACCTTTGAGGGAACCAATGATGAGAGTGACATTTGGTTAAGTGATACTGAAACTCTGGCGACTGCCTTAACTTGAATCAAGCGAGTGAGAAGGGAAAACAAAGAAAGAGTTAAAATCACTGCCAAAATCATAGAGTATATGTCAGATGAGGAAACAACTATGGTTAGGCGAGATCCCCGCATACCCTCAACTGTTGAGATCATAGAAGTTAGGTCCGATAGTGAGTCAGAGGGTTATATACCTCGAGATTATGTATCTGAAAATGAGTGTGAGGGATATACTCCTCTTGAGCATGACTTTTGAAGTCATTTTTTGTATAAAGAAGAATACTCTTTACTTTTGAAATGAAATAAATAAATAAAAATAGTTGTTTTTGTGCCAAACTATTGTTTAAATTGAGTATTATGTTTAGATTTAATGGGTTATATTATAATCTTGAACTAATGGACAACTCAATATTCTTAGGTGTGAGAAATCGATAAACATGGTGCGGACAAGAACTAACCAAGGAGAAAGTGAAGAGGGAAACCACCCGCCAAATAATAAGCTGAACCAAATCATAACCATGCTTGAGGAAACCAAGAAAAGATTGGGTGATTTGGAAAAGGTGGATGATAAAGGGAATACTGAGGGAAGAGGTGAAAACTCTCATGGTGAAAGCGGAGAAAATCATGAAGATCAAAGTAAGAGTACCGAACCTCATAAAGAGGCAAGGGATAGATTGACCTGGGAGCTCTCAAAGGATATGATGAAGGTTGTTCCACCAAAATTTGATGGGACAGAAACCGGAGATGCTACAGAAGCTTGGTTAACAAAGATGGAAAAATACTTCGAGATAAGAAATTACTCGGAGGTGACCAAGGCAGTATGGGAAGCATTCCAACTAGCAGGAGAAGCATCCACTTAGTGGATGAATAAAAAGATGGAATTAAATTTGAGCTCTCTAAGGGTAACTTGGGATGAGTTCGTGGAACTCTTTTGCAAAAGATGGCTACCACAACTCTATTTTGATCAAAAACTGACTGATTTTCAGAACCTTCGACAAAGAGATATGACAGTGATAGAATATGGAGAAAAATTCACTCAACTCCTGAAATATGTTCCACAGTATCAAAAGGATGAGAGATTCAGGATCAGAAAATTCATTATGGGCTTAAATGCTCAAATTGGTGGTGAAGTGGATGTACATGGTCCCACAACAATGGATCAAGTGTACAAGAAGGTGATCAAGCAAGAGCAAAAGCTGAAATCCATCTCGGCTTATCGTGATAGAAGCCACAAGAGGTTTAATGGAACTCCTAACAATCAACCCTACAAGAAAAGATATGAAAGGAGCTTTGATAACAAGAGAAAAGATAAAGGACCTCAGAAGAACAAAGGTGGATCTGGCAATGAGAAGATGAATGGCAACTACAAAAGAAATGAGGATAACAATGGGAAGACTTCAGATAAGAAAGGACCCATTGGAGGATGCTTTACTTGTGGGGGCGACCACTATGCAAATTGTTGCCCTAACAAGAATCAAAATGGTCAACAAAGAGGTACTGCACTACCTACTCAGCAAGAAGCATTCCAGCAAAGGATTCATGCATCTCTCGACGATCGTCAAGCAGAATATCAAATCACACCCATTGAGATGACAGGTACTTTGTTTGGAGTCCCTATATCTATTTTGATTGATACAGGAGCCACAGAAAACTTTGTTTCTCTTAGAATTTTGAATAAATTTTCTAGAAAAGTCGGTTACATGTCCAAACCTTGGTCAGTAGAATATGCTAACCAATCTAAGGCTCAGGTAGAGCAATGTTTGTTTGAAGCCAAGATTGATCTCCCTAGTTTCTCAATTTAAGTAAACCTTTATGTAGCTCCCTTAGATTCTTATGATGTAATCCTAGGAATGAATTGGTTATGGAAACATAGAGCTAAGGTTGACTGTTTTTCTAAAATAGTTGAATGCTTAGATGATTTGGGAAATCTAACCCAATTCCAAGGGATTCAAAGAGAAGTTAAAATCAGAACTATCTCTGCCAAGCAATTAAAAAGGGCTAGAAGGAAAGCTTGTTAGTTGTTTGCAGTCAAAATGGAACAAGTGGAGGAAGGGGTAGAAAACCCTAGTTTATCTTTTGGGGAAAAGTATCCTTTCCTTCAGAAATTTCAGGATGTGTTTCCGGAAGAACTTCCAGGATTGCCTCCCAAGAGGGTTTTTGATTTTGCTATTGACATTAAACCAAGATCTGAGCCTATATCAAAAGCACCCTACCGTATGACAACAATGGAGTTAATGGAATTGAAAGCACAATTACAAGAATTGTTGGCAAAAGGTTTAATCAGACCCAGTGTTTCACCTTGGGGTGCTCTGGTTATTTTTGTTAAGAAGGATGGAACCCTTCGTTTGTGTATAGATTATCGTATGCTTAATAAAACAACGGTAAAGAACAAATATCCTTTGCCACGTATTGATGATCTTTTTGATCAGATGCGTGAAGCTGCTGTGTTTTCAAAGATTCATTTGCGATCAAGATATCATTAGTTAAGACTGAAGGATGAAGATATTCATAAGACAGCTTTTAGAACCAGATATGGACACTATGAGTTCACAGTGTTGCCATTTGGTTTGACAAATGCACCTGCTGCATTCATGAATCTCATGAATAGTATATTCAGAGATTGTTTGGATAAGTTTGTTTTAGTCTTTCTGGATGATATACTCATTTATTCTAAGAATGAAGAAGAACATCAACGACACCTACAAATAGTTTTGCAAAGGTTAAGAGAACATAAGTTATATGGGAAACTATCTAAGTGCACATTCTTCCAGAAGGAGATTCAATACCTAGGTCATATTATATCAGCTAATGGAATATCTGTTGATCCTGCAAAAATCACAGCTATTCTGGATTGGCCTGTACCAACAAATGTGCATGAGGTGCGTAGTTTCATGGGCCTGGCAGGCTATTATAGAAAGTTTGTTCTAAATTTTTCCAGTATTGCTAGTCCAATCACTTCCCTGCAGAGGAAAGGAAAGAGATTTGAATGGATAGGCAAATGTCAGGAAGCATTTGATCTTTTAAAGGAAAAGTTAACTACAACTCCAATCTTGAAAGTTCCTAACCCCAAAGGACAATTTGAGGTAATTACAGATGCCTCGGGAGAAGGATTCGGAGGAGTGCTTATGCAAGATGGAAGTGTCATTGCATATGAGTCAAGGAAATTGAAATCTTATGAGAAAAATTATGCGCCGCATGATCTGGAATTGGCAGCAGTAACTCATGTCTTACAAATGTGGAAACATTATTTGTTGGGAAAGACTTTTGTACTTAAATCAGACCATCAAAGTCTTAAGTATATTTTCTCACAACCGCATTTGAATGCTCAACAAAGGAGATGGTTAGAATTGATATCTGACTATGACTTTGAGATAAACTACATCAAAGGAAAAGAGAATAAAGTAGCTGATGCTTTGAGTTGTAGAAGACATATAGCTTCTATTATTTCTATTCGTGGAAATTTCAAGGATTTGGTATTGCAAAATTTGTCTGGTGATGAGTTTTATGAGCAGGTTAAGCAGGCTCTGAAAGATAATCCTAAAGATCCAAGGTATGATGGTTTTCTGTTTGAGTTAGATGGACTATTGAGGTATAAAAATAGAATTTATGTTCCTGATTCAGCTGGATTAAGGGATCTAGTATGGAAAGAAGTTCATACTGCACCGTATTCAGGACATCCAGGAGTGACCAAACTTCTAGCGGATGTTAAACCTCTTTATTTCTGGAAAGGAATGAAGAATGATGCTGCAAGATTTGTAGCAAGCTATTTAGAATGTCAAAGGGTAAAAGCGAAGCATCATCATCCCGCAGGATTGTTGTACCCACATGACGTGCCAGAGTGGAAATGGCAAGTTATTAGCATGGACTTTGTTCAAGGTCTTCCTATGTCAAGGAATAGACATGATGCCATTTTAGTGGTGGTTGATAAATTCACAAAGGTAGCACATTTCATACCAGGGAATTTGACTGATAGAGCACCTATGTTAGCTCGTAAATTTGTGCAAGAAGTGTTTAGATTGCATGGCTTCCCTGAAAAGATTATCTCGGATAGAGATGCGCGTGTAACGTCAAGGTTTTGGCAAACTTTGTTTTCTGTGCTAGGGACTAAACTCAATGTGAGTACAACTTACCATCCTGAAACCAATGGGCAAACTGAAAGAGTTAACCAAGTCTTGGAAGATTTGTTACGAATGTATTACATGGATCAGCAATATAAGTGGGAAGAATACTTACCACTTGTGGAATTTGCTTACAACAATTCCTATCATTCCGCTATTAAGATGGCGCCATTTGAAGCATTGTATGGAAGAAGATGTTGAACTCCTATAAGCTGGGATAAGCTAGAGGATAGGATTAGCATCAGACCAAAAATGCTAGCTGAAATGGAAGAGAAAGTTAAGCTGATCAGAAAAAGATTGGCAGAAGCCAATGATAGGCAAAAGACCTATGCGGATGCAAAACGTGTTCCAAGGCAATTCTCTGTTGGAGAAAAAGTTCTTTTGAGGGTTAAACCTCAGAAAAGTTCTATTAAGTTTGGGAAGTCTTCTAAGATGGCCCCTCAATATGTGGGACCCTTTGAAGTGCTTGAAGTAGTCAATCCGATTGCCTACAGAATTGCTCTACCACCAGCCTTATCTAGAATGCACAATGTTTTTCATGTGTCTTATTTGAAGAAAATATATTGCAGGTAATAATCATATTTTGACTTGGAATTCTTTACAGATGCAAGACCGAGGGGTAGTCACGATCGAGCCACTCAAGGTGTTAGAAACGTGCAAGCTCCGCTTGCGTAACAGAGAGGTCTTGAAATGCAAGGTCCAATGGGACCAATATGCTGAAGAAAATGCTACATGGGAGGATTACCATGACTTTTATCAAAAGTTTCCTCATTTATTTAATAATGTTACCAGTTGAAAACAATGAACTTGCTTTTTAGTTACTTTTTAATACCTTATATCATTGAGGACGATGAATCTTTAGGGGAAGGATATGTTACATCCCCAATTTTTGTCTTGCTATACTTTTACTTTTTACTTGGACATAAGTAAATTTATTATGATGTTTAGATTAATGACAAGGAAAAACATGGATTATATTGAATGTCATTTATTGAAATTATAAGAATGATTATGTTATTATCGATTTAATATTCGTATTATGAGATTTGATTTATTATTTGAATTCATTGAATAATGATGCACTGATCACATATTATTTGGTTACAACTTGAAATAGGATTACAAGTTATCAGATGACTCTCGGAGAAAAGAGAGAGTATCTTTCCAGGAGAGAGATATAGACCTCGGGTTACGAGTGGTTTATTTGCCAAACCGAGTTATAAGTGTTTAACGAAAATGTGAACCAATGTGTCGTAAGAGATAAACCTTGTCTTGTCAGTTTACTTCTGAACCTAATCGACAGGTAGTCGATATTGTTTTCAAATCTTTCCAAGTCGTATTAAGTCATCCTAGTCGTTAATAACGTTAACGACGTCGTTTGAGTTTGATTTGTGACTATTTACGTTTAACGTAAATATTACGACGTTATTGTCGTAAAATGGTTGTCATATTATTATTATTAAGTCACTTGACGTGTTATAAACAATTCTTAACATTAAGACGATTTAGTCAAGTTAAGAATATATGAATTATGTCGACGGATTATGATGGGGAGACAAGCTCAACCCAATCACAATATCCGTAATCCTTTGTTTAAATAATATCATTTTATTGAATAAACCATATCTATCTAATATAGAGGCGATGTTATGAGAATTATATTTGATGTAATCAAATATGTAAATGCCTTAGCATCGAATGAGGATAATACCTCCTAATGAGTCGATGGAGTAATGTTTGAGTAGCCGAAGGCTTATTTGTAGGAGAGTCTTCAATAGTATTAGTGGTAGATCGAACCACTTATTGTGATCATTTAAAGATTAGTTGCGTTTAAGTGATGTGTCGGCCTCATCTTAAAAAGAAGGATTGTGGTTTTAACTGCCACAACCGACGAGCCATGGAGCGGCTATCTCCCATCGACATGTGGGATTTTCGCTTAAAATTTGGTTTTTAGTTTAGATTAAACCATTGTGGACTGTTAAGCTTTCATTAAAGTTTGCAATCGAACGTAGAGGAGGTGCGAAATGAGGCGACTCTGTAGGAGTCATGCCTCAGGCATTAAGAATAACGACTCATATGAGCCGTTGTTGTTAGATATTAACAAGGTTAAAAACTTGTAGAGGGGGGATCGAAGATACACAGAAAAGAATATAGTAGCTGGAACAGTAGGTGAATACACAGTCAAGTGGCGTCGACCTTGTGGCTTATTCGCACATCTCAGCCAACTCAAGATTGTACACTTTCAGGTATTCCTTAGTTCATGTGTTTATTAACCATGAGGAAATCAAATAGTTTCTCTTAGACTGTACATCGTAATATTATGGGCGATTATATGAGTTTGCCAGTAAGGATTAACCTTTTGAATTTATGATGTAATAGTCGAAAACTATTTAGTATCAACTTAGGAAAGTAGAGAACATTTTAAGTAAACTATTTTGAACTATTTCTGTAGTCGATGAAGACAACGAATGTTATTTTATATGGTTGATACTTGGTCATACAAGTGAGTATACTGTTATAGTAGACTGAGTCAACCATCTTCTTAGTGATTTTAAACCATTGATCATATCAATTTATAGAATGAAAGATAAACGAACATCTTAGAAGGAGGTTGTCATAAGTTGTCATAAGCTTGAATAAATAGTCTTTTTATTGAATTAAGTTTGAAGGAAGCCAATATAGAGATTGAGAAATAACCATATGATAGGCTCTCAAATGGATGAACCTTGTTTTCATACTCTCAATTTGAACCGTATAGTAATAAGGTTATAATGATGTTACATATTGTCTTGTATAAGTTATATATATATGCATAGTGGATAATGTTATCTAACCAAGAGTACTAGGTTCATAAGAATCGTTGGTAAACTTTTGTATCATATCAATGGTAGTAACTTAGAGATACTATGGAAGATGGAATAAATTTATTATGAGAATCCCATTTAAGACTATTTGTCTTTATTATTCATGAAGAGATCCAATACAATGGAGTAGGCTAAGTATACTAGAGAATGACCTTGTAGGGATATTTATACTTAGGGTATGTTTTGTTTATAAACATTATCAAAGTTATTCTACGTTCCCTTGTATAGGAGACATTATCTACTTAAGAACTATAGTATTCTTAACCTTGGTTAAGTTAATCAAGGGTTATTTGCAAATCTAGAACTCCTAGATATAGGATATGGTTATATAGTTATATCATATTAACAAGGGATATTAAGGTAATCCTAGAGTCGATTACCAACCAATTGAATGGTTTTCATATAGACTTATTCAAGTCAAAAGGTATTATTATTATGACTCATAGATTAAACTATTACATGATTAGGGTTGGTAAGAGATTTAAACTGCGAGAATATGACAGTATCCAAGTCGAGTAGGGGTGGGTGAACATAACGACTACGTTCATTATGAACGATATTGACATTTAAAACTTTGGCCAAAGTAATGCATTTGTTTTCTGCATGCATTGTCGGTTCACTGTATTCGGATTGCTCATCCTATCGGAAATCATACTTAGCTAGAGGGTATCTAGGGTTGTATGATTGATAGAGTTGAGTAGAATACAACACTATGTACTCGAGAAAGGCAAATTACCACTGGTCACCTAAGGTCTATATTCCTCGTGAAGGGTAGGGCCACTTCCTATGTGGAAGATGTGTGGGAGCCCGCCGGTCTGTGGATGGAGGTAAATCACTGGAAAGATGCTCTCTCTCCAAGCAGGAAACATGCCAAGACTTGTGATAAAGATGTTAGTTATTTAGAAGCAGTATTTATTCCAAATCCGTATATGTAATGGATTTACATTTGTAAACATTGTAAATGAGAAAGACAATATGGTTTATTGTATTTTGTAAAAAGAAAAATTACTTGATTTTTTGTTGAATAAAAGAAAAATATTTCTCTATCTCATTTTTACCTTGTTAAGTTACTCTATGGTAAATTTCTGGTTTTACTATGTTTTTAGAACGTGGATGTTACATGTAATGCTTCAAAATCACAATTATATGCATTTTTTCCATTTCACAAGTCCATTGTCCATATTTCATAATCTCCCTTGGGTGAGATAACCTTATGCCTATTGTTAATCATACCTTCCACCTTGTGAGAGATGACTCATTAAGAGGCAATGTCATACCAACTATCATGGGTCCTATTATTATTCCTTTGGTTATTAAACCAAAGGCCCATCATTATTCTTTCGATTCGTCAATCGAAGGTCCATTATCATTCCTTGATTCGTCAACCAAGGCCCATTATTATTCCTTCGATATTTAAATCGAAGGCCCATTATTACATCCTTTGATTCGTCAATCAAAGGCCCATTATTATTCCTTGATTCGTCAATCAAGGCCCATTATTATTGGTCTCGGGGATGATTTCTCACCACCACGAGCCATACCCATGGTTGGTCAATTACTGTCCTAACTATCAACCTCATTTCCATAGTGTTGCGCAGATTAGCAAGAAGGCCACTTACTCATCCCTAGGATGACCATGCCCATAACCACTTATAGAGTTCCATTCCAATTATCTTGTCCATATATAAATCCTAATATCAAATTCATATCATGCCACAGTTTCATTTACTTTACTATATCTTGCCTATTCCAATATAAATTCCTTTAATCATCATGATTTACATGTTTCCATAATGCAAGTATGATATTCAATTTCTTATTTAGATGCCTAATACACATTTACATTATTCTATTTATCACAGTCACGATTTTTATCTGTTTAGTCTAATTCGACCTGTATCAGTATATTAACTTCCTACGCTATTCCTTTGATAATATCTTTCCATCATTCCTATTTAACATATATGTAATGGACTCATTGATCTCATCGATCAGCATAAGTAACAATGATAAATATAAATTGTCATACATTCTACTGGTACGATATACAACAGCAATTTCTTATGTATTTTATTTGTCAATCATGAACATGAGAGATAAATCGTACCTTATGCATGGATGCTGATTGAATTTGCAAAAGTGATAATGGGTTTAATGCTCCTTCTGTGCTTGATCGGCCGCTTACCAGGAGATTGATTTAAGACATTCGCTGATCAATATATTTACTTATATGATTGAGCTCTTCCTTCAGAATTACTTTGATGTTATCAAGGATCCGCTGATGGCATGTGATGTTTCTATTATATATTTTATGGTGACTATAAATGAGACTCGGTGCTCAGATTTGAGTGCAAGATGTGTTCGCTGCCAGAATGGTTGGGAGAAATGATCCTTATATATCCCGATTCATATAGAAGGTTGCAACTCTTCATCATCCATCGCTGCCCTTGGATCAGCGCTTAGGCATTAAGCATAATTTGTTAGTGTTTATCATTTTATCATAGGATCGGTGGTTTAACAATTGTTAACACAATTGTCTCTCTTGTCTTTATCTAGTCCTTTCCTTATATTATATTGAGTGTTGTTTTCCCTTAAGCGCCATGTAAAGACTCATATACGGGAATGAAGGGAATATATCTTCTGTTGCAGGTCGGAGTTTGAGAACTTGATAAATTGATATGAAACCGCCCATTTGAAGTCAATTTATCCTTGCAGCGATCAGCTTATATATTTGTCTTTAGATGGCATGTCATGATGCATACAAGAGTAGCTTGCCTCTCATGTTGAGTTGTTCATGGGTTGATCAAGACAACATCAAACTGGTCTTTCCAATCTTTATTTGGAAAGTATCGAGACATGACATTAATCTTTGGGAGATAGGCACACAGGGGAAGAGTTGGCTAATAGAAGACAACAAAAATACAAAAGGTAAATACCAAGACACATGAAGAAGAGACAACATTATACTTAGTGTCAAAATAAAGCCTCCCTACCACAACTAGCAAGAGAAGGGATTAAGTCAAAGGTATGTGTTAATGCCATGCATTTGGGAGCAATTAATTAGAGTCACATTTGCCAATATCACACTTAACTTTGCCAAAATCTCTCGCATGGAGTCTTCTCTTGCCATAATTCTGAAGCCTAACATTGTACATGTGCATGGCAATCAAAGTGGGAGATTATGACTAAAGCATGCACTAGATCTATTCACCTTGCTTTAAACCTTCTTGCCCTACAATAAATTAAAATTTAATAACTATACACTACCAATGCAATAAGTTAATCATTTCCCCTAAGAAAAATATTTTACCATCTACTACATGAGAAAATTCTAAACCAAAATCTAAATAATACTCTCTATCTAGTACCCACCATGACTAGAAACATAAATATTTGCCCATTTATTCACTACTATCTTGAAATTAACAAATATCCCAAAACAAAACCTTTACTGTTCCAATATTTATTAAAAGGAATAATATGCAAAGATACTTGTTAGCGTTTTAATTCACACCTTTCAATGCGACACAAAACGGAAGAGATGTGTGGTAAAACCACTCTTCGAATTAGAAGGGAAAGCTCCTCGTAAATTAAAAACTAACCTAAAACTGCACAATATGTACTTGCAATCTACAAACTTTACAGTGTTTTTAGGGGTGATTTCGCATTCATGCTGAATAAAACATGAATATGTGATTTGTTTGGGTTTGCAATATGCAAAAGGCTGAAACACACTTTCAACATGAGGCAAAGAGTTTTATGCTTTTGACTAAACTCAAATCCTATAACAAAACGCTTGCACTGCTCAACTAAAAGCAAAGACTAAGCAAAACAAGTACACATATGGATTGGATAAACACATAAACACAAATGCTATGGTTAAGGAAGACTCGGTACAAAGCCACAAGCTATATCTTCAATTTTGCCTACAATACAAAGCTTGCAAATTCATTGAAGCAACGTAACTTTCAACACACATAACAACACATCTCAATAGATATTTAGAAGCAAGATAGGCATAATAAACTCTATTGAGCGAATGACAAAATCACAATACATTTGAATACTAGATGACTAGTAACCTTAGCAGAATGCAGGCATGGGAATTGCAATTAATCTATATTCATTGATTCATTGATTGATAATACAACTCTCTTGATACAAATGACACCCCTCTAAGTGCAAAAAAATACTTATTTATACTGTTTACAAACACTTGCATGAAAATAAATAAAATAAATTAACTGAACTTCTATCTTGACTACGATTACTACTTGCATGACATGCAAGTTTATTACAAAATCTTATCCTCTAATACTAAAACTAAAACCATGCAACCTCCAATTCAACTGACAATTAAAATATTGCAATCATACATCAAAAGCTCACATTTCTCACATAATGATCAAACAAAAGTTAACTCCAAGTTAATGCTAAAAATAGAGACTGCTAAAAATAGCACGAGCTATAAATAGCTCCGGCTAAAAGTAGCAAATTCTTGAATATGCTCTTCTCCTATGTTACAAATTCTTGAATATGCTCTTCTCCTATGTTACCAGGTTCTGCTGTTTACCCTGTCATTCCCATATCGGTACAGTTCCGGTACAAGTGCAAGGACGGGATGACGGAGGGTTCACTGTGGCTTCGTATCTAGGTGAAAGTCAACAAAAAAATGTACAGGGGTGCTGTCATCCAAGTGTTGAGAGCTCATTTTGCCATCATCTCACTGTTTTTGCGTGAGAATTATTATTGCGATTGAAGGTTGATGTATAATAAAACCTTATTCTGCCCTGGTTCATTTAAGATTTTTTTTTAATTATGAAGTATTTAAATATTTTGCTTATTGACAATTATGAGTATTACTATTTTTATAATTTTTAATATATATAAAATTATAAATTATAGTTATATATAAAATTATATAAATTATAAATTATAGTTATATATAAAATTATATAAATTATAATTTATTATATAATATATAATTTTATTTATAAATTATAAAATATAATTTATTTATATATATATATATTATAGTTTTATAATTATAATTTATTATATAATATATAATTATAATTTTTATTTTATTTATATTATAATTTAAAATATTATATATTTATAATTTGTAATATTATGTGTTGTTGTACCCATACCCGGGAAAAAAAAATGTTGTATCCACGTCCTTGAACCCCAAACCCGTACCCATCCCCGTACCAAGATCGGCAACTCAACTCTTCTCTTTGAAAATGGTGACCAACTAAAAATAGCAAGTCTATTTTTAGCATGGGCTAAAAATAGACGTTTGGATAGGCGACTCTAGATGACTTTGATGATTCTGCAGCTTTTCCTCTAATCCTGGCAATCTCTTAGACTTTTGGATAGGCCGCTCTAGATGACTTTGATGATTCTGCAGCTTTTCCTCTGATCATGGCAAACCCTCTGAAAAACCTTCATAATCTATTCATTCGTCCCTCCTTTGTATTCGCGCGCTCCGTTGTCCAAGTGTGCGCCTATACACTAGCCTATTCAAATCTTTAAAAACTATCTTCCTCTATATTGGTGCATGAGATGATTGCTAGGCGCGCCAAGGCACTGAAACTCAACATTTTCTCCCTGCAAGTGCATCCTTTGTATTGGCGCGTGAGATGATCGTTGGGCGTGCCAATGCACTAAAACACATCCTTTTCTGTAATGTCCCCTTTTGTGTTTTGATGTGATATTTTATGTTCTTGCAACCAGACAATGAAACTAATCTATTCTATTACAAAATGCCATCTCCGACACCAAATCTATGAACAGTTCAATGAGCTATAGTTAATTGAAATCTACAATAGCATAATTATTGACAACCTTCCAAGGAGAATTAATGATAAGACTGTCTCATATCCAATTGTGACAATTAGACTGGCAACTCATGGAAGATAGCGTATGACTTTCCCGAGAGAGTGTCAATCGATCCCAATCTAATGACGAATAGTCTACGTTGGATGTTGCCAAACAATGATATTAAGCTGATCGAATCTTCACACCAGTGACTGTTCCAAGTGTAACAGAATCTCCTCCAACTCAAAGCGGCATTCACTAAGATGTTGAACCTCCAAATGCTATCAACGTAATAGTCTTCAATGAATGCGGTGACAAATGATGGTGTACGTATTACTCCTTCAATGATCTTAAGACATGTTGAGATGACCTCTGACATTCAACGATCATGCAATAATAATGAATCTTATGAATCAGCGCTCTATCTCTTGCAGACGTCTTCAACCCCCAAATGTAATCGCCTCAGTTCCTAATTGATTATGGTGCAGACCTGGCTGTTCAACTTCTCTGATTTTTTTATTGCCTGCTAACTGTATCTCAGTCCTTATTCTCTGATGGACTGTTTTTTACTTCTTCACTATCTCCATCACCTTGCGATGGGCCAATTTGTAATCGGTATGTTGTCCTGTGGTGATCGCGATCTCCTCCCTCTATGCAATGCTCAGTCTATTTCTTCTTATTCTATTCATTGATCGATCGATGAGATGTATGTGTGATTGTTCGATGGTAAGATGGATCCTCTCCTTGTTCGATTGATGTTTCCTTCTTTTATATCTTTGAAAAGAGGTTTCCCTACCGACCGGTAATCACCTTTTAGGGAGGCATCACTTCTTATATCATATTCGCGACTCTCATATTAATCGTTGCTTGTTTATGTTGTTTGATCTTATTCATTTGCTTTTAATGATGGTTGCCACATCTTATTCATAACCGTTGACTTTCAATGGTCATCCAATAATATCTTAAGATGATCATATTATTATTATTACCTTAATCATAATCACTGGTCTGTATGGGTGCGATGTCCAATTATAATCATATTATTGATAAAGACAAGGTAGCATTTGATAATTGGTGTTTTTGATGATATGTATCGCTGTTGGTTCTTTAAGAGATTATTTCCAATCACACCTTAATATTACCATATGGAACAGCTTTGCTAATATATTTATATATTATATTTATAGCACTTAATTACTTGAATCGATTACAATATTCATATCTTCAATTTGAATATGTAATCGTTTCATGGGTAAACACGGGGACATGGCATTCTCCCTACAAGTGCATCCTTTGTATTGGCATGTGAGATGATCATTAGACACGCCAAAACACTTGCATGTTCAAATCTTCAAAAACTATCCTCCTTTGTATTGGCACATCATCTGCTAGGCACACGTGCCAAAACAAGGCGACGCCTTTTCTATTCCCTTGGTGAGGCGTGGGATGTCAATGATTCTAGTTCAAAACAAAAAAACTACTTTTTTGTGATGAAGCGCGCCTGGTGTCTAGAAAGTTTGCCAATACAAACCACAATTTTTAAACGCTTTCTACTCAGGCATGTCTCTCCAATCTCGCACGCACCATTATAAGGTGGACTTTTTCAATCTTGAAAATGTAGTGTTGTGGGGCATGGACAAGGAGGCACGCGCACTTGAAGACAACATTTTTAAAATTTTATAATCTTCAATTATGTGGTGTGCATGAATAGGGAAGTGTGCTCTTCTACACAACAGAGACTTTCCCTTCTTCATCAAGCATGTGGGATGAGAAGGAGGCACACTTTTGTAAACAACCTTTCTTTTTGAAGCCTTTACTGTGGCGCTTCAGATGACCGGTGCACGCACCTTCACCAAAAAATTTCCCCTTGATATGGCACGCCAAGCCACCACTGGTCTTCACAAAAGACTTTTCAACTCTATGATGTGGCGCGCCACGCATTTAACATGCACGCCACTACATTGAACCATTTTTTCCTTGCATTATGTGGCACGTGAAGTGTCATAGGCGCGTGCTTTTTCATCCTTTTTAGATTGAAGTCCTTCAATGTGGCACTTCAAATGACAAGGAGGCACGCCTTGAGTCTAATCACCTATTCTTCAAGCTTGCGGGTCCTGCAAAGTTAGCAAAGTAACAATAGAACAATGCACGAAGGTAACACTTTTCAAAATAAGAGTGACAAAGAGGTTTTTTCTTGATAGGATTGACAAAATACGAAAGTTTCGTATGGGTACAACAATACTTTTGACACAAAGAAACTAAATTATGTTTATTTCTTTGCTATGACAAACAAAACAACCAAGCTCTTAAATTATTCAAATCTAATTAAAGATAAACAACAAGCTTACACGGGGACATGTCCCCGCCTATTCCAGAGGCATCCCCATCCCCGGTGGCGTTTCCGGGACGGGGGGACGGCAGGGGACGTCCCCTTGGCGTCCCCTATGAACTCAAAAAATCCAAAATGTTTCTGAAACGCCTGTTTAGAATAGGGGACGGCAAATTAGGAAATGGGGATGTCTAGACGTCCTTGACCGTCCCGGGGACGGCCAGACGTCCCCAACAGTTTTAATGTAAAATAAACAAAATTTAAATGCATTTGTTTCATTGTAATATAAATTATAATCAATGTTCATTGTTATTGTTATATTTGTTTAAAATTTAAATACTTTCAAACCTTTTAAATACATGGGTTGTCCTTATTAAGAGCAAGATAACTAATGTTTCTAATCAAACAGAGTGAGTTTTCGAGCAGCAAGATAAGGATCTAAGAAGTTGAATACTTCAACTGTGTTTTTTGTGAGACATTTCCCTGAGTATGGGGAGAAATATTCTGTCTGACAAGTGTTTCTGTGGCAGAATGGAATTGTCCTTTCAGGATTGAACCCATGAAGACTGAGGAATGACATTCCAAACAAAACATTTGTGAAAATAAAATTTTAGACAGAAGTCAATGAATGATTATTTTCCTATCTATAGTGACCACAAAAGAGCAAAACATAGTGTTTGAGATTATAGCTGGTTAATTACAAATTTGCATCCAGCACCACCATTAAAGAAACTCATGTGACATCAATGCCTATATTAACGTCTTCCAATTCTTAAGATGAAGATCTGTAAAGGTTTGGACAGGTTTTCTACACAGTCATTATTGAAATTCGTGCCTTGTGGCAGATTTGCTGACTGCCTGCAAGGTTATGTGTTACATGGATGAACAAGGGATAGATTTTTCATGTTTTTCTCTTATGTTGCATCTTCACAGAATCTTAAGGTCTAAGAAATTCCTATATATCATTTAAGCTGACTGCCTGCAAGGTTATGTGTTACATGGATGAACAAGGGATAGATTTTTCATGTTTTTCTCTTATGTTGCATCTTCACAGAATCTTAAGGTCTAAGAAATTCCTATATATCATTTAAGCTGACTGCCTGCAAGGTTATGTGTTACATGGATGAACAAGGGATAGATTTTTCATGTTTTTCTCTTATGTTGCATCTTCACAGAATCTTAAGGTCTAAGAAATTCCTATATATCATTTAAGCTGCTCACATTGAGCCATATAGTCTTTAGGTGGTAATATAGAAGTGTGCTAATCAATTTTATTTCTCCATGAAAGGTGCTTATAACTCTATCACCTATGGTCACATTGTGACAGCTATATCAATTTTTTATTATGAGTTTAGACTAATTTACCACTTTGGGTTTGGGTATGGGGGTTTGGTATGTGGATATAACAAAAAGAATTTTGGGGTTGGGTTCATACATACAAAAAACCATAGTTGAAAAAATTGGCAAGTACTCCCCAAATTTGCAAGTAATTGCGAGCTTGTTATGTGGCCAAGTAACTCCCAATATTACTCAAGGCCAAGTAATGTAGAAAACTTACCACAAGTTATTCTACACTACTTTATTGAAGTTTATATTGCTGTTACACTACTGTTGTCATGATTTATTCACATATTGATATTGTTGTTAACTTGTTATCACTTATCAGTTATTGAATCTCTATTTCATATTGATATTTTGAAAAATTCATATATATATTGAAAAATTCATATATCGCCGTCCCCAAAAATTGGCCCTCGGACTGCCGTCCCCAAAACACGTCCCCTGCCGTCCCCCTGTCCCCATCCCCGAAACGCCGTGGAACATAGATAAACAATGTTGGATGAATGCATAGAGAATTACATTTTATCTTCACCATCAATCAAATGTCGAAACCCTATAAGAACACCTATCAAAAAATTGTAATGTCCCCTTCTAGCAAGCCAAAAAATTTCGCAACCTTGCAAACAAATTCAACTTGTAAAAGAGAACATTAGTATTCAATTCTTCTTTTATCTAATCATATTAATCCACAAGATGTATTTGAACAATTCTTATTATCATAAGCTATAAGCATTCTATCTTTCATTATATCCATTATACATGTTTCATGATTCCAATTGTGAGAGATATACTTGGTATACATGGTCATCAAACCACTTGCCCAATGAGAGAGGGTTTATAAAGGAGCAATCGAGGAGTCAATATTTTATTCCTTTGACCGGAGACCAACCCAAATCAAAGGCCCATCCCTTGTCCCGGAGAGGTACTCTAGACCAACACGAGACAAGAGCCTATCCATTACTTGATGGTTCTCTTGACCAACACAAGATAATGGGAATTTATCGGTCTTTAGCCGGATGGTACTCTTGACCAACTTAGGCATCAACCATGATATCGGTCTTTAGCCGGAGGGTACTCTTGACCAACTACGGCATCAACCATGATTATACCTCATTGCTCTCCCATATCCCTTCATCTCGATATATGGGTTTGGTTGATATGCCATGAACCTCTACTTCTCCTCCTTATTCATCATGATTAACTTAAATACTTATTCTAGTCATTTAATCCATACCTTATTATCTTAGGCTATGATAATTTGCATTATTATTCATCATGTATTCTATTTACTTAATCAACAAGCTTCTAATCATTTCCAAAGTTCATATGACTCTATCATGACATATCCAAGAACTACATATGGTTATTCATATATGTAATCTCATTAGAGGCATTACCTTTTTATTATCTTCTCATTCTATGATCTCTATTTATCAACTCACAACTTATGCAATACATTCTTATTCTATGCCTTGATCTAAGCCTACGATTCATATGACATATGCATTCTATAATTCCAATGCTAATGAAGTAACCTTTCAGCTATATAATATGACTGATGCAATTTTCTATTATGGAGCCATTATATTTATATACATTCGTTGAGTTAAGGAAAAGAGATACGTTCCATACCTTTATGATGACAAGGATTTCCTGTCCAATCTGCTTAAATGATGATTGTTTGTGGTTATAATTAGAATGCTCTCTAATTCTGGTTCGATGAGATCTAGGACTGTAATTCGATGGTTGTTTGATAGAGTGATGGACTTCAAATCTTCCACGATTTCTTGCTGAGGAGATGGCACTTGTAATTCCTATTTTCCTTTGTATTACCTTCGATGTATGAAGGTTGATTGCTGATGCTATGAAGAATGATTGTGTTTGCTGCTCTAAACTCCTTCAAAGGTTTTCTTCCAATGCCTGTTCGATGATGTATGAAGATGAAAACTGATCGATGATTCCTGATTGCCTTTCTTCCCATCCTTATAAAGGTAGCGATTGGGTGTCTATTGCCAACGGACATCATTTTTCATAGCTTGTGTCTATTCATAATTACTAACTAATTGTTAATCTTGATCGGTCCTTAAGAATTCGGCGCTCCTCACTACATAAGCTGACTTTTGTTTATTCTTTTATCTTGTATATAATTTGTCTTCTAGTGCCAAGTCATATTTTGTCTCATTCCTATTATGTCCTTATTCTTATTTTGTCTTTTCCTCTTGGCTCCAAATTTGTCTAAGTATGGGAAAGTAGAGAGAGTCTTAGGATAGAAATGGATTATGAATGCTAGTCTTTTCCAATCTTCAATTGGAAAACATCGAATCATCACAAAAATCACCATCTAGAAAAACATATTTTCTCAAATACAAGTACAGTGAGCAAAAAAAACACCTTGACAGTTGCAACCTACTCAAGATTCTATCGAAATGTAATGTCCCCTTCTAGGAACAATACTAATTTTACCCTAAATGTAATGTCCCCTTCTAGATTTGCCCTAGATTAAACCCTACAATCACAATTATAATAAATTAGGGTTAGGGAGATGACTTACATGTAGTTATTTATTTGTTATGCTCTTGAATATAAATCTTGCAATCATCACATAGAAAACACAAGTGCATATATATACATATAAACTAATGCCATTGTTAGGGTTAGCTAAGCATATATTAAACTCATAATACAACTCCAATAATACTATTACTATCAAACACATTTAGAGCATAGGGGGACATGATAGGTTTGACCAAGCCAACCCATACTAAGCCCAAGAGCGGAACTTTGGCCCTCCTGGCTTTGGTGGCAGGACTTAGACATCCACCAAAGTGGTCTACTTAGTAGAGTGCTTGTATTGCTTCCCTATCCATGCCTTATCCCTTACAGTTAATAACTCATCATGGTAGGAATGGTATGGGGATCGTAGTGGGGTTCTCGGCTTATCCAATCTAAGCCCAAGAGCGGGACTTTGACCCTCTTGGCCTTGGTGGCAGGGTTTTGACATCCATCCAAGGTGGGCTACTTAGATGGAAACCTTATACCCTCTTATCTACGTCGCCTTCCTTTCCTCCATGATGAGGTTCAATATTTATTTACATCTAAAATACATTAAGAATGATTATTCATTAATACATACTAAGTATTAACATTATCATATATGTTGTATTAGTACTAGCATTCCATATTCTATTTGTTCTTATTTGTCCACTCTACATAAGTAATGCAGATGAAAGAAAAGGAAATTCAAATCACTGTTGTAAGTTATCGGTTCCTTGACTGTATATGCATTATCAGATTACATGGCTATTTATATACCTGTTGTCTTCCCTTTTGTCGATTTACTGTAGACATATACCTTCCTTGCCGATTTATTGTAGACTTGTTCTTTCCGGATTGTCCTACTGCTTCAGAACAGATTATATGTTTCCTTCTCCTATGTTCGATTGATATTCTCCTGTTATTCCTCCCTTTCGGTAGATTATAAACAGCTATATTTATGTGTTGTCCTATGATAGAGAAGTGTATCTTTAAGCAAGGGACATACCTCCCTAGAGAGATCGCACTATCTCTGAGGGGTCGAAGCCCTTCAGAAGTGATTCGTTGTTCTTTATGAATACTATCACTGCATTTTTATTATGATAAAATAACTAGTTTAATGGTCACTCGGTCATTCTCCCTACTTTTCTCCTATTAGATAGGATTTTTCCATCTTTAGATATTTCCTTTCAGCTTTGCTTTGTTAACTGTAGCTTTTGCTTTATGCAAGCTATCAGTCTTTTATTAGTATGTTTCCTCTCTATAAACAGATTTCGCTCTCTGATGTAATTCATTCAGATTATATTCAATATAGATCTTTCATGATTTATGTAACATGGTATCAGAGCCACGTTTTGAACCTGGTTAATTGTTTTGTTTTTCTCCCGTCTTTGTTTTTGCGACTTCCGATGCTTGGCATTTTGAAAGATTTCTGGGTCGAAGTCTGAAAGATTTTTCCTTGGTGGGTCTCGTGGTCTATGGTCGCATCTCTGTGGGCGCCATTTTTCTGAAGGTAGTCAGTGTTCATCTTCTAAAGATCACGATTTTTTGTTGCCGTCACGTTTCAAGATTGTTTTGATCGTCGTTTTCTTCAGCATTCTGAGGTCACGTCTTATGAAAAACAGAGCTTCATTGGAAGTGCTCGTGTTTGGAGGTGGCCCTCTGTAAAGCGCGGATTTGTGGGTCGCGATTTCCTGTCTTTTATGATCGCAGATTCCAACTTTTGGCGGATCTCTAATCTGATCACGGATTTTAAAGGCATTTTCTTCTGCTTGGAGGTTGCGAATTTGTTACTCCTGAGGTCGCGTCGTGTTTTGGCTCGACGTCTCTAAATCTTGATTGAGACTTGGCAAACTCTTTCATGCTTTTCCTTGTTCTCTCACGGGTTTATTACCTCTGGTCATCTGTCCCCGATTTCTGTTTGATGCGTTTCTACAGCTCCTTCATTATTCCCACTCGCGATTTCCTGGGCACGCGTTGTTTCCGGCGATCTATTCTTCTCCCAATTTTCGTCGCTAATAGCCGCGACTTTCTGAGTCATTATTTTCTGTTGATTTCTGGTTCACGCCTCATAGAAACAAGTGCTTCTGGTGTCGTTCCTCCTAGTCGCGTCTCTCTTTGAAGCCACTATTCGGGATTCTCTTTTCACTCGCGATCTCGCTTTATGGTGGTTGTTGCTATTTCTCAGGTGTTTTGTCTGAGGCGCCAGCGATTTTACTTTGACGCTGCAGTTTTGATTTGGGCACAAACTCACCAGGTTTTCCGTTCAAGCAAGCACCTAGCAGATATGAAGAAATTTTCACTATTTCATTTCGAAATCCGTGTTTAGATATTCTGAACTTCTGTTTTATGCTATCTCGAGATCTGTATCTTGAAATCTGTGATTCGGATTTGTCTCGACATCTGTATCTCGAAAGTTTGTGTTCAAGGTTTTTCAAGTCAGTATACTCCGTGTTTTCGGAATCAGTGCTGGGTTCTAATTTCCCTTCTTGTGCCGTCTATCTGCTCCAGTTTCTGTGCCCACTACTTATAATTCGTTTTTTCGTGTCTCAGAAAACGTGAAGCATGGCATCTTTGACCAACATTCTATTGGAGAGCAGTCAGAGATTCAATGGCAAAAATTACAACACCTAGAAGCAACGGATGATGACTATTTTTGAGTATCGGTGTCTGGACAAGATTATTCTGGGCACAACTACACGTCCTCCAGTGGCGGGTAAGGATCAGGATAGATTCGATGAGCAAAATCGTGAAGTGGTAATGCTTATCAAGCTATCGATCACCGATGATCAGCTGCCTCAGGTTCCATCTGAGAAAACAGCAAAAGAAATTTGGGATTCACTGAAGGACCTTCATGAAACCTCTAACAAAAGCCGAGCATTCTTTCTCAAGAACATGCTCTTCTCAATGATGATGGATGATCAGATGTCTCTGCAGGAGCATCTCACAAAAATCAAGGACATCTGTGATCAGTTGACGGCGATTGGTTGGAAGATGGAAGAAGAAGATATGGTAGTGATCACTCTGAAAAGTCTACCACCCTCATATGAGCACTTTATCGAAACTCTTAACATTACTTCATCTAATGTTAGTCTGACGTTTCCCGATCTGTGCAACAAACTCTTGCAGCAGGATCGATGGAAACAACAGTTCGGTAGCAGTTCTTCTTCCTCCTCCTCAGAACAAGCATTTACTGCCAAGTCCTTCCAGCAAAATCAGGGCACTAATCAGTCCTCTCAGCAATTCAGTCAGGGTCAGTCACAGGACCCTTCCAAGAAATACAACATCCAGTGCAATTACTGCCACAAGTTTGGGCATATGAAAAAAGATTGCCAGAAACGCTTGGCTGCTGAACAGTCCAAGTCTGAAGCTTCAACACCATCAGCACATGTCGCTGAGCATACTGAGCAGAAGGAGTCTGCTTTCTATGCCTTCTAGGCCATCTCCTCTGCCTATTTTTTCAGTTGCTCGTGGACAAGCCTATCTTTGTTTCGATTGTCATCTTTAGGGGGGGGGACTCTGTTTTAGTTAGTACAGTGACCATTAAGGGGGGGTATTATGATAAAATAACTAGTTTAATGGTCACTCAGTCATTCTGGTCACTCGGTCATTCTCCCTGCTTTTCTCCTATTAGATAGGATTTTTCCATCTTTAGATATTTCCTTTCAGCTTTGCTTTGTTAACCGTAGCTTTTGCTTTATGCAAGCTATCAGTCTTTTATTAGTATGTTTCCTCTCTATAAAGAGCTTTCGCTCTTTGATGTAATTCATTCAGATTATATTCAATATAGATCTTTCATGATTTATGTAACAATTTTGAATAATACTTATTGCTGTTTAATTACTGCCTAATCATTCCTTTTAATACTTCTGTGGTATTACCCTTTACTTACAATACATTCGCTGTTTTAGTTGTTATAATCGCTGATGTATACTATTGATCGCTACTTTCTAATCGTAGCTCTAACCATTCTTATGATAGCCATATCATGAATTGCACCTTCTTTACTATATTAATTTTAGCGCTCTTCTTATGTCAGTCACTGCATGATATTCGCTGCCCATTATATTAACATTCCTTTAATGAATCGCTTGGCATTTAAGACTCTTGTCTTATATGTAGTCCTTTGTAAATATATTCATATATTCATTGTATTATAATAATTATATTTATGTGGGTGGAAGGGCAGGAGACCTTCCACATAATCCAATGTGGATGGTCTGGGGCTCAGTGGCAGCGGAGGGACAGGTTGGCTTCTTCTTGACACGGTGGCAAGTCCTTCTCAGCACACACAAACTTTGATAGGACATGGCAATCATTTAATCACTTCAAGGATGTCAGTATCATTACAATGTCATCCTTTGATGACGGGACCTGCGTCCAGCGGATAAAGAAAGATTGCGGTGTTCAGGCGAGTTAAGAGTATGATTAAGGAAACGTCGGATAACAATACTTCATTCCCTTTTGGCACGCGAGAACTGCATATTCACTACATGTAAGAGGAGGAAACATCATTGCCGTGTATGGGAATTGTCACAGCATCGCTAGCACGTAATTCGGCACATACTCCTCTTAATTGCTCGAGGCGATCCAATGGCTTTTTAACCAGCTTTGGCAGAAGGTAGTCCCTCATTTTCCTTGGCGTGCAATTTAGAGAGCATCTATGGATACCCCGGTGAGATTAGTAGGCAAGAAGAGCCAAATGGCTTTCCTTGGTAAGATTTCCGACCTCCGGCTCACGAGGATTATGAAAACCAGTCATCCCTTGTCGCGGCGATCAAAAGGATTCTGGGCAAAGATTTCTTGCAGGCTAGGGACCGGTATAGAGTAAATTCTGACATTTCTTCCTACTTCGTTGCCTCGTTGCTTGACTTAGGCGAGGAGAAATCAATGGTAATCCGTCTTGCAAGGGAGCTCTTCAGGCCCAAGCTGCTAGGTGGTTTGGAGGAGGCCGTCGAAATGGCCAAGCTGGGGGTGGGTTTTCCGCGCGTGTGTGACTATGAGAAGTGCAAGGCAGGGGTGGCAGACATTCTGTGGATTCCGTTTCTGGGCAACTTCGTGGAGACTACTCTGATTGAGCACCATGAGAGGGCAGAGGAGGGGTGCAATTTTCTGAAGCACTTCTGCAAACTTGTGCAACCTTTCGGAGTGCAATGGCTATATGAGTTCGCAGACCTAGTTCGAGCGGAAGAGGTGGTGGATTTGGACTAAATTTTAGTTTCAGTCAAGTTCTTTTTTTGATGTTTCGTAGTTTTATGGCGGCCATGTGCCTACCCTAAGTCATATATACATGTTTTGCATCTGATACAGAATATGTAAATATTGCTAGGTAGTATGGTTGTCTGGTTCAAGGGCTAGGTTCCCAATGAAATATGGTCTTAGGAATGGGATGTTTTGCAATGGTAATGGCCTGCGTGGCATTTTGGTAACAGGCCCTGCGTGGCCACTGTGAGTAGCTTCAGTCTGGGCAGGGGAATGCAATATTGAATCGGCCCTTGGGACATATACAGTGTAATCTTTTTCGATACTTCTATATAATACAATATATCTTATCAATCAAAAATAATAATAATTATTATATTTATAATAATATTAAATTGTCAATTATATTTATATTTGTTATGTATATTTATAATATACTTTGTTAATTAAAGATAGATATATAATATTATTTAATATTAATACATATGCAATTTTCTTATCATTCAATTTGACTAAACACCGCATTTCACGAAAGCAAATTCACCGTCTTTTATCCTGATGTTTAAATCTTTAATTTAAAAAATGTGTTAATATCGAGACATCACACGAAACAATTTGAATGACAATTTTCAATACATTTAGCCAATGAAATAATACCTTCAAAAGAGGTATATAGCATTACAGTAACTTTTAAAATATTTAAACGTTAAATAGTTATACAATCATCTTGTACTTAATATCAGATTTTATTTAATTTTTGTCAAAGACATGTTTTCCTAAATTTCTTGAATCGAAAATGCTTTACCATTTTATCAACCAAACTATTTTAAACTTTTAAAGTGTATTTTTGGTCCAATGTATTTTTCAAATAATTATAAAACTGATAAAAGGCAACTAGGGGTGATCTAGCAATACACTAAGTTACACTTGGGAAAAGGTATTCTTTGAACTAGGATGTCTTTGAAAGATATGGATCAGTCTATTTGGCAATAAAGAATTTCATCAAACAAGCCTTTTATGGGTTTTTCACCTTAAGCTATTGCTTTATAAATTTTAGATGACAGTTTGTCCCAACATTTTTTTATACTAGATTTATTGTAGATAAATCATAAGTTTATGATTTAAACAAAAGTTCTTATCTTAATGCTTTTAATTGATATTGTCATTGCCCATGCTTTGCATTGGTCTTTCAAAAAATACTGAAAAGAAAATTTCTGTAGAAATGCAAATAACAAGTGCCAAACGATCATACAAAATATGAATGGAAATAGGAAATCAAGTCAATTAATTATACAGGATCCATAGACATTCAATAATAATTTAGATGTTAATTTAGAAACAATAGAAACTGGAAATTTTTCAAAAACTATATACATTTCAAATATGCTTCCACATTTAAAAATTCAACTGTAATCCTTTGAATAGGATTCAATATAGTTAGATATAGTATATCAATATGCATATAGAGAACTTTCTCAAAGGTTTTTCCAAGTGGACAGGGTGCATGAATTATTTCAGTTGAATTAATGAATATACTAAAATATCACAACTCACAATTATGTTTCATTTTTTGTTCAACTTATGTATTATTCTCAAAGCCTACAGAGAAAATTTTAGCTGAAAGTTTATGCTGAAAATCCAGGTGATAGCCAACATGTTTTGAGCCTGGGTCATCATACCCTACGGAGAAGACATTTATCTCATATGAAGTAAGTCACAGCTACATGATTATTTCACAGAATATCCATCATAGAATTGGAATGACATGTACCTGTTTTTGGGTTAAAGGGAAAGTAGCTAGTTTTACAAGAACTGTGAGCATGATAATCGCAAAACCATATGCATAAGGAATATGCACTGCTGTAAGGCCATCCTTCAAGACCTACAAATAATGGAAACAAAGATAAGGTGACAAAAAGCTTCAACAAGTTCAACATTCTTAGTCAACATACAGCTAATAAAGAATTATATGAAAATTTAGCCTCTGTTGCTATTGGCCAATTGAAGATTGAGGTATAGAACTAGATGCCATTAAGAAGCTAAAAAATAAAATACTATTCTTCATTCCCTTGAGATTCGATGTTAAGTCTCGTAAGAATCTTGCCACCAAATTCTCTGCTTGTCTGAAAAATATTACTTACAAAATGATTTATGCTAACAAACCAATCTGATGCTATTTAGTATTTACTAACAATTTTAAGAACCACCATACTAATGTTTATGGGAGTAGGACAAGTCAGCCAAATGCTTCTTAAACATAAAGATCTATATAAGAAAGATGTTCTACTAATATCCAGAAAGCACCAAAAAACAAATCAGAACATCAAGCAGTCATGCACCATATCTCTAGTTTCTAAGGCTTCTCCAATCTAAATGCAAAAATCAGAGCATGTTTGCAATGAATAACACATAAAATGTTGTAATCTCCTACCCAATGAAAAGAAAGAAAATGTCATCAAGTAAAATGGTGTCATCACAAGGAAAACCATCATATGTGCTCATCTTGCACTGACTGTTATTTGTGGACCAACAACTCCCTGATTAAGTGGACTAGAGTCATCACATGTTTGATCCACAAATCTAAAAAGTGGGCACAGCAACCAATCACAATCCCATGTAAAAAGTGATATACAGTATATACCATGAAGACCACTAGAATATGTAAACAGTTGCAATAAATAATGTTTTGTTTTTAACCTGCCTTGTTATGTTAATCTTTGTCAGCATTAGGTATTGGTGTGATCACTTGTGATTCAGTTGTTGGCAGTTGTGTGGCCAATAACCGTAAGTCTTGACATTCAAGTAGCAAGTCTTATGATAGGTGAGGAGCGCTGTTATTTGAGTCCTCCCTGTACTGAACATTTGTATCAACACTACCCATATATATATATATATAGCAAGTCTTATGATAGGTGAGGAGTGCTGTTATTTGAGTCCTCCCTGTACTGAACATTTGTATCAACACTACCCATATATATATAGCAAGTCTTATGATAGGTGAGGAGCGCTGTTATTTGAGTCCTCCCTGTACTTAACATTTGCATCAACACTACCCATATATATATATATGAAAGTTCTGATTATTCTATGTTCATTGTGTTATAGTTACTTCTTATATCATTTTAATTGCTATTATCCGGTAATGTGGAATATAGTAGCACTGCATTGATGACGCATTTGGCATAATAGTTCTAAAGAGATTTTACAGCTATTTTTTTATGGGTATGCCTCAGTCTATCCTGAGACCAAGATCATTACTTGTGTTTCAAAAACTGAAGTTAATATTTTGGATATTGTGTCCTTCAAGGGGCCATATTTCCTTTCGTCTGGAATCTTCAACACCGTATGTTATCAAAAACCCATGAATGTTTACCACTACCTTCCTTTAAAGTCCAACCACCCTGTTCATCAGAAAAGTGGGTTCATTATTAGTGAGTTGAAGAGATACTTTGTAAGAGAAAACTGTAAAGATAATTTCATTGAGATCAAACAAGTTTTTTCATCGTCTCAGAGCTTGTGGTTATCTGTTCCACTTTCTCCTTCCTTTCTTCAAGAAGATGAATTTCGAAGATGAGACTACTTTACTTCATAAAGTCCTCTCTAGGACCAAGAAGAAAGCTCCTAATGAAGTACCAATGGTTTTCAAAATGAACAATAGTTAAGTATTCTAAAGCACTTGGGATTGGTCACCATATTCTTAAGCCCCTTTTAGACAAGCTCATACAAGATCCCGAGCTAAAGCATATTGATCAACGGGTGGTGTGTTAAAGAAATTTCCACTCCTTACAAAACTTTTTTGGAAAAACAGGTTACGATCTTTTATGTTTATACTATGGGTTACCCCATATCCCCTATAGAACCCCAATGAAATGCTTTAGTCCTTTGTATTGCCCCTGGACCCCCAAGTGGCCAACATTTTTCTAATTTATTTTATTTTTGTCCAAGTTTATCACTTTTAAAGAGTGATTTCCTCGCACTAGGTTGGCCCTTGTGGTGAACCATCACCACTTTGGGTTAAAGACTTTTAGAAAGGAGGTGCGAGTGCCCTATTTAAAGGGATTCATTCTCCTATTTTATAACCATTCAACTCACTATGCTGATGGGGACCTAAAGTACAAACACATTCAAAGTTCATATTTACAAAATATTTTGTCAAGAATTGAGTTTCTTCTTGTCACCTTGTGCACTTTTCTAAATTGTTTACATTATTTTATCTTTGTACTACTACACTTGGATCCATTATCACTAAAAAATCAAGGCCATGAGCATGGGACACTAACAGAAGCCAAAGCCAAAGTGTGAGTAGGAGTCGGAGCTAGAGCTGAAACCAAGAGTTCAACCAGTACCAAAACACCATACGCCACCTACAAGTGTTGAGTGGGTGGAGATACTACACCTTCAAGATGAAGGAAGTGTTGATCTTGTCAATCGAGTGTGGTTGGCAAGCCCAACAAAGTCTACAGACTCCATAGAAGACCTAAGGAAGACCTCCCTTTCAAGGGAAAGTCCTAAAATTGGAGTAGAGTTTAACATTGATTTCTTCACAAAAGAAGTTTTTTATAAAACAAATATACGAGGAATGGGGGAATTTTTAATTGAAGATCTATAGCCAGTAATGCCAGGGCAGGCTGAACCACTAGTACAAGGGAGTAACACCGATAGGGAACCTGAAGTCGACCAAGACAACATACATATCACCGCTGAAGGAAGTGTCGAGTACAGGGACATGTCTAACAGCGGCGAGGAGCATCCAATATAGACCACCTATAGGAGGATCATATTTGGAAGGTCACATCAAAAAATCCCAGGGGTAACCCATCTACTCCATCCCCCAATAAGCAAAAGTTGCCAAAATTTACTGGCCATGAATGCGAAGATCATGTTCGACATTTTAAGATGTGCATTACCATCTAGACTACCAATGAACAAACAAACTAGTGACAATGGATGAGATGCTTTCTAGCCATACTTCAAGGAATGACAATCAATTGGTATACTGATTCCCAAATCTTAAGAAAGCCACATGGGAAAGATTGAGGAAGGCATTTGAGAAAGAATTCAGCCTCAAGAGGAACAACAATGAGATTTTCGTGGAGATCTATAATACCCATTAGGGTAAACACGAGAATGTGCAAGCCTACAATAGGAGACTCAAAGAACTATTGAGCATACTCGAGAAGGAACTAGCCGATGGTATGAAGAACCAGTGGTTCATAGAATGGTTGATATTGTCATTACACAAGAAAATGAAGATGCATATAACCGTGCAATGGATATTAAAAGTGAAAGCAAGCATTCCTCACATTCTAAAAGGAGTGAAGATGATGGTCTTGGTTCAAGTGATAGCGAAGTAGGAATTGTTTAAGCTCTTCAAAGAGACATGTTTAGGATGATGAAAGAGATAAAGGACACAAAAGAAGAAGGAAGCGATCTTTGGTGTAAAGACTACAAAACAAAAGGTCATACCAAGGAAAATTGTCTAAAGCAAATGTTTTCTGAAATTTGCCACGTCACAAGCCACAGAATCAATGATTGCCCATACAATCTAATGAATAAGAGTGCCCAAGTACGTTTCGCTCAACAAGAGCCATCAACACCACCTACCACCCTGATAAAGCAACAAAAGAATTAAGGTGCATCTCCTACCATGTCTATAAGTGCATCACTTGGTAGGTACCGAAACCAAAGATATTATAGACACTAGCACATGGTTGGAACCAGAAGTTGGATCCAATATGATGGCCAAGGTCGACCAATTATACAATGTCAAAGTGTAATAAGTGGGGTCATTTTACAAGAGATTGCCCTATTAATCAAAGTAATACAAGAATTCTATGTCCATGGTGTGGAGCCGAGGACCATGGTGATGGTAATTGTCCAAAAGAAGCCAACATCAATACAATTGACATGGTTGCAAATGAGGTAATGGCAATTACTAGATCCCAAAAAAAGAGTTGAATACCTAGACCAACCCACAAAGAAGCAAAGCTTGGTCAAAGCAAGAGTAGAAGTTAGGAGAGAAATGATTGAAGAAAGGTGGCAATCATGTGTTAATGTAGCAGCAAGCAAGCTTAGTTCCAATGAGGCTATTGCAAAGTAAGTTTTGCAATCCACCATACTTATAAAGGTAATAGATTTGTTGCATAGCATTCCAAAATTGAAAGATGTTGTAACTACAAATGTACAAAACTTTGGCCTAGACATGGAGTACACATGCACACCTAGTGTCAGCTGGGGGAGAGAATATGAAGCAAAAGAAGGAACCAGTAGTTGAGCATCCTTTGTTAGGTGATCAAGTGATTGACCCTATGCTCCTAACGATGAACCTAGCCTGATAGCTTACAATCATGCATGTGGAGATGTTGGCGAGTAAACTTAGAAATACCATTGTCAATGGAAGAACTAGCGTAAACGTGCTTCCCAAGGAGACTTGGAGGAGCCTTGGGAAGCCCATTGTCTAGCTACCAACTTTCCAATTGGTAGTAGTAGATCAGTACAGTATAAAGGTGTTGGGGGTTCTCATGGTGCAAAGGGTAATTACTGGCACCCAACCCTTTATTTTGAATTTTGTAGTCTTTTGAAAGATGGGTCGAGATTGGCTAATAGTAGCCAAAGTTGACCATAACTAGAAAAAGAATTTGTTGTCTATTGAAAATAAAGGCCAAAAGTATATATTAGATTTGAAGAACCAAGCAATGAGCAAAGAGGTAGCTTCATCTGAAAGGTCATCAGATTCGAACTCTAAAGAATAACCCTCAGTAGGTGGAAACTAAGGTACTATGAGCTACATGATGAATGGATTTTGGAGTTACAATCTTGTTTTGAGGATGAAACCAACTCCCTCAAAGGGCTTTTCCATTGGCAAATGGAAGATTATGAAGTGTTCTGACCAAGTTGTGACTTTGTGGAAATCTGTAATATCCCTCTTAGGATATTGGTTAAATATTTTGATTTTTACTAAACTCTAATATGCACTATATGTCCATCAAACGCTCACAACATATACAGAAATCTGAATCCAATACTGCTGTTGTAAATCAGTAACATAAAGATCTGAGGTACATCAAATGCATGGACCAATACATAGCAAACTTGCCCAGTAGCCTGCTGGTAGTAATTTTCTACAATAGCTGATACAGTTTTTAGACCTGAACACTGTTATGATCAGACTTCTTCTAATACTGCTTCACTGGTAATCAATAGTATCCTGTGATGTCTTTATCCGTTGGTATGATCGCAACAGATCTCCTTAATTACTCATGAACCATTCAACAATGTATACCATCAAAAAGCAAAGATATAAATGAAACAATTATGATTTTCTAAGTTAACAATCTGCTGCTACAGAATTTGCATTATAGAGGATGCAATTACATCAAGTTGTGGATCCAATGAAACCATACAATCATATACAGGTGACTGTTGCAATTCAAATTTGAATATCAAGCTACAATATACCAATTTTGGAGTCAAAGAGCAACGTAAAAGAAGCGAACCTTCTCTAGTCAGATTGGCTCTCAATATGATGATAAAGGAACCTCAATTGATGAACAAATGATATAATTGTCTGCTGGCTTCTTTCCAGTACCGATCGCTGCTAATTTGGAGTTGACGGATGATGCTGATATGTGATTCCAACTATTACAATGAAGTCTCAAGATGCAGATCGCTGCTTCAACAAAGCCAAACGGACCCAATGATAATTAATATGGATGCGCTCCACTAAGTATAGGTTTCCTTCACAATTCGTACTTTGGAAACATGAAGATTGGTAGCAACAATCTGAATTTTGCTTGTGCAGGCAGCGAATGGCATTGTCCAACAAAGGTATGAATCTAAAACCCTTCAATAAATTGAATATTAATAACAACTCAGCTTATAGTAGCAGATATATGAAACCCTTGCCAACTTTAACACATTATTGGTTCAAATCACTATAGCGCGGTACTGTTCATGATGGTACTGTAGCAATTACTGTAGCGCATGCACTGTAGCGTTTCACTATTCACTGGTACTGTAGCAGTCAGCCATAAATGTATTCCACAATGAATCCTCAATAACATTATAATCTGCAAGTAGATATGCATCAAACCCTTGTATTATTTGTATTTCTTCTCCAATTTAAGCACAGATTGGACTCCTGGATGAAGCCCACAATGAAGCAATAATTCAGCTGATATTTCACAACTTCAAAATTGCATAACCAATGAAAGTTTTCGTTCCCAATGGCTCAATGGCAGAAACCCTAGCTGGATCCTTCACCAAACAATCACTTCAAAGCAAATATCAATTCCTGAATGAATATGAAACTTGGCTTGATCTTCTTTTATACTTTTTCAATCCATCTCCAAGAAGCTTTTAGAAAAATAATATTATTATTTTATTTTAGTGACTTTATGTTATAATATTTTATTTAAGTCACTTTATTAAATTAATTAAATATAAGGTCACTTTATAATATTTATTTATTTAATAACCTTACAAATAATTAATTTAATTATTATCTCCCTTAATTTTCCAATCCAACTGAATACTGGAATCGACACTGCCCGCATGTCATAATCAGGTGCCCTGCTATAAATAGTAAACCCGTCTAAGTGACTTACTAGAAATAGTAAGTATGAGAACCTGAGTTCTGAAACCTCTGCAAAGGCCAAGCCTGAACCTCATTGAACCCTGGAGAAGAAACCACACTGATAACCGCCCAACAGGGCCCTCTAACCACCTGCATTAGCCTATGAGGGCCAGGAATAGGCTAAACCACCCAAAAACCACAGCTGCCTAAAATGGGGACATTACAAAATCATGGGAATTGAAGAAGGTGAAGGGAAAGAACGAGATGACTGAGAAATATATGCCATGCCAAACCTAGTAGGACCATCATTCACACATCTGACTTGTCCTCCAAAGTTTACAAAATACAAAGTGGGTAATGCTAAATTAGATGATAAGCTTGCACATCAATTCACGCATCTGATTTATCCTACAAAGCTTACAAAATACGAAGTGGACAATACTAAATTAGATGAGAAGCTTGCACATCAATTTGCTAGCATCAAGGACATCAAATACAAGGAGCCCCCTATGGTGAAGGTAAATTTGGGACACAAAATAGATACCATAATGCTTATTGGTTGGAAACGACTAGGACCCAATATTGAAAGCCATGGCATTCAGAATATTTATGCACTACAAGGACGTGCTTGCCTGGACATATAAATATTTAAGGGAGTACCACCAGAGATGTGTACATAGGATCCCTCTAATACCAAGTGCACAACCGATGAGAAGGAAAGCATACCAAATGAATCAAAACTATGTTACAAAAGTCTAGAAAAAGATCAACAAAATGCTCAATGCAGGTATAATCCTTAAGGTGCAACCTAGTGAATGGGTGTCCCCAATAGTAATCAGCTGTCATGTCCCCATTTCCGGAGTGATCACCTATGGAGGATATTGTTAGCCTATTCACCATTCCCGTAGGCTAACTCTAGTGATAAAGGAATGATTTGTGGTTGAGCTAGGACTTTGAAGGCTTGGAGAACGGAAAGTTGGCTCAACTAGCTTTATTTCACTTGTATTTTTGGCTAATGATTTTTCATGATATTTCTATTAAGCCAAAAATAATATTATATTCAGCCAAAGCAAAATTGAAGGATGGAAAAAATGAAAATTGGAGAACTTGAAGATGTAAATCGGGAAAGATGGAGGAAGAATAAAATATAATCTTTAATTATATTTTATTATTTATAATTTCCCAAAGGAAAATCAACGCCAAGGAGAAAAAAAGAAAAAATAAAGAAAAATAATAAAATATTATTATTTTCCATAGTTGAAAAAATCACGCATAACTCGCGAGTAATCGCGCGTCTGTAATGGCCACAAGTTTTTATGGGAAAAGCTCGGGACGAGTTTTCCCTAAAACTCGCGGCGATTTTACCTAAAAAAAATCGTTGTAAATCGCGCTCCATTAAAAACGCGCGAGTCGTCGAATGGGGGGGAAAAATAAAGTCATGACAAACAAATAAAAGAACATTCGTTTTTCATTTTCGTCGTTCGGGACGAGAGGAAAAAATGCGAGCGCCAGAAACTGACGCCACAGAAATCAACGACGCCAGGGAAAACGAGGTAGGGTTTTTTTTTTTTTTATTATTGCTGTAAAATTATAATACAGTCAAAATTTTAGAAAGACTATCGTATGAAAGGAGAGATTTTGGACGAACTGTCAATATTTATATAGGATTATGATGATATATTTAAAATTTTAAAGACTGTATCGTATGAAAGGAGAGATTTTGGATGAACTGTCAATATTTATATAGGATTATAGAAAGCCGAAGGAATACGCCGATAGGAACAACCCGACGAGTTTAGAAAAATTTTCAGAGTGAATTTTTTTTATGGCGTCAGACAATTGCAAACACTATAATGCTCACGAAATTTTTATATGTGAGCATTATAGTGCTCGCAATTGTCTCACGCTGTAAAAACAATTAATATTATATTTTTGGAAGTTTTCAACTATATATATAGTGCTATATATTATTATTTTTTTATTTTTTTTTTGCTTGGTAAGTGAGGGAATTTTTAGGCTGGCCCACTCCAGCGGAGGTCACAAGGGGGACCTCCCCATCGAACTAATGTCGCTTGTGGCACGGATCGCCACCGATGAATTTGTCACTGTACACCATTGTTGTCATCATGCTGCTTGTGGCACTCATCGCCACTGGTGAATTCGTCATTGTACACCATTGCTGCCACTCCCTGTTGAGATGCGGAGACCAAAGTACACCAGAATTCAAACACACTCCACTCAAGGACCATGGAGTGCCAAGAGTCACCTACATATAGCCACAACCATTTAGAAGCCAAGATGTCTTTGGGGGGATTTGAACCTTGGTCTCCACAATAATGACCAAGTGGTCTTAACCACTAGACCACACCCACTCGACAAAAAATTTACCAGGAGGTTTGAATCTAGGTTGTTATCTCTACAGGCTGAAGCCCCACTATTTCACCACAGATTCTCCCCTCATGGAGGGTAAGCAACCTCAATTTTTGATGCGTGCCATATATTATTATTATTAATATATTATAGCACTATATTATATTATTATTGATATATAGCACTATATTATTATTATTAATATATTATAATAATAAAAATATTATATTATATTATAATATATTTCTTATATATAATAATAATATTATATTATAATATATTTCCTATATATATTATTGTGGGCGGTTGGGCGGGAGTCCTTCCACACTTCAAGTTGTGGAAGGACCAGGGTCTTTAAGGTGTCAAATGGTTTGTGAGTTAGCAGCCAACTCATCTCCCCTGGCGGGCACTTCCCTTCACATTTAATCATTACCGGCGGAAGTTTCGGGAAAGCTGGCGCTTTTAAATATGTGGCTTGCAGCGGACAGCGACGGATGTCTTGTCTCTCTCTCGCCACGTCTCCTTCTCCTGTTCTCTTTCAACGATGGTGGGTGGCGCTGGTTCAGGTTTTGTTATGAGGATTGCTACGGAGGGGTTAATCTGTCTGGGCTTCAGGACTCCAGTGCAACTGGAGAGCTCCGTGAGGCAGTTAGCCTTCAAGGGGCCTATCACAGACCAAAGGCTGAAAAGAATTGAGGGTGAGGGTGCACGATGATCTCCTGCTACTGGGAGTGAAGGTGGTGTTGGGAAAGAAGTTTTTGGAAGATGGGGAATTCTATAGGGTAGATACCACGGTTGTCTCTCGTTTCCTTGCTTCAATTCTGGACGCAGGCATTCCTAAACCGAGAGCAGGGCTCCTAGTGCGGCGTTTGTTCATCAATAATCTGTTAGTTGGTCTGGAGGAGATTCTTCGGGTAGCTGAGCCGGGTATGGTTATTCCAAGGCCGGCGGACTTCCACCTCCTGGAGGATGATGGAGCAGTGGTGCGTTTCTTCCCATTCCTGCTCGACATCAAGGGCATGCCACTCATCTTGTACAGAGAACAGGTCAATCTAGGAGTGGAGTTTCTTTTCAAAATCCTGCAAATAGACCCTCATGGCTCCTTCAACTGGATTCCTGAATTCAGAGCCAAGGCAGAGAAATTGGGTTTCGAGTAAGCTGTCCGTTTGGCTTTCATTTCCTGTTTCTAAGATGTGTATAGGGTTTCTCTGATGCAGTGCTATGCTTAATAGTCTCTTATATAGGTGTTTCTTCATTGTTTCAAGAGATATCGATGTAATGGTTGGGATTTTGTATAGCTAGTTTCAATGGGTGGGGGCAATAAGATGTCCTGTTTTGGAGAAAGTCAGCCCTTTGTGGCAATTTTGGGTTTTGCAGACCCTGCGTGATCACCTTGAATAGGTAGGGGTGAAGGGTGTAGGGTTGGGTCTTATCTTGGTAAACAGTTAAAATCTACCTATGTGGCAGCAACGAATTGTAAATTTCTCTTTGTTAATATAATATATCCATGCTTACGAATCAAAAAATATATATTTTTATTATTATAATATACTATAATAATAATAATAATATATAATTATATTATAATATATCATATATTATATTATATTAGCATTTATATCTAATATTATAATTTATTATTATATATATATTGTACCTGTAAGTGTACCAGGGAAAAACAATTGCAACAAATCCCAATCCCACGCCACTTCTAGGCAACTTAGATGAAATGCATTGAAGGAAATCAATAATATGGTCCATAAGTTCAGTAATATGCATGTTTTTGAAGCATATTTTTTAAAATTAATGTAATTTTGATGTTCGATAACTTTGCCGAGTTATTGCCGAATTTTTCCCCAAGTTTTTGCCGAGTCCGAGTTTTTAAAATCTTTGGGTCCGCCGAGTAATTGCTGAGTCTGAGTTTTTCAACTATGTTATTTTCTCTCTCTAGCGCTGCCGCCCAAGGAGAAGAAAATATATAAAAATTAAAATAAATTATTGGAGGTCGTTTTTATGGCGGTTATGGACTTCAAAAATCATAAAATTATATTTTATATGGGCGTCCAAGGAAAAAGTATAAAAAGAGGTCTTTGGCATCATTTTTGACATCTTGATCATTTGGTATTTTTGCATATTGAGTATTTGCTCTTGACTGAAAGTGATTTTCAATTTGTTCAAGGAGATGATCCCTTGAATTGAAGTGGTTTGGACGAAAACCCAATCCACCATGAGAGATGGATTCATGCGAAGTTCATCATTGAGCTTAACCGGAGGATTTTCATGGAGATATAGCTTCAAACAACTAGGGTTTTATGAGCAATTCATCTTCAGCTAGGGTTTGAAAGATTTATTTGCAAGTTTCTTGAAGAATAAGGCAGATTGGGGCATATTTTCATCATATTTTTATGTATTGACATCATGCAAGGACTTCCAAGTGGATCGCCCATCATTTGGATACTATTTTGAGGAGTGGTGTCAACATTAGAGGGATTGATTTTTATGACAGGTTGCTGGAATTGCATTTCAGAGGGTTATACTTTCACATTTTGGCATTATTTGTCATCTACAGGTTGGCTGGGTGAAATCGCACCTCTCCTAGGCGTACCCGATTTCACTTTTTGACATATTTTGGCACTTTGGAACAAGATTTGCAAAATCTGGGTTGTTGTTGGTGAAATCAGTCATATGCAAATTGCATATCAAACATTTGTGAGGGTTTGATGACATGTTTTCATGGGCATATGATAATATTTGACATCTAGGGCATAGCGATCACCTTTGGGAGGCAGATTTTGGTATTGTTTCATGATATATTTCAGATCTGGGTCATAATCAGCTACATCAGCATTTGCATCAGTTATAATCAGACCTCATTGAACACCTACAGGAGCTGCTATAGCCAACAAACATAGGGTTTCATCTTCTACACTTGCAAGGCTTCATCTTCAATAAGTTGACTAGGGTTTCATGCATGGTATGAGCATATTTGTAAACATTTTGTGGTCTGATTTTCAAATCAGAATAGTCTGATTTATGACAGTAGTGAGCTTCATTTGTAAACAACATTATTCAATGCAATCAAGAAGACCCTTTTGCTATCCGAGTATGTTTCTACATGTTTGTATTCTACTTTGAGGCATGTATGAGTTGATATGTTTGCATATTTGGTGAATGTTTTTCTATGATATTGTTACCTTTCAATCATTACTTCATTGCAAACATCTTTATGTAAACAAAAGTTCATAATTCCAAACAAAACTCTCTAAAACCAAATCAGAAAATTCAGGGCAGCGAGTGAAAAAATTCAGTTAGAACAAGTCAGGGTTCTTACAGTGGTATCAGAGCTTGGATCTTGCAAGCCTATTGAGTTATGCAGCCACCAGAAGTTGGTCCTCACAGGTATCACTATAGTAGAAGGACAGGACAGCGTAATAATCAGCAAGTAGAGGATAATCCGGCTGCAGGTACACAACCAGAGATGGATAGAGGTAGAAGTGGAAGTCCAAGAAGGGATAATCAGCCCGACTTTGACAATTTCTTACAGGCTTTTGGTCAACAACAACAACAAATGTTTCAACAGTTTCAGGACCGTATGATTACAACCATTGGCCAATTGAGATTGGATCATTCACGATCAAGAAGGTCAAGGAGTGTGAGTAGTGGAAGACATAGCAATGCGGGTAGAGAAGCTACAAATACAGGTAGAGCAACCACAACAGTTTCAGATAGACCACTTTGTCCTACTTTTGTACCAATCAAATAAGAACAATCATCTGAAGAAGAGGAAGAAGTCACAGATATCACCGATGATATCATGGTTGCATATGATGAGTACCGCATACTTCCAACCGATGTTAGGACAACCCTTAATTTGAACCAATTCATGAATCAAAAAAGGGAAAAGAAGAGCCAAAAGGAGAGAAGTCCTAAAAAGGAACACAAAGAATTCAAAGATGCATTGAGCAAAGTTCCTTTACCCAACTTTGATGGCAGCGGTAAAATAAGTGCTAGAGCATGGATACATAAGCTTGATACTTTTCTTACACTCAAGCCAATGAGTGAATACAAGGCCATTCAGTTTGCTACTATGCATTTGGAGGGTCTAGCCTATGATTGGTGGCATCATGGACTTGTTTCACAGCGGCATAATATGATCACTTCATATGATGAGTTCACACGTAAGCTCATTACCAGGTTTGACAAGAAAGACGTGGAAGTCTACTGCAGGGAATTGGCTCAATTGAAACAGGTTGGTAGAGTGGACTCCTATGTCAATGAGTTCCAAAAGATTGTTGTCATGGTTTCAGAAATGCCTGAGAAGAGAGTTACAATGCTTTTTGTAGAAGGTTTGAATGATAGAATGAGAGGATTAGTGAACGTTCATAAGCCTAAGACTTTGGATGATGTTATAGAGCTTGCACTTGACTTGGACACTTATCCTACATTATTTCAAAACCAAAAGAAAAGTTTCGAAGGCTCAAGTTCTAATCAGAAAAAAACTAATCAGCCTAAGTTTATTCCTTCTTCTTTGGACAGCGAGATGAGGAATGAATTAAGAAGGAAGAAAGTATGCTTTTATTGCAAGCAACCATGGGAACCAGGACATAGATGCCTTGGGAAAGGCAAAGCACATCTTACAGAGGTGATTTCAAATGTTGAGAGTGAGACTCATGAGGATACAGGTCCATATAGTGATGCTGATCATACGGAGCAGCAGCCTACATTGGGGCTTGAGGCTAATGATATAGATACTACAGGTCCAGTTACTATTGCATCTATTTCAGGAGTACCTAGGTATCATCCTTTTCGTGTGAGATGGGTACTTAAGGGACAGCGAGTCATCTGTTTGATTGATAGTGGAGCCACACATAATTTCATTGATGAGGGATTAGTTATTAGGCATGGTTTACTAGCTGAGGACTTTGCAGGTTTCACAGTGACAGTTGCAAATGGTTTTACCATGAGTTGTCAGAAAAAGGTAGCTCAGCTTAGAATTCAGATGGGTGATTATACATTGACAGATGATTTCTACATGGTTGGACTTGGTGAGATAGATATCATTTTGGGAGTCCAGTGGTTACAATCTCTTGGCCGCTACATCCAGGACTTTCAAAAGATGGAGTTGGAGTTTATACATGATGGGAAGAAGATTGTGTTGAGGGCAATTTCAGATGGAGGACCCAAGGTTGTATCAGCTAGGTGTATGGAGACTTTGTTTCGTCATGATGATGTTGCATGGGCAGCCCAGGTTTTTTTATCTTCCAAATCTTCTTCCGAGGGTCCACAATATCATGTAGATATCCAATCAGTATTGGATAAGCACAGTATGGTGTTTGGTGATATTCCTCCAAGTAGACCACCAGATCATGGTTTTGAGCATGTAATTGAGTTAGAGGAGGGCACCAAGCCCATCAATATTACACCATATCATCATCCTCGGCAATTCAAGATAGAGATAGAAAATACTATTAAGGAGTTGATTGATATGGGACACATTCGGCCTTCATCTAGTCCGTTTGCTTCTTCGGTCGTTTTGGTGAAGAAGGATGGGACTATGCGGATGTGTATTGACTATAGAGCACTGAAAAAGAAGACAATCAAAAACAGATACCCTATACCCAGGATTGATGAGCTACCTGATGAGCTACACAGGGCCGTGTATTTTTCTAAGATTGATCTTCGTTCAGGCTATCATCAGATTCGTGTCCGTGATGAAGATATACATAAGACAACATTCAAATGTCATTATGGACACTATGAGTTTCTTGTCATGCCCTTTGGTCTTACTAATGCACCTGCTACATTTCCGTCTTGCATGAATCATGTGTTCAATAAGCAGTTGCGTAAGTTTCTATTGGTTTTCTTTGATGACATCTTGATATATAGTAAGACATGGGAGGAGCATCTTCGACATCTTGATGAGGTACTTGGCGTTATGGAAGCTCAATCATTATATGCTAAGGCTTCCAAGTGTGAGTTCGGGATGAAGGAGATTCGTTATTTGGGGCATGTGATTAGTGCCAATGGAGTTAGAGTTCATGAGGAGAAGATCAAAGCTATCCAAAATTGGCCTATTCCAAGGAACATTTCTGAGCTGAGAGGTTTCTTGGGTTTGTGCAGTTATTGCAGGAGGTTTGTTAGAGGCTTTTCACAATTAGCAGCACCACTTACAAATCTCACTAAGAAGGGGGCATTCCTTTGGTCAAATGAGGCACAGATGGTTTTTTATCAGCTTAAGGAGGTGATGAGTACCACTCCAATTTTGGCACTACCAGATTTTACACAGTCCTTTGTACTTGAGTGTGATGCATCAGGTGATGGTATTGGGGTTGTTTTGATGCAACATAGGCATCCCATTGCATTTGAGAGCAAAACATTGAGGGATGTTGGGCGTCTATATTCCACCTATGACAAGGAGATGCTTGCCATTATGCATGCTTTGGCAAAGTTTCGTCAGTACTTGGTAGGTGCGAAGTTTGTGGTTAGGACCGACCACAATAGCTTGAAATACTTCTTAGAGCAAAAGGATTTGAATGAGACAACAAAAATGGGTCTCTAAGATACAGGCATATGATTTTGACATCCAATTTGTGAAGGGTAAGAAGAACATTGTAGCGGATGCACTTTCCAAGAGGCCTACTATTTGCTCTTTGAGTGAGATTTCAGCTGATTAGAAATCTCAACTTTTAGTTGAGTATTCCAAGAGTACATTTGCATGCGAGATCATGGATGGATTGATTCAGGATGATAGATATAAGGTTGTTGATGACGTGATATATTATAAGGACAGGATATTCTTGGTACCTGAATCAAAACTTAAGCAGCAGATATTGAGAGCCATTCATGACACACCTCTAGTAGGGCATCCAGGGTTTTTCAAAACCTATAGACAAATTAGAGAGAGATTTTCATGGCAAGGTCTCAAGGATGATGTGTTGCAACATGTTAGAGAGTGTTTGACTTGTCAGTAGAACAAGTCTGAGCATACTTTCCCAGCAGGTCTACTTCAGCCTTTGCCTATTCCAGAGCAGAAGTGGGAGAGTATCTCTATGGATTTCATTACGGTTCTTCCGAAGGTATAGGGCAGAGATTGTGGTTGTTGATAGATTGACCAAATATGCACACTTCTATGCTATTTCATCAGATTATTCAGCACTGCAGGTTGCAGAGTTGTTTTGTAGAGAGGTGTTTCGTTTGTATGGCCTTCCAAAGACCATTGTCAGTGATCGGGACAACAGATTTCTCAGTGTGTTTTGGCAGGAGCTATTCCGATTAGCTGGTACAGAGTTGACACCGAGCACTAGTTACCACCCTCAGACAGATGGACAGACTGAGATAGTGAATAAGTGGGTTGAGGGTTATCTTCGCAATTATGTTGCGAGGCAGCAGCGTGCTTGGATTAGGTGGTTACATCTTGGTGAGTATTGTTACAATACCACCTATCATATGTTGATTGGCATGTCTCCATTCAGGGCTTTATATAGATATGATGCATTATCTTTCATGGATTTAGCCTTTGATGATAGTAGAGCTCCTCGAGCTAAGGAGTTAATGCAGGATACACAGGACATCCTTAAGACACTTAAGGATAATATTCAGCAGGCACAGAATCAGCAAAAGATGTATGCTAATAGGCATCGTATTGAGAGGACATTTGATGTTGGTGACTTGGTATTTTCATGCCTACAGCCTTATAGACAGAGTACTTTGAAGAAGAGTGTAATGTTCCGTTTTCTAGCTTGATCTTTTACAGTTGACCGTTGGCCTATTCCGGAGACCCATAGGCTACTCAGAGGTTGAAATTGGGGTTTCATGTTTTGGTGTTTGCTTTTGTTCGTGGGATGTGGTTTGGTTGGCGGTTTCTTTCTGGGTTTGTTCTCTTTAGTCCCCGTTGGTCACTGCTATTTTTAGTAAGTTCGGGATTGGCACCGGAACGGGATTTTGAGAGTGGGGTTGGATTCGTCTTGTCAAGACCTTTCCAACAAGCTATAGATCACTGATTTCCGACATCATCTTGGCCTCCGTTTTAAAATCCGTAAATTAAACATTATTATTTAATATTGGACCTTGGTGCCTAGGCTCAACGACTTAATGTTGTTTTAAAAGAGGGGACTTTAAGGGTGAGGGTGAAAAAGAATTGAAGAGGATTATATTATTTTCCCTCTCATGTTTTATCCCATATGCAAGAGGATTTTAGAGACTCCCAGTTGGAAAAGTATAAAAGGAGGAAGAGTGCTCTCATTTGGGGATCCGAAGTCTTGATAATGTTATGCTGCCGTAATGGTTCTGGGACTACTTCGAGGAATGAATGCCTCCTAGCCTGGGCTCACTTCGTGCTTGAGAGATAGCACCTAGGGAGAGGTTTGCTGATAGTAGTGATTTTTGTAGTGAGGTTTGCATTGTAGCTTGAATGCTATTTATAGTTCAGTTATTTGCATTTTCTGTCATTTTTGGAGTTGCTGATAACAGGGCTGAATCTGTGGTTTCATTCATAAATCTGAAAATAAAAATGCATTTGTTCTGGGTATTTCATATTTCCCTTTGTCTATGTTGGGCGCCCCATTGTGCCAATTTGCAGATTTTATTATGAAGAATCTGATTTTTCTAGAAGGAAATCGCCCTTCTTGCCAGGCTGCCCCTCTTTGGAGTGTATTGGAAAGCGTGCTAAATAAATACTTGGGTTTAAGAGTGGTCTCTGGTGTGTAGTTTGGTCGCCATTGTCATAGGAGTGCATTGCATCAGATTTGAGGTCATTTGGTTGAGGAATGAGTGAGGTGTGAGCATTTTTGTAGGGTTTTATGTTGCTGGTTTGGTCTTTTCAAAGTTGTTGATCCGTCATTTCAGTTTGCTAAATTCTATCATTTGAGTTGGGTTGGAAGTCTCTAATTATTGTAAGCTGAACAGTAGTACTGTCAGCACTTCACACTTCTTCTCATATTTGCTTTATAATACTTTGCATCTCCGTCATATGGTAGCTCCCATTCCACTTCGGGTTGGAAAGCACATTCTTGACGTCAAGTAATTTCAGCATAATAGTTGGTAGGGATCCTCTGACCACATGCTCGTCGACATCTGGCGCATTCTTGGTTAGAGTTCTTTATATCAGCATTGCATCAAGACCCTCTGACCATATGCTCGTCATCATCAAGCGCACTCTTGGTTAGAGTTCTTTTTATTAGCATTGCATCAAGACCCTCTAACCATATGCTCGTCATCATCAGGCGCATTCTTGGTTAGAGTTCCTTTATCAGCATTGCATAGAGATCCTCTGACCATATGATCACGCCATCCTGGTGTACATTCTTGGTTAGAGTTGAATTCCGCATCGTTTGGTTTAAGTGCTAACTTCAACGATTGTGTATTGCTCTGCTTGTTGTAATTGGAAAAGTGAAAAAAATTGGCTTGGTATATTTCAAAAAGTGGTGCAGAAAAACTCAAGCCCAAGTTTTATGGTCCCTACAAGATTGTGAGGAGAGTTGGAGAGATAGCATATGAGCTTGATTTGCCAGCAGGTAGCCGGATTCATAACGTATTCCATGTGTCATGCCTCAAAAGGGCATTGGGACAACATGTTTCTTCTCCAGATCTTCCACCTCTTGATGAAAACGATATGTTGATATTGGTGCCTGATAGTATCTTGGATATGAGGGGGTGCAGGTTGCGTAACAAGGTGATTAGAGAATATTTGGAGAGATGGAGAGACTTGCCATTGGAGGATGCTACTTGGGAAGGAGAACAAATTCTATAGCATCCTAATTTATGATTGCTTGAGGACAAGCAATCCCGGGAAGGGAGGACTGTCATGTCCCCAATTCCCGAGTGATCACCTATGGAGGAGATTGGTAGCCTATTCACCATTCCCATAGGCTAACTCTAGTGATAAGGGAATGATTTGTGGTTGAGCTAGGACTTTGAAGGCTTGGAGAACGGAAAGTTTGTTTACTGCAGTATGGTGTGTTTCACAGAATATGAAGTAAACAGAAATAAGTAGTATAGTGCATCATATGACCATAACAAGAGTACTCGGAATGGAATACTGTATTTATCATTGATTCACAGAACATTACAATGTCATGACAGCACATAAACATTCATTGTGATTCCAATGTCTGCATAATAACTATTGCAAAATCACCGCTATCCGACTACAATGCATTGATGACTTAAATACTCACGACCAAGGGTGGTTGTGATGCCAACCGTTGGTACCGACTCCAAACTACCCGACCCGTCGGTTGATGCCGACAACTAATTACATCATTTGTTTATTTAACTATTTTGCTGTCTACATCTATCCCCCCCGCAAAATTAGTCGTCTTCCAGACGACATTCACAACAAAATGACAAAATTATGACAAAACTTAACCATCCTACTGAGAGTGTGGAGGTTGGGAAGACGTCCCTGGGTGTACTGATGAGGTTGGGGTGGCTGATCGTTGTTGCGCTTGCAGCTTCCTTGCTTCCTCGGTCCTTTGCCGCAGCTGGTGTTGGGCTACTAGCTTCCGCTCCCTTGCTGCCTTCACCATGTGACCGGCTTCCATGACCTGTGCTTTAGCCTTCATTACTTCAGCCTCCTTTGCCTCAAGCTGTACTCCCATATCTTTCATCTTAGCCTCCATCTCCCTCAACTTGGCTTCTAAGCCTGATGCCCTGGCCTTTTCTGTTTCTGTGGCTTCTATCTGCTGTGCTAACTGTTGGTGGGACCTCTGAATGTGCTCCATCAATTCTTTCTTCTTTGTCTGTAGGGCTGCCTCACTCTCCTTCTCCTTCTTCTCCCACATCACCTTTTTTTTCTTCAGTTCATAGAATATTTGCTTGTATGCCTTCTCTATGGTGAATAGGGACTCTATGACTTCTGCGTCCCTTCCTCCTACCCCTGGCCGTGACCCTCTCCATCGGTCATGCATCTCCTGAGTGTCAATCTCTGGCCAACCTCTCGCTGTGAATTGGCGAGCAAACTCCTCCTCACAGCCTTGTTGAACAAAGTTCCTTATTCTCTTGGCCTCTTGAGCCACTACCTGTGATCGTCCCAATCTCAACTATTTGGAGATATCAGCTATCTCCCCCATATAATCTGCCATATTCTCCAAGTCCTCCATGTACCTCTGAATGGTACCTATTGGGTCGGAGGGGTCAGGTCTAGAAAGTGTGAGGGTCAATCCCTCTGGAAATCCCTCCTCCTCCTTTGGTGAAGTGGTCACTGGGGTGATCGCCAGGGAGCTCATGATGCCCATGGAAGGCCCCCCTACCTCCTGTGTAGCCGGTACTGGCTGTGGTAGACTGCCCTGCTGAGTGATCTGGCCAGTAACGCTGAGCTGCTCTAGGCTCTCTGTCCCCCTTGGTGTGCTACCTTCTTCTTGACCTTCCGTCCCGAAGTGAAGTGGGCTCAGCAAAGGTACCTCAGGCATGTCTACTGTTAGGCCAATATCACTCAACCAGCTATCTATTTTGTCCTGACCTCCTACTGCTGGTACCTCTACCTGTGGTGTGGTTATTCCCTCTACTGTGGAGGGTTCCACTGGTGAAGTCGTCACCAAAGGTGCTGCTGATGGTATGACTCTTGCTGGCAACCTTAGCCTGACTGGCAGTGTGGCTGTGCCCTGTGCTTGTATCTCGGTACTCTGTGCTGGTACTGGTAGTGTGAATGCTGCCGATTTGAGTTTTGGAAGTACCAAAACTCCTTTTGGTTGCCCCCTTTTTTCTGCTGTGTTTTCCTCAGTATCCCTTATGGCTGCCTCCCTCACCACACTCCGTGTCATTCTTGGTGCCGGTACTTCATCCATAGATGAGTCGCTTTCTACCACTGGTGACTGTCCCCTGCCTTCCTCTTCTTCTTCTTCTTCTTCACTTTCTGAGGATGTTTCCTGTTGCTTCCTTTTCCTTTTTTTCTGTCGTGAAGGTTCTTCTCCGTGAGCTGTGTCGAGTCCCTTCCAGTAGAAGACTGTCGGCCATCCCGGCTCTACTTGTGCTGTCGGTTGTAACCCCCCCCATTTGTCTGCTGGCACCTGGGTATGGACAACATCGAGAAAGAGGGCAATGACTTGTTGAGTCATATAGAATACCTTATGCCGCTAGGATAAAAATTCCCTCACCCTCTCTGTCAAATACCTCGCCCAGTTGTAGACCTTGCCAACACGCAATCCGATCATATAGTCGACCATCCATAGGGCGATGTCCGATGCCCTACTGGAACCCGTCAGTCTGCACTTCATGACATCCATGATGCACTTCCATTCCTCATTTGCCAATAAATTTTTCCTCAATCCCCGATTACCTGAATTCCATATTGTGTCTTTCTCCTAGTCTGAGAGGTCACTTCGGCATACCCTCTGGATAAGGGTTTCTTTGTGATGTTGGGTCATCCGGCCCGGTTTCACCACACTCTGGCCAACGGCTGGAACCCCCATCACTCTGGCAAAATCCTATGGCCAGAATGATACAGTCACTGAATGGCCCCGATACTCAATAATGGACCTGCTGGAGTGCTCGCAGAAATTGTCTACCATAGCTTTTAAATACGGCTCGAACTCCCTGGTATTAAAGTAGGGCATCATTATGGTTTTGTCGACTTGGGCATGTTTCAATGCTACTTTCAGCACATTGTCTTCTGGTGCATTCTTCCACCATCGTTTGCATTCGTTTCCTGTCAGGCTTTCCCAGGCGATGGCCTTCATTCCGGTATCCGCACTTTGTTTCTTCCTCTCCTCCAATGCAATCTTTGGTCTGGAGGCTGCAATCTTTTTGCCCTTATCCATTATCCAATTTTTCTGACAATTCCTATGCTGGGTATTTGAGTGCCGAAGTGCCGATACCAAGCCGATGCTTTCTTTTCCCCCGATGGTAGACCTCGAGAATGCCAAGTACGAATGCCAAGTACGCTGTACTGCTGCAATGGTACAGTCTGTACTATACTGCCTAATACAGCCCTTCCATGTCACTATTTTTTTTTTTCCTCTTCTCTCTATTTTTTTTTTCTGTTTGCTACTTGGGAGTTGAGTTTTTAAAGAGGGGCGGGGGTGGCTGGCCGTACGGTGTACGACGTACTGTCTGGCCGTATGTCGTACGGATTTTTTTTTTTAATTTTTTTTTTTTTAAATTTTAAAAAAAAAAAAATTTTGCCAGGTCGTACAGCCTTACGACCTGTGCGTACAGCCTGGCCGTACGTTGTACGGCCTGCTTTTTTTTTTTTGATTTTTTTTTTTTTCGTTTACTCTGTTTTTTCTTTACCTCTTCGCTGTTGTGTGGTTCCGACGACGGCCTCCTCGACTTTGTCTTCGTCTTTTATGACCTCAATTTCTGTTATGTGGCGGAATATACACTGAATATACCCTTTCTGTCGGAGGCAATCGTTGGAGCAGCATTGTCCGACTTCTTCCAGTTCCCATATTCGATCCACCAGTGTATTTTTGTCTTGTATCAGCCTCAAGTTCCATCCCATCGGTTCCTGGGTCCACTGGAATGTTCTTCCGTCGCTGTTCATCCTTACATTTTTAGTCCTGAACTTTGTTTTCCAAATTCGACTTCTTGGAATCTGGACATATGGAGTTCCCTGGTTCTTCAACCTTAGTTGTAGGACCTCATTCTCATAGGGTGATCTTTCAACTATGAACATGGCCTCTGCTACATACCTTTTCACCGGGGTTTTTATTTCTTTTGGTAATAAGAATTCGAACTTATCCCTTACCTTATTGCATTCGGCTATCCACCGGTTCCACGCCTCTTCCTCTTCATTCTGATTGTCATCATCGCCATTTTCGATGATGTCGCTGTCGATTATCCCTTCTCGAATACCAGTTTGCATCGTTCTTGGTCCAAAAAACCCAGTTACAGGTTCGTATGGTGCACTCCGGAAACATACTCCATTGGTCCCCTCTGTTGTTCCTTCCAACATTGCGTATCCCAACATATTGATTTCTATTGTTTCTTCCCTTTTTTGCTTATATTTCTTCAGTTTTGCTCCGTTCACTGTCCCTGACCTGGGTTCCGTCAATGTTGTCCAGCCTTATAGCCCCATTGTCCAGTATTTCCCGTACCCTAAACGGTCCCAACCAACGGACTTTGAACTTACCCGGTTTAATTTCATTACGGCCGTTATATTTGAGGACTAACTGCCCTGGCCGGAATTCCATTCTCCGTAGGTGTTTGTCGTGCCAATACTTCCGGCGTTTCTGCATAATTTCCGTCGACCATTGAGCCAAAATTCTTTTCTCATCCAGTTTATTCAACTGGAATAGTCTTTCTTCTAGGCTTTCCGTATCTCCTAGTCTGTTTTCCACTGCAATTCTCAGACTTGGAACCAGGTATTCTGCTGGTACTACCGCTTCTTGCCCATACATCAACTGGAAGGGAGTGTGTCCAGTCGTTACCTTATAAGTGGTTCGGTAAGCCCATAACACTGCTGGTAGCCTCTTTTCCCAGTCCGACCCTTCGATACCGCATGACTTGTGGATTACCGAAACGAGCACCTTGTTTGTTGACTCTGCCTGCCCGTTCGCCCTTGGATAGTACGGACTTGATAGGGTGTGCAGGATTTTGAACTCTGTAGTCATCAGTCAGATGACGTGGTTGACGAAATGTCCCCCGCGGTCACTTGTCAATTGAATTGGGATCCCATACCTCGTCACGATGTGCTCGTATATGAACCTTGCCGTACTTAATGCAGTGTTATCTTCCAGTGCCTTCGCTTCTGCCCACTTCGTCAAATATTCCATAGCCACTATTATGTACCGACATCGGTGTAGTTGGCTGACCTTCAGTGGTCCTACAAAATCCAACCCCCATCTTTCGAAAAGCTCTTGAGGTTGTGATGGCCATAGTGGCATATAATCCCTCTTTAGCGGTTTCCCTACCCTCTGACAAGTGTCACATTGGATTACCCATTCTCGAGCATCTGTGTGTAACGTCGGCCACCACAGGCCGACAAGTAGGACTTTTCGTGCCGTGGCGTCGGGACCCATATGTCCCCCTGCGAGTCCCTCATGTGCTTCCGCCAATACACCCCTTATCTCTTCTTCCATCACACACCTTCGGAGAATTTGATCAGGCCCCATTTTGTAGAGCAGCCCGTTTATCAGTTGAAATGTCTTACTCTTGAGTGCAATCTTCCGTCGTTCACTTGTAGACATTTCTGGCGGAAACGTTGAAGTGGACAAGTATTCACCAATTTTCTCGTACCATGGTGGCAGGGCGGCTATTTGGAATAGGTGGGCATCCGGGAAGTCTTCATTGACCCCATCTCCTGGTTCTCCTGATTTGATCCTTGATAGCTGGTCAGCAATTACATGGCTTTTTCCTGGTCGCACAATAATGGTGAAAGTAAATTCTTGCAGTAGTAACAACCATCTACTGATTCTGCCTTGAATAATCGGTTTGTTGACCAGGTACATTAGTGCTTGATGATCCACATAAAAAGTGAATGGTGTTGCCAAGAGATAATGCCTAAATTTCTGTACGGAGTAGACCATTCCCAAAGCCTCCCTTTCCGTAGTACTGTAATTCCGTTCCGCTTTGGAGAGCAACCGACTGGCAAAGTACACTGGATGATCCAATCCATGAGATCCGACCTGTGCAAGAGTGGCACCAATTGCAAAGTTTGATGCGTCCATGTGCACGTGGAATTCCTTGTCCCAGTTTGGATAGGCTAGGATAGGTGCGCTGATGAGCCTTGTCTTTAGTTCTTCAAACGCTTTCTGTTGTTCCTCCAACCAGACAAACTGCACCCCTTTCCTTGTCAACATGTCCAATGGTTGCGATATCTGAGCAAAATTTTTGATAAATCTCCGGTAGTACCCGACATGGCCGAGAAAAGACTTTACTCCGGTGATATCTCCTAGAGCCTCCATTTCTACAATCACCCGAATCTTGTCCGGGTCTGCTTTTAGTCCGGCTTGGTATACAATATGGCCAAGAAGTTTCCCTTGTGACACCATGAACCGGCACTTCTTCGGGTTTAAGGCCAACCGTGCGGCCCTGCAACGCTCCATGCACTCGGTGAGGGCTTTGAGGTGTGTCTGCTGGTCGCTGTAAATTGACCAGTCATCGAGGAATGCCTTGAAGTTTCCCACCGACATTTTGTCAAATATGTGTAGGATAATCCTCTGAAAGGTGGCTGGTGCATTGCACAGACCAAACGGCATCCGGTTATATGCATATACCCCGTTTTCAATCACGAATGTTGTCTTCAATTTGTCTTCCTCGGCGATGCTGATCTGGTTATACCCTGAAAATCCGTCCATAAAGGAATATATTTCGTGACCGGCCACTTCTTCTAAAATGGAGTCTGTGAATGGGATGGGGAAGGGGTCTTTGATTGTTACTGCATTCAGACATCTAAAATCCACGCAAATCCTGATTTGTCCCCCTTCCTTCTTAAGTGATATTACAATCGGTGACACCCACTCGCTTGTTTCTACCTCAAAGATTATCCCTGCCTCAAGCATTTTTTCAATTTCCTCCTGCACTTTTCCTGCGTAGTTCTTATTCATGCGATATGGCCTTTTCCGTACTGGGCGTGCTCCTGGTATGAGTGGAATTCTGTGGACGCACAGTGCTGGTGGTATCCCCTTCAGGTCCTTGTAGGTCCAGGCAAACACATCTTTGTACTCTAGAAAGATTCTGAACGCTGCTGCCTTGAGTACTGGATTCCAGTCGTCGCCGGCCAGAATTATCTTTGGGTTGCTTTCCTCGCCAAGATTAATTCTCTTCGTTACTGGCTCTTCGTACATAATCTTCTTTTCCGGTTCAAACTGATGTGCCGGCGTACTGTCTACTTCTGCATTCCCTTCCTTATACTCCCCGTACGCCGCTGGGAACATGTGGGTCACTTCCTCCCCCTTATCACTTGTCTGTTCCAATGTTTCACCGTCATCTTCCTGTTCGTTCGTCATTCCCGAGCTTTCACTGATTTCTTTTATTGAAATCATGTTGCATTGTAGCGGAAAAAACTCGTAGTCCTCCATCTGCCAATGGAATAGCCCGCTGAATGAATTTGTTTCGTCTTCTGAACATTCCTGTAATTTCAGCACCCCTTCATCATCGGGCTCCATCGGCCCTCTCCCACCTTCTGTTGAGTCCCCTCCATCCGAGTCAGAATCTGAGGCCAACTCTTCACTGACAGTTTGCGTCCTCAAGTCAATGACAAATTTCTTATGCCTATTTTCTATGGACAGAGTGTTTTTCTTCCAGTTGTGGTTGGCCTTGGCGGCTATTAGCCATCCTCGGCCGAGTAATGCATCGTATGATGCATTCTGTGCTGTTATGACTACAAAATTTAACAAAAATTGCTGGGTACCAATTCTTACTTTTTGAGCCATTAGCACTCCCAGCGCCTTGATCCCATGCTGGTCGGCTCCCACTAACTGGAAGTTTTGTGGCCATAGAGTAGGCTTCCCGAGGCTTTTCCAGGTGTCTTCCGGTAACACGTTTACTCCAGATCCCCCGTCGACTATTGTATTTGTCAAATTTCTCTCAAGTATTTCCATCTGCACTACGGCCGGTTTCTTCCCAGTGTCAACCGCTAGCAACCTCGGGTCGAGTACTTGTTCTCCCGTTGGCGGTGGTTCCACTATAACATCTTCTGTTGTGTGGGCTTCGTCTGCATGTGAGTTACCTTCTATTATCTTGGATAGTGTTATTTTTAACTGAGGTAACCTCTGGAGGAGGTCCGCCAATTTGATTGGTACGGTAGTTTGCAATACTTGACTTGCTATGTTCTTATCTGATTCTGATCGTAGGGTTGCAGTTACCTTCTTGTCTGAGTTCCTCCGTTCAGTTTTCATGGCAGCTTCCACTTCCTTTCGTGCCTCATGGAGTCTTTCTTTTTCCGTACAGGGATCTGGATAAGTAGCCTTTTTCCACTGTGCTCGGGTGATAGCAAGGATTTCTTCATCATTTTCCTTGAAACTGATCATGTTCACCCCTTTTTGCTTTGGGCAATCTTTTTCTTCATGATCTCCAGGCCTGCACCACTTGCATAATGCATTTATTGTGTTTTGATTGTTGTTGGGGCATTCTCGTGCAAAGTGTCCCCACTCGTTGCACTGCCGGCACTGTATCATCGGTCGCACTTTGCTGTCGTACTGCAGTTTGTTTCTGGGGTTGTTATTGTTAAACCTTCTGTTATTCCTGTATCCTCCGGGGGATGCATTCGGACTATTTTGAGTTTTCGGTAGTGTGGTCGGCGGAGTTGATGATTCTCCCTGAGTGAACAACACTTGGGTGTTTCTTGCTTTCAAGTTAAATGGACATTCCTTGATTGAATGTCCCATTACCTGACAGATGTCACAAAATAATTTTCTCGGGCAGTTTGCCTTTATGTGACCCTCCCCATTGCACTCTGTGCACCATAACTCGCGACCTTCTCTAGTTGTCTCTTTATCTGTTTTTATTTCCTTCATCATGCGGACCATGTCCCTTCTCAATGCCTGAATGGTTTTCGACTCGTTTTCACTGCTGTCGTCCCCCGTACTGTCATCATCTTCAGTTCTTCTCTTACTTCGGGATGATGTTTTGCTTTCACTTTCTATGTCCATCGCTCGATTGTACGCCTCCGCGTACGACGATGGGGGTACCACTTTCATCTTTTTTCTTAATGACGAGACTAGCCCTTCAATGAACCATCTTTTCTTCAGTCCATCGGCTGGCTGCGTTTCCAGTTTCCCGAGTAATTCTTTGAGCCTTCTATTATATGCCCTTACATTTTCATTCTTTCCTTGTTTGGTATTGTAGATTTCTGCTACAATCTCATTGTCGTCTCTCAGAAGTTTAAATTCGTTCTCGAAGGCTTTTCTCAGTTCGTCCCATGAGGTTTTCTGTGCTGCCCCTAGGTCTGTATACCAGTCAATGACAATGCCTCTTAGCGTCGCTGGAAACGCTTTTACCCAATAGTCTTCATCCTCTTGTCCGTTTGCCACCCATATGGTTTCACACGTTTTACAGTGTCGGACAGGATCCTCTGACCCGTTCCCCATGAACTTCGGCAGCTTCTGCCTTTCACTTGCCGGTGGGGTCACCATTTTCTTCCCGAGGTACCCTCTCTGTGTCTTTGACCCAACTGGACTGGTTCTACTGTGTCGTTCCGGTGTCTTCCCGACACTGCCGACCACGTACGGTTCCTTCCCACTTCCGGTTTCGGCGTCCTCTATACTTTGAGTTACCTCTGGCTCTCCTTGGTTTTCTCTCTCTACAGGGGTCTCAGGTTCAAGTCTTCTATTCCTCAGCCTTTCGTCAGAAATGGACAATGCCACAATCCGACGTATACTATCCTCTAGTTCTTCTGTTAGATTATTTTCTTTTCCTCTATTTGTTATTGGTGTTCTAAAATTATGTTCATCACCCCCTTGATCTACCTCTTCATGTCGTTCATTTTCTTTTTCACAAATCTGTTTCAATCGTTTTCTACGTTCTTCTTGTTCCTTTAGTCTTAATGATCTTCTTACTATTTCTTCTGGTGTTGCTTGCCCCACTGATAATTTATTCTTATCCTTATTAAGTTGTATGGGCATTAATTATGCTTACCCTTTCTTAATTGTACGGTGTACGACGGCGATCACCATCACGTTCCTCCTCTTGTTTCAGGCGTTCTTCATATCTTCTGAGAATTTGTTGTCGTCGCACTTCCCTCTCTCTCTCTTCTCGAATATCTTGGAAGGCTATCAAGTTCCTTGCCAGAAGTCGAGGGATGCGGTCCAAAAGATTATCCACTTCGCTATTGACACGCAGGTTCTCTGAAATAACCTCCTGTGGAACCTCTCTGCGGATAGACTCGTCTCTCATGTATTGTCCTACTGATAATAACCACAGTTTGACCAATTCCTGAGTTACTTCATCTTCCCGACTTCTGGGTTCATTCTCTTCTCGATCGCTTCCCTCGCGCTCTTCTTGAATTTCCTGTATTATTTCTTCTACGTGCTTTCTGTCTTGTACTTCCTCGTCAGTGTCAATTGGTTGCCCCATTACGCTGCCATTTCCTTGATGCTAAATACACCTGACGGCTTGTTCGGACGCTGTCACTTGTCTGATGGCATCGGACGTCTCAACTTGTCATCACCTTGTCACCCGATGGCATCGGACGACTCCACTTGTCATCGACTTGTCACCCTCGACCCGTTTTCGAACTGGCAACGGCGCCAAATGTTTACCGCAGTATGGTGTGTTTCACAGAATATGAAGTAAACAGAAATAAGTAGTATAGTGCATCATATGACCATAACAAGAGTACTCGGAATGGAATACTGTATTTATCATTGATTCACAGAACATTACAATGTCATGACAGCACATAAACATTCATTGTGATTCCAATGTCTGCATAATAACTATTGCAAAATCACCGATATCCGACTACAATGCATTGATGACTTAAATACTCACGACCAAGGGTGGTTGTGATGCCAACCCGTTGGTACCGACTCCAAACTACCCGACCCGTCGGTTGATGCCGACAACTAATTACATCATTTGTTTATTTAACTATTTTGCTGTCTACAAAGTTGGCTCAACTAGCTTTATTTCACTTGTATTTTTGGCTAATGATATTTCATGATATTTTTATTAAGCCAAAAATAATATTATATTCAGCCAAGGCAAAATTGAAGGATGGAAAAAAAGAAAATTGGACAACTTAAAGATGGAAATCGGGAAAGATGGAGGAAGAATAAAATATAATCTTTAATTATATTTTATTATTTATAATTTCCCAAAGGAAAATGGACGCCAAGGAGAAAAAAAGAAAAAATAAAGAAAATAATAAAATATTATTACTTTCTCTTTCTAGCACTGCCGCCCAAGGAGAAGAAAATAAAAAAAAATTAAAATAAATTATTGGAGGTCGTTTTTATGGCGGTTATGGACTTCAAAAATCATAAAATTATATTTTATATGGACGTCCAAGGAAAAAGTATAAAAAGAGGTCTTTGGCATCATTTTTGACATCTTGATCATTTGGTATTTTTGCATATTGAGTATTTGCTCTTGGTTGAAAGTGATTTTCAGTTTGTTCAAGGAGATGATCCCTTGAATTGAAGTGGTTTGGACAAAAAACTAATCCACCGTGAGAGATGGATTCATGTGGAATTCATCATTGAGCTTAACTGGAGGATTTTCATGGAGATATGGCTGCAAACAACTAGGGTTTTATGAGCAATTCATCTTCAGCTAGGGTTTGAAGGATTTATTTGCAAGTTTTTTGAAGAATAAGGCAGACTGGGGCATATTTTCATCATAGTTTTATGTATTGACATCATGCAAGGATTTCCAAGTGGATCGCCCATTATTTGGATAGTATTTTGAGGAGTGGCGTCAACATTAAAGGGACTGACTTTTATGACAGGTTGTTGGAATTGCATTTTAGAGGGTTATACTTTCACATTTTGGCATTATTTGTCATCTACAGGTTGTCTGGGTGAAATCGCACCTCTCCTAGGCATACCCAATTTCACTTTTTGACATATTTTGGCACTTTGGAACAAGATTTGTAAAATCTGGGTTGCTGTTGATGAAATCAGTCATATGTACAGATTGCATATCAGACATTTGTGAGGGTTTGATGACATGTTTTCATGGGCATATGATAATATTTGACATCTAGGGCATAGCGATCAGCTATGGGAGGCATATTTTGGTATTGTTTCATAATATATTTCAGATCTGGGTCATAATCAGCTACATCAACATTTGCATCAGTTATAATCAAACCTTATTGAACACCTACAAGAGCTGCTACAGCCAACAAACATAGGGTTTCAAAAATTTACTTAGGGTTTTCAAGTTTTGTTTTCACCAATATGTTTGAAATGTGTTGTAGATGGAAAGGTTGCAATATGACAATGAAATAATACCAAATGATGACTGAAAATGAAATAACCAACTCACTTATACAACCAAATATCAACACGAAACATAATAGAACATACCCGAATAGAAGATTTGGCTTCTTTATTGAATAGTAGTTGATTGATTACAAAACAAAGGTCTGATATAAAAATCAGACTTGCATATGAATGCAAATTGAGTCCAAACATGACCAAAAACATGTACAAATGAATCTCTAATGAAGTCACAACATGTGCCAACTTGTTGATGATGAATACCAATGATGATCAAAGCCAAACCCAACTCACCACGGGAGATGGATTCACTTAAAATTCATCATTGATCTTATTTGTAGGTTATTGGATGACATTCAGATTTGAAGGTTGGCATTCAGATTTGAAGGTGTTTTTGATGCTATTTCATTGATAAGTTGATATACAAAGGTTTGGCATTGAAACGCTGGTCTTTGGAGGACAAATTTGTGTTTGGCATCATCATTTAGCAAGCTGGTTTTGTGTTTCAGACTTCTACAAGTTCATATCAGTTGCAGATCTGATGATATTATGGCATATTTTGATGGTATATGGTGATATTTTGCATATTGGGCATAATCGCTTCACTCCTAGACATAGCGGCTACACTTTGGAGGCATTTTTGGCATGTTTCAGCTAGGGTTTTGACATCTGATTTCATATCAGCAGTTACAGGTTATAAATCAGACTTCGTTTGGCTTTGATCATCATTGGTATTCATCATCAACAAGTTCGCACATGTTGTGACTTCATTAGAGATTCATTTGTACATGTTTTTGGTCATCTTTGGACTCAATTTGCATTCACATGCAAGTCTGATTTTTATATCAGACCTTCATTTTGTAATCAGCCAACTACTATTCAATAAAGAAGCCAAATCTTCTATCCGGGTATGTTCTATTATGTTTTGTGTTGATATTTGGTTGTATAAGTGAGCTGGTTATTTCATTTTTAGTCATCATTTGGTATTATTTCATTGTCATATTGCAACCTTTCCATCTACAACACATTTCAAACATATTGGTGAAAACAAAACTTGAAAACCCTAAGTAAATTTGAAGAAAAACAAATCAGAAAATTCAGGTCAGCAAGGTTATTTTCAGGATAGATTTAGACATAGTTCTTACAATGGTATCAGAGCTTGGATTTTGCCAGCTTGGAGGGTAGAATTCAGTTTGGAAATCAGGTTGTAAGACAAACAGATTTTGGAACAGCTAGCACAATGGGTGATAGAAGGAATAGTATGAGTCCACAAAGAAATGATCGACATATGAAAGAGTTTATGAATGGTATGAATAATTTGGTCAAGAGTCAACAATGCTTCATGGCAGCCCAGCAACGCTTCATGACAGCTATTGAGTTACTTGCACAACACGAAGAAGAAAAGAAAAGCAAAAATCAGTTGGGCAAAGAAGATTCACTTCATGCATCCACAAGCAAGGAGTACATGGAATTGAACAAATCAGCACCTTTTGGATCTGCACTTGTGGAAGAGCATTCGGCATAAAGAAAAAGTGTTTGAGGATTTAGAGGACATCACACGAAGGTATGACAGCAGGTCCGTTTTTTTGTTTTGTGACAGAAGTCCTATTTTCTCACATACTCATGAGATAGCAGCCACTTCCCATGAAGAGAATAAGGTAGAAGAGTCTCCCATTGTTGGCACTCAAGTTTTGGGTGTTAAGCATGAGGAGTTTGTTGAAGATTCAAGCCACAACAATTCTGATTTTGTACATCATACCATGGAGGACGTCAAAAAGACTCAAGACATGTGTGATGGATGGGTACAAAGAGTTAGGAAGGAAAAGTTGTTGGTTGCCCAAGCAAGACAGCGCCTACAGGAGGTCAAGGAACGTTGCAATCAGCTAGATCATGCAAATTTTGAGGATCATGTGTTCCCTCTTTTAAAGAACCCATTGAAGGCTCACATCGTAAATGTGGATGGGATAGTTGATCACTCACTTAGTGGATTAGACACTAGTGTTTTGCCTACAAATGAAGGAGACATAAGTGCTTCAGATTTGGCTAAGCCCTTGATCAGTCATGGAGAGCTTCTGGATTTGATTCATGATGAGGTGCAAGTATATCATCTTGATGATTCCTTGATAGAGCTGGAGGCTGCCCTACTTCAAGGATTTGTGACAAGTGTCATGGAGTCACTTGTTTTGGTTTGGTATGAACCAAGGTATGAGGATGTTGTCATTGAGATACTTGGTTTTGAGTTTGCATCAATTTATGACAGCGGAAGCGGTCCCAGAATGAGAGTTATGGACAAGGAACCATCTCATGAAGACATCTATGAGGATTGTTCATCTTATATCAACATGGGACAGCAAAGACATGATGGAGATTTTGGCAAATTGGGTGCATACTTGAGGAGGATTGTGGCACTACTAGTGAATAAGTTGCATGAGCTTCCTTTTGCAAACCTTGAGCGGTTTTGTATAGTGCATATGAAACCATTCAAAAGGCCTAGATTGATTTGAGATCCAGGAATTGATTGGCATGATTGATCTTAATACAGATTTGGTATTTGTGATTGCTTGAGGGCAAGCAATCTCGGGGTGGGAGGACTTGTAATGTCCTCTTTTTGAGCAAGGTTGGAAAAACGAATGTTGTTGAGGCTTGGAGAATAGACTGTTGAATTTTATGGCTTCAACTAATTTTGCACACCGGAACAAAGTGGTATTTTGACTTATGGTATTTTATACAAATTATTCAAAGGTCAAAATAATAAAATATTATTGCCAAGAGGAAAAACGATCCAGTGGGAGAAATTAAAAAAACTGAAAGATGGAAAATGGGAATGTTGGAGGTGAAAGAGTAAATATAATATTTGATTATTATATTTTTATTATTTCCCATGGAAAATCGGTGCTCAAGGAGGAATTAGAAAAAATAATATTTTATTTGCATTTTCTCTCTCCTAGCCGCTACCCTTGGAGGAAAAAGGAAAAATAAATTAAATAAAAATAAATAAATAATATTTTTTTTTGGCAATGGACTTCAAATATAGTAAAATAATGGATTATTGGGTCGCCCAACTTGAGGAGGATAAAAGGACATCAATTGATATCATTTTTATATCATTGATCATTTGGCTTTTGCATGTTTTGGAGAATTTCTCTTGGCTGTAGAGTTTCAGCGGTATCTAAGGACGAAAACCCTTGGATAAAAGTGATTTGGATGAAAACGCAATTCACCATGAGATGGATTCACTTAGAATTCATCATTGAGCTTATTTGCAGTTTATTGGATGAATTCAAGCTTCAATCAAATAGGGTTTGAAGAGGATAATTACAATCAACTAGGGTTTGAAAGTTGACATTCAGGAAGGTGTTTTTGATGTTAGTTCATTGATAAGTTGATATGCAAGGGTTTGGCATTGAAGCGCTTGGATTTGGAGGACAAATTTGTGTTTGGCATCATCATTTAGCAAGCTGGTTTTGTGTTTCAGACTTCTACAAGTTCATATCAACTGCAGATCTGATGATATTATAGCATATTTTGATGGTATATGGTGATATTTTGCATATTGGGCATAATCACTTCACTCCTAGACATAGCGGCTACACTTTGGAGGCATTTTTGGCATGTTTCAACTAGGGTTTTGACATTTGATTTCATATCAGCAGTTACAGGTTATAAATCAGACTTCGTTTGGCTTTGATCATCATTGGTATTCATCATCAACAAGTTGGCACATGTTGTTACTTCATTAGAGATTCATTTGTACATGTTTTTGGTCATCTTTGGACTCAATTTGCATCCATATGCAAATCCGATATTTATATCAGACCTTTGTTTTGTAATCAGCCAACTACTATTCAATAAAGAAGCCAAATCTTCTATCCTGGTATGTTCTATTATGTTTTGTGTTGATATTTGGTTGTACAAGTGAGCTGGTTATTTCATCATTTGGTATTTATTTCATTGTCATATTGCAACCTTTCCATCTACAACACATTTCAAACATATTGGTGAAAACAAATCTTGAAAACCCTAAGTCAATTTGAAGAAAAACAAATCAGAAAATTCAGGTCAACGGGGTTATTTTCAGGACAGATTTAGACAGGGTTCTTACAGTGGGCAAGGTGAGAGCATATGGTGTCTGGACAACTATCTACCAGGATGAATGCATTGCTGGAAAGTAAAAAGGCAGCATAGCCGATCAGAAGCATACAAGAGGCTGAGCCAGCCCAAATCAACACCTTTTCAATGGACAAGTATGCTTTGAAAATGCGAGTCACTGGCAAATTACAAGAGGAATCCGATCAAGCCAAAATAGCCGATTGCTTGCGGATCCCATCATGCCAAAACGGGTTATGAATGAATGCAATTAGTCTAGCGATAAACCTTCCAGGACCTTACAATTTGATGCTCATGAGATGAGAGTTATCTAGCGGTACTACCATTCAAAATTACAATAACATATTGAATGCATTACAAATGTATTATTTTTTGAAAACAACTTCAATACGCTACTGAAAACATATAATCAGCTCATAATAATACTGCTGCAACACAAAGGATTAGTCAAGAAAATCAGATAAGCCAAGTGACTAGCTGCTCACATGATCTGCACACTGAAACACATTGGAATATTCATTATTTTCTGCTGAAGACTGCCCTCATGTGACTAGAAACCACTCCAAACTCTAACTAACCACTGAAACTATTGAAACACTAAAAAATCAGGTCTGAATTGAAATACCAAACTGCTCAAAACTGAATTAAAACACCAATATTCTGCAATACTGACAAATCAAAGATGTACGACAATCAGGTACATTTGTACAGCCCCAAAATAACAAGTATGGACTGCTGCAATTTTCCACAAACTGCTGCAGACCAAGATCAGCATGGTACGACCCTCCCTAACCAACAGAGTGGCTCCCTACAAGGCCTTCCAACATGCTAAAACAATGACAAAGTTTGTGGCTTCAGCTGCAGACGGTACGGCAGCTACTAAAAGGAGTATAGCTTCATTTATGGTGTCCAAACCTATTTCCAAAATGCAGTGACTATTTCCTAAGTGCTCATGTCTCCTTAGAAAGTTGTATGGTCTGTTGGAAGGCTCAAAAACAGCATATAATATTTGTACGGCCTCTTTTGCAACTTGTGCGGCCTGTTCTACAAATTGGTACGACCTCCATAAGCTTCCAAAGAGCTTCAACTAATTATTATCAGCAAAACATTAGACTCAGACTTATGCCACTCAGAAAATATTAAAAATCTTCACGATATTTGAAACTGGGAAAAACTAGAACTACAAAAATCTCGCAATCAACACACAAATGTTTTCTGGATGAAATCACTCTAACCAGCTAGGATGGGTTTTCGTCCCCGAAACTAGATCCACCAAAGGGTTTTCGTCCTCAGGCGAATGGAAGATCTCACGTTCATTCACAAAGCAAATAAAATGAATAGGCAGTAACCCTTTTCTGAAGACAAAATCTTCCTTTTAAAACTTTCGGGAGAATAAAATGATATTATTTCCTTTTTCCCTCAATATCTCCTCGAAAATATAAAAACATAATAAAATACCCTGATAACCACCTTTTTGTACCTTGAGCCTAGCAACACTTTATCTGCACAACTTAAAAACAACCTTTTTGAATAATTAAATATAAGTTGTCAATAAAAAAATAACTCAAAAGCACTTTTTGACAACTTACATTTAATTATTTATCTATTTTCCCTTTTACCATCACCTCAGTAGCCTACGGGAAAATTTCGGAAAATAGGCTAAGGGTCTCCAACAGCTTACGCTCATGAAGGGTTCATTACATTAGCGTCATTCTCCACTCCAATCAAGTTTGAAAATTCGTCAAAGCAAGGTATGACATGTTATTCTTGGGCTCCAAACAATCACAAGCCTTCCTATTAACAGATTCAACACCAACCACATTTTCAAAAGCCTCAAATGTTGTTCGCATGATCATGTTGTTCTCCATTTTTAATATGAATTAGAATCAATCTCCACTTCAATCAAGTTTGAAGATTGGTCAATGGAGACTTTATCTTCATTATCTAAGGCCCAAACAACTTAGTATCTGTGACAACATCCAAGGCAGTAATATGCATAGTAAATTGTTGTGCCTTAGAACCATAAGAGATTTGTTTGTGCTAAGGAACATTGATTGTATTTGACTTATGTCATGTGACAAGAGCTTTAGTGCAAGTCTTGGAAAAATAACCATAAGTACATTGACATCCTATTATCTAAAGGTATTCTCAAAATCAACATACACGACACATTCTTGTGTGGGTTCTTACATGAATATTGTCTACAGATGCAATATTACTATTTAAGCATAAAGAGTAAATACCCAAGCCACCAATTTTAAACGAGTCTCATCTTGAGAGATATAACTGCTTTTGGAAAGGCATTGCAAACAAGAGCCTATCACATTATCCAATTGGCTTCCTAACATCATTGTGTGGACCTTATGCTTTTTTAGTTGAATTTTATGTAATTATTAACCCTGAAGACATGGAATTTCGAGAATCTTTTTCCACATAAGTGCATTGAATGTCATCTTATGATAACTGATATCCTAAACTTGGATCCCCCATCTTCTCTAGCTGAAACAAAAAACATTTTTGTTGTCCTAGAACATTCTAGTCATTGATGCACTTCAAATACATGCATATGATGACTTTAGAACTCTTCAAATGGGCTGCAAGATTCTTGGGCCTTTATATGAAATGCAATCTCCCTGAACCTCAGGACTACATAAAAATATCTAAGCACAAAATTTGCAGTCATTAGTACATCTATAAATTACAACTTCTAATCCTTTCTTGATATTAGTTCCCCCTAATAGGCATTGTATAGGTATTGCTACATATTTTTCTGCATTGACTTAAACCCAATTATTTACTTCTATTCAAAGAACAAAATTCATATTGATAAACTCTTGAGATACCCCACACTGTAATAGGCAATAATGTTGTTGTACCATTTTCTAACTGGTTGTTATACAACTGAAAGAACACGAGTTCTGGTCATATACAGCACAGTGATCTGGCAGCTATAGAATGCAACTTCTTCAGTAGACATCCCTCTACAAAAACAGAGTAAGTTCACTAATGGTTTGCAACTAAGAATCTTTACAGCTAGCTGCAAACCTAATTTAAAATTTGGTCTGTTCATTAAGAAATCACAAGACCAGGTTTCATCTGGCTAACAAGAGTGATAGGAGTTATGCCAATTCCAGTGCCAAAAGCACCCTCAAAGAAAAAGGGCAGAGAACCAAAGTCAGTTTCTTCGCAAGAGCATGGCCAGGATTTGCTGTATTCTAGTGGCCACCCTTAACTTACAGTATAATTGGGAACATCACCTCTGGTCATACTTAATCATGATGACCTAGTAGTGCCAATTATATTTCTATTGATATATGGCAACTGTGTAATTTAGTCTCCCGTCTGTGACCCCACTCCTCCCTTCAAGAAACAAAAAGAAATCACGTGGATGGATAAGAATATCATGCTACAATTCTCCGTATTGGAGGATATTTCTTATAAGTTGATAAACATATCTAATGTAGTAAGTTGGCAAAACATACCTTGAGCTTGTGTACTGAAGTTTTATGTCATCTACACAAACAAAGATACGAAATTTTTGGAAAATGTGTGCAGGCAAGCAATCAAATCTCGGGCACAAATTGTCCTAAGCATGAATATATTTATGTTTATATAATGTCACATCTCAAATTCTGATACATTATGAACTTACTATATTTAGAACTATTTGTGGATAATTATGTGTGGATTAAATAAATGTTAGTTAATTTGACTTGAATTAAATAGATAGACGCTTATTTTATGTCGATTTGAACTAAATAGATGGTATTTTATTTTAATTTGAAAGATGAAATAAGTGAATATTATTTTATTAAATAAATTGTTATGCTTCGTCTATTGGTCACTAACCTATTAATGGAAATTCGAGTTTCATGAGTTGCAGGTTGTCGAAGACAAGGGTGTGGTCAAGGTTGAGGTGGTTAGCTCCCTGGCAGGGTTAGGATGGAGGGGATTCTCTCGAATACACACACACACATGTAGATGGCATGTAGATGCATTAGTGTTGCTTTAATAAAATGTTGTTCCTTAGTATTTTATTAGAGAAGATTCTTTATATTTTCTAGTTATTATTTTATTTATATTAAAAATATTATAAAGTAAAATTACATTATATATTTTTATAGATATATATTTATATATTTTATTTTAAATGATATGTGAGTTATAAAATAAATTAAATTATATGATTATATAGACATAAATTTATATATTTTATTTAAATTGTATGTGGGAAAATAATGATATTATTATTATTATTATTATTTTAGAAATAAGTTATATGCCAAATTTATTATTAAAATCATATTAGATATTAAACTTATGTCTTTTTGGAATTAAAATTATTATTTTCATTTATTTCCAAGAATTAGTAACAAAATTAAATTAATCTTTTTATGTGAGTTTGAAAATAGAAAAATCTACTTTATGAGAGAATTAGAAATTAAAACTTTAAAAAAGAAAATAAAAAGATAGAAAATATAAAAAGACACAAAAATAGAAAAAGACAAAACCATTCAAAAATTAGAAACTGGGAAAATAGAACGAAATTGGGGGAAAAAGAAATAAAGGAATTTAAATAAAGATTTAACTCTTATTATTTACACACAGAAAATATTCACAGGAATTTGGAAGCCAAAGAGAAAATTAGTGCAAAAAGAGAGACCAAAGAAGAGGAAAAGAGGAATATCAAGAGATCAACAAAAGAAAAGCAAACCAGGTTCCTATGCATAATTTATTTATATATTGTTTGATCATTTTTCTATGAAACTTAAAATCGTTTTTTTCTATCAAAATTTCAATTTTATATATTCATATATTTATAAACTTAATATCACTGTTGTATTTATATTATTATTTTTATCTATCACATAGATCTGAAGTTATTGAGAAAACATTTTCTCAAATATGTAATGGTGATTGTAGTAAAATTATAATATTATATATATAAAATATTAATTTTTATGCAATATAAATATATATATATATATATACAAGCAGTATATACATATATATTTATATAGAACATCCGATTCATATAATAATATCACTTACAAATTTTACATGCTGCATATTGTAATTATTATTGAATGATTTTTACCATTGCTCCCACTAAAGACATTTAATATTATACATTAAGCTAAATTCTGTTTCAACGTGCTTTCATATGCCGAACGTTAATTTTTCTATGAGGATTATTCGCTGGAAATTATACTATTTGCTGGTCTTTTATCATTTGCTGAAACTTCTATATAATATCGTTTGCTGGAAAATTCCCCAATTCGTTGGCTAATTTCAATCACATTATATCCGCTGATATATATATATATATCATTATTTCTATAAACTAGGGAAGTCTAGTACTTCGTGGTTGGGTGGAAAAAGCACCTTGACCACATTCTTGACCTCAGCTTGCGGAAGACCATTGGGGTCATGGCGGTTGAGATCAGAGGATTCTTTATATATATATATATGATTCTTATGGATGTACTTTTATTAATTTTGTATGGCTTGCGCAAGCCCATTTGTAATTGTACTCTTATTGATGTAGCTGAAATATTGATACAATCTCATGTAACATTGAATCAAATGTTTTGAATCACCTTTTTTGGTGGAAGTAACTGAAATGTAAATTATTGATTGATTAATTTGTACTTCATTTTTGGAAACTTGCTATCTTTATGCTTCTATGGTTATTTGAATATTGTAATCGTTTTTCTTTCCAAATTTAGAAGTTAGTGTTTTTTTGAGTTCCTTGTTTTAGTAAATAAGACTCTAGCATCATTACATTTGGTAATGACAAATCTTTCCACTTCAACAAATAAGAAGCATATGTGCATTATATGCAGGCTAACATGTGAGGAAAAAACATAAGATTTACTATAGAAACACTAATAGCATTGTATATATTTTATATAAAAACAAGGCTATTTTTGAGTAAGGTTTTCTAATCTTGGTTTGTATTTTGTGTCATATTTCTCAATCATTATTATAATTCTAAAAATTAGAAAAGATGGGCCAATAAAAATACTAGTGATTCGAAAAGACAACTACATGTGTTATATTGCCCACACAGTTGTTGGAGTTGCTCTAAAAAGATAATAAGAAACAATGCTTGAGAAGCCAAATATATAATAGTGTAGAGTGTAACCATTAGCAAGCCATGGTTTACTTTAGAGCTTTGTCAAGATATTCTCACAAGGTATGTACCATTTGCTAAATCAGCATGTTGGCTACGCTGGAACCTAAAAAGTCAAAATATAGATACTATACAAATGATTGGGTCATAGAGAAAGCCACCTAGGATTCCTCGAAACACAGAAATGAGAGATGAGATTGAGTACGTGTCCCGACTGACTTTGGCAGAATAGATAGCCCTTAGACCTTGGCTCTAAGCTTAAGAAAGGAAAAAACAGTTCATGTGTGTCGAAATGCATTAAAAGCGAGGTTTTCCAACAAAGGAAGTGATCCGTAAAATGGATCAGAAAATTTAGACCACTGGCACCAAGTGTTGCCACTACAGTCGCAAGGGGTTGTCTTAAGCCTTGTGACAAGGAGTTTGTGATCATTCAAGGCGGTATATTGTAGAGAGGACTGTTATTTTGTCTGAGAAGAGTCTGGGGCTATGCTCCCCAAGGACGCATCCCCTGCATAATTTGACCCCGTCCCCTATAGGGGGTGTTTCGAGGATGCGGGGATGGGTAGGAAACATCCCCACCCGATTTCAACCAAAAAAGGGGAAACATTTTGGGGACAGCTAGCGGTCCCTAGGACAGCCAGGGGACAGCTACAGCCCAGTCAACATAAAATGCAATTTAAATAAAAAAACACACAAAACTGAAATAAAAAGATGGGGGGCCCACAAGTACCCCACGCCCCTTTACACCAAACCTAAACCTAAAAAAGCCACACTAACAACTAAAAACAAAAATACTCATTTTGCCAGTTTCCATATTGCGAAGAAGAAGACAATGAAGGAGAACAATTGTGAGAAGAGAAGAGAATGGCAATGAGAAGAAGGCAAGAGAGCATCAAAGATTCAAAACTACATCATTAAAAGCAATAAAATTATGAAAAATGGCATGTCTTAAAGGTTTGTGTGGTCTCAAAGGCTCTGATTTGGTCGTGGTGGCAGGGGCTCCATCCCTCGACCCCACCCCATATCGTGGTAGGGAGCATGGCAGGGGCGTTGCCCCCAAACCCCCACATGGGGCACTTGCCCTCGACCCCGCTTACTACTTCATATAGTCAATCAAGAGGAATAGGCCTAAATCTCAATAATTGGAGAAGTTGGTGGTTGTGCATAGTGCCTTGCAACTTCAAGATTGATAGAGTCCTAAGTATCGTCAAACTCCAACCAAACGTTGGGATGTTGATCACAAAGATGCCACATAGGTTGATGAGGAGGACACACAAGAGGGATTGGTTGGGTTTCCATTGGATGAGGCAATCCCTCGTAGTGGCAGTGACTTAGACTTAGACTCCAATTTTAATGCAATGTTAGTAGATGCCGATTAGGGGCAGCGGCATATTTTCTATGTTTTTGTCATTTTGTAGTTGAAACTTGCAGCCTTTGAGCATTTTGTTGTAATTTTTATACAATATATATGCACACTGACAATGAAAACAATTGAATTTTGTTAATTCATTTGTCAACTCTCATGTGAAATTTCAATTCAACTCTAATGTTATGTATTAAGGTTCTATAATGTATATAATGAATGCCTTATCAACGTTATCATATGAATATTTGGAATTTCCTATATTTTTAAATTTTCCCTATTTTTTTAATAGCCTTCTCCTGCTGTCCCCTTAAAAATGGCCTCCAAAAAAATCTGTCCCAGAAACGCATCCCTCCCCTGCCATCCCCGTCCCATAAACTTGGTGGAACATAGGTCTGAGGTGATCTGGGGCAGCCTAGAGATTGTTTGAAACAGAAGTGCAGGTCTTCAACTATCTGGAAAATCAAATTAAGCAAAATTGCTGGCTTGTGCAGACAGCATTTTTTGTCATTGACCGCTGCAATTTTGAAATCACCTCCAGGCAGAAGCGGCAAATTCATGACAGTGGAAGCAGGGCATGGAATATGAAGAGTTTTGACATTTGGTCTTCCATTTTCGAGGTTGGGGAGGCTATAGAAAAGGCATATAATCATTGTAAACAATATGGAAAAGGTTGGCTCTCATAATAAGCCCTGATATTGTTGTTTTCATGACTGTCACATATAGAAGAGCAAGGTTGTGATGGTGCAGAGATAGTTGCAGGTGTTGGAGCTGGTGGTAGTCCATCGTGGAGCTCTGTTGTTTCCAAAGAGGCATTGTAATAATTGAAACTGACTGTGAGATAGTGGCACGTGCAGCATATGCTCACTCATCTCAAGTTTTATCCCCATTTGAGGGTTTCTCCAGGCAAATCTCTGTGTCTACAGTCTGTGTGTGCTTATTTTGCATTGTCATGTTTTATTATTATTAAATGTGAGATGTTTAAACATAAATAAACACCTTATGCTGTTAGTTTAGCCAATGGAAGTGGAGAAACAGTGTCTGAAGGGTGTTTTGCAGGTTTGCAACAAGAACTGTAAGTTGATGACTCTTGTGTGGCTTCACTACCAGAGTCTACGAATCAGGAAGTCAAAAACAATTTCTCTGTGTATCAGAATGGATTAAAAGCAAGCTCTTCCATATAGAATAGAATAGAATAACTTTTAATGTCCACGAGGCTAAAAATAGCCTATGAGACATCCAGCCCTGCCATATTTGCTTCTGCTTTTCAATTCTTCTTTTACTCAAAGAGATAATGAGCTCTCCCGACTTTCTCAAATGACCCCTCTATAAATAAACCATGCCAAGAAACCGCTGTCAGGATGCCCGCATATTTTGCCCTGATGTCCGTGTAAGCGTCACACTCCAAAATATACATATACTGATATTGATATATAGCCATTTATGTACACAGACAGACATATAAATACACATATACTTAAACGTTCAGTTACCGCATATATACACATATATACAATATATACAGCCTGAGTTGGCCTGTTGGTGAAAAACTTGCCCTCTTGAAAGAGAGGTAACAAGTTCTAATCCTGCAGGGAGTAGGGTATGTATGCCTCATATTAGAAGCACAGTTAGGTGCCTCCTGCATATTGGGAGTATGAGGTAGTCTCATATGTTATAAGCCACCTGTAGACCCAAAATCAGGTCGCCCGACATCGTAGACTATAAAAAGGTCCATCCATCCATCCATATGCATACACAGATTTATACGTATATATACATATACATGTCTTCCCAGAAGCGTAGCACACAGACAACCAAGAGAGCGCGCATGTGTATATAGATAGGTAGGTAGAGAGAGAGAGGGGGGGTGGGGGGGGTGGGAATACTTATAGCAGTTGTAGTTGTAGAGGTTGGAAATTGAAGATATGTTTTACAAAGTCTCAAGCACGAGTCAATATAAAATAAAAACGGATAATTTAATGCAATTCAAGAATTCACAGATTCAAATGCACAATAACCAGAAAAAAAAAGCAAATTTGAGAAAGAAAGGGTTACCTTCAAGAAGCCTTCTAATCCATCAGCAACAAAACCGAACCAACCCCCGCCGGGCTTCTGAGCAGTGGCAGTGCCAGCTGTGTCCGTGGTTGCCACGGCAGCATCAGCCAGGGTATAAAGAAGCCCCTCCGCTCTACTCACAACCCCTTGAATGCTGTCCACGTAAGCATCCAGCTGGCCTGGGTCCGGCACCTGCTGCAAGCTGAACCTCACCTTTACCCTCACCCGACCAGATTTTAACAGAGGACTGGTTTTGCCGCTATAATTGTTATTTCTACGGGGAATTCCTTTTATTCTGAATGAAGAGGGAAACAAGGCTCTCTGGTGCACAAGTGGCAAACACGGCGAAATGCTTCTAGTTGCCATTATTATTATTGCTAATAATATTGAAGTTTCGGCCAATTTGCAGAGGGTGAAGAGAGGCCTTACTTGGACCGTTCAATCGAATGTATATGGAAATTATCCATTTATTTGTTTGTTGAAGCGGCTAGTGCCGCTAAGAGTTTCAATCTGTTCTTTTTTTAAATCGTCTATTTCAATCGTGGCCGTGTTCTTCTCTTTGATTGTTGCTCGTACGCACAACCACAAATGCCTTTTTACATTAATTTAACCTCGTTCAATCAAATCTTTCCACGAGATTAATACTGGACTGTAAGTGTGATTGTTGCATAAGCTCTGATGTCTTAATCTCAGAGTTATGTTGTTTTTCTGTCCCCTCATATTTAATGTTTTTTTTTTTTTAACTTTTGTTTTTACAGGTCCAGTTAGGGCCTAAATTTGACGGTGGACCTTGCCTGTCAATCAAAATTTTTTATGACATTTTTCATTCAAAGGTGCCTTTAAAATACTGACATATCTTATTATTATAAGTAAAATTATATATAAACTAAATATATATCATCATTATAATTCTATATAAATTTTGACAGTTTGTCCAAAATTTCTCCTTTCATGTGATACAGTTTTTTTTTTAAATTTTGATTGTATTTTATGGCAAAAATGCTTAAATACAACCATACGGCCATCAAATTTAGGCCCTGAGTCCAATTAACATGTCATAACACAACACCTCGCAAACTAGTTAACTTGCCATTACACCACACTCGTAACAATATTTTTTTATTTGTTTTTTATAAAAGCTACGTTGTTTTTTATATAATATTAAATTTTATTATTAAGAAAATATTTAATTTAACATCATTCAACATGAGCTTTTAAAAGACTAGACAATGAATTTAGGAATACCTCTCTTCAAAAGTAGAGATGTAAACAATATTTTTAACTACAAAATCATTATGATTAATCTTTTATTTATACAGTTGTTTGGAAGCATGGTTGAGCATAAAATCAGCAAGCGAGTAGAAATGAAATGAAATGAAAGATTTTAATATCATTCATTGGACCAAGTAACCTATAGGACGAAGAGTTGCAACCCTCAGACATTTTGAAACCCATTTCAATGTTAGATATTCTATTGTGGATCTTGACCAAAAAGCATGTCATTTTGCCCATCCTTGCTTCCTCAAATAAGGCAATTAGGTTGTTAATTTTTAGGTTGTCATCGTACTTGATACAAATGTCACTATAGGCTACGCACTCCATGATGAAGTGTCACTTTGTCTCCACAACCACCTTGCTGCAAAATAGACATATTATCGTTTCCCATTCTTCTTTAAGTATAGTCCATCTACTAGTCTCACACCTAAGATGATGTGATCCAATCCTCATCTTGGCAATTAACATACTCACCTTCCCCTTAATTTCTACCCCCATGTATGTCTTTTCATCATGTTCCCATGTGGGGTTAAACTCTTTGACACGATACACTTTCTTCCTACCAATTTGCTTCATCCTCATGGCAGCCCTAATTTTTTCTATCACATACTTTTTTATTTCCTCATTGATGTTTGGGCACTCTTTCAAGTTAATGTCATATTTACTCATCCATTTCTTGTTTTGTTTCATCTACATGTTTTTCCTTCAACTTAACACCTCTTCCATCACCATTCTGGTCCAACAATGGTTCTCCATATTCTAAGCCATTTTTAAATAATTTTGTATCCAGGCAATCATTGATGCCTTCAATGAGAAAGTACTTGTTTCAACTAAAAGAATCTCATATGGAACTAAAGTTTTGGTTTTGAGGTAGCTTATGATTAAATATTTTTGGATTCTTTCTAACTACTTCCATTTGTGATTTGACATAATGTTTCCCTATACTTCACACCCATAAAGGACAACTGGCATGACAAGCAAGCCAAAAAGGATTTTCTTGGTTTTCCAATCCCATAATTTAGCATTCCTACATATATTTTGTAGTGTATGTAAATATTTCCACCCCCCATATCCTTTTTGCAATACATGTCTTCAAACTGAGCTTATTGTGGAAATCGATCCCAAGATACTTGTCAAAAGGGCAAGCAAGTTTCAAGCCAAAATGCTCAACAAGTTTCAAAAGATAAGAGGACAAAAGGGCAAGCAAGTTTCAAACCAAAATACTTAACGACAGATCATGGCATGGCATATCATTGAAAAAGTATGGGACAAAAATAGGAAGCTTATTATTGTTTCATGAACTTCAAGAAAGCTTTTGACACAACTCCTAAGAGTGAGTTATGGAGAAAAATGAAGGATCTTGACATACCAGAGCAATATAGAGTGGCAATCCATAGGCTTTATGAGGAGATTTGAGTAAAAATCAAAACTCAAGAAAGTCTCTTAGAAAGACTTGAGAGTGACATTAGAATTAAGCAAGGATGCCCACTATTCCCTATAATATGTGGCTTATATATCGACAAACTAGAAGAATAGTTAAATCTACAAGAAGGGGATGATATTCTTGTGCGAAAGTATTTGTGGAGCTTCTTTTGTACACTTATGATCTCATTTTGATTGCAAGGTTTGCTCACAAGCTACAAGAGCACTTAAATGTCTTAGAGTAATTTTGCAAGGAGATGGGAATGCAAGTTAGCACCAAGAAGACCAAGATCATAGTCTTTTCCAACCAAAAGAAGCAAATCATCTTAACTTCTATGATGAAGGTGGTATCTCGGAGGAAGTAATAAAGTACAAATGTCTTGGGATAGACTTCAATAAAAAGTTGAGTTGGAAAACTTATAGAAGGAAGATAACTTTGGGAGGTTAGGGAGCACTTTTTGCATTACAAAACAAAAATAAAGGTGCTAAGTTATGGGATTGGAAAATTATCTAAATTCTATTCAAGCTATTAATAATTATGGTGATGCTTTATGGATAATTATGGTGATGCTTTATGGATGTAAATTGTGGGCTAGCAACATTTCAGAAACAAAATAGAGACAAATAAAGAGGATTCAAAAATGCCTAATCATAAGCAACTTCAAAATAAAAAATTTGATTCCCTATGAGGTTCTTCTAGCAAAAATAGGTACCTTCGTTATTGAGGCAATTGCTATGGTTCGTCTCTTAGGATATATCTAAAAAAAATTGAATAGATGGAAGCAATAGATGGCCTAAGGTTGTCCCCAAAGAAGTTTTGAATGGGAAAAAAATGGATGAAACAAAGCATAAAATGAATGAACAAATCAAACATCAACTTAAATACATGTCCAAACAATAACAATGAAATAAAGACATTTGTTATAGATAAATTCTACAAGTCTATATGGGAAAAGGAGTTAGGGAGAAAGAGGAAATATTATCTTGATGATTAAACCTCACATGTGATCACTAAAAGGCTTATACAGGGGCAAACATCACTAGGAGAACAAATATGTTCATAATCGAATTGAAGACTAATTGACACTATCTTCAGTGTGACACAAGTAGATGTAAGAGCCCAAAACATCAAGAGGAGAGGGTATCTGTCTTTTACACAACTAGGGTAGTTGGGTTAGAGAAGCTTACAATGACATCTAGGTCAAATAAGTGGGTACTTTTGATGTAGTTTCTTTATAGGATTTTTCAAAGAGGAGAAGGTTGAGAAAATAGGGGAGTTCATCATCAAAATAAATAGCAAAAATTCAACAATGTAGAAAACTAGAATGACTAGGTTTGTCCCTTAGGTTGTTTTGGGTCTCATGGACATTAAAAACCTTATATCTATTCTATTCATTTAAAATAGTTGAATTGATAAGTTGTTAGGGCTTTTATAGCAAAGTCTTCATATCTTTTTTTTTCAAAAACATGCTTTGTTTAAATATTAAATATTTAATTTAATAAATTTATGTTTAATTATAAATTTAATATATTTGAAAAGAAATTAAATAAATTCTTTTGCAAAAATTGGGTTTAATGAATATAATAAGCAATACAATTCAATTAACTTGATTTAGAGTTGTGACAAACTATATAACAAATTTTAGAAACCTAAAAAATTAAGATTGAAAGGATTTAGCTAATTTCAATGGTCGATAGATAATTGTCCACTATGTTTGTCATAAAATTTGAATTGTGTTTTGGAATCACTTCAACTTAAATGTGTTGGAAGTAGAACAACGAAATGTGAACTGGGTTGTTCTTAGAATTTATGCAAAATCAATCATGCAACTGTAGGGATTACTTTTTTATTATGAATTTGAACTTTTCTACAAATATGCCTCTATTATATCTTCAACCTATGCATTATTGACCTTCAAAAACTCATTCATCTCTACTATTTAAAATGGTGATATTTGTAGATATCAATGGGATCTGTTGTGTAAGGAGTTTCACCTTATTCAACCCCTTAGATCAATTTAGTTTCAACTTAAATGTGTTGGAAGTAGAACAACAAAATGTGAACTGGGTTGTTCTTAGAATTTATGCAAAATCAATCATGCAACTATAGGGATTACTTTTTTATTATGGATTTGAACTTTTCTACAAATATGCCTTTGTTATGGCTTCAACCTATGCATTATTGACCTTCAAAAACTCATTCACCTCTACTATTTAAAATGATGTTATTTGTAGATATCAATGGGATCTATTGTGCAAGGAGTTTCACCTTATTCAACCCCTTAGATCAATTTAATAACTTAAATGAGTTTGAAGATGGGTTCAGAAACCATGCAAGATGTGTAATTTGTCACTATTAATGCAAATGTTGGTATAATGATGGTTCAATGATTGATCATGATGTTACTAGATGATTCCTTGATTCTCTATAACGACCCCTCTAGTTGGTCATTGGAAAATCACAAAATTATCCCAAAGTACATGCTGTAAAAGTTTATCTTTTAAATATACAACATGCCATTTAGCATTTCACTTTCAAGTGTGTCAAATAAGTGCATCCTCAAAATATAATAAAGCCTTAAATATGCTCAATGGAATCCCATACACAAGATATACCATAATGTAAAGAGTATGATGCATGCATGATATATATCAAAGTAATAACATCAATGATCCAAGTGAGTAATTTCCCATAATCATGTTCAATGTAAATAAATAGTAGCTTAACCATGTCCTCACTCAACATATAACATAATGTGTGTCCTCTCTCAACAAATCCAATAATAATATGGAATCATATATAAAAATGTTTAAAGCATCCTATCCTAAGACTCAAGTGTAAGTTCATACGAACTCATTTTGTTAGCTACACCTAAATAACTAGAGGGTTATGACCATAGATTCTCACTTAGAATCTTTATGTAATGATCATTGACTTGTGGGTTAGGTTTCATAATACTTTGGCAAAAGGCTTAGCAAGCCAAACCTACATGTCATAGTTTTCTCATAAAAGAACCATAATCTAGAATAATATCTTATAGTACAAGTGTGTGTGATCATTACGTATGTTGAGGTCTATGCTCTTCAAGATAAATAAAATGGCATGCATTTCCTATCTCATATTTGTGTGCTACTACTAAGGCAATGTGAAGGATCCTATTGGCGCCAAGATGTCACTCCTATGTTTTATGCAAATGGTTAACATGCATAGCGTGACTTGTAAGCAATATACAATGCATGAATAGTTAACAAAGTAATAACTATCACTTCATTTAATATCCCAAGCTTTCACCCAACACATTAATGGTCAAGGAATGGATATAAACATTTTTTGTGATACAAGTGTGAAATTAATGTGCCCAAATGCACACCTACACACTAGATATGCCACAACACAATGCAACAACACTCAAAGCATGTGATTTCAATGCACCAAGCATGATGACATAAATAGAAGTCTTAATATTGTTGTGTGAAAAAATCACTATGACAATCATATGGGATGATATAGTTTCCTCTAGTGATGGTGATTGAACATTAGACCATGATCCCATTCTCTCATAAACCAAATAATTGGAAGGAAAGAAACACATTGTGTTGCCTGTCAACCTAAGTAAGACACACCCAAGCATTCACAACATGTTGGAAATGGCATGCAAACACAAGATTTACCTACTCATGAGGTAGAACAACCTAGAGATCCAAGACCTCGTCTAATCAAACATTCAACTAGTCATTTTCACACAAGGGAATAACCATCAACAAAAAAAGATGAATCTCCAAACCCAAATGATAGGTGAATAAGGAAAACACTAGAGGGAGAAACTTTAATCTAGAAAAAAAATCTTAAAAAGTTTGAGTATTTCTCATTATCTAAGAATTGCCCCTCTAAGAAATGGATGATTCTAGATAGTGTAAGGCCTATAAATACATTGTGAGGTTCGCAGAGGTTCCAAAATAGTTTCTAAGGATAGCTAGAAGGTCCTAAAGATGTCATTTACACCCAAATGAACATCTAAGACTAAGATCCAACCCTTAGAAAACAAGAGTCGCAAGACCCAACACAAGAGGACTGAGCCTAAAGAAGCTTTAAGCCACCTAACACTAAATTGAATATGTATATACTAGAAAATGAATATGCATGAACAAATTAAAACTAGTTTAATCAATCCTACTCACAATCTACTGCAACCTTAGGATAGGACCAAAAAGGAAATTCAAACTAAACTAAGTGTACCCATGATTATGAAATTCCTTTGATATGTCCTAGATTATTGCTTGAATTGCTCAAATGTTCAAGTGCTGAAACTAGCAGCATGTATTTGCATTCAAATTGTTGATGAAAATGACAAGGGAAGACTCCAATTTATAGATTTTTGAGAGTTCAACTAGATGGCTAGGATCAAATATTGAGATCAATGGTCCATAATGCTCGAGGCATCTCAAGCAAGGAGATGATGACAAATGGCAATTGAGGATTTGATGAGGATGAAGGCTCCATGATTCAAGGGAGATCAAAGGTGGATATTTGACTTTGGGATGATTGGATGGCTAAGTGTCATGTCCCTTTCTCCATAATGGTCACCATCTTGCAAATTGTTGCACTTTCCAGTGGATTCGAGAGCTTTCATATAGATTCATATTGGAGTATGGACATTCATCTTATGGACTTTTATATGAATGCCTTGCCTTGGAACCATTACATCACCTTAATGCCTTAGAGGTTCATCCCTTTTACAGAGATCACCATGGAGATCACTTAGGCGCTTATTGAAGTCCTATTCATGCTTGCACTCGCCTTGAAGAGGTCCACATTGCTTTTGGACTTGGGCGACTTAGTGGATTATTATTATCATTTGATGATGGCACCCACCTTGTAGAGGTCCCTCTCTCATACCTTGGGACGACTCATGATGAGTGATAACTATGCTTTGTGTTTGGTGCTTGATAGAGAAAGAAAGCTAACAAATAATAATCTTTATTTGGGTGCCTAGGCTTCATAAGGTTGGTCAGCCCTATAGGGAAGGATACCATAATTCAAAATAAAAAGATCATTACCCTAGGTCAGCCAAGGAAAGGGATTAAGACATGTGTATATAAAGGAGATCCTTGGAGGCATTCAACATCAAGCAAGCATGAATCATTTGATATGTTTCCTATTCCAATGGCTAAGAAATTTAGTTTCTTTTGCATGCACTGAGGAGATGGCCCCTCAACCATGAATGGAGATGACCCCATTCACCAATTTGGAGCAGATTTACAGACCATCATGAAAAGAAGCATTTGAAGACATTAATTTGGAGCAGATTTCCAGGGCAGAATATTATATTAGCTTGGAAGAGCATCTTTGAAGGAAAATTTGGTGGGAGAGTTTCCCATCCCTTGGAAGAACTTCCTCAAGGACCAATGAACCATATTAGGGCAGATTCATCCTCATATCTGCTTCTAGGGTTTGATCATTGTTTTCTACAACCATTCATATCTTGCATTATATTCCTTCCATCTTTGGTATGTAATCATTCCCTTGGAAGAGTGCTTCAATGTTGGGCTAATTCTCCCCTCTATGATATTGTTATCTGCTTCATTTCATATTTCCAGCAGACTGTGTAGTTCTAGATTTGAATATTGTAGCAAGGTGTTTTATTTCATATTGGTGTTATGATATCATGTTCCTTACTAGTCATTTCATGGTGTAATTGATCCTCCTATTTGGGCAAACTTGTGGTAATTTGCATTTTTCCATCAACATAAATTATGGTGAAATATAGATTTTGTTCAAGACTGATTTATTGCTGCAGACATTAGGGTTAGGGCAGAATCTTAAAGTGCAGAAATCCAAGTCAGAAATTAGGGTTTTGAGCAGAAAACTAAAGTGCAGAAATTTAGGGCAGAATTTGAAAGTTTAAAGTGCAGAATTTTAGGGCAGATTCCATTGGGGATATGACACTAAGATTGAGTAGGTAGATGGAAGAATTATGGAGGAATAAATGAAAAGGTAAGTTTTGATTTTATTCAAATTTAAAATTGTGGGGTAAGAGGACAAGTGTGAATTTTAAATTTGAATGGAATATTTGTCCATGCTTCCAAGTACCTCTTGTCATGTACATGCATGCACTTTTTATGACAAGTGTATCCTCTAGAATGTTTGGTTGATGTAATTATGGACTAGGGGAGAGGGACCCATAGTGGGTCACCCTAACTTTCCCCCTCCACCTGGTGCACCACATGATCCGAATGAAATTTTTTTTGACTTATCCACGTAGACGGTGACGTGGACAACCTAAATATTTTGTTTTGACATGGTGGACATCGATTTGCCACATGGACAACATGTTTCTTTAGCGGGGTCCAATATTTGAGCATTTTTTACCGCCGACCGAAGATCGGACACAACATACAACGGTGGCAGGAAGTTGCATCGTGAATTGTGCTCGCGATGCCGTGTCATGAGCAACTCGCCGCCTTTTTATCGCATACTCTCACATTAACGAGGAAGTCTAGTCACATTTACACCAACTTCAAACTCATTAACTCCCACTACCTCCTTGTTTCGCTGGTTATCATGCCTTGCCTTTTCGTAGCTATGGAGCGTTCAATGCTCCCGTGCTTCACACTCAACAAACCCTTCGACACCATTGCCGACTCTACTCTCCGTGTTGTCTCGTTGCAAATGGCACCCATACTAGGTCACCTTGGTGCTCTTGAGAAACCTGCATTCGCTGGGTCTCCACTGGTATTTCCTTCCCGACGGCTCCGCTTGTATCTCCTTCGTGATGACAAAGCTGTCTTTGCTCATTTTTCCTTCGACCTTGGTAAGGATTTCTTATCCTGCTAAGGCAATGACCTTTCTAGCTCGAAAAGAAAGAGAAATTATCTACTTTTTCTATTTGCAATGCTTTCTGTACGCATGACTTGAATGTTCTTCTAGTTTTCTGTCTTCTTGTCTACCTTCAAGCTTTGGTATTCAAATGGGTTTTCGGTATTCACTATTGTCTCTCTGGTTTTTTAATTTTTTGTCTGCTTGTAGTCATGAAAAGGGGTTATTGTTTGTCTGGTTGTAGTCATGATGACTCCACTGGTTTCTCCTTCCGCTCGTGGCTTCGCTCGTTTATCCTTCGACCCTGGTAAGAATATCTTATCCTGCTAAGGCAATGATCTTTCTAGCTCAAAAAAAAAGAGGATTTATTTGGTTTTTTTTGTGTCTATGTCCTATGGTTTATCCATGCAATATATATTGCTGTGAGTGGTCGTAAATGGAAGGCTCTTCTCATTTTTGATTTGCATGAAATCATTAGGGTTTGGTATTCAAATGGGTATTCTAATTTTTGGATTTTTTTGTTTGCAATGGCATTTTTTCCATTTAGTGTTGTTTGTAATCATATTTGGAAGCTTATTATGGTTTTCTCACTGTTTTTAATCATGAGGGTTCGGTATTAAAATGGGGTTACTATTTATCCATGGGTTTTAAAATATTTTCTATTTTTCTTGTTTGTAATGGCTTCGCTCATTTATCCTTCAACCCTAGTAAGGATATTTTTTATTATTTGTATCATGGGTATTCAATTATTTTATATATTTTTTTGTTTGCAATGGATTTTTTCAATCTATTGCTTTTTGTTATCATAAATGGAAGCTTCTTATGATTTTCTCACTGTTTGTAATCATGAGGATTCAATATTCAAATGGGGTTATTATTTATCCATGGGTATTCAATTATTTATATATTTTTTGTTTGCAATGGGATTTTTTCCATCTATTGCTATCTGTAATCATAAATAGAATATTCTTATGATTTTCTCACTATTTCTAATCATGAGGGTTCGGTATTAAAATGAGGTTATTATTTATCCATGGGTATTCAATTATTTCATATATTTTTTTGTTTGCAATGGGATTTTATCCATCTATTGCTGTCTGTAGTCATACATGGAAGCTTCTTATGGTTTTCTCATTGTTTGAAATCATGAGGGTTTGGTATTAAAATGGGGTTATTATTTATTCATGGGTATTCAATTATTTTATAATTTTTTGTTTGCAATGGGATTTTTCTCTATCTATTGCTGTCTGTAATCATAAATGGAAACTTCTTATGGTTTTCTCACTGTTTGAATTCATGAGGGTTGGGTATTAAAATGGGGTTAGTATTTATCCATGGGTATTCAATTATTTTATAACTCTTTTGTTTGCAATGAGATTTTCTTTATCTATTGTTGTCTCTAATCATAAATAGAAGCTTCTTATGATTTTCTCATTGTTTGAAATTATGAGGGTTTGGTATTGAATTGGGGTCATTAAAGGGAATGTTGTTTTGTTTCTTTGTGGTGGAATGTCTAGTTCAGTGCTTAAGGCTCTTTGTTTCTTTAACTTTGTACTACAGAGATTCAAAAGATTCTAAATGGCAAAACTGGTGTTCAATGGTGTTTGTTGTAACTCTTTATCTATTTTATGAGTAGTGTTTATCAACATATTGGTCATTTTTTGTGTTTTGTAACACATTTATTACTTTTAGAAATTACAAAATTTTGTTCGAGCATCACTGTGACTCTTTAATTTAAGTTACAAATTTTAGTTTACAGTTTCTAATTGTAGAAAATGGAATGACAAATGTTTTAATGTGCTGCAATTTTTTTTACAAGTGCATTTTAAGTTTATAATTTATATCATATTGAATACATTTTAAAGCATGTTTACTTCAAAATTCAATCTGCAAGATGTCCTCTTTTCATAGTGGCTCACCCTAACTTGACCCCTCCGACTGGTGCACCACATTATCCAAAATAAATAAAATTTTCATCTGCTTCTTGGGGTTATTGTTTATCCATGGGTATTCAATTATTTTATATTTGATGATGTGGACACCCTAAATATTTCGTTATGTTGTTCATGAGTCTTATCTATTTTATCTATACACAAACAAACATATATATATATATATATATATATATATATATATATATATATAGTTGTGTGTGTGTATACACATAAAACCAAGAAAACCTTCCATTCAAACTATGTCCTAGTACTGAAAGATATTTTGCAATATTTGACAATATGTCCTAGTAGTGAAAGATATTCTTTAATTTGTCATCCACACATATCAAATAATTCATTAATTAGTGAAAGATATTCTTTAATTACTGAAAAAATATTGCATGTATAAACCATAGGACAAACATACAGAAATATATTCCCATTGCAAATAGAAATATATCCTTACCAAGGTCGAAGGATAAATGACCCACTATGGGTCCCTCTCTATTGCTGTTTGTTGTTTAAGTTTAAACTCTATTGTTGTTTTGAATTACAGACATTTAGCTTCAATTTTAAACCAAACAACAATATAGTTAAAACACAAATATCTTTTAATGCAAGAGTGTGTGAAAAAAAAAAGGTGGCGAGTTGCTCAAAACAACCATAAAAAATTACATGTATTCATCTAACAGATTTAACATTCATTCAAATTTAAGATATATGTATTCATATGTAAATTACAAATGGCTTGTAGAGGTATCTATATTCATTTAAGATACCTAACTAGGTAAGTGTCAAATGGCCTATAAATTTCAATGGATTAATGTGTATTGTCTTATTTGTTTACAATGTATTCAAAACAACCATCGAAATATAACCAAATTGCACTGATATTGAACAATCTAGGTTTCATGAGTAGTATTTAATGATCTAGGTTTCATTTGGTAGGTTTCATGAGAAGTATTTAACAATGTAGGTTTTTGTCCTGTTAGGCATGCACATCATGAAGTTCAGGATGCTTTTATAATTGATAGGTTTCTTTCATTGGGTTCAAAACACCCTTAGGATTGAAAGTTCAGCTGTCTTATGAAATTGGTTAGGCCCTAATTTTGATTTTTATATTGTTTAGCCAGCACTAGTATTGTTGTCAGCAAGTTTGAACCTGAAAAATTTTAAACTTTTCTCATGTTTTGTGCTATTACATATTGTCAACTCAAACTTCAGTTGATCTGTTTAACCCTTTCACTTGCTTTGACTTTTATTAGCCTACCTTGTGACAACCAGCCCAAACAGTCATTCAACCAAATTAATCAACTCTCCATTAATTTCACACCATCGAAGGTTTAAGGCTCACCAATCAAGTAGTCAAAAAACATTAAAGGAAATCAACCAATTCAGAGCAAATAAGCATTCGACCAAATCAATCATCTCTCATATTTAATAGCAAATTCAATTTTATAGACATCCATCAAATCATTCAAATGAAGTGCAATAAAAAAAATAGTCTGAATTTAGAGGACAAGTCTATAGTCATTGATTCAATTAAGATGTTGCATGCATAAACCATAGGACATAAAAATAGAAAAAACCAAATAATTCCTCTTTTTTTTTAAGCTAGAAAGATCATTGCCTTAGCAGGATAGGATATCCTTACCAGGGTTGAAGGATAAATAACCGAAGCCACGAGCAGAAGGAGAAACCAATGGAGTCGTCACGACTACAACCAAACAAACAATAACCCTTTTCATGACTACAAGCAGACAAAAAATTAAAAAGCCATACAGACAATAGTGAATACCAAAAACCCATTTGAATACTGAAGCTTGAAAGCAGACAGGAAGGTGGAAAACTAGAAGAACATTCAATTTACACCCACAGAAAGCATTGCAAATAGAAAAACCAGATAATTTCTCTTTCTTTTCGAGCTAGAAAAATCATTGCTATAAATAATAACCCATGGATAAATAATAACCCCATTTCAATACCTAGAGCATATATTATGTTTTGATACATTACATCTGCATATGTTAATACATCTGTATATGTATGTATACATTACATTACGAATGTATATATATGCATCTGCATATGTATGTTTACGTATGCATGTGTATGTATATATGTATGTATGTATATAAAATTGACACTTTGTCCTAGTAGTCAAAGATATTCTTTAATCTATCATCCACAGACATCAAATAATTGATTCCCATCCTTCATTTCAATCAAGTTGTAAAAAATCATCAAAGGAAATCAACCAATTCAAAGCAAATAAGCAACTCGCCACATTTTCATCGCACACTCCCACATTAACAAGGAAGTCTAGTCACATTTACACCAACTTCAGACTCATTAACTCCTACTCCCTCCTTGTTTTGCTGGTTATCGTTCCTTGCCTTTTCGTAGCTATGGAGTGTTCAATGCTCCCGTTCTTCACACTCAACAAACCTTTTCACACCATTATCAACTCTACTCTTTGTGTTTGGTAGTTGTAGATGGCATCGAAACTGGGTCACTAAGGCTTTGGAGATGGCTCTACTTTGAGGAGTCTTGATATTGCAAAAGCATTTTCAGTGTTAAGCTATGTTGTAGTTATCATCAAATCAGTTTGATTTGTAGACTACAACATAGGTCAACCCAAAATGCCTTTGGGTAAGCAAGTCTCCCCAATGCACTTATCTAGGAGAATAGTTATCTAGTAGAATGGTTTGTTCATGTAGAATAGTTCTCTAGTAAAAGGTAATCCTAGTTGATAGGAGTAACATGCATTTAGATCATGACTATAGGAGTTAACCATAGTGGGGTGAGCTATTATTTGTAATGCGAGCTGTTAACCATAAGAGTATAATGGAGAGGGTGATTGACTTGGTTGAATACTTGTGTGGTCTGAAATGTTAACTTGTTGTCCTCCTTTTTTGACTGCTTGATTGGAGTTCCTTACACCTCCGAATGTGGATGCATATCCATATACAATCATGTTCTTACATACATACAAACATACCTCATTGCACGCAAAAACATAGATCTGAATTCACCTAATGCAAATCATTGACATGCCAAACACAGATCTGAATTCCCCTTTCATTAATTTAATTCAAAATACAAATCGTGTTATTACAAAATGCAAAAAAATGCCTCCCAAGGCTGCAATTTCAAACTTGTTTGTGTACAAAGATTGGTTGCTACCAATTTCATTCAAACCATGCTAGAAAATAGTTAGGGATATGAATGTTCACAATCTCCCTAAACAAGGCATGATTTTCAGGCAAAGGGTTTAAGGGGTTGCTTAAATGCCTTTCTCTCTGTACAACCTTCCTTGCCATTTCAAACACTTTTTCCTTTCTATCCTGCTCCTTTTGAATCCTTTCTTGCTCCCTTTTGAGCTCTTTTTCCACTTTCTGTTGTTTCTTTGCTTGCCGAGCAATCTCTCTATCTAGTTTAGCTTGATCCTTTAATTCCTTTGCAAAAACATGTGCTGTCTTTCTCTCCTCAATCTGCTCCCTCTTTCGTAGTTTTAATTCCTGAATTACTTTCCTCCTTTGCTCTTGTTCCATTGACAGGTTCACCTTCCTTGCCATTTCAAACGCTTTTTCCTTTCTATCCTGCTCCTTTTGAATCCTTTCTTGCTCCCTTTTGAGCTCTTTTTCCACTTTCTGTCATTTCTTTGCTTGCCGAGCAATCACTCTATCTAGTTTGGCTTGATCCTTCAATTCCTTTGCAACAACACGTGCTGCCTTTCTCTCCTCAATCTGCTCCCTCTTTCCCAGTTTTAACTCCTGAATTACTTTCCTACTTTGGTCTTGTTCCATTGATAGGGTCACCTTCCTTTCCTTTTCAAACACTTTTTCCTTTCTATCCTGCTCCTTTTGAATCCTTTATTGCTCCCTTTTGAGCTCTTTTTCCACTTCCTGTTGTTTCTTTGCTTGCCAAGTAATCTCTCTATCTAGTTTGGCTTGATCCTTCAATTCCTTTGCAATAACACGTGCTGCCTTTCTCTCCTCAATCTACTCCCTCTTTCGCAGTTTTAACTCCTGAATTACTTTCCTACTTTGCTCTTGTTCCATTAACAGGTTCATGTATTCGTTTGTTGTTAATAATTGGGTATCACCTTCTCCACACTCGTCATAGTAATGTACCATTTCATCCACATTCAACGTTATATATGGAGAGGGGAAAGAGGATGTGCTGCCTTCTTCCTGTGGATGCAAGTTATATCCTAAATTCATGGCTCCCTCCACCATCCATGATGGCTGGCTTGGGGGAGACAGAAGGCTAAGCCCATCCATGGTAGTCTCTTGTTGACTTTCAGCCATGTCATCAACTATTTGACCCCCCACTGTAGGTTCAGCTAAATCATGTAAAGTTGTTTTCTCTCCCACTGTTTCTGTTGTTGTAGGATTTAAATCACCATCGACAAACCCTGGCAACAATGTGTTGGCAACTTCCACATCTGACACATCAACCCCAGAAAGACTAAAGATGTTCTGCACTGCAGAAGTATCATCATGCCTGCTAAACTGAAAAGTTTCGTTGGGGTGCATGTCAACCATATCCTCTTTCATCCACTCCTGTTGAACTGAAACCTTCTTGCTTCTAGCAGCTGCATAGACTTGAATAACCGGCTCAGCTGGTTAAGGACTGCTCTCGTTAGCAACTTGATTATCTTCATTCAATAGGAAATGAACTCTTTTTTTTGGATGCATGGTTGTCTTTAGTCTCTTGGTGCCATAGTAGGTCTGCATTTGAGCTTTGTTCTTCATCTGCACATGTCAACAAACACCTTTGGACATCAGTCTTATAATTTGGAATCTTTTGAATATCTTCAGTACAAAGTTAAAGAAACAAAGAGCCTAAAGCATTGAATTGGACATCCCACATGCCTGTGTTGATTAGTAGAGAGGTCTACAGGGTGGTGCAGCCTAACTATCAAGATCTACTTGGGCTTGTACGTGACTAGTACAACAAATAAGATTACTTAAGCATGCATGCAGTGAGGTTGGCAGTGTAAAATCTATACAACAAGATAACAACAAAGACCAACAATCAGCTATACTAAGATTTATCACAAACATTACAACATTTGGCATTCCATTTTCTTCTTCATAATTGCAGTTTGTAATTTCAATTTGTAAGTTCAGTTGGAGAGTTCACAGTGATGCTCTAAACAAAAGATGTGTGATGTTATATGTTTGTTTTGATTGTTTCACATTCTGATTTATGATGTTCTATGTTTGATTTGATAGTTTCATATTTTGATGTTCTATTCTATGTTGTATTTTAATTTACAGTTTGGTTGTAGTTATGATTTCATATGTTGTATGTTTGTTTTTTATGGTTTGACATTTGAGAATGCTGCTAAAATTTGTCTAGATGAGATAGCAATGTGGATACTTTGTTTGACATTTGAGAATGCAGGTAAAATGTGTCAAGATCAGATAACAATGTTTGACATTTGGGAATGCTGCTAAAATTTTCCCACAGTGAGGATAGGTCTATAACAATGATCAGCTGACATTAGCATTCAATGTTGATACTCAAGTTGCTTCAGGGTTATCTGTTCAAGTCAATTCTTAAACAAGATGACATGCCTGTGTTACTATCTTTTTTGCAGTGCAATGGGAGTTTCCACTATACAATCCACTTAACAAACCACTACCGCACTCGGTAGATTGAGAAAACAAACACAACGAACTGATGAGAATAAGAAAACATGCAAATAGGCTAGAGTATTTAGCAAAGCCAACTAAATATCATACAATGCAGATTCCAGACTGAATCAAAAGCAACCTTTTTCCCATTTTGAGTTGGTGAAGCTAAGGGATTAAATGATAACCAATGTTGATTAGGATGTCTAAGTTCAGAGCTTAGCTACAGAAGAATTTTCTAAGCAACATTTTTTTTGAGCAACTCGCCACCTTTTTTTTCACACACTATCGCATTAAAAGATATTTGTGTTTTAACCGCATTGTTGTTTGGTTTAAAATCTATATGTTGTTTGGTTTAGAAATGAAGCTAAGCGTTTGTAACTCGATTTAGAGTTTCAATTTAAACAACAAACATTTGAAATAGAAACATACATTGCAGTGATGTTGGAATATTGAACTTACCTGAATGTTGATAGAACTCTGCAATTCCAAACCTCTAGGAGTCTTTTGTATGGGATGTTGGGATTTATGTAGGAAAACTTGGGGTTTATATAGGAAAACTTGGAATTTGGTGTTTGTGATCTATGGACTCTCATTTGATTGGTTCAAATTGTTTTTATTGCACTCCATTTGAATGATTTGATGGATGTCTATAAATTTGAATTTGGTATTAAATATGGGAGGTGATTGATTTGGCCGAATGCTTTTTTGTTCTAAATTGGTTGATTTCCTTTAATGTGTTTTGATTACTTGATTGGTGAGCCTTAAACCTTCGATGGTGTGGTTGAATGCTTGTTTGGGTTGTTTGTGTTAGATTTCAATAAATTGTTGTCCTCTTGTTTTGATGGCTAGTTTGGTGAGCCTTACACGATTATCTGTGGCCTTTTTTGCAGGTATTAAGGAAAAGGGACCAGTAGATGAGCATGTGTCATTATTTTGAGTGCACTTGGGCACTTTAACATTTTATTTGGGACTCCAAATTTTTATTATATGCACTTTTTTTGGGATGGATCTCCATGTTGGATGGGATATGTTATAATGAAAAAGTGTTTAAAACTGTTTATTATAAAGCAAATTGGAACTTAAATTGGGTTGATGGCTGGTCATGTACTTGGAAGATATGGATGTTTACTTGTTAATATAAATTCTTTAATGTGACATTTTGGGTTCTGTTGCATCCACTTGTGTACAAGTTCAAAATAATGTCAGATGCATTTATGTTTTAAAATCCTTGTTAATCATTTGTGTATGTCATCTAATATTAATAAAAAAACACTAAAAAGTGAACAAATGTGATGAGAACATTTATTGGTCCCCATATGTCCTATTTTTGGAAAAAAAGTAAATATGTAAAAGATTTTTTTATTAAAAAGTAATGGGCCTAGTTTGGTCAACTCCTATACCTAGTATAGGAGCTCGACCCACTATGGGGCCCTCTCCCCTATGCCAAATAATCCCATGTGCATGTGATTAGAGGAATAAATAACGATTAAGAGAAAGTGGGCAAAAGATGAATTAAATAAATAGATATATTTATTTAATTTTTTAGAGGAGAGGGGGACTATCTAGTCCTCGACAAATAAATAATTTTCTAAGGGTAGATTAAGATGAAATGGATAATTTAATGATTTGCGGTGGTCTAAGGGGAATGGGACAATATTAATTAAAAAATTTAAATATTATTTAATTAATATGAATGTCGAAAATGGGATAATTGCTCAAATTTAATTGATCAATTATGGAAGAAATAGGCGTTGGATGACCTGGTAAATTTTAAGTGTCTATATTTTCCCATCTTTGAAATGTCGTTAAAATAACGTCATTTCAAAGAAAAATAAAATATAGAACACTTGAAGAAAATAAGAGTTGTCCCAGTTGATTAGTGGATGGAAGATGTAAGAATACTTGAACTCTATTTATTAATTATGATATTTTATTGAGAATAATTAATTAATTGCATTGTTTGAAATAATTATTTAGATGATTTAATATTATTTTCAAAACAAAATCATACATTTTATGCTTTTATATTTACATATTTTATAAAGAATTCTTTTATTCTATGCTACTTGTAAGAAATGATAGTTATGTAATTCACAAGAGAATCTTAATAATTAAACAAAATTCATAAAATGTGTAAATAAATAAATTCGTAGAAGCCAAATGGACAGAAAAATAGAAAAACTTGAGCAATTATGGAGTGTTTATTACGTTTGAAGAATACGAAAGTCTTGCAGCATAGTCTCTTTAATTTAAATTAACTCGTAAACAAATCAAATATTTTAACTGCAAGTAATTTATAAATGCCAACAAATTGGAAGATATCTCTCCACATACTGTAGATATATTTTTTTGAATATAAATTTAATCTATTTTTAATTTATAAGAAAATGGTGTCAGAAGAGTCGCTCTCTTGGAAGACAGAGTTTCACAGATGAAGAGTCACCTTCTTGGAAGACAGTTTCACAGATGAAGAGTCACCTTCTTGGAAGACAGAGTTAAGATGTTCAATTTTAAAAAAATCCTGAAATGAATGAAGGATATAAATTCGAGAATATATATTGATAATGCAGGTCTGAAAGAATTAGGAAGGGGGTGCCGCCAGGGAGTAACTATCTCTGTGAAAACTTTATCATAGGAAATCAACGTTTTGGGAGAATTTTGGCAGCTCCAGGTTCTTGCATACTTGTTTCCTTAGATGACCTTCAGCAATGGCAAGATTATAGGTGTCCTTTGTGCCCGTGCATTCTTTCCATGTCATGCTAGATGCAGAGGTAAGTTTTATTGAGATTTTGTTTATTTTTGCATCCTTTCTCAGTGAGGCATTTTGGCAATTGATTGGGTGCCATAGCTATGTATTGAATGTGTGTTATTAAGATCTGTTGCCTTTTCCGTGTATTCATCCTTCTCACAGATCTTGTGGCATTTAATTGTTTGATTAAATATAGTGCCCCGGTTGTCTTTATGGATATAATCGGTAAGAATCATCCATTTATTCTGTTTCTATTGCAATTTCTCTGTTAGTATTTTTGTCTAAGATTTCTCCTTTTCCTTTTACAGCTATCTTTGTGCTTGCAAACTGAGAAGAATCCCTAGGTCTGCCTGCTTTGGCACTTCGTCTATTCCATAGCTCCGTGAGTGGATTTAAGACACTTTTACACCCATGTTCACTTTGGCAAAATGCACTAGTGGAACATTGTTTCTAGATTTCTCTTCCGCTCTCTTTCACAGAAGTATTCTTTCTAGGATTGAATGTTGTTCATATAAAAGATTAGAATCTTTTCCTTGAAATCTGTCTAAATTGTAAGTCTGTATCCCTTCTCTTCATGCCATGTCGATCGCTGAAGCTGTCATTTATCAGAAATCTTTCTATTTATTTTGACTAGTGTGCCAGCATGGTGCTTTCCATTACATTTGTTTCATAAAAGTTTAGAGGGCTTTCCCTCATGATTCATCTTGGGTTTCTTTTTGTCTTCTTGAATGAAAAAATTTATGTCTTCTATCTCTGGCACAAGAGAGAATGAGGACTTGTTCTACGCTGCCATGGGAAGGCTAGGACAGTTCGGCATCATAACCAAAGCTCGGATCATACTGGAACCCGCTCCTCAGAGAGTAAGAACTATTATTACACAATTAAAAGTTTTGCATGCACAGTCAGGGTGTGCTGGTACGGTATTATTTTGTTGTTCTAGCATGTTTTCTTCATCTGCCAGATGTAATGTACCCCATGGTCTTTCTATTTTGAATAACTTGCAGAGCAAATTGCAATAGCAATATCATAATCTCTTGTTGTCGTTACTATCGATGGGTACATAACCAGATTTAGGAAGAAATCACAGCATTGGAATTTTCTATCGGGAACCCCAAGTTTCTACATGGCTGTGTACTTTCTATCTTTTGATTTATGCAGATTTGCAATCTTGTTACTACTAAAGATCTTCCCCTGTATCCTCTATCCAGTCAAGTCACAAAATTTCAGACAGTGTGTCTGAGATTTGCAAATGTTTGGAAGTTTTGAAGAGGACCGATCTTATGCATTTTGAACTGTTGAGATTGGAGTCTTGTTCTTGCGACTTGTTGTGTTTCGCTTTAGGTAGGAGTCGGCATAGTAAAAGGATTTGAACTATTTCACCTGCCCTTTTTCTTATAAGTTTTTCCCAGTATTCTTTTGTAAATGCATTTTGCCAATATCTTGTAATCATTGCATTCCATGAGATGACATCTCTTTGAGGCTTTCTGTCAAACAGTTCACGTGCCTTGTCTATGCTTTCACATTTCGCATACATGTCTACCTTAAACAGCGGTAATTCCTTCTCTTTTATTTTAAACCGAGTGTTGTGCCTTCAAATGCACCCATAGGGATTGAGGATAGATCTTTTAGAACTATACATTAGTTTTTCTTTTAAAGTAAAAGTAGTTTTCTTTCATTCTCTAATAATCTTTACATTATTTAATGTTTCTAGACTTGAAGTGATAGCCTGAATCAATAGCTTAAATCAATAGTTTACTTCGTTAGATAAGTAGTATAACCATTGTTGTGTTTTATTTAGAATTAATTAAATAGTCCAACTTCATGAATTTATGGTAAGAATGTTATAGATAAAGTATGTTATTATAGATTTGGAAAGTGAATTAGTTTGATAATCTTGAATGTGAAATTATATTGTCAAGATCTAACTTTATCTATTCAAACTAATGTAGTTACTTCTTCTGATTGATCAAAGCACTATTTGTGTAGTCCACTTTTATTAATCATCAGCGCTCTTTACTCATTGACAATTAGATGGTTTCATGAAATCTCTTTGTCACTTGTTTGTTGCATTTAGGATATATATAGAAAATATGAATATTCTAGACACTAAAATTATTTCATTTACTTGGTGTTGCATCTTAGTGTTTAAAGATCCTTCGATTATACTTATTTTGGAATATCGACTAAATAGTTAAGTTTATATTTTTAGCATGAAAGGAAGTAGAGTTATATACTATAGAATGCAATTATGGTAAGGTTCTACTGAATTATTATTAGAACTTTCAAAGTAGTTGATTAAGGAAGATACATGCTTTGATAACATTTCCTCCTATGCATTTATGCATTATCTTTGATTTAGTCTAATATTGGCATTTGTCCATAAGGAGAAATGAGGTTGTGAGATTCATATGATTTTGAAATGAAGTAGTTAGATCTATTTTATGTCTCTTTCTAACATGGATGGCCTGTGTGTATTTCTCATTTAACTGATTGTGCTCTTTCTACAATTTCATAGTTGTTGCTTCAGTAAATAGAGCTATATGTACACTCAAGGATGCAACTTGTGGGGCAAGTGTATCAGACAACCTTTGATAATCACATTTATTGTTAGATCCTGAACATTGTCCACTACCTTAGGCTTATTTGTGTTTGGGGCCATTGCCCATATCGCTAAGGTCTCAAACTTAGGGTTAAAACCTGACCCAAAGAAAGCTTGATCAACCTACTCCTCTGTGGCAAATACCTATTCATCCTATCTTCTTATAGTATCTAAGGTAAGTGCAGTGGCTATATCCCAATGTGGCAAAAACAACACACCATTATTCATGACCAGTTTCCTTCACTCCTCGAGAGTGATCTTGATGATATCCTAGCTTGCCTCATGAAACACCTTTTGAGTGATTTCCTCATACTGATCAAGATGTGCATTACTCTTAGCCTCCTCAACTTTCTTCTGAAATTCTACACTCCTCAGCCTTAACACAAAACCCTTAAACACTTGGGTTTTAACAAACTCATCATCCTATGACTACTCTGCAACTTCCCTACCTAAATTTGAATTTTATTTTGAGTGGGAATAGCAGGAAACAGTTCGGGGGGACTCGTGGCCCGGTCGCCCCTCATTGAGCATGTGCAACCTGATTCTAGCACTGGTAGTAGTGCTATTTATGTGATTTCACCCTTGGACTTAGGTCCCAAGAGGTGGAAGGAGGCCCTCATGGGTGCAGCGTAAGGGGACATGCTAGCAGGTCGAGTGTCCCAGTTCTTTCAGAGTCTGAGGAAGGAACAACACTTAAAATGTTAGATTTGACCATCCAATGGGTGGTGGCATTAATGGAGAACACTTTGGTTGGGAAGTTCTTTGCCTATCGTCCCAATATAGACCTGGTCAAATGATGGGTAGCATCTGAATGGTGGTTGAAGGGAAGCATCATGACCAACGCCATGTCGATTGGTATGTTCCTCTTTAAGTTTACTTCCCCAGAGGATCTTCTTTTGGTGTTGTCTAGAGGCCTATAGCTATATAGGAAACACTCACTTTCCCTGTGTAGATGGAAACATGGATTTGACCCTAAGACTGACCTTAACTAGTTATCTCTGGTCAAGGTTAGACTTTTGGGACTACCCCTAGAATATTGGGATGAGGAAAGTTTTGCCTGGATAGGCAACTCTTTTGGGGATTATGTGACAGTGGATAAGGTCATGAAGGCTAAGGTGAGATTGGTGTATGCCAGATTTTGTGTTGATGTAGACATCCTCAAAACCCTTCCTACTTCCATGATCCTAGAATCTAAATTTGGGAGATGGAACCAAAGCATTCTCTATGAGAACTCAAGGGCTTTTGGTCAAAATTGCATGAAGCTGAGGCACGTTATTACACAATGTCAAGCTCCTATAAAGCCCTTTCCCACTCCGAAGGAGTCTTTGGAGAAAGGCAAGGAAATCCTAGAGGATTATCCTTTTAAAGAAGATATCCTCAATCACATTAGCTCTCCCCCAGTATCTCTAGAGAAGGTGCTTGTGGTGGAGGCTGCTAAAACTAGGGATGCCAATAGGGATGTTTAGTGCTTGGATAGTGAAAGGGAGGAACAAAATCAAGAGGACCCAAATGTTGATAGTGGTCACCAGGTGAATGGGCCCATTTTTCTAGATATCCTAGTTGAGGATCTACGAGAAATGTTTGGTGATAGGGAAGAAGGGGAGATTCTTTAGTCTTCAAATAATCTAGAGGTTGTGGTTGTTAATGTCAAAGAGGATGTTTAGATCAAACAAATTAACAACCCAAATTAGACCTTGGGAGGATTTAAGCTCGGGGCAAGTATGTTGGGGGACAACTTCTCCCCATCCCCAAGAGCAGGCCCTAGAAAGAATACAGAGGATTTTGAGGGATGGTCTACTATGAGAAGGAACATGGCAAAGGAAGACCCTCGCACATTTAGACAAGATGACGTGAGGTAGCGAGAGAGATAGCTAATGGAAGTCAGACCACATTGGTGGCACCTCCCAAAAGGCCAAAGAAATGACGATACTCTCCTAGAATATCAAAGTGATTAATAGCCCTCATAAATAGCTGTTAGTTAAGAACTATATTTATGATAATAAGATTGATATCCTTTTGTGGCAGGAGGTTAAAATAACTGAAGAAAATTTTAAATAGGTTGTCAAGAACATCTAGCCTAATGCTAACTTTGCTATCATTGAAGCTCTAGGGGCCTCAGGTGGTATTGTCACTCTATGGAGTTAGAATCTACAGGAGTTAGTGGTTTCCAATACTAGGTACTGTCTTGAAGTTTCTTTCTCTTGTAGAGAGAATTTGTGGTCCCTTGTTAATGTTTATGCCCTGAATTCTTGGGTAGGACAGAAGGAGGTCTAGGATTATTTGTATGATAAAATAAATCTCTCGAGGAAGACCCACTGGATGGTGGCTAGGGACCTTAACTCTCCTCTCTACCCTTCGGAAAAGATGGGTGGGCTTGTTGACTACTCTGACAACATGACCAACCTTGTTGAATTCTTGAGTAATGCGAGCCTAATGGACATAGATATTATTGGACAATCCTTCACCTGGTCAACCAAAAGACAAGGGAAACATCTCATCTAGGTTAAGTTGGATAGAGTTCTCATCTTGTCCAACTGGACCATTGCTAACTTGCTTAGCCTTGAAGCTCTCCACAGGGTGGGATCAAATCACAACCCCTTGCTTCTAAATTGGTAGGTGTATACACCTAAAAATGACACGACTCAATCCAAATAAATATTCTTAATATTTATTTCACTCTAAGTCCTTTATCAGTAAATAAATAAACAAATTTATTTATTCAATTCATATTTCTCTAAATTAATTGAATATCAAAACATTTAATTACCTCTTCTAAAGTCAAAATTAAATAAAATCCTTTATTTAATTTAATTCTTCCAAACAATTAAATAATTCTCAATTATTTAATTAAGTCAATTCTTCTTCTAAATTTAAATAAATAAATCAAATTTATTTAAATTATCTCAATCTCTAAAAATAAAATACAATCAAATATTTTATTTATTCTTCCAAAGCATGCACAAGTAATTAAATAAATTTTTTTATTTAATTTGCTTTTTTATCTTCAAATTCCTCAAAAATCTTCCAAATCTTCTAGAAATAAATCTTCTTCTTCATGCACACAAAATTAAATAATTTATTATTTAATTTATCTCAAATCATGCAAAAGCAAATCACAAGTTGAGTTAATTAATTTATTCAATTTTGTTTTTATCAGCAACTCTTAAATTAGAAAAAAAAAATAATTTATGAAATCAAATCTTATCTTTATAAAAGAAAGCGGTTAACTCAAACAAAACAACTTTTGTGTGACACTTGTCTTCTTCCTATTCACACATATCTCTCAAATATCCTATACCGTTGATCTTCTTATTCTTTCTATACCATTGATCTTCTCTGTCATGAGTCTATAAATTGAACCCAATTCCTCCATTTCTATCATCCAATCTTTTAGTACCCTTACTCTATAAGAATTACAGCGTGTCTTTGGCACCCAAGTCATTCCATAGCTTGCGATCAACTTGTTACCATATCACTACCATTGTTTTGAAGCTCATCTTCATTGCAATAAACTATCATAGCCATTTCCACTTGACATCTTGGAATAGCAAGGAAGTGCACCTTCTGAGGGCCATATTCATACACAAGATCATTTGAGATAGGCAATCAATGGAAGCCATGAAGTGAAGAGGTTTGCAAGGTTTAAAGTCCTTTGTTTGTTTGATCTTCTTTGTTTCTTATTTTCATTGAGTTATGGGTATTATTGATATTTATGCATAATTTCCCTTAACATTTTTGGCGCCCATCGTGGCCTTGCCCTAATTTAACTCAAAAATTGAGTTTTTTGTGCTAAGGTTCTGTACACAAGAGGATTTTGCGCATCCAATCAATTCTAACATGCATCTGAGCTCTATTTCGACGCATCTGATCTTTCGACGCATTTACCTCTTGAAGCTATGCATATGTGTTCTGATATGGCACATTTACTGAAACTACACATATGCTCTCTATTTTCGTGCTTTTGACCTCTGTCTCAGCGCTTTTGTAATAGCTGCACATATGACCTCTGTCTCTGCGCATATAATCTTTGTACCTGCACATCTTATTCTGACATTGACTTTTGGGTTTTCTTGTGATTTTAGTAACGTCAACACTTCTCACAGGAATTTTCTCTAATCTACTTGCAGGTTAGGGGCTGGTTTAGACATTCTAGTTGCATTATTAACACACATCATAGATTTAATTAGCAAGGATAGTAATCAGATGTTCATGCAAAATCACATTTAGATCTAATTAGGAAGGATTATAATTTGATATTGTTGCATCAACAAATTGAATATAGTCCCAATGTTAGGAGGATAAAATTGAACCATTGCTATCTTTCTTTCAAAGTTAACAACTCGCGTGTGTGCCCAAGTAGCTTAACACACTTAGTCTTTTTCATTTTAAATTAGGGGAAAGGAACCACTATCTTTTGTGTTTTTGGGAATGATACTAGGCCTATGCTCTCCCCTATCTTGGGTGACCAAAATGCCAGACATATCATTTTTGCATGTGTTAAACCTTTAGAGAGGCCTACCCTTAAATATCCTTCCGTCCAAGTGGGAACGACCTTAAGTGGTCACAAGCTAAAGCCAAGCTCTGCCAAGCCACTATAAATAAATTATGCTTGGAGTGAAAGCTTAAAGCAAGACGCAACCCTTGAAGGTTGGGAGACTCCATAACAAAGAGTAGCACTGCCACATGCATAGCCACTCGAACGGTTGTACTTACTAATCATCCTTTGTTTTTAGTAGCCAAAAACTCATATAAGCCGATGCAGGGAAGAGCGATTATCACCTCCTGAAGATGCTTCATCTAGAAATAGTGAGAATTCAGTTTATATTGTCCCAGCCAGCTTAGGATTTGTACTTGCCTTTGAGTCAAAAAGAGTCCAAAAATTACAAAAAAAAAGATTAAAAAAAAGATCATGAAAAATTCTTTGTGTTTGCTATGTTTTACTTGCCATAATTGAGAAAATCAGGTCAAAAAGACCAATGTGCAACCAAGAAACCAAAAACACCAAAAAATGTGCCGAGAAAATTGTAAAGATAATCAAAAAACCAAAGCTGCGCATATACCATCTGAAGCTGCGCATCCATTTCGACCTGTTGCGCATTTACTGCGACTTCCTACGCATTTGTCATATGTTACTGTGCTTTTATTCTTCACCAGAGCTGCACATTTATTCTGACTTACTGCGTATTTATCCTTTGTTTCAGCGCATTTATTATTGTACATCCGCAACAGTGACCTTTTCCACATCTTTTGAGAGAATTTTTAGTATTTCTAGGTACCCATTTCAGCCTTGTTCCAGTTTCTGAGATCAAATTTACCGTGCAGTCGCCTCTTCCATCCATTTCCATAGAGTACCCTCTCTTTCGTTGGTCGTCTCGTCCACCTTTTACCGTGTCTTCCCGTAAACAAGTCAAAGGTCCTATGTCAGATTAGTGCAAGACCTTTTTCAGATCATTTTGGATTCAAGTAAACCTAGTAAGTTTCCACTATCAAGGATCGGACATCCTTTTCTCTCGAAACTTCACTAGTGGTCTTGGTACAAGACTAGTCTCTACATAGTAAATGGGTACCGGCTCTCCTTACTTGTGGCTATCGTCTTGTGTCAACCAACTTACTTTGAATCATTGATCAAAGGAGTCCCTTGTTCGAATCTCGTCACCGCAAGTATCCTCTTCTCACCAACCTACACCAACACCTTGCAAGAGTCTCTAGTTTCACCCCACTCCTTCCCACATCGCCTTGCATGGTCTTAACTAGATCCCAAAACCAAAAGCAACTTGAAATGGCCAAAACATCAAACGGGATTGTGTCCCCTCATGATAGTGATGAGGAAATCTCTCGTGAAGAGTACCAAGGAGCCCTCCAAGATCAAAAATTTCAACGCTTGATGGACAAGATACTCAACGAAGACCCTCAAAAGCACTTTCTTCATCTTGCAAACCAAGGACTTAGACTCCCCTCAGACTTCGATCTCAACAAATTAAGAGAAACTGTAGTGGAAGAAACTCATGAGGAACGCACAAGTGAAGATAAAACCATTGGCCTAGATAAAGAGAAAAAAGTCATAGACTCAAATGCACCTCTAAACACATTAACAAAACAAATTGAGAGACTAACGTAGAAAGTGGTGGATCTCCAAACAGGGCCACCCACTAAAACTTATTCATTGGAGGATATCTCATCATATCCCTTTGACAAAAGCTTGAACATGGTACCCTTCCCCTTTCAGTTTGAAGTTTCTAAGTTTGACAAATACAAAGGGAAAGGAGACCCAAGAGATCGCATTAGGGAATTTAGCGCCACGTGTCTAGAAGTGGCTCACAACGAAACTTTCCTAATGAGACTATTCCCTAGATCTCTAGGTGGACAAGCCATGGAATGGTTCTCACGACTTCCCCCGGGTATCAAAACTTTTGATGAGTTAGTAAACAAGTTTGTCACGCACTTCTCATATAACATTGAACACAGTCTCCATGCTTGACCTATGCAATACAAAGCGAAAGAGTGGCGAATCCTTCGCCGCCTTCTTACAGAGATGGAGACAACTTGCGAGCAAATGATCATATCACGTGCTTGAGAAGCAAATGACAGAGATGTTTGTCCACAACCTTAACCCTGATCTAAGTTACCAAATCCAAATTCAATGCCCTACCTCATTTACGAAAGTCATTGAGTGGGATTATTTATCAAGAAAGCTATGATCGCTAAGGGGTAAATAAAGTTGTACAAGGACACCCCTAACTCTAACTACACCATGGACAATTCAAAGTTTTGGACAAAGAACAAAAATGTCGTCAATGATGAAGTAGTTGATGCCAAAGTGGCGGCTCCCAAAAAACAACCAATCTTCACTCTCAAAGGAGAAGCAAGCAATGCTACACCAAACAAAACCTTCTCTCGTGAGCCAAAGCCATGGTTCACCTCCAACCCTAGATGAAAATTCACACCACTAGGGGAGTCCTAGGAGTCTGCGTTAAGAAAGCTATTAGCCAACAAGGAGATCACTCTTCCTCCCACTAGCGACTATGAACCTCAAGTAAAACCTCATTATTGGAAAGATACGATTTCTGCAAAAATCATAGAGGAAGAGGCCATAAGACCAACGATTGTATCAGTCTCAAACACGTCATTCAATATATACTTGACCAAAATCAGGTAGGCACTAAAGAAAACACCTCTAACGAGATGCATTTGGCATACAAGGATCCACTCCTCAACCACGACAGGCCATACAACAACAACAACAATAATAACAACTGCAATAGGCAGAATCAAAACAACGGACACAATAATGCTAACTATGCGAGCGTGTCATTCGATATACCATCAACTACATATCAAAGTACATCCCACAAGTCAATGTGGTCATGTTCAACCAACAATCAAGACCCAACAAAACTGATTGCAACATCATCACCCATAGTGGTAAGGTCACATTAAACACGCTTCCTCCAAGGTCGTCATCTTCTAACTCCCATACGTATAGTGTCATCGACCAACTTTGGAAAACTGCTGCCCACATATCTATCTTAGAGTTGTTGCGTATGTCTCCCTCCCACAAGGAAATTCTTGATAAAGCCCTAGTAGAAACAACTATGCCCACGAACCTGGCCCAAGAGAAGTTTCGAGCCATGGTAGGAAATCTAACCTCCTCCAGCACCATATCGTTCACTGAACAGGATGACCTTTCAGTGTCTCAGCCCCATAACACACCCTTGCATATCGTCGCCTTCATTCATAAACACCATATCAAAAGAGTTCTTATTGATGGAGGAGCTGGTTTAAATATTTGCATGCTTAAGCTAGTCCTTACATTGGGGTTCTCATAAACTGGAGTGGATCTTAGGAAAAAGATCACTATTAAGGCCTATGATGAAGAAGAAAGAACTACTAAAGGAACAGTGGTGTTACCGATACATGTTGGACTGGTAATCAAAGACATGGTTTGCCAAGTCCTAGACAGGGAGCTAGCCTATAACATCCTTGTAGGTAGACCCTGGATTCATGCCGTGAAAGTTGTGCCTTCTACCTACCACCAATGCATCAAATTTCCTCATAACGAAAAATAAATCACCATCCAAGGTGATCCAGATGCCTTTCAGCATTGTAACACTATCCGCTCAAAGCCTGATTACATCATTCCCAACAATAGAGCTTCCACATCCCCCATCTCACAACATGATTCTACCTCTGAAGCTTCCTCATCCAAGCCCAAAGAGCAGAAAATCACAATCAAAGAAATAGGGATAGGGGAATACTCCATCGAGCACAGCCTCAACTTAGCCAAAATGCCCCTATCTCCAAGATCCTTTGGGCGACCTACACCTAAGTACATTCCAAAACCTTCTGCTTCTTCTGAACCTCCCATAGCTCCCTTTGTAAAATGGGGGACCCTATTAGACGAGAGTGAGGAAAGAGATGTCTTGCGATGGCTCTACACGGAGGAAGACAATACACAACAAGAACCACCTAAGCTCCGAACGAAAATCTATGGGCGTGGTGAGTCTATCCTACACAGAATGGGTTATGAAGGACAAGGCCCCATTGGCTTATGAAAAGAAGGAATTATAGAACCCATCCAACCCTCCTCATCCTCATTGGCAAGAAATACAAAAGGGCTAGGATACAAGGACAAAGGCAAAGCTAAGGCAAATACCTGTTTTGTGGAACAGATCCGTAACCTTCAAGAAGACAGTGACACAAACTCTAACGAGTATGAGTGGGATGAACTCACAGAGCACTCCTATGAGGACAAAGAAGTCGACACCATTCATAACTATAGCCCCTACCGTGAGGGACAAACGCTAACGCATAGACCATTAGAGTGTGATTCGCCAACTCCTGAGAGTATGACTTTCGAGGAAGGTCAGAGTTCCATTGCAATAAACAATCTGGAGGAAAGTACCATCTCGGATCCTATCCCTACCAATCTAAATCCTGACCATATATCCATTCAAAATATCACACCCAACGAATCAGATCTATCTTTCGATCCCCTTCCCCTTATGCATCCTAAAATTATCAATTGGGATTTACAAGGAACCCTGCAACTAGACATGTTCCAAAATGATGATGCCTATATTGACTACATGGAACTTAGGGACCACCTACCTACAGGAGATCATAAAGTTGGCTTTGCCATTGAACTCAACACCATGGCTTATTTTGGAGAGGGTGCCAAGCCTTCTAGTCGCAAAAACATAAAAATAAAGACTCGATCTGATGGTGAAAACCGCTCTGCGACAGTATTAGATCCCAAAATAGTAAAAAGAAAGGACGCATCGCATGGTGAAAACCTCTCTAAGGTGCCAGACGATGGAAGGCTTAACACTCTCCCCAACGACATGTACTAGGAGAAGTCTTAGATTGTTGTGGAACCTACAGAACCTATCAACATCGTAATAGAGGATAATCCTAAGATCATTCACTTTGCAAAGTCTCTATCTCCACTAGAAAAGACAAATTTGTACCATTCTTCAAGAAAAAACAATTCAACTTTGCTTGGTCATACGCAGATGTGCCCGGTTTAGATCCAGATTTGATTCTACATCATCTTCCACTAGATCTAGGGGTCAAACCAGTCAAGCAGAAGCTCAGGAAAATGTATCCACACATTGCATTACTAGTAAAAGAGGAACTCAAGAAACTGCTAGATGTAGGGTTCATCAGGGCAATAGACTATCCAGAGTGGGTATCCAACATAGTGCCGGTATCCAAACCTGATGGCAGAGTCAGATTATGCAATGATTTCTGAGATCTAAACAAGGCTTGCCGCAAGGATGACTTTTTGTTGCCTAATATTGATATCATAGTCGACTTGACAATAGGACATACCATGTTATCTCTTATGGATGGCTTTTCTAGATACAATCAAATTAGGATAGCACCATAAGACCAACATAAAACAACTTTCACTTGTCCATGGGGTACCTTCTGCTAGAACATCATGCCATTTGGGTTAAAGAACGCAGGAGCAACATATCAACGTGCTATGACCACTATCTTCCATGATATGATGCACGTCACAATGGAGGACTATGTAGATGACATCCTTGCAAAGTCACTCATAAGAGAATCCCACCTAGATGTACTAGAGAAGGTCTTTTAGAGACTAGAACACTTCAAAGTCAGGTTGAACCCGAAGAAGTGTGTGTTTGGAGTCACCTCCGGCAAGCTCTTAGGCTTCATTTTATTAGCAAATGGGATTGAAGTAGATCCCGCAAAAGTTAAAGCTATTATGGAAATGCCACTGCTAAAGAACATCACTCAACTGCGGTCTCCACAGAGCAAGTTACAGGCAATCCGTTGGTTCATATCACAATTGGCAGACAAGTGTCAACCTTTTACTCACTTATTGCACAAAAACATACCATTCAGATGGGATCAAAAGTGTGAGGAAGGATTTCGCAAGCTAAAGGAATACCTAATGAATCCACCTATTCTGATGCCACCTATCCAAGGTAAGCCACTGTATCTATATATATCTGCTACGCCAACAGCTCTCGGAGCCCTATTAGCACAATAGGATTATGAAGGCAAAGAAAGAGCTATCTACTACATCAGTCGCACATTGGTGGGCTACGAACTACAATATTCTAAAATAGAAAGATCGTGTCTTGTTGTGGTTTTTGCTTCCCAAAAACTATGACATTACATGCTAGCTCATTCAGTCAAGCTTATTGCAAAGATAGATCCATTAAAATACCTATTAAGCAAAGCAGCTCTCACAGGTCACCTAGCTAAATGGGTTATGCTCCTAAGCGAATACAACATTGAGTATGTAGAACAAAAGGCTATCAAAGGTCAAATCATTGCTGATCAGTGAGCGAAAGCACCACTACAGGATAGCACACCAATGACATTTGAGTTTCCAGATGAATCCATATTCAGTGTCACAACACAGTCATGGAATCTCTAATTTGATGGATCCTATACAAACCATGGATTGGGGGTAGGAATCTTGTTGGTCACTCCTCACGGTGACACCATACCTAAGTCTTATCGTCTGCTATTCCCATGCACAAACAATATAGCAGAGTATGAGGCCTTGGTCATTGGTCTCAAAATGGCAGCAAAATGGAAAATAAAGGAGCTACATGTTTATGGCGACTCCCAACTTGTAATCAATCAAGTCAATGACGACTATCAAACCAAAGATGACAAGTTAATCCCATAAAAGTGTATGGTTGATGAATTTAAAGAGTACTTTGTGATCATCTCCTTTGAGCAGATACCTCACATTGACAACAAAGCAGTAGACGCCATGGCAACCATTGCCTCGCTCCTCGAGATCCCAGAGAATGAGTCACGGTATGAGTTCTTGATGGAGTCATTTATGCAACCAGCTTATGATCTCCCTGAAACACACTCCATATGCCTATTAGTCAGATCTGATTCCCCTTGGTATGGTAAGATTTACACTTACCTCAAGGATAACACCCTATCGCCTAACTTGTCTTCTAACCAACGCCGAACCTTCACTCGCCAAACCTCCCGTTACACCATTATTGTCGATACCCTATACCGACGAGGTCTGGATGGTACTTTACTCTGATGTTTAGAACGGGAAGAATCTCAAACCGCCTTATGAGACGTATACGAAGGAATTTGTGGAACACACTCTAGCGGTCCTTCTTTAGCTAAGAAAATCATGTGTTTGGGATACTATTGGCCAAACATGGAAACTAATTCATATCAGTTTGTGAAGAAGTGCAAGCAGTACCAGATACATGGAAACCTCATCCATGCACCAACTCAAGAGTTATGACCTTTAACAACACCTTGGCCCTTTTGTCAATGGGGACTCAACCTTGGGAAAATTCACCCTCCATCATCTAACGGCCACAAGTTCATAATAACCGTCATTGAATATTTTACCAAGTGGATTGAAGCCATTCCACTCACTAATGTCACAGGCAAATAGATTGCCTCATTCATCCTCAATTACCTCATCTACAGATACAAAATTCCCTCATCCATAGTCAGGGATAATGGAAGACCTTTCAAGAACCAGGATGTCCAAGAGCTTTGTGACAAATTCAAAATCCAACACCACTTCTCCACCCCCTACTATCCACAAGGCAATGGCCAAGCAGAGCCATCCAACAAAACAATCTTGAAAATCCTCAAGAAGACAGTTAACAATGTTGGTCGTGATTGTCACATACAACTGAATCTCGCTCTGTGGGCCTATTGAACCAGTATACGCCCTTGTCTATGGATCCGTAGCCATTTTGCCCATCGAGGTCGAGTTACCATCTCTAAGGGTGTTGTTAAAAGGTCTTATCATTGATGAAGACTATAAAGTTTCCAGATTGCAAGAGTTAGAGCTATTAGAGGAGAAGAGACAGACGCTTTCAATCATCTAAAAGCCTATCAACAGAGAATGTCATGAAGCTACAACCACAGAGTCCGTCCAAGGGTATTCAATGTTGGTGATCTAGTGCTTAAGGAAAATCCCCACAATCAGCAGGATTGGGAAAAGAAAGGTAAGTTTGAACCCAACTGGCTTGGTCCTTATGTAGTCATTGCTGCCTATGGATCAGGAGCATATCAGTTAGCAACATCAGAAGGTGAGCTGTTCGATGACTCGATCAACAGTATGCATCTTCACCAGTTCTATACCTAAGAGAACCCCAATGTAAGGGGGCAAAAATTTAAAAAAAAAATCAATCAAAAAAAAATTAGAAAAGAACAAAAAAAATCAAAAAATGGAAAAACAACAAAAAAATCATCCTTTGGTAAAAACCTAGCAAACAGGCGCCTTGGATAGGTACCATGATGAAAACCTGGAAAACAGGTGTCATGTGTACTTTTAGCTTTTGTGCAAATAAAAATAAGTGGTGAAAACCTGGTAAACATGCGCTACTTGTGGTGAACCACCTCCTCCATCTTTGGGAAACCAATCACCTTGTGTCCATTCCTCCTACCATCGTCCCTCATCCGATCCATATTTGTTCCATAATAAAAACCTAATGATAACCTATCATGGCTTGATACTCTATCTCTTTTGTCGCCTTATCAACTAAGGTCTTATCCAGTATCCTATCTACAATGTTAGCCTAGCATAGCGTATGTCGTCAGTATCATAGGGTCACCCTAAACTATGTTGCCTCTACGTCATCACGTAGGCAAGGCTATTATCAATGTGCCCCCGAGGCTCCACTTTCTGTCCATCCCATGTCTTGTTGTCTACCCTCTAGTCCATCCACATGGTCCAAGTCCCCGAACTACGTTGCCTTTGTGTCGTCACGTAGGCAAGGCCATTATCAATGCGCCCCGAGGCTCCACTTCCCGTCCATCCTATATCTTATCGTCTATCCTCTAGTCCATCTGCATCTGAGTCCAAGTCCTGAACTACGTTGCCTCTATGTCGTCACGTAGGCAAGGCCATTGTCAATGCGCCCCCGAGGCACTAGGTCAGTCCCTTAAGGTCTGTTTCATTGGCAAGGATTGTCATTCCTTTTCACCAGGCATGTAAGCGCAAAGCAAAGCCCGCTTCCAAAGTAGAAATTTTGACACAAGACATCAACCTATCCAAATCAAATCAAACATGTACCTAAAGCACCCTAAATGATTCTATCTAAATTATGGCAAGAAAACACATCTAATGCAAGAATGTTTTGTATTTGTGATCAGGTTAACTTATAGAGTCTTGATTTTTGTTATTATGTCTTTCTATGCTACTCGAGGATGTCAAAAACTAGAGATGCTATGGTGGGGGCATAATCATTTTCTTTGTCTATTATTTGTGGATTAATCTTTAGTAATGTGAAGCCTTGTCTAATGACATGATCAGCCAAAGATCATAGAGGACTTCAAGAGGTCTAACATTAAAGGGGGCAATCCTTGTCTATTGATACGCAAGAAATAATTAGGTCATCTCAGTTCAATTATACCTAGATGCTTGTATTTTCTTACAACATTTGGAAAAAGTACCAAAAAATTGCCTAATGATGAAATAAGCACTTCAAAATACTTACAATATCAAGAACCATTCGCATCCATTTCACATCCACAAAGCATCCATATCCCATGCAATAAAAATTCCTATGGAGAGTATCATTGTTTACAATTAAAAGCTTGTGATCCTTTCATTCACATTTCTTCTATCAGTCAATCTTCTATCTATCATTGTGTCATTTCTATGTCGATTGAGTACATTTGGACATAACAAAAACATAACATTAAATTGCATATCATATGACATGAGATAGTCATTAACATGATTAAATCATTTGCACACATAATAGGTGCATTAGATCATCCATATACATTTGCATCATACCATAGTGTCAACAAAAAAATCAAAAACATAGACAAGTACATGTAGATCATCACATAAACTGCATAATCATATAGAGAACATTTGCATATTAGGTGTATACATGAAATCATCTAAGTCTACATCAGATCATATAGACATCAAAAGTAATGTACATCCATCACATAACATCATATCAACATAACAAACATGTACATCGCATATGAAACATCATAAGATAGAATGCATCCATGACATATAGCATAAACAAACTGCATATAGAGATCATATAGTTGCATCATCATATAAATAAACATAAAACATGTCCAAATGTACAACATATCAAAGTCCATCTCTGAGTCCAAATCATATAAAGTGTATACATCACAAAAATAATGATATATGTCTTGGTGCAAAAGGCAAGTCATATATACATATCGGGCTATCTATGAGCCATCAAAAACATGTATACAATAATCAAAAATTGGTACAAGTGTAAAAAGCTAGCCCTGTTGCCGTGGGACACTACTCCCACCACTGCCCTCTCCTCCTTCACTGCGACCTAACCCAGATTGTTGTGGGCCCATCATCGACGCTCCTGATCGTGAACCACCTGCTCTCTGAGGTGTGCCTGCTACAGACTGGGTCATGTAGCTAGGTGCCCTCTGGTCTGCCAGCACCGCCTCGTGGTACAGTCCCCTATAATACTGTGTCTGAGCCTACGCTCTAGCAAGCTCACCCTGTATTTGTGCAATCTGTGTCTACAACTGATGTACCTGGGCCTGTCCCTGCTGCACCTGTGTAACCAAGAATGTCATCGCCCCGTCAATACCCAAGACAGCTAAAGTTGAATCTCTCTCTAGTCTGAGGGCCTGCAGCCTCACCAGTGTTGTATCCCACTCTGCAGCAAGCCCAAATAAAACCTATCCGTCTGACTCTCTCCAGGACTCTACCGCCCTAAGATGTACCCTGAGCTATCTCACCTGACTGTAATAATAGCCTGCTGCTATAGATCAGGCTGGGCAGAAGCCTGAAGAACCTGTACCTGCACCTGTTGCTAGGGCACCTACTACTGACCTACCTGTTGGGGCACCTGCTACAGTGCCGACATCTGTATCTGTTGTCCCACCTGTGGCTGCACTACCTGCTACTGCTGGGAGGATCCCTCTCCCACTCTCCTCCTCTGTCCCTGCCTCCCTCTACCTCCAGCTCTCCCTCCTCCTCCTCCGTCACCTCCATCTCCCCCTCCTCCTCCTCCGTCCCCTCCATCATCTCCATCTCCCCATCCTCCTCTCCCCCTCCTTCGTCTCCTCCTCCATCTCCTCCTCCTCCTACCTCCACCATCCTCATCATCTAAATCCTCCTCATCCAGGCGAGGAACCAACTCCCCTAGTCCTAAGTATCTCAAAAATGGATGAGCTACAAACCACTCCTCGTAGTCAGGAGTCATCCCCGCGTCAACTACCTCCCTCCTCATGGGCCAAGCAACATAAGGACCCTGCTGAAACTCCACCAAGGCCTCATCATACGATGCAATGGGGCCCCATCTCAGTCACTCTGCATGTGTCCTCACAAACCAGGCCTGCCCCTGTGCCATACCCTGTACCCTACCAAACTGTTGTTGAACCTGACTAACTATCTGCCTCTCCAAAATGTGTCGTGTCCTCCCAATCAGCCACTGAGTCTGAAAGTAGTAAGGCAGCTCGTCATCCTCGTCATCCTTGGGCTTGCAGTCTAGATACGGGCGCCAGATAACTCCATCTACATTATCCAACACATGCCTCCAATACTCGAGCTTTCCCAGCTTGTGCTGGGAAATAACACCTGCATATCCATAACTGTAAGGCTCACTCCTCTGCCTGGAAAACACACAGATCGGCCGTGTAATAGCAATATGCTCCCATAACCAAAACTGTAATAATGAAACACCGGCAAACAAACTGGCACCCCTGTGGTAGACCACCTGATGCATATCCCAATACAAGTGTACAAGAACACAAACACCCCATGCAAAGTGGGTGCCCTCTGTAATCATCCTCTCCATGGTCCTTCCCCAACCAACATGGAATCCATGCGACCTCCTATCGGGGCATACAACACCCCTGATCAACCCTGCCACTATCCCTGGGAAGTAGTCATAATAGTCATGTATATCTTGCCAAGAGATCACCTGCCCCTCAAGCTCTGGATCATCGAACACTCGTCGGCACTCTGCCAGTCCGGCATCATGCTGAACCTCATACTCCACGAGCTCACCCTAGATAGGTAAGTGCATGATCTTGTAGACGTCCTCCAAGTGATGGCCATCTCTCCAGTAGGCAGATGAAACGTCATGTCCTCGCTGTGGAAACGCTCCACTGCAGCAGTCAGCAAACTGAGGTTCACATGAACCTCGAGCATGAAGCACACGTAGTCCAAACCCATGGCACCGAGAGCCTCTCGATTCATCTCTGTGAGCATGTACCACTGCAACATCAGCAAGGAAACTGCTCCTGTGACATAAGTACGTCACAAATGTGTAGGAGTCAAGGACAACACTGAGAGGGGGGGTGAATCAGTGTTGTGTGAAATTTCTAATCTTTTTACAAACTTTAACTTGCAGAGTACAAGGAGAGAGAGCTATCATTGATTTCTCACATACATGTGCACATAACTGAGAATGAAAAACAAAAACTCACGAGTAAAACATATATCCACAGAGAGAAGATCAAGACACAAGAATTGCACGAGTGGAAAACCCTCCAGGGGTAGAAAAACCACTCCAAAATTGCCTCACTGGCTTAACTGAAAAACATGCCTCACTGGCAATACAAATTGTATCTAGGAGCACCAACTCCAATACCAAACAGAAGCACCCACTTCCAACACTAATATACCTCACTGGTAAACAAATAGGTCTCACTGACCTACAAGCCTCACTGGCTAATACAAGGCCTCACTGGCAAACTGAATCTTCACTGGAAGTAATAAACAAGTTCAGAGGGACACTCTGTTTCCATTCAATACAAAACATATGTCTGTCAAATGGCCATTCTATTCAAAATCAATCCTTTTTCCGGATCCTCTCAACCACATTGCATACTCTGTATGTTTCATCTCTGTCTTACTAGTTTCAATGTCTTTGTTCAATCAAATTCATGATTCATGCACCTGATTATCATTGCAATTGCATATTGTCTTTCTGATCATCTTGTCAATCTCTGTATCTGTATTTGATCCCTGTCAGTTCATCATTGATTTGCACAATGTCACGCACACACAAACCAATATACCTCAAACTTCATTATATACAAATTTAATGACCTTTCACATTCTCTCTTCTGCAACATTGCCTGCATAAAAACATCATGTATTTCTTCACTGCATCTATGAAGAATCTAAAAAGAAAAATAAAATCAATTTTTCTTTAATCTCATAACCATTCATTTTCTTCTTCTCCATCCTGCAAGAAAGAATAAAATCAATATTTCTCTACATAAAAAAATCATTCTCCTTCTCTGTAAAAACACATTCCCAAACTCTTGATCTTCTCTGTAAATAATAAAAAATAAGTTGCTCTTGAAAGAGAAAATAAAATCTCTTTCAAATCTGATCTCCATGTGCAAGAAGACAAACTCCTTCATTTAATTCATTGAATCTTTTTCATTCAAATCCGTTGAACTTCTTCTTCTCAAAAATCTTTCTGGAAATATTTTCTTCAAATTCTTTTCTAAAAATGTCTTCAATAAATCTGCCTTCATGTATGAACCTTCATATTTCTCAGGACTCTTCAATATGCAAACATCTGTGTATAAACCAAAAAAATAATTCATATTCTCTTTGCAATAAAATCCTTGATTCAATCCTGTCAATCTTCCTCATGAAAACTTTTCACCTTCACTAAATTCTTCAATGGTATGGAATAGAATTTAGAAATAGTTTTCCAAAAATTGCCTTTTTAAAAAAATCAAGCATCTCCTATAAAGGCTCCTTGAAAAATTCAATATACATTCTATAATGAATTCATGCCTTTTAAATAAAATAGAAATTTAAACAAATTTCCTAAAAAAATACTTTTTTAAAAAACAAGGCATAAATTTTTTTCACCACATATGCTTTATATAAATAAAGCATTCGAAAAAAATGCCTTTTTCCTTCGAAAATTTAAGGCCAATGTACTCCGAGGTATTTCTTCTTTTGAAGGTCTTTTATTATAAAAATGTGCTCTCCCAAAAATTTTGAATGAAAAATTAATAAACATTTGCATCGAGCTCTCCTTAAACCCGTGCTCATTTTGACCTCAAGACTTATTCATTAACTGTGACCTCGGGCGCTTCTTGAGATTTAAAGTTTATCCTTTGAATTCATTTTACTGCTTAAACAACTTTTAAACTCAACCAAAGATTCTCTATTCACGCCCACCATATCATATGAAGACCGAAGCTTTATGGAAGGGCCAGTCACTGTCATGTGATGGTAGCCCTCTAATAGATCACTTTAAGTGACTCTTACCGCCTCAACCAGTCACCATCATGTTAAAACAAAAAGAAATGACAGGTGAGCTTTGGATGTGAGGACACAAGTAGGTCATGAAGAGTATAGTATGAAGATCAACATGTCAAACCAACCTATCAACTTCAAAAGCACCAAGAAGATCAAACCTGTGATGACCAAGAGTATAAATTCATTCTCTGCATCTGCAAGACTTTTGAACTGTGTTCCCCATATTAACGTAACCAAACCAATTCAAGAATATTAGCTCTATCTTCAAATGCGTAGTGCACACATTACTCTGCCAAATGTTACTTTCAATCAACACACTGCAACTCCTGAAGTGAAGAAAAAAGAACATTATACCAAGACCCAACATCTTCAAAACACCATCACTGAAAGTGAACATTGTCATGACATGAAGTAGCCTCCTAACTGATTTAACTCAACTCTTGAGTAACTCAACACCAAGTAACATGATCTCTGTAGATCAAAGCAATATGCACTTCAACAAGCATGGTATACCTTCCAAACATCTTATGAACCACTTACCAAAACATCAAATGAGACCACCATATTAAAGGTTTTTAAATATGGAATGAATCACAACTTCTAAGCAAACTCTATCCAAACATAGATGAGCACACATGAATGATGAACATTTGTCCAAACATGAATGATAAACATTTGTCAATACTTGACAACCCTAAACAAATCACCTTGAAACTTTACTTACCAAAGGACATATGAAGACACATTGAAGGCCAAACCTGATCAAACAAGTCCTGATGACATCAAACAAATCGAGAACACCTTTTTGACATTAATGACACCTTTTTGACATCAATGACAACCTGTCACCATCAAAATGTTCTCCTGCAATCAAGCAAGTCAATGCGTCAACCAAAACTGCAAAACTACTCAAAGTACAAACTATCCTATCACTTACTTAACATATCAAATTGATCAAAATAGCATACAACATCTCTTGACTAGATTCATGTAATCTCGGAGATAGCTTATCGATTGACGCATCGAGTAAGATGCCAATCGAGTCAATTTCGTTAAGTAAATTGACTATCTAAAACAAATGCGCCAAACAAGAAGGTACATGCACCACTTCTGGCAGATGCATCGCAACATTTTGTAAATGCGCAGTTTCATATCATAAGCGCAACTTCAACATGAATGCGCCACAACATGTCGTGCATGCACAGCTTTAACACAAGCTCAACTTCTTGTACTGTATGCGCCAGTTCTTAGCACATGCACCGACTCATATTGTGTATGCACCGAACTTGTGCATGCGCCGATTCATATCACATATGCACTGACTCTTTACATATGCGCGGTTTCGGAGCGTATATGCGCTAAACTGTGAAACAACGCATTTATCCTAGTAATTTTTCCCTAGCATTTATTGCTCAAGTAAATGACCCTAGGCAAGTTTTTTTGAACTACATACCAGTGGTCCTGCCTCAACTGGCCGCTTGAACCATCGGACTCGCTCAAAGCGGTGCTCCTCGTGTGGAATATCCATATCTATGCTGACTACTTTGTGCTCCTCTGCTCTCCTAAGCTCTGAGTGCCCTATCAACAAAATCCAAGTGTGCAAATGACTAGTATTGTGGACCCAACTCCTATATATAGCAAGTGAACCCTAACTAGCTGTATGGTGACTACTTCTGAAACCTGTTTCCTCCCGTTTCTTCGCATCGTAACCCATTTTTTCTTCACCCTAACCTATTTTTTTCACCTTCTTCTTCGTGAGATTGTTTGGCTCACGTCCTTCTGCCTTCTTCCCATCCAATCTCCCGAGGGGCATCCTACCGTCGTTAAACCTGCACCAGGGGCAAACTGGGGCATGTATCATTATCAGAAAAAATCTTATTCTTTGAAGCAATGTGATAAAACACATTGCATCAAAGAGGGGCAAAATATACACACCTAAAAATGACACGACTCTGTCCAAATAAATATTCTTAATATTTATTTCATTCTAATTCCTCTATCAATAAATAAATAAACAAATTTATTTATTTGATTCATATTTCTCTAAATTAATTGAATATCAAAACATTTAATTACCTCTTCTAAAGTCAAAATTAAATAAAATCCTTTATTTAATTTAATTCTTCCAAAGAATTAAATAATTCTTAATTATTTAATTAAGTCAATTCTTCTTCTAAATTTAAATAAATAAATCAAATTTATTTAAATTCTTTCAATCTCTAAAAATAAAATACAATCAAATATTTTATTTATTCTTCCAAAGCATGCACAAGTAATTAATAAATCTATTTATTTAATTTGCTTTCTTATCTTTAAATTCCTCAAAAATCTTTCAAATCTTCTAGAAATAAATCTTCTTCTTCATGCACACAAAATTAAATAATTTATTATTTAATTTATCTCAAATCATGCAAAAGCAAATCACAAGTTGAGTTAATTGATTTATTCAATCTTATTTTTATCAACAACTCTTAAATTAGAAAAAAACTTTCTAATTTATGAAATCAAATCTTATCTTTATAAAAGAAAGCGGTTAACTCAAACAAAACAACTTTTGTGTGACACTTGTCTTCTTCCTATTCGCGCACATCTCTCAAATATCCTATACCGTTGATCTTCTTATTGTTTCTATATCATTGATCTTCTCTCTTATGAGTCTATAAATTGAACCCAGTTCCTCCATTTCTATCATCCAAGCTTTTAGTACCCTTACTCTACAAGAATTACAGCGCTCCTTTGGCACCCCATTCATTCCATAGCTTGTGATCAACTTGTTACCATATCACTGCCATTGTTTTGAAGCTCATTTTCATTGTAATAAACTATCATAGCCATTCCCACTTGACATCTTGGAATAGCAAGGAAGTGCACCTTCTGAGGGCCATATTCATACACAAGATCATTTGAGATAGGCAATCAATGGAAGCCATGAAGTGAAGAGGTTTGCAAGGTTTAAAGTCCTTTATTTGTTTGATCTTCTTTATTTCTTATTTTCATTGAGTTATGGGTATTATTTATATTTATGCATAATTTCCCTTAACAGTAGGAAAAGAATCTCAGAGGACCCTTCCCCTTTAGGTTTGAGATGATGTGGGTAGTTCATCATGATTTTAGAAGTTGCTTAGCTGATTAATGGAAAATTCCTATTCAAGGGCTGACTATGTTCAGGCTGTTCCAGAAACTTCTCAATGTTAAGAATCAAGTTAAGGGATGGAATAAGTATACCTTTGGGAATGTGTTGAACAAAAAGAAGACTATTGTTGGTTAGTTGCTTGATGTTCAATACATGATAGATCAGGGTGATAGTTCAGAGGAGGTTTTGGCCTTAGAAAAATCCCTTTCAAAGGATTAGTTTCTGATTTTGAAGGAGGAGGAGATATTCTGGAAACATAAATCCAGGATCCAATGGCTGAGGGAGGGGGACAGGAATACTTCCTTTTTCCACCAATCTACACTAAGGCATAGGAAGTGAAATACTATTAGTACACTCCTGGACGAGGATGGGGAGGTGGTCATGGAGGAGGAGAAGTTGGGGAAGTTGGCTTCCAACTATTTTAAATCTCTCCTAGCGGCCCAAGCCATTATCCCCTCCTCCCCAGAGGATGTTGCTCTTCTAAACTCTATACTTACTCTCCTTTTTGAGGATGACAATGGTCTTCTGACTAAGCCTATCATTGAGGAGGAAGTTTGGGTGGTGATTTTCTCTATGGGGGCATTCAAAGCCCTGAGGCTAGATGTTTTTCCCCTAGCTTTTTTCCAAGTCTTTTGGGATGTGGTTGGGAAAGATGTCACCGAAGTGTCTAGAGATTTCCTTAGAATTGGTAGAATCCTATGACAACTGAACAAAACTTTCATAGCTCTGATTCCTAAGAAAGTTGATCCCAATTCCATGATTGATTTCAGACCTATCAGCCTCTGCAATACTATTCACAAGATTTTCATGAAGATTTTGGTCCTCAAACTCCAACCTCTTTTGAATAAGCTTATTTCTACTAATTAGAAAGGATTCATTCCAGGAAGGCAAATTTTGCATGTGATCACACCACCCATGAATTCATACACTCTATCTGTAAGAGTAACACTCCAGGTATGATTTTCAAACTTGACATCTCTAAGGCTTATGATAGGCTCAATAAGGATTTTCTATTTAGTGTTCTCGGGAGATTTGGATTCCAAGACCATGTGATCAATTTGGTGAAAGAATGTGTCTCCACAGTTTGATTCTATGTGCTAGTTAATAGTTCACCCTAGGGATTTTCTCTTGTGGTAGAGGCCTCAAGCAAGGAGATCCTCTCTCATCATATATTTTCATCTTGTGGATGAGGTTTTGGGAAGAAATGCTTGTAGGCTACTGAGGAATGGATCCCTCCATGGCATAAAACTAACTTCCATAGCCCAACCTTTAGTGATACAACAGTTTGTGGACAACACTATCTTGTTTAGGATTTCTTCTATGGTGGAGGCTAGGAGATGGAAGGGTCTTCTCAAAGATTATGAGGCTGCTTATCGACAAAACATTAATTTTGAAAAATCCACATCTATTTTTTGAACACTCTTGAGGTTATGCAACACAAAATCAAAAGAGTCCTTGGTTGTTCAAGTGTCAGTCTACTAGCCACATATCTTGGCCTTCCCCTCATGACCACTAAAGTCACCTCCGACTATTGGAACTTAATCATGGAAAGAATGTAGAGGAAGATGGAAGGATGGAAAGAGAAATTGCTAAGCCAGACTAGGAAATTTCAACTACTCAAAACCTCTCTACAATGTATTCCCACATTTTCTCAGTCTCTTTAAAATCCCAAAATATTTAGCAAAGAAGATTGAGCAGATCTCGAAGAAGTTTTTATGGTTAGGGGTTGAGGAGAAGAGGAGGATTGTCCTTGTCAATTGGGAGAAAGTTTATTTACCAAAGGCTCGAAGGGGGTTGGGGCTACAAAGAATCCACCTCATGAACAAAGCCCTCATTTCTAAGACTGGATGGAATATGATCCAAGGTAATAAGGATTGGGGAGAAACTATGCATGCTAAATACTTTAGGGGGACCAGGGTTGTAGATTGCTTTTAGAGTAGAACCTCCCTAAAGGATCGATTATTTGGAATGGGACTCTTAAAACCAGGGGTTTGCTTTGTAAAGGAGTTAGGTGGAAGATTGGGGATGGTAGGAGAGTTAGTTTCTGGGAGAATAGATTTGTTGAAGGACCTACCCCTCAGAGAACTTGATTATGGCAGGATTGCTGACAGGGCCAATGGTTATTTTGGTTGCAATGGGTTCATCAGAAGTTGGAAAGGCCTTGGTGAATGTGGTTTTTCTCATAATGAGGATAGGTAGATGGTTGCTCAACTTTAGGGGGAATTAAATAATTTTAGGTTTACCTACTCCCTAAACAAGATCAGATTATTTAGGAAAAGTACAGCAAGGGCCTATTTATAGTCAAGAGTGCCTATGGTTTGCTGTTAGACTTGAGTGAGGACAACTTGTGGGGTAAACTCTAGCTACCTAAACTTATTCCTAAAATTAATTTCTTTTGGTGGACCCTCATTCATAATAAGATTCTCACCTTAGACAATTTGAAGAAGAGAGGGTTTTAGATCCCCAACCAATGTGTTTTATGTGGCGAAGAGGAGATTGTTCCTCATCTACTGTTGCCTTGTAACTTTTCCTACTTGAGCTGTGGAGTTTGATTCTGCAATGTCTGAATGTTTCTTGGGTGTCCAATGTTAGTGTGGTTGTGCTTGTTAGGGAGTGGAGATACCCTTTCCGACCCTCATTCCTAGTGACTAAGGAATTATGGAATTAAATTCCCTCTCACTTAGCCTGGGATCTATGGAAGGAGAGAAATATCAAAATTTTTAGGGAAAAATACAGGACCCCTATGGAGGTTTTTCAAGCCTTTGCTAAACATCTAACTAAAAATATTAACACTCGCAAATTCAAGGCAACTAAGAATCCCCCAGGATAGGATGAAGTGAATATGTTGAAATAGTGGGCTATTAATCTGAATATCTACAAAATTGATGCTTCCAAAAATATGGCTAGGGCCAAAACTTGTTGGGCTCCTCAAAAGAATTGGTATAAGTTGAACTTTGATGGGGCTACTAAAGTTAACCCCAGAGCGGCCAGTGGAGGGGGCATAATTATGATTGATTCTGGAACATTTGTGGCTGCCTATATTGGAGGATTGGGGATTAAGAGTAATAATGAGATGGAGGCTTTGGCCATGCTTTTGGGGATTAAAATTGCTCATTCCATGAATATTAAGCATTTGCATGTGGAGGGTGACTCTCAGCTTATTGTCAATGCTTCCCTCGATTCAGCCAGCCTAGGTTGGAATTTAATGGATGTGGTTGGGAACATCAAGCTACTTCTCAATGCCTTTGAAGAACATAAAGTGTCTCACATTTATAGAGAAGGTAATTCTATGGCGTATGCCATGGCTAACTTGGGTATCAACAAGAGTGGTTGGAGATGCTGGAGGCAGTCTAAGAACTTGCCTCACAAAATTCAAACCCTAATTGAGAAGGATGGACACAAGTCTGCTCTTTGATCTAGTGTGGGGAGGAGATTTTGAATGGAGGGGTGGTCTCTTCTACCCTTGTATGGTCTTGGTAAGCCAAAAGGATAGTATGAATAAGTGGGAGGGCAGAAAATTTCAAATGATGGAAGGAGCTGTTAGATTTCAAATACATTGGGGCAAAAATAATGGTGTCAATTGGCAGAGGTTGACTTAATGGATGACCATTGACTAGATGCAGAGGTGGCAGGGGGCCCCATGTGATGGATGATGGATGATAGGATGGCAAGCCGGTAATAAATTTCCTTCCATCCCCGTTCTCTGAGATATTTACTCCCACATGAGGTGACGAGCTGTGGTCATTTCACAAGTGGTGAAACAGGGTGGCAAGGACCATTCATATCGATTTTATGATTATATCGAATTTATCTAAAGATTCACAGACTATAGATGAGATAGAAATGTACATTCGACATTATTTATTTTTATGAAGATTTTGGTAGGCCTCCCGCACATAAGAATTTTTTTAAGGTTCATCTCTTGCTTTTGTTGTTGCATTGGTTCTAGATGATCAACATGGGGAGCAACATTGTCGAAATTGAGCCATCCTCACTTGAGTAATTGAAATTGAATCCCACGGTGTGGCATATTATCTAGGAGGGTGAGGTGGTTTTGTTCCTGGAAGCTATGAGAGGTTATGGTGAGAACCTCTCCAAGCAATTTGCTAAATCTTGGGATAACAATTGACAAGTTTGAGTTGGGGGTATTGGTTTCAAATTGTTCGAGGTAATTAGGCAGGCCAGTGGTATGCCTACAAGAGGCAAGAAGCATTGCTGAAGTAGTAAGGTGCCGGACCCGGAGAATATGGGGCTTTTTTTAAAAGAGGGAGAAGTTGCAATCAAGCTCCAGGGTGGTTTCGAGAGGAAGAAGCTGCCAACACCGTGGGACTGGGTTTGTCTTATGATAATGAAATACTTCACCCTTGAGGGGTACTTTAGGGTTTTTTACCACTATCATTTTGCTTTGCTCAATCATTTTAGGCATATCTTGGAGTTAAGCCTTCCCTTCTTCTTGTTGTTGTCCATGGAAAGCTCTATTCGGTCTGCCAAAGAGATTCAGTCCAAGAACCCTATTTATCCAGTTATTCCCCTTCACCAAGGGCTCATTATCTGGCTCTACCACTTTCATTTTGCTTTGTGCCCTCCTAAGTAAATCAAAGTCAGCGTTTTGGATGATCCCCCTCCGGTCTCAACCTCTTCTACTAAGGGTAAGGGTAAAAAACCATCAAGACCCCTAAAATCTCGACACCCGATGGCCCCAAGGAGGGCCCTAGAATTGAAGAGATTCATGAGTCATCATTGGTGGGCACCCTTGTTCCCAAATAAGCTCTAATCCTAAAATTACCTCTAAAAAATCTAGCAAGAAGAACAAGTCCCCGACACAAGAGATTGAAAAGGAAGCTGTTGTTGTTGAGAAGAGGGGCCTAGATATTGAGGAGGAGGAGGAGATCTAGCATTGTAAAAAGGATAAAACTGGGAAGATGGAAGAAATAAAAGATGGGAGTGCTTCAAAGGTTATTGATTTGGAGACTGGTACTAAACATGGGGAGGGTGGTGATTTAGGAGCTGCTGGAAATCTTGTTCATGGTGTTTGAAGGTCTAGTCAGATTGTTGGCATCCCCTCTGCTAACCCTTAGGGTATGGGATTGTCGGGGGATTCTAAATTTCTGGAAGATACTTTGGGTGAAGGGAAGGATTAGACTCCCACGGAGTCATATCATGAAGAAGAGGGAACCAACCATTTCCCAGAGTTGAACTTACCTTATTTTGACGATGAAGAAGAGGAAACAGGAGAATCTTAGGAATAGAAGGATGACAATGCAGGTTGCTCTCTATGTAGTAAAATATATGAGGATGTTGTCGAGCTCAGGACCAAGATGGAGAAGCTCTAGAAAAGTGGTGGGTTATGGTGGAATTTGCTGCAAAAACTATTCACCGTGTGGCTTCTATTTTTTCTGCTGCTAAAGAATTTGATGATAAGGTTAAGGGAATTGGAGTTGATAGTCTAGGGGATTATAAGGACATGCTTAATTTCCTATCTAAGTATGGGATTTCTAAGAATCCCTAGCTAGTTTCTAGGTATCTTTGTTGTTTTTTATTATAGTCTATTTTTTTTGGTGTTATTTTTAGCTATCAATGAACTAGTAATGTATTGTCTCTGGCTTGTTTAAGGCCTTGTTTAGCCCTTGGGGCCATTTTGTATATGGATGCAGACCCTCTTTTCTAACTGACATAATAAAAAATAAACTCATCATCAGACAAAAAATATGTACAAGCCAGAGCTCATATATCATTTGTTTCATTCTTACCCTGTCTAAGATTTATATCCATCCTACTTTTAGGTGCGAGATTAACCACAATCCTTGTAGATGAAGCCATGGGTTGATTAACCTCTAGTTCTTCTACAAGTAGATTTTCTACAGTACCCTCCAAGTCAACCACCTCAATCTCTGTCTCTCCTCCCTCAAGATCAATTACTTTTCTCTTCTTTGTAGGAGACTGTGAGGGAACACTAGCAGCATGAGATTGTTCATGAGCAACAAACTCACTTGTTGCAGAGACATAAGGCCAGATTGGAACATTAGGGTCTCTTAGATATTTGGGCCTTTTCTCAATTGCAGGAGCTTTCTAGATTAGTGTCTCAGCATTAGCCAGTATTTTTTGTATTCTGAGGATAGGATCTTTCTCATCTACAAAAGCACCAAGGTAATCTACATGCATTTTTATTCTCTAATCCTCTACCTCCTTAACTCCCAACCATTTGACTCTTTTGTCTTTTACTTCCTCCATGGAAAGACAATTCCTTTTTATATCCTCATCAAATAGGATTTCAAGTGCAAATCCAGGCCTTTTGATTCTCAACCTTACCTTATTGATGAATCCCTCTGAATCAATAATTCTTGTGGAATCCAACCCCATCTTGTAGGACTACAAAATAGGATGAATTTGATCCAAACCTTCTTTATTTATTGCACAAAAATTATTAAAGTTTGTAGAAGTGAGGAAGAAAGAACCTTTCTTCTACCCCTCAAGTGAGCCTGATCTGATTCATTAAATTTCCACAACACTTTCAAATAAGCTATCATTTTTGGAAAATATTTGTTTAGTATATGAGGCATTAATCTGCATCCGTATACTCTGATTGTAGTAGTGTGGGTAAGTAGAAACCAATCACCCTAATTATGTTGAATTCCCAAATCAAGGGTTCTCTCCATTGGCCTCAAGAAATCCATAATTTCTTTTGGTATTATGTCTTGTGGTGATTTAATAAAATTTAAGAGTCTCCTTACAAAATGTTCTTCAAACATCACATAGATGACATTTTCACAGTGCTTATCCAACATGTGAGTGCAACACTAAATAGGAAGGTGAAAATCTTGGTTATCTACATCATTTACTTGTAATGTTCCATGCCACAATCCTTTCCCTGCATGTAAGAACATGTGACACATCAAAGAGTACCAGCTGAACTCCATTTTAAATTCCATCTTGTCTTCATTCACCTTGATGGCTATCAACTGTTTATGCATCTTCTCTACAATAAACGAGGCATAATCATACTTTGTGTTCACTATTTGATCTTAAATGTCTGCTTCCATAAGCATGAGAGCAATAGGCATATTACCCTTTGCATCCTACCCCAGGACTTGACACAAGGTGTGATAGGTCTTGATGAAATAATCATAAAAGAAATCAATGGCTAGATACTCTTTCTCATTAGGAGAAATTTTGAGAGGCTTGTTACTATTCCTCTCATCCTATGACTAGGAAGAAGCATAGTTCTATAACTACTCCTATTCTTCCTATAATTGTCATTTAAAGCCTCAAAATGTATGACCTTTCTAGCTACAGGATTAAAACCAAAGACCTTAGAAACAAGCTCCCTTGTTAAACTAATCATCCCTACACCATTTCCTACCAACACCAATTTTCTTTGTGGGTTATATCTTTTGGCAACAACTTTAACAAAATCAACATTAAAAAATACATTAGGCACTAGAATTTTTTTCCAAATTTAGATTCCATGCATGTGATAGAGGACCCGTAGAATATCTCTTTATGTACCAATAGCTGAACAATAACCATCTAGTCACAGGAATTTCTACATCTCTACACGCCTTGGCATTATCTAACAATCTACCCCCAATTCTGCTCAGATCACAAACATTCAAAGATCTCCTAGATGATCAAGGAATTTAAAGAATCAAATCTTCATCTAATGGACTCTTAGAATTGGATCGCTGACTCATTGAATGGCTCATTTTATCAAACTACAAGGTTTTTAGAGCTTCTGCTAAACTAGGGTTTCTGACAATTACTTGACCCTGCTATTCTTTTATTTATACAAGAAGAAAAACACTTAAATGCATTCAACACAAAACCATTGAACTAATTTTAAACTTAGAAAAGTCATTTGAATTATGCCTATAACCCTAATCTTCACCAAAGAATAGCAGAGAGCTTGAATCACCAGAAAATTCTTTATGCAACAAGAAATAATCACTACAACAACCCAAATGCACTATTTATTTTCCTTAGGTGACCTTGTAGTTGATTGGTATTAGTGATATCTATCATTACTACTCATTTTCTCAAACAGGGTGTTTGCAACAGACAAATTCAAAAAATTGAATGTAGACCGTTGATACAAGGCTCGTTGTGGCAAGATCGACGACTCAAAATAATTCAAGACAATTGAAAAATCCATTGTGTGCATTGAAAAGTCTTCAACCAATCATCTTTTTCCATTCAAGAAAACTTTACATGTCAACCTTTAATATTTGGCATGTGTCACCATTTCGCATCCCCACGCTCCCCACTAGATCCCAAATTTTTGACATTGCAGGTTCGCACTTTTCTGCCAAGTGGGACGTACTATCTTTTGGGCTCTATATATACTTTGTGGGCCCCATACACATGGCATCAAATCACAACAGTGTGAATCCAACTTAGATCTGACAACATGTCCTCCACGTTTGTGTGTGACCAATCAAAAAATACATAGCTAGACCTCCTTTAGTTTCAATCTTAACATGAAATTGAGCCCGCTAGACAGGTGGAAGGATTCTAGAATAGTGCAACCCTACCAAGTACAGGTCCTTGAAGCTTGTGGGCATGCACTAGACTGCTAAGTGTCCTCATTACATTTCATTATTCACATTATAGACTTAGGCATTAATATTTTCAAATATTCATGGGCACTTTCAACCGGTAGCTTAGGACAAAGGAACCAATAAAACATGACACACAAAGGCTCAGTTTATAACTTAAAAGACCAGCAACCAAGACCAAGGGGTCAACAACAAAATGTAAAAAAAACTAGGTGACCACATGACTTAGGTTTTTTAACCTAGGGCACAAAAAATAAGCTTTTACAAAACTACAAACCCTAGATTTTGAGAACAAGCTAAGGGATCAACCAAAAGCCCTAACAATTTAGCATAGACCACCAAGGGAGTTCGAGAATGTTTCTTGATTTTTATTTATTTCATTGCAAAGACTTGAAGTTTCTTTAAAATTAAGTAAACCTCATTAAATATTTCATATTTAAATGTTTATTTAATTTTAATCGACTAACTTCCAAGAAGCCATTACTTGTAAAGACAATTTCATTTTTGGGTGGCTCTATATATAGCCAATCTGATGGATGATTAGGGATCTTTTGGAAAATTTTGTTTTGTGAATGGATCATTGAAAAAAAGACTTTTTTGTTTTTTCTAACACAACTAAGAGAATTTCAGTAGAATAAATTATAGAACATGGTAGACTTTGAGTTACTTTTTTTTATTTGTGTATTCATCATATGTTGGATGTACAAGTGTTTATCTCTAAAATATTTTTATGGTGTGGTGGAAGTTTAGATTATGTCCCTATCATTTAGCTCATTGCTTCAAACTACTTTTCCATATGTTAGAGTATACAAGTGGTGATTTTATACATACCGTTTTTAGATACATACTTATTGTAGTGGATGATTTGTTTTACAATGAGGATTTATATACATTTTTGTTTATGTTATTGTTGAAAATATCCTTTCCTCCTTTCAAGTTAAAAGAAAATCCAATTTTATTTTTCTCTTATATCATATGAGGGAGATAGACCTCTAAGTGCAAGGGAAAGCTATTGATTGATAATAGTTTCTCCAACTATTAGTGTAATTTGTGGTTATTTGTTGGGTGAATTTATATTTAAGAGTGTAGCAACAAATTTGTTCACTAACACTTGTTATAGAATCGATGTGAGAAATAATTGACTATAGGGATGTAGCAAGACATCTTTGGAGAGAATTGGTTGCATTTGGATTTTTTAATGTTTCAATTAAGTTTTCAATTTGTCTTTTGGTTGAGGGAGGGTTGTTTTGTGTCCCTTCTTTAGTTGGAATCTCATCATCCCATATATTTAGTGGATTAGGATTTGGGTTTGTTTCTTGGGGTTCATAGTTGAAAATTGAAAATAAAAATTGAATCAAACATTAAAAAATAAATTATTCGTTTTCAAAATTACAAAAACATGGAAACCCTACCTTGTGTATATTGTTGGCCCCATGGAGCTCATGCACAATGTCTTGGAGTGTGGGAATGTTGTGGCGGCATCATGTTTGAGTTATTTCTCCTTCAGCTTCTCTAAAATGCGGTTGCACAAAAACCCTACTCACATTTTCTTCTCTTCAAGGAATGTCGGTGTCAAATGAGGGGTCGCGGGTTTGAGTTTTAGTTTTATGTTTTGTAGGAAATAATGTGAGCATGTTATAACGTGCTCACATTTTAGGCTTGTTAATTACCAGGACATAACTTGAGTGCATTATAATGTGCTCATGTTATGCCTTGTTTTGGCCACTTTTTGGTCATCCATCCTTTTTGCACATGCCCTAGAAGAGACTTCTAGCTTCCCTCCTTCTAGCACCAAAGTTGTTGAGTTAAAAAATGGAAAAATCCAAAAATTCAAGAATCAAAGGGATGATTCCTCTCTTGAAAGTATAATAAAGATCTTCCTAAGGTCTCTTGGGTACCAATTCTTAGTTTTATTAGATGACACAAGGGATATGAAATGTTGTGTAATAAAGGGCATAAAAAGAAACTTTTACAATGTTGTGAAATGGTCAAGATTAAAGTTTAGTGTGAAGGGTAGTTCTAGAGTTATAATACATGAAAGATGAGTAATGAACTAGAATTTAGGACAAAAATGAACTAATTGTAAGAGACTAAACTATAATCCACTCTAACTATTCATTAAAAAGGGACAAAAGAGTTAGGGTTAGAGATATAAGGACTGATTGGTCCCAAGAATGAACATTGTGCTACAAGATGAGTAGAACATTGGCTAACCAGTCTCCTTCCAAATTTTCTAGTATACAACTAGAATAAAAAGTGGTGTATCTTCAAATAAAATTTTAATTTCTAGAATTCAAGCCAAATAATACCATATACATGCATAGTAAGAAGGTTTACACACTAGAAATTGAAAAATCTCACAAGATTGTGCCCTATATTTATATAAAATATGGGTTCATTACATCAAGGAGCACAAAAATCCCTTGAGACAATAGGGCTTCACTAAAAATTCTATCCTAAGAGAACAAAATTCTAGAGCTCCTCCTAAAATAACTTTCTATAACTCACAATGATATGCCTCTTAGCTTTTCCCTCAATTAAAATGGATGTGTTCCCTCATTAATTACATCACATACTTGAAGGAACCCAAAGAATAATTTTGAGTTTTACAAGCATAAATGAACCTCGTTACATGTCAATTGATTTCGTACATTGAATATAGTGAGAATAATCTTAGAGAATATAGATTCATTCTTGAGGAAGTATAAATCAAATCTTATTACAAGCTTGCAATTAGTAAGAAAATTGGTGGGTCATGCCAAGTAATTAATTTTATGGTATTCCTTCTTAAAATTCTTAAGATCCTTAGGGTACCATAAAGCATGTCTTCATTTAAATTTTCATCTATTAAGTCATCTACTCACATGATTAGAGGAAACATGCCTTCAAATCCTACATAAACAACAAAGAAAGTGCCAAAGACATGAAATTATCAAGCAAATTTGTGTTTAAATGAACTTTGAAACATTAAACATTCTTTATATTTAACAATTAGGTAGCTAGAGGATCTATAGATTGAGAAATTAGGGTTGCATATAAAGCTGGGAAAAATGGGTGCTTGGATAGATAAATTGACATTAACAATGCCCTAGATGTGCACAGAAATGTTATCTCTTTAGTGGGTTAACTTCCAAATTTAATCACATGAAAGACATGCTTCCCAATTGCTTTAAGTGGTTGAGTGCATGATGGTACACATGTAAAATGGGCACTTTTTGATGAAGTATAACTAGTGGAAGGAAACTATGTGGGGTTCTGATGATTTTCCTACCAAAGGATGATTAGTTGGTCAAAAATATTCTAGAGGTTTGAGCTCCAAGGTTCATGGTTTTGCACCCAAAAGGCTACACAAGATGGAGAAGGGATCGAGGAATTCAAGGTTGAGACATTGGGATTCCATGGACAAGAGAAGGGAAGATAAAATTTCACACAATGGGGTATGAAAAACATCAAACCATCTAGGATTTTTGAATTAGGGAACCTTGTTGAAATAATGTTGCAAAATGTAGGATGGAAAGGGAAAGTCCAATAGTTTGTAAGAGGCACGAGAGTAGCAATGTGGTAACATAGGATTTAGGATATTGGGAGTTGGGCTACTAAGAAGTAGGATGCTAGGGATGTGACATAGAAGAATGTCTAAAAGATTAGGGAAGATAGAGGAATGTGGAACATGAAAGTAGACTTTACGTTGCAAGGATGCCAAGAAAACACGTATAGATAATCCTAGACATCTAAAAGAGATAAAGGGGTAAAATTGTACAGGTGTGGGGAATCATAGTCCTAAGATATAAGATAGCACTTAGGCATGATAGTAAATAAAAGTCTATGAACACATTGTATATTAGAGATCAAGAGTTGTGGGTTGGGAATATCATGTCCCAAATACCAAAGAGTAAAGTGGGAAGGTGAACTTTGAAATTCCATAAGAAACAATGATGTATGCATGTAGGAGCATGGGGAACATAGGAAAACTATGCCAACAAAGGAAATCTTGAAAGTCTAGGATTGGGACTTGAGGGATAGGAACACTATCATGAGAAAGTCTAAAATCCCACAAACTCAAACACCCTCATACTTAGATTTTTTTAAAAAAGTTATTATTTTCGCACATGAGAAAGATAAGAGGGGAAGTAAAGCATAAAATCAAGGTATGTGCACAAAGATAGGAGACCAAAAGAAAAGGTTAAAATATGTTTTTAGGTGAAATAGAGTATAATGCACTCACGTTACAAAGTGAACATGTTAAGGTTTGGGTGCTTTATGAGCATGCTCAAATTTGGGCATAGTTAACCTAAGCCTACACACACTCATTTATAATGTGCCCATGTTTATGTATAATAATTAAAACAAGTAGAAACACATGGCTTCATTTCAATTCTACTCTACATATTAAAGAACACATTTTTATGGAATAACATGTGCATTTCTTTGTCAACCAATGCCTTTATGTCTAAGAGGTTTTTTTTTACTAAAGTTTTATTAGATTTAGCTAAGATGAAATAACTTTTTATTTTTGATTAGATAAGCGGGAAAACTAGGGTCCCAACCCTTTACAAAATTATCCCAAAGGAAAAATCAAAGTAGGCCCTAACTAGGCATGAATAGTGAAAAAATAACACAAACAATATATAAGCAAAGAAAAAGACAATATCTAGAGAAAAAGAACAACCAACAGGCTAACCCTTGGGGTAGAGATATTCCCCTAGTCATCTAGAAGAAACTTATACAAGTCCTCCTTAGATTTTCTCTTCTTCACCTTATCCAAATTAGAGTTGGTTGCTATTAGCTTCTTCTTCTCAGTAGAATAAAGCAGAGAGAGAGTAATGTACGCCCTATGCATTACATTGATGTTAAACCAAATCATTCTATTGATATTATTTTCCAAGAGATCCAGTATTTCCTAGAGAGCAATCAGGTTGAGCACATTGGGTTGACATGGAGAACAATCATTTGGTTGCTCTTCCCCATTGGAAAGCATCTATAGACCCTCAATAGAATTCAAACCAATGTATGGGGCATTAACTTTCTTGAAAATATTGTTTCCCTCCCAATTCATTTATTCAGTAGGAGAATTCTTTGACAATTTGTCTTGAAGGTCTACTTCCTCTAAGTCAGAATTCTTCTCCAAATCCTTCTTCAAATCCTCACTAGACAACTCAATCTCAATTAAATTAGGAGGTTTGGTTCCAGTTAGCCTAATAGATCTTTGCACACCCTTAGAAAGATTTTTTACTATCAAATCCATCCACATATTTGGAATCCTCTTTAGTCTCAAGCACATCTCTTCCAACAAATTGTCTATCCCTAATCAACACCAGGTCCCTAAATTATTGATAGCTAATTTGTTGTGTGTCTTGTCAAAAATATCCACTACTTTCCTTTTTCACAATGTCATATTCTTGTTATTAGGAGTATTTTTGTTTTTAGTAGGAGTGGTAGGAACATCCTTCAAAGAACATAATCCTGAAGAAGTCCCCTCCTCCAAAATAGAAGCTTTTGAGGTAGATCCTTTCATCAGGGAAGTGGTGTCAAGAGTAGGGTCTTCCCCCTTAGACACAAAGTTCTTTTTGTAGGAAGAGAGTGATTTTCTTCAATCCATAAGTGGTAGTATTTCTAGAGCTACATGAAACATAAACATCCCCTTCAGTATAGGGCTTAGGAAGAAGGGTGTTAGCAACAGGCTCCACACCGGTAGTCTCAGTAGTAGTCGCCACTTTAGGTTTGAAACCTTACCCTTGAGGATACTAATATGTTGAGAGTCTGAGTCCATAATACAAGCCTTAATGGGTTTTTTTGGGCACGAAGCAAAATGAAAGTGATAAAGTTTGTAGATAATGCCTTGATGCAATAAGATAACCGGGTAGCTGTTATCTTTCATGTGAAGAGCCCAATCTTTTGCAATTGAAATTTCTAAGGAACTAGAAAGAAAGAAAGGGAAGCTAATGAGAACTTGATGGTGAAAATGATTCAACAAAGGAAAATGGTAACTAAAGATATACATTTGAACCTTCCTTCAAGGGTATTTTTTGTTTCTAGCTAATCAAATCCCTCTTCCACCTTAGGAGGAGCATGATATATGAAATACCCCTCAAACCCCTCATATGGATCCCATCAATCCTCTAAAGAAAAAATAAAATATCATAGGACAAATAAAAAATAATGAAAATGATCTTGAAATTTGGTACAAACCTTAAGAAATATTGATGCCACAAGCACCTAGTGGCAAGCTCTAGCAACATCTTTAGAATCTTTCATTGTGTACATTAATTTTTACAATAGCCAAATTAGCACATGGGAAACGTATAGAGAAATTTGTTGGGAATATTATGCAACAAAACTATGTTGTCATAAGGTGAAATAAAAAAATAGGAACATGAAAATTATATGCATTATTTGTTGATTAGAGAACTAATGATCCATTATAAACAAGTTGCAAATGCTTTCCAACCCATTGGTACACCCACCAAGAAATTAAAAATTATTTTTGGGATAGGTGGTGGATGGTGTTTGTTTAAGATAGAGTTTGTCGGGTTCAATGAACTCAAGGATTTGTACCCTGAAGATCCAAACTTTGCAGAGGCCTATAAAGCTTGTTTAGAGCCTATTACCATGGATAGGATGAGGTGGTTAGATTACATAATCCAATATGGTATGTTTTTTAGAGGAAGCCAATTGTGCATTCCAAGGAGCTATATGAGAGAGAACCTACTTAAGAAGCATAACAGAGGGTTGGCAGGATACTTTGGTCGAGATAAGACCATTGCTCTTGTTAGTGAGAATTATTGCTAGCCATAGTTGCACTAGGATTTGAATAAATGCGTGCAAAGTTGCAAAACATGCTAGATGGCCAAAGAAGTGAGTCAAAATACTAGTCTATACCAATCATTTCATGTACTAGAAGGGCCATGGGAAGATAGCAACATGGACTTTGTTCTTGGTTTACCAAGAACACAAAGAGGGCATGATAAAATACTTGTGGTGGTTGACAAATTTTCAAAGATGACACATTTCATTATGTGCTTAAAGACTACTGATGTTATTCATGTTGTAGAATTATTTCTCAAGGAGGTGGTTAGGCTACATGGTCTTCCAAAGAGCATAGTTTCAGATTAGGATACCACATTTTTTGGCTATTTCTAGAGGACCTTATGGAAGAAGTTGAAGTTTAGCTCAACACATTATCTATATACTGATGGACATGTTTACTTCCAAAATAACTACAACCCTAAACCCTAGAATGTTCCCAAATCACTTGGGTCGGGGATGGTCATTCTAGATGAATGGAAGAGGTTTATCAACAAGTTCAAGGTGGTTTTAGGAAACCTATAGGAGTGGGTTAACTCCTGCACTTCAGGCTCAACTTAAGCCTAGGAGGGATATTCCAAGGGGTATACCCGAATAGGTATTAGGTTCAAAGGAGATGAACAACTAAAAGTAACAGGATAACCAAACCCAAACTACCTTCTAGGCCCCAAAGGCTATCACTGGACCTAAAGCAACTGGTTGTCATTAATAACCCCTATATAGCTAATAAAAGAGAACTCCCATTGACAATGGAAGGTGCTGGTATGCTTGTTTGCAAGACATACAAATTAATTACTTTCTTCACACATGATAAGTTTGTTTTGATTTTTAAGAGTGTGGGTGATCATGGAAACTTTCAGACTGGTGCCTAATATAGTGGGTTCGATGTCCACAGTTCAATAGAAGGAAGAAAACAACAAGAGAAATGAAACATGCACTTTATGGATGTTCAAATGCAAGAAAAACAACAATCAATGGAGAATATGCTTAGTAATCCTTCATCAAGATACAATCAACCATCTACAACCATAAAAGAGATCATCACATAACTGAGTGTGGGAAGAGGAAACCCTAAAAGAAATTCAAAATTTCCTTGAGAGATTACATAAGGAGAAGGATAAGTTGATACACTGATAGCTGAAATCACTATGAAAAACCTTTCAAAACATGTGTCTTCACTAGAGAACCGGAACTCTTTCTTTTTGAAAACCCTAGAAAGCTCTGCACTTGACTCCTTGAAAATGTCCAAAAGACCAACCCTTTTTACATCTTACATTCATGCATATATAGCATCTAATTCAAATTGACCTAATTAGGTTACAACAAATTCCCCTAAGGGTCACATCAGAAAATATCTCGGCCAGAAGGGACATTGATCAACAAGAATTAACTACAAAAAATATCAGGATCCTAGGGCAGATGGGGGATATTTTGCCCCTCTAGTGCAAGTAGTTGATACAACAAATATCTGAAAGGGGGAAGATGAGAAGATTCAATCTTGATTGGTGGAAAATGAGACAAAAACCCCTGAGCAAAACTTTCAATACTTTAAAAATTTTGAACCCTTTGATTTTTTGCTTTATTGGCTTTGAATCCTTTGAAATTCAACCTTTGAATGCCCTTGTTGATTGAATCTGCACATTTCCTGCCTTCGGGATGTCTGACAGTCCCTTTTGAATTTTAGTTGTAGATAAGTCTACCATAAGATCGATGCTTTGAAATGCTTTGAAAATCCATTCGACTTTGTTGAAAAGTCCACCGCCAATAAAAGCATGCCAATCAGGCAGTCTCAACAATCAAAACGCATATTGGTACCAAAAGACTGCCACGTGTCATGAAATCAGAATTGTGTAGTAGAAAGTGGGCCACCTCCTTTTGGCTCTGTGCTAGTGTGCTAAAGCCTCCATGTATCCTTCCTTATGCAATCATTTATTCTCCCTTTGAGAGATGGCCATGTGTCACGATCTCGTGACCGCGCAGTGAATCTTCTCTTCTGTCAAGATTCCTCTGCACCTCTGTGCTACCATTAGATCTTCCATTTCATGTAGCTAGCTTTTCTACCCGACACTTGGCAATGCCTCCATTGATTTGGAGTCCTCGATCTTATGGCTGTAAGCCCAAGCGTGCTCTCTAACTGTCTACATTTCGCAACCCTGCAATGGGAATATGACATCATCCTTAGCAGTTTGTGGGCTTGCGGTAACCTGCCAAGTGGCATCTTTTGGCCCCTACAAAGACTTTAGACTTAATATTATGATGGAACAGGTTATAGACGGTAAAATTAGATAAAAGGGGTCAGTCACTTCATGACTTAAAAGACTCAAGATTATAACTTAAGTGACCGGTAACCTAAGCTAGACAGTCAACGAAGGATTATAAGAGAAAGTAAAATGATGTCTATAAGAGTTAGGGCTGAGCCAATTTTTGGGGTTTTCCACCTTGCATTTCAAATGGCAAAGACATGAAAACCTATGAAATATGTCTCTAATCGATTATATGCTATAGGTTCAAGTGGGATTATGAATGAGACATGAGCAAAATATGGCATTTTGGGAACTAATTTTTTAGGTGTCAACACTGGTTCTGGTTGGGGACGTGTGCCAAGCAGTGGCACAGTGAGAATCCAGATCTCTGAGCAAACCAAAACAACGGCACACAGGAACCAAAATAAAACACCATCAAGACCAACAATGGTCAAGACTACTCAAAGTCAAAATATATCAGATATAACAAGGTTTTACCACAAAATTTGAAGGAAAAATCATTACTTAGGAGAAGTAATGTTTCAAATGCTACCCATGAATAGGCAGCTCCGGCAATTCCCCTTCCATGTTTCTAACATAAAAGTGTTGGCAAGAGATACTGTGTGGCTTCATCATTGTTGTCATTGATGGCAACAAAGTTTATCCCACACATCCGCAACACATAATAGGTCTTTACCAGAAGTTAGATTGAAGAGTGTTTTGGTCCGGTAAGCAAGAACAGAGCATGCAGCAAGGTCTGACAATTAGGTCCGGATCTCTCAGAGGAAGTATCTCAGCAAAGTACAGACTTGCGGAAGTCAAGAGTACCATGACTGCTACATTCTAGAGATTGAGCCTCCGGTGATGAAAGAGTGAAAAGATATGAGCACCTAAGTGTTGGGTTCCTGTTTGGTAGAGAAGACTGAGGAAGAACTGACCGACAGAGCATCAGACCTTAATCCAGATGAGAAATTGATGGTGATCAAGTTTCTTGAGGGATCATTCATGGTTGGCCGACATGATTGATGACTCCTATAACTATCTTTTTGATATGCATCACTTAATAAGCATGGATTCAGCCGATAGACCAGAGTTTGGGAAAATCTTGAGTATTCCAGATGCCGACTAGAAAGATGTTGAAATCCTTTGTGCGGATATATATACCAAATGAATTTTGATGTGAAGGTGTGTGTTGAGTAATAGGGTGTGCGAAGAAAAGCAGAGAGCAGTGTGGAAGCAACTATACAAATCTGGTATGTGACAAAATAGTAGCACTAAGTAGAGGAAGAATGAAGTGCAACAAATCAATATATTAAGCCTAACCAGAACTGAACCTCAGCATATGTGGATGCCTCTGATTAGTTCAAATACCTAGTTACTTTCTATATACCTTGTAGACAATGAGTCTCTTGTAGGAAGTGAGCCTCTTGTGAGCAGTGTGCTTGGGCAGTGAGCCCTAATTGGCAAGTGCCATCTTGTACTTCTTATTCTTTTAATAGAGACTACAATCTTGGGTTAGTCACCCCGTATTTTTTCCCTTAACAGGGTTTTCCACGTAAAAATCCTTGTGTTATGTGTGTTGATTTCATTTCTGCTCTCATGTTCATTTATGCTTATATGTTTTGATACTACACTATTGTTAAAGAAGAAAAGAAACTTAAGAAATTTAAGATAACTGATTCACCCCCCCTCTCAGTTATCTACATTGTTTCCAACAAAAAGGTGTCCTGACCAACCTTCTCATCAATTTGATAAGGGCCTAAACAAATTGGTTCAAACTTACCATGTTTGCCCCTGTCTTCTAACTTTCCATTCCAGAGAAGAATCAAATCACTAGTTTGAAAACACCTCTTAATCGCTCTCTTATTGAACAAATGTTTCACTTGTTTCTGCCTTAAGAAGTTTTTGTCATGTGCCATCCTTCTAACCTCATCCATCTCTGTTAACTCATGCATCTTCAATGCCATAGCATCATCTCCATCTTTTCCTACTTGTTGCAGCAATTGATACACAGGCAACTCCAGTGACATTGACATTTTGGCCTCCTTCCCATATACTAATTCAAAAGGACTCTTGCATATATCACATTTATAAGTGATCCTATCAGCCCAAACTACATATTTTAGTTTGTCATCCCACCTTTTCTTGTTCTCATCTAAAGTCCTCTTTAAAATTTTCATGAGGCTCTTATTGCTGGACTCAGCTTGCCCATTACTTTGTGGATGATATGGGGATGAATGAATCAAACGTATCCCATACTTGGAACACATATTTGCAATGTCTCAAGATCTAAAACACATAGCATTTTCTACAATAATTCTGGATGGCATAGCAAATCTAGTTATCAGATTGTTCAACAAGAACTCAATCACTACCTTGGATGTGGCATTGCGAGTTGGAATAGCCTCAACCCAATTAGTAATGTAATCAGTAGCCACCAATATCCACCTGTACCCATTTCTTGATCTCTCATGGATCTCCCTTATGAAATCAATGCCCCATTGCTAAAATGGTGCTTCAATGGTAACATTCATAAGAGGAAGGGCACCTTGGAACTTCAACATTCCTACAAATCTTTGACCAAAATCATGCACTGCCTCCATGAGGACCCCTATGATGATTCAAATCCTTGTCACATACATGTAAGCATGAAAATAAATCCTTCAAGTAGTAGGCCTCTTGATGACATGTCCTCTTTTCGTGTCTTGTGACGTTTCTGCTTTATCGATTTCTCTCCCTCCCCGTTTGCGACATTTTTTGACACTTGTTGTGACACTTGTCGACTTGCATTTTCTATCTTTTGACCTTGATCCTAAGCCTTGTGAGTGTCTTGTAGGTGAGTTTTCACCTCTCCCCTTTGTTTTTCCTCTAGTGCACCTCATAGAAGCCTTCTAGAGGTCCCCCGATCCATCTCCCACTGACAGTTTTCATTTTCGACCAACCAATCCAAATCTCCCCCTATTATTTCCAGATCTCCCTTGGAGATCCTACAGATGCAAGTGGAGATTTGGATTCTTCCACATGACTAACTTGTTTCTTGATGTAGAACTCATCCTTTTCTTCTCTTCTACCATCTCCCAGCCTATTTTTCTGCATCTGACCCTGTCCAGCATGGATCTCCCCCGGGTGACCTAGGGTCGCCTAGGGGCAACCCTACTGGCAAAAGGGGTGACCCTGCCATTTTTGGACCTGTTGGTTTTGTTGGTTTTTCTTCTGAATCAGCATTAGGGTTTGCCACTTCTAATGCACAGGTAGATTCAGCCAACTAAATACAGGAGGTTGCGTGAGCTGCCTCCCCTTCACTTCTGGTTCTGCCGCACCAAGGGGGGTATCCCTATAACTCAAGATGTAACCTTGACTAGCTCAAAGATAGAAGGATCTAACTTGACAACAACAGGCAGAATACTCTCATGTATGGACCAAGATCTGCACGATAGATCACAAGGCTGGCAACATTCTTGGACATGATGTCTGGTTGGGTATGAGAGCATGCAGGGGGTTCCTAATCCTACTCCTACAATCTAACAGGTGGAAGTATGAAATGTTTTAGTTTGAATTTTGGATGCAAAGCTGGACATGGTGTATAACACAAGAACACAGCATGATTGGTGCCTATCCAGGGCTTGGAGTCGGTAGACATACACCTGTGAATGATCAGCATGAATAGCTAAAACTGGATTTCAGGGGGATACACATGATATCTGCCTTACAGATATCTCCCAATAAAGAGTGTCAAGTTATCTCTACTTATGGCATCCCTACTGCAGTATACCCTTCCCAATGTTCAACTTGAAAACAGTTTAATCTACCCCTTGAGCAGAAGTTAAAAGATCAGACATTCAACATAGGAATTCTATGCTCTAGAATCTAAACATTACCCAAATATCCAGATTCAGAAGAAGAATACATGCAATACTGGAGACAGAATTAACACAACACATGCTAAGATAGCATTACTCATATAAGATCAACCATAAAATCAGTGGATTCGTGCCAAATCGTACAACAGGAGATACATAAACTCACAAGTTAGACTATACAGAGCAACCAGATCAGCTGGTTTTGGATTACAGAGCCAAAAATCTTCAACTTTCAACAACCTTGAATGAATAACACCGTCTGCCTTCTATAGCAGGAGGGTGTATTCAGCATTAACTACCAGGTTGACCAAAAATCCCGCCAGATACACAGTATCATAAAAATAGCGCTCAAACACATTACCAGATTGGCGCCCAAACATGAATGCAGCAGGTAGGGGAGGAGACAGGAAGATATCTCGAGCCCTGCGCCACTGTCCGCTGATGTACACCTTCAATCGGGTACCAGATCCGCCCATACCTCTGCAATCTTTGCCATTAATGGCGCACCAACCCGCGGCCTTGGGAAAAACATCTAACAGTCGATCGCAACCATTTCCCGCCGAGATTCATCATCATGATATTTGAAAATGCAGGATATCAATTATCCCACATGCACCCCGCGATGACCTCTTTAACACTTTATATACTAGGTCAGGAGCACATATGATGTCGGCGCTTTTGCTCCTGATGACACTAGTATACGACTTCATCATCATCATCCTCCAGCAGCATGATATCCTATCGCTTGAAATATCACCCTGACGTCAGCATCATATTGCAATATAACTGCATGATAATCGCCTTCATCCGCACAACCTGATCCATCGGAGGAACATCCTCCTGCTGAGCTTATACCAAAAGTCTGGCCGATGAACATCCTGATGACATCATCATCATATCCTGCTGACGTCATCATCATATCTGCCTACTGCGAACCTCCTCATATCCGGATGACGTCATCATCATGTTTGCAAATATCAGGGGATCTCCACAAGATGATCTGTGTTAGAAATATGACCCCCCCGGACCTTGATGACGTCATCATCATATTAACATCAGGATGATATTCGAAAGATAACCGGATATTTGGAAATATCATCCTGATGTACAAATATCAGGTTGCACTGTAGCTCCACTATAAGATTTGGGGCGATAGATGAATATGATGATGCTTGAAAAGATCACCCCCACTAGATACTGCACGAAGCCGGCAAGCGGATATCTCCCTGATATCAGCATCATCATGACGCTGGAACAAACATACACCCGGGTGATATGAAAATATCACCCCCTCCTTCGGAAATATCATGATGCAGAAAGGCAGAGAAAAAGATATCACCCTGAGATAAGAATGACGTCAGCATCATCAGGATGACAAAACAACGAACATGAAGTGATACAACATCATCAGGATGATATTGACTAAGATCATCCTGACGTTCAAAATATGATGACCCCAGTGAATATCAGGTCGCACTTAGAACTCTTCAACAACATCATCAGGATGATCATAACCAAGATCACCCGATGATAACAATATCACCCCGGCGAAATATCATGAAGGCTGAAAATATGATGACCCCCGCAAGCAACACTGTGATAACTGGAAATATGATGATGATGATGACGACCCTTAAGAAAGAACAAGTCAGGTCAAACAACTCAAAGAATAACCCCTTCAGAATATCGGGGCAACATCATCATCATGTTTCGGCAAGGTGATAAATGGAAGATCACCGGATACTTGAAAAATCACCCCCGCAAGCAAATCAGGGCGCACTGTAGCTCATCAGCAGGATTAGGATGATATCCAAACATCACCCGATAGTGAAATATGATGATCCTGATGAGAAACCGGCCAACAGAGAACATGATGATGATGACCTCCTCCTCAAAGAAAATATGATGCTGCAGCTGAAAAATACTGAGGAGGTCCAATACTTAGAACATTTTTTGGATACTTAGGGAAAGTGCCTGCATGAAAATTGCTCAAAAACTGTCAGTCAATTCAGGCACTAACAGGTTTTTTCCCTGACTAGATGCTTACTCCCAGATTTCCCTACAAGGTAGCCATCAATGATCAACAGGATCTCTGGGCCAGGGGCCAACAGTATAGGAGATAGACTCTATTTTTATCTCCTCTTCTTTTTTAGGCTCTGCAAAACCTAGGGGGTATTCCCTACTCAACATCCATGAGAATATGCATACAAAGGCTGGTATGCTGACATGAAGCAGATAAGTCCTCCTGTAAGTAGACCAAAATTGCAAGATAAGAGCAAAGGGGCTAGCTTTGGGCCTATTTTCAGTTGTAGACAGAGGACTTGGGATCCTAAAACTAATTCTATTGTCCTAATGGTTGTTTTGGAGTTTGATTTTGATTTTGTGTTTGGATGTAGAGCTGGACCTGGTGTATAACCTCAACACAGAGCTAGATTGGTGCCTATCCAGGGCTTGGAGTCAATAGCCATACACCTATGAATGGTCAAGATGAACAACTAAAACTGGATTTCAAGGGGATTTATGTGATATTTGCCTTACAAATATCTCCCAATACAAAGTGTTAAGCTATCTATACTTATGGCATCCCTATTGCAGTATACCCTTCCCAATATTCAATCTGAAAATAATTTAATCTACCCCTTGAGCAGAAGTTAAAAGATCAAACATTCAATACAAGAATTCTGTATTCTAGAAAACCAAACACCCCTTAGATATCTAGACTCAGAAGAAGGACACATGCAACACTGGAGACAGAATTAACAAAACACATGCAAAACAACATTACTCATATAAGATTAATCATGAAATCAGTATATTCATGCAAGAAACATACAACAGGAGATACATAGACTCACAAGGCTTCCTGCACAGAGCAAACCAAAACCAGTCGTATTGTATTACAGAGCCAAAAATGTCCAACTTTCAACAACCTCAAAAATGAGTCACACAGTCCCTTATATATAGCGAGGAAGGTGCACTCAGCATTAATTACATGGGAGGCCAAAAATCCCACCAGATACACTGCACTGAAAAGTGGCGCTCAAAATCATAAATGCAGCAGAGGGACAAGGAGGAGGGAACAGGTGAGATCGGGATTTGGGCCGTCGTCTGAAGATTTGCATCATAAAAATGGTGGTTGACCTGTCCATCATCGTCCCATACCTCTGCAACAATCACCATTAAAGTTTCATCTACCCGCAGCCTCGGGATGCAGCAGTTGCGTGCCTAAGAAGTTCCTCCCGCCAAAAATGATCGCAGATACAAAGAAAAAAACCCACTGCTGCAAGTTCAAAACGTGGCCGTCGATCAAAACCCATCGCTGAAATCAACGGCCCCAAAAGTGTCAAAAAGTTGCCACGAACCAGATCATGCCACATAGGCACCTGAAGTTTCCACCGCTGGCCTTTTGCTTCCTTCATTCTCGCCGCCGAGAGCCCCTCCCAGAAACTCACGTGGAAGCTGACATGTGGCGCCGTCCGCGGCACTCTTAAAATGTTTAGGGACTCCTCTGCGGAAAAACATGCAGAAGCTAACAAGTGGCATGTTCTGCCTCATTCTTGAGAAACACAAAAGGGTCATTTGAAAACTCTGCGGACTGCGACACTTTGCAGAAACTGCAGCACCCTTGAGACATAATGAAACTTAAGAGAAACAATCTTAAAGTTCCAGACCCTCAGCCACGCGTCACTTCCCGCCTCTCCTAATATTTATTCTAGGGCCCACCTCCATGTTTCACTAGCATCGCGGGATACAAACAGAAACATACGCGGAAGCTGACACTTGTTAACTTCCGCAACAACCACAAGGGACACGTGGCGCTGTCCGCAACATCTTAGAAACTTTTAGAAACTTTTTGGAAACTCCCGCGGAAGCCGCCACGTGGCGCCTTCCGCAGACCTGTATCTTAAAACAGGGTCCCACCTCCACTTTGCCACACTCAAAAACTTTGAAAGGGTCCCTTGAAACTCAGGCGGAGGTTGCCACTTGGCAACATCCGCAGTAGCAACTCCTTTTACTGGGACCCACCATGTCTGCGCCACACTTCGAAACAAAAAAGAAACTAACGCGGAAGCAGCCACCTATCGGCTTCCGCAGCAACTACAAGGGACACGTTGCACCCTCTGCCCTTGCATAGAAACTTTTGAAACTTCAGTGGAGGCTAACACATGGCAGCTTCCGCGAAGCCTAGAAACTTCAAGGCCCCGGTTTGAAACTTATGCGGAAGCTGACACATGTCATCATCCGCGGCACTTTGAGAAACAATAAGGGTCATTCAGAAACTTGGCAGAAACTGTGAAACCTTTAGGGTCACTCGGGTGCCTCCACATGGTGCCATCCATGACACTTTGAAACATTTAGAAACTCTAAAGAAACCTCGGTGGAAGCCGACACGTGGCGCCTTCCGCGCACTCTTGAAGCTTTAAGGGGCCGCCTCCGCTGCTGACACATGGCACGCTCCGCGGGAAGCATTCAAAAGCGAAGGCATGACAATAAACTGGGGCTTAAACTTGGCGGTCCCGTGGCACTTAGAACATAAGACCCTCATAGCCACTCTCGGAAACACTCAGACACAGTAACTATAGCCTGATAAGCATCTGGAATGCATTCGACCCATATTTTCATCATTTTTCAGGGGCCGATAATCTCTTCTGACCCGCAGATGCAAACTTTCAATTGCAGAGGCCGAAAGTGTTGGAACTTTTTGGATTTTTAGGTAAGAGACCTGACTCAAAACCCCAGACATAAATTATTACTAACAAGACCCGCGGAAAAACTCAATTTTCTCTCTCATTTTTGCTCCGTTTTCACCCGTTTTTCTTTCTATTTGCATAATTTTTGATCCTTGATATAGAGTTAACTATTTCATGCACCCACACATGCATAACTAGCTCTATTTGATCTCAAATTAACTCTCTAATCAATCTCATGCATTCCCTCACCTCCATTTCCTCTTTAGTGATAAGCTCTCATTGCTTCATCACTCTCTAATCAGCTGAGTTCACTGGGTAATCAACCTTGTTAACTTCCCAATCTATTCTTGTTAACTCATCAATCAAATGAGTTAACTCTTCAATCAATCCCTTCTTCTAAACCTATAAATATCCCCCTCCCCCAAGCACAAAGGGAGGCAAATTCATTGTGCACACAACTCTTGCAAAATTTTGCTCTCCAACTTAGCATCCAAATGCTCTTACAGGACGAAGGTGCCTTTTGCTTTATTTGTTCAACCAAGTAGCATCACGCTGCTTCATTCTATTCCATTGTGCTCAATCCAATCTCTCATCGAGCTCATACAAGCTTCATCAAAGGTTCTTCTGGCTTCTTTGAGCCATTTTGTTGTCAAGAGGATCACCTACTGCCACAAAAGGATTCGAGGTTGCCTACACAAGGATTACTGAGGGTAGTGGAGTCAACAAATCTTCATTTCTCTCAGGTTCTTTCATTGTTTTTCATCACTTTCATAGTAATTAGATAATCATATTTGCTCTTGGGAATAGTAACACATTACTTTTTCCTTGATAGATTAGATCTTGCATGTTAGATTAATCACTTTCATATTTCTAGATCTACATTGTTAGAAGAACCATTTTCCCTTTTCTTAGATTAAATTGGATTCAAAACATCGAAAACACAAAAAAAACATAGGTTAACATTGCATTGGAAAAGTCATATAGGATTGCACACATATTTCCTTTTAATAGATTAGAAGCATTTCTATTTCCAAAATACTCTAAAAAATACCAAAAAGATGTTTTGCATATCATTTAGTTTGCATGCATATAGAAACATTAGAAAAGACAAAATTGCAAACCCTCGATTCCATCACGAGGTAATCACGGTTCAAACAATTCCAAACAAACCTTTGATTTCATCACAAGGTACAAGCAAAGTTAGAACACAAACCTTAGGTCAACAAAACCCTAGGTCAAAACCCTTGATCTGGTTAAGGTTAGTAATCACACAACTTCCTCTCTTCTAATTCACAAATGTGCTTAAGAGTGAGAGGAGAGTGGGTGAGGGCTATCTGTGACGAGACCGAGGAGATCCATCTACGACCATAGCAACAGTTGTTTGTTCTACCACAAGGAGACCCATTTGTCCTCTTGTTGTTAGAAGAAACTAGACAACGACAGATACAACAAGAATTCTTACAATGCCTGCAAAGACAAGAGGCCATCAATGAAAACAACCATTCACCCACCCATAGGTGGAATTTAAGGAATGCAAATAGAAGAAGAGAAACCAGTGGCCCTTCAGGTCATAGGGTTATCTTAACTACAACAGTAATCGAGTGAAACATACAATAAAATGTACAACAATAAAGGCCACAGAACTTGCCGACCCCTCTCCATGAAGTCCATCTCTCCAATGAGCCAAACCCCTACCGTGTCTCACCTCCTCTTGATTGGCTAATTCCACGTGAGCGAGAGTGACATGGCAAATCACCCCGTAACAAGGAGGGAAAGGGTTCGTGTGTGTGCCGAAATTTGACCCGATAGCCCCAAGCAACCGGAGTCACAATTTTGAGCTTACATATTTTGGTGAACCTGACGTGAAGAACAAAAGCTATTGTTTGTATTGTTCACATTCCCATTATTTGGATCTCATTGAAAACTTCAAAACATTCTTCATAGATGCTTTAACCACTTTGACTTCCATCATCTGTGCCATCATCCATTCCATTTATTCTGCGATGTCTATGGCACCCCTGAATATGATAGAACCTGACTTAAACCAAGGGAACATTCCCTCAAGGCAACCAGAAACTCCCTCATTTTATAGGTATGTGCCATCACATCCTGACGCGCTAATCACCAACTGTTATGATTACGAGGATTCTGACTATGAGCAAGATCAAAGAGAATCTAGATGCTCTCTATCTGTCAACAACCCAGCTTAGGAGAATAATCTGGCCATACCAAATGTGCCGCATAAAGGAAGAAGGGTAAGGTTAGAAATACATCGACTAGAACAACCTTCCACAAGTACATCGAATACTCACCTTGATGAAGAGGTTAGAAGGTTGGAAAGGCATCTACAAGAAACCAAAGATGCTCAAGAGGCATTGAGGATTGCCTTAGAAGAAGAACAAAAAGAAAACGCTGCATGTGAGGAAGCTCATCACTATGAAAATATTTGAAGAGAACATCCTAGAAATGAAGAAACCCCTAGAGCTAGAATTCCTGCAGATTTAATCGCAACTCTAGTGCAAAGGATTAGAATCTTGGAAGCAGAGCAGCTCTGCTCTAGAAAGAAGATTCAAGTCTCACGAACAGGACTAGGGGGCATCTCAAAATCCCCCTACCTTAATTACTATTCGTGACATGCTAGTAATGACACCTATCTGAATGGGAACCCTCCTATTTAGAACAATCCAATGAATCCAACAATGAGTTATCAAAACCTGCCTATAAGGTTATTATTAACAACCCCGCAATCTAAGAGTGCCTTCTTAGGAACATATCTCAAATATTTGAAAGAGCCTCTAGACCAAAACATAAGAAATGTGCAACTACCTCAGCCATTACCAGATCTTTTGAAGTTCAAAGGAGAAGGAGATCCAAATTCACACATCAAAGCCTACACTATAGCCATAAGAGAACTCCTTCCTTGGGATGGGGTTGTCAATTTTTTTCCCAAAAATGCTTGGAGGCATCGCCATGGATTGGTATTATCGTCTCCTAGAAGCTTCGATCCATTCATTCAAACAACTAATTAGAGAGTTTGTCATGGTGTTTGACATGAACAAACTCGTGAAAATAGGGATCAGAGAATTCCTCACAATGAAACAAGAACCGAATGAATCTGTAGCACATTTTGTCACCTGATTGAGGCAAGTCCTCTATTCTTCAACCAGTGCTCCAAACATGGACCACTAAGAACTATGCGACCTCTTCTTGCATGCCCTTAACAAAGACATGAGAGAAGATGTTCAGAAACTGCCATATGAGTCCTACAAGGAAGCATTGGAAAGTGCTTTAAGAATTGATCAAGCCACCATTGATAGTGGTAGGAAAACTTACGATGCTTGTGGAAAACATAGAACATTCAAATGAGCAGAAAAGACTACAGTTAATGCGCCTCAAGAAAAAGATGTCAACATCATAAAAAACAATCCAAATAATGACAAATGGTGACAAAAAGGGAATCAAAGATCAAATCGACCTTCATATGACCCCAATACTTATTGTTGGTTCCATGGGACAAAGGGTCATGAAACAAAGACTTGTTATGGTTACAATAAAGCCATCTCCAAACTTACGTCAGATCAACAAAAGAACTTTCTTAAACTTCTCCAATCCTGGAGAAAGGAGAAAGAACCTCAAGTTGAGAAAGGAAAGGCTAACCAAAACCATACCAATAACATAGACCTAGACCAAGAAGTGTTCATGATCCATGAAGAGGAACAAACAAACCAAATAGAGAACATCTTTTCACAAGTGATAAATTTGTTGAGAGCATCTCCCTCGCATCGCAAGACATTCCTAGAAGTATTGGAAGTAGGGTGTTCCTCACAGGAGGAATTACCTCCTCTCACATTTAATGTTTCCAAACTACCCCAAAGCGAAGGAAGTAAGAAAAGGGATTCACCCCTATACATACAAATTTAAGTCAAAGAAGTCACTATAAAAAGAGTGGTGGTGGACGAAGGATCGACAGTCAATCTTTTGCCAATATCCTTTCTACGACGGATGGGATACAACAAAATAGGAATCAAGCAATAAACTACCACGCTAAGAATTTACGATAGTCATGACATCCAAACAATTGGAAAAATCAACCTACCACTTAATCTGATGGGGAAGACTATCTCTACCGATTTCCATGTTATTAACTGAGAAATCAATTACAACATGATCCTTGGAAGACCCTAGATTCACGCCATGAAAGCCATTTCCTCTACGTTATTCCAATAAATACATTTCCATCATTTGGGAAAGGTAATCATAGTAAAGGTAGATCTTGATCCTTTCAGTGTTTACAGAAAGGAACAGGAAGAACAAGACAAGAAGTTGAAAATGCAAGAGAAACATAAAGAGGAAACTCAGGATGTTCAAATGAGTGTAAGCGCTCACAACATATCCTACCAAAGAATGGATGATCTTAGGGAATTCCCCTTTGATCTGCATACTACTAAATCCCACGCACCATTTGGCGTAGTAGCCATTCCATGTGTCAACGAATGGGATATCAAAAACCTATTGGTTGGAACAATCGAGATCATTGAAGGAGATGAAAAAGAAGAAAAATGAACTTCCACTTATGAATTTGGAGAGGCATCTCATTCACAAAACCATGAAAGTTTATGGACCCTACATTTTGATGGGGCTAGTTGTAAGACGAGGGTAGGAACAGGGATAATATTAACATCCCCCGAAGGAAAAATCCTCTCCTTTGCCTTTAGACTAGATTTCTTTTGCACCAACAACATCACTGAGTATGAAGCCCTATCTCTAGGATCATGCTGGCCATGAGAATGGGAGTTAGAAAAATCTCTACCTTTGGAGATTCTCAATTGATAATCAACCAAGTTGCTGACAATTATGAAACAAAATTCGAACGATTGCGACCTTATAAAGAGACCATCAGGAAATTAGTTCAATTCTTTAATTTCTTCTCCATCAAAGCCATACCCAGAGAAGAAAATCAGGTAGCAGACTCAATGGCTACATCGGTTGCATTGCTCTCGCCACATGCTTAATTACAAAACTTAGAATACATTGTTTCAGTACACGGAGAGCTATTGTTAGATAGCGAAGAATTACCAGATATCCTAAATTATGCCATGGGTCAAGAAGAATGACCAACTTGAGACTACGCTGAGAATGATGAAGCCATCCTGGAATATCTACACGCATATGATGGGCTTCCAAGAGTCCACCATAAAAAATGATACCTACTCCTCCCTCATCCTAAGGACTATTTTGGAATTGAAAAAGAAATCCTTTAGATCGAAGCAAACTCAGATTTACTGCATGCCCCTCAGAAGTTTGAAGGACACCCGTCCCTGATAGGAGATACAATTGACATCAACGTTGGTACACCTAAAAAACCTAGGATGTTAAAACTAGGAGGAGAACTAAATGATGAAGAATTGGAAGAATACACAGAGTTCCTCATTGAATACTCTAACATATTCGCACGGGCATACTCAGATATGCCAGGGTTAGATCCAAAGGTTGTGGTGCACGATCTAGTAACGAAACCAGATGCCAAACCCATAAAATAGAAACCAAGGCCCATAAAATCACAAGTAGCTGAAATGGTGAAAGAAGAACTCAAAAAGTTATTGAATGTTGGATTCATCAAACTAGTTGATTATTCCAATTAGGTGTCAAACATTGTCCCAGTCCTAAAAAGGAATGGAAAAATTTGGATATGTCTCAATTTTAGAGACATCAATCAGGCTTGTCCAAAAGATGATTTCCCATTACCATCCATTGATCAAATTGTCGATTCAACGACATGATATGAGGTTCTCTCTCTGATGGATGGATTTTCAGGATATAACCAGATCAAGATCGCAAAAGTTGACCAAAACAAGACAACATTCACTACCCCCTAGGGAACTTTTTGTTATATAGTCATGCCCTTTGGGTTGAAAAACGCTGGAGCAACATACCAACGGGCAATGAAACATATCTTCCATGATTATATACATAAGATAGTTGAAACTTACATTGATGACCTGCTAGGTAAATCAGAACAAAGATCAAAACATGTGGAGGACCTCCGCAAAATCTTTAATAGACTTCGAGAATACAAAGTAAGGTTAAACCCTGAAAAATGTGTTTTTGGAGTCACGACAGGAAAGTAGCCAAGGTCCAAGTAGTCCTAAATGCAACCCCACCAACAAACGAGAGAGCAATAAGAGCTTTCTTAAGACAATTGGGCGCAATCAGATGATTCATACCATATATGACTTTCAAAATTCATCCAATCAATCAGCTATTAAAAAAAAGTTGACATAACTTGGACGCTAGACTGTCAAAATGAATTTGAGCAAGCAAAGAAATTCCTGTTAACAACCCCACCCACGTTGATACTGCCTAAACATGACAAACCCTTCATCTTATACTTCAGAGCAACTGATATCTCCGTAGGATGCATGCTAGCTCAAGAGAATGAAGGTGGAAGAGAAAGAGCTGTCTATTTCATAAGTTGAACCTTATTGGAATATGAAAAGAATTACACTCAAGCTAAAAAAGAGTGCCTGGCCATAGTCTTCGCCACCTGAAGATTGCGACACTACATGTTGAATCAAGAAACTAAAGTGATGATAAGATCTGAGCAACTGAGGACTTTCTTAAATCAACCCATGTTCTCAAAGAGAGTCGGCTGATTCATAACATTGTTGAGTGAGTTTGAGCTAACCTATGTCAACCAAAAAGTGGTCAAAGGACAAATAATAGTAGATTGGTTAACAAACAACCTGGTTCCCCAAGAAGAACCCGTTAATGAAGATTTCCCTGACAAAGATATTTGCGCGGTAGATCTTGAGAAATGTGTTGCCTCGTGTTGGTACCGAGACATTGTAAACTATCTTGCGAACAAGACTTACCGAAAAACATGACCCAATTGGGAAAAAGATGATAATGCATCCTCACTGCAAGATATGTTTTGATAGACGATGTGCTCTATCAAAGGGCTCTAGATGGAATATTGCTTTGATGTGTTGACAAGGAAGAAGCACGTACGATATTAGAAGAATGTCATAGTGGAATCTATGGTGGAAACTTTGGTGGTCACACCATGGCAAGAAAGATACATAGAATGGGATACTTCTAGCCTTGTTTACAAGGAGATGCAATTAAATTTGTTAAAACGTGCCCAAAATGCCATGTTTATACGCATGTTCACCATACACCAACAAGAGATTTGCAACCAATTGTCATACCTTGGCCCTTCTCCACATGGGGATTAGATTTGGTGGGGAAGATATCTCCCCCATCAATAGATGGCCACCTGTTCATCATTACCGCGACAGAATATTTCATAAAATGGGTGGAGGCCATGCCTCTTACCACAGTGTCAGGCACTGTAATCACTAAATTTATATTGAACCAAATCATTTGTTGGTTCGGAATCCCTCAAGTGATAGTGATAGATAATGCCTCATCCTTCAAAAATCTGCAAGTAAGGGAGTTATGCGAGAGATTCCACATCAATCACAACTCTCCCTTAGTCTATTGTCCTTAAGGAAATGAACACGCAGAGGCTACTAATAAGACTTTGAAGTCCATATGGTCAAAATCGTAAAAGATTCTAAAAGAGATTGGCATTTACAACTATATCCAGTTCTGTGGGCTTACAAAACAAGCGTAACCACCCCTTACACCCTCACTTTTGGGTCAGAGGCGGTATTACCATTGGAAGTGGAATTGCCTAGCCTAAGAGTGTCATTACAAGGATTATTGGACAACGAAGAGTACAGAGCAGTAAGGTTAGCCGAGTTAGAAATGATGGATGAAACACACTTGAGAGCTATTCAAAGACATGATTCCTATCTAGCAAGAATGAAAAAGCAATATAACAAAAAGGTTGTCCCAAGGCCCTTTCAAGTGGGAGACCTAGTGCTTAGGATAGACAATCTAATCGATAAAAGAGCGGGCGAAGGATGAAAATTTAGACCTAATTGGATAGGTCTTTACATGGTTAAGGAAGACGTCAGAAACAATGCTTATCTCTTGTGCACAATGGAGGGAGAGGAATTTGGCAAAACAGTCAATGCCTTTCACCTCAAGAAATATTATGTGTAAAAGACCAAAAAATCATAAAACATAAAAATACAAAAAAATTTAAAAAATAAAAAATGTAAAAAATAATTTGTTTCTTGCATTTCTGCATCATTCTGTTCATCTTGCATTATAGTTTGTGACTTTCTCTTGTATTATTTTCCTTTAGTAAGGAGTCTAATGTTGCCCAGATATACATTATCCTTTCAGGACCTAGAGATCCCCATTTTTCACAACCGCCATTATCCCCCTACATTCCCAGTGATTTTAATCGAAACCTAGTTCTTAGCTTTACACTGATCCCAGTCTTAATGAGTCAAGATGTTAGGTCTAAACAAAGTCAGTATTCAAAGCTACAATGTTCAAAGGAAGCTTGCAAGTAGACCTTCCCAATTCTTCCCTAGTAGAGAAGTTCAACAAGATTACAAAAACCTTAGGTGTCGCTCAACCCCTTATCTTTCTTGGCCAAAAACGTCATAAATATCAAAGCTCTGAAGGAAGAAATCTAAGATACAAGTGAATAAAAAATGAGTGGTAGAAATAAGAGTGTCAAAAAGTTAGAATTAAGAGATCAAAGCATTGCATAGCAAAAGTTCCAAAAAGCATTCATTTCCTGAAAAGTCAGAAAATCCAAAAAAAAAAGAGAAAAATCAAGTGGGGAAAATACAAAAAAAAAAGTAAAAAGCAAAAAAAGGGAGATACAAAAAAAGAGTGAAAGAGAGAAGATTGTTGAATTTCCATACTCTTGGGTGGAGATCAGTCTAAGCTCGAAGCCTCAAGGGTGACATTCTAACAGAGAAAAAAAGTTACTAAGTACACACACACACTAGCTGAACAAAACCGAAGAGTCTAGTAGTCTCTAGGATCATCTTCTGTCTAGGGACCCTTGTTTTTTCCCATTTATCCTTTACCCCAGGTCTACTTTTCTTTCCATATATGATCTAAGTCTAGCGAACACCTATAAAATTTGCTACTTTTATGAAGTTGAAAGCTTAGCAATTTGTCTTATCTAGATAAGGATCAGTGTTTAGCCTTTAGCAAAGTCTAGAAATCAGAAAAATTCCATATTCATTTCCATTCCCCACTTAAGTTTCCCTAAATCCTATCTCACGACCCTGAATAGATCTCTCATATCGGGCCAACTCACAATCCCCTAAATCAAAAATCGTATTTAAGAGCAGTCATTGTGTTTGTTCCATATTGCATTCATGCCAAAATTAGGAAAAAGAGTCTCAAAGCAATAAAATCAAATGTCATATCTCATGACATTCAGTAAGTGATATAGTTTCATTTACAACATTTTTTATGTTCTTACATTATCATATCGTAAGCTGCATATCATATATATATATCCTAAAAAACTACAAAAACATGTCATCATTGTCATACTTGCATTTGTTAAAAGATTTGAAAAGGTCAAACATAATCAAAAAGTTCCTAAAAACTTCCAAACATGCACAAGAGATGAGTACAGAATTCGACAAGAGAAAAACCATAGAAAAGGATAAACTTTCAAAGATACATCCAAAGTTTACATATACAATGGTATCAAAGAGCTAAGACAAAATGCTCTTGAGAGAAGTAGAGGCTCCCCATGCAAGGGGGCACACATTTCAAGAAAAGCAAGTCAAGGATGGTTCCCTCCAATAGAACCCTTAGGGCTTCGGCTCCTCTGTCTACGAGTACCACTCATCGCTCCATGATATCTGTGAGAATGATGTGTTATGCTATAGGCATGCGATTGTGAAGGCCCTGCCATAGTAGTATCAAAATGCCCAAAATTAAGGCGAGTCATCTCCTGAAGCACTTTGTTCTCACCCTTAAGCGTGTCAACCTGGGTCTTCAACTCTGTAATCATCTGATACCCATGGTAGACAGGGGCAAAAATGTCAGTGTGTCATCCCGTGACAGGGGGTACACCAGGATCATCCAAAAGATGATCACGAGTCATCCTAGTGAAGGGAGAGGATAGTCCAACATTAACCTCATGAACCAAGTCCCTCCACTCTTTGACATTGCTTGAAATGCCAAATCAAGACAAGTCCAAGTCAGTGCCACATGAAAAGAGAAAGGACAAAGTTAAGCGAAAACAAATAGACAAAACTTACGTGGATCTCCAGGCTGCCAGTCAGGGTCAAGCTGACGCATCACCTCATCTGAATGAGGAGGTCAAGGAACAATAGAAGGACCCTCGGGGATGTCAGGAACCTCATCTAGAACACCAATGTCATCAAAATCCTCATCCTCGAGAGGGACCTCATCTTATGAATCTTCACTATCAGGAACATAGTCCTTGTCAGTGGACTCTGAGTCAACTGTCACAACCAGAGATTGGGAAGGAGTTCCTCTCCCTTGCCTCTGTCCTCCTCTAGAAACCCTAGTGATAAAGATGTCTAGAGTCAAAGGTGTCCAAACAACATTCCTCCGTCTGATCTCCCCCATCTCTTGAATGGTCCTATAACAAGTAGACACTGGGGGTAAGTCCTCAGGGACATCCTCAACGAACTGCTGCAAAACACGGTCCACCCGATGAGCCTCAACCTAACCATTACGGTCTGTGATCTCTGAAACCTCATGGCAATACACTTTCATCTCGTCATCACGGGCCCAAGCTCCCTCCATGTTGTGATAAGGGTCTGAAATCATGTCATCATCAGTAAGTGTAGCAATAGTGGGAAGAGTAGCATCAAAATGACCAATATGTGCCCACCTTGCTGCTCTCGATAGTCACTTGTTTGGAAGAGGAATGAGCTTTTGATAAGGCCTCATATGCTCAAAAATCCATGTCATAATCAGAGAAGAGTGGCTAAAAGATAGATCCCCTCGCCAAGAGATCCGATAAAAATCTCTGTAGACCATCGCCAGGATGTTAGGTCCCCATGCATAAATTGTGCCCTCCTTTAATCCTCGAATAATGGGTGCCCAACACCATCTCAAACGAGTCGAGGCCTTGTCTCCCGACAACCTCAAAGCAATCAAGCCAATTAGAAACCTCCTCAGAAGTGGTATGTGAAGTCATTACACAGATGTAAGCTGAACTCCTGTCTGGTCCCCAGGGTGATTCCCCCATAAATGCAGCCCAAAAAGCCTTGTCCTCAAAGGACTCGCTAATAGGAAGAAATAGAGGTTGTCCCCTCACAGGAACCCCAAGTATGCAGTATACATCATAAAGAGTGATAGTCCACTCTCCTAAAATCCATGGGAACCTGAATGTGTTCCTGTCTACATCCCAGTAAGTCAAGATATCATAGCATATATGGGATACAGGATGGATCACGGGAACATGGCAAACTCTGGCAAGACTTGCCCTCTTCAGTATGGCACGATCCTCTGTACTCAATGAAGCAAACATCCCTGAGAGCCATCCCTGCTCTCAGTAGGCATTCCATCAAATACGCATCTCCTGCAAAATCAAAAGAGAATTTCAGATTAGATCTCGTAAACTCACAAAAACCCCTAAAAATCGTAAAAATTGTAGAACACCTTACATAAAAAAAATCGTATAAACCTTCAAAATTGCAATAAACAGGTAGATTTAGTGACCAAATCATGTCAGATCAGAGTAAAACAAGCGTTAAGGAACTTCAAATGAAGTCATAAATTAGTCCAACAGGGTCACCCCCTAGGCGACCCAGGTGTTTTTTAGGATCTCCTCGGGTGACCTTGTTGTTAAACAAGATCTCCCTGGGCGACCCTGCCTGACAAAAGGGGCAACCCTAGGAGTGAGCCCCTCGAGCAAAAATCACTCTAAAAACCTCATTTCTTGGCTGATTTTGGAAAACAAAAGACCAATCTCACTCTAAATGACGAGACGAACACAATGCGATAGGAAAAATCACCCAAAATAGACAATTTTAAGAGCTTTTTCACAAAATACAACCTAGGGTTTAGAGAAGAATTTTTCACTAATTGCATACATGATTCTCCGTGAATGAAGAAGAGGTGGCCATCTTTGTGATCTCCTTGACGATACCTCTCTATCGACTACTCACACGAATGATTTCGTCATTATTTCACACCGATCTCACATCTAGCTCTCTTTGTTTGCCCTTAGCTTAGTTTTAGTTATGCATTTTAGATTAGTTCTTTTTTTATGTATTTGTTTTGTGCATTATTTTGCGTGCTCTCATACCTATAGGTCCGAACCAACAAAAGTAAGCAACTAGTCGAACTCAAATAATCCATGGTAAGTTTGTCATTTCGGTTTTCATTATTTGTTTTGATACATTTAAATGTTAGACTAATACTACTTATTACAAGTATAAATTGCAAGAAAAATAGACAATAGGTAAGGCCTAGTTCAGGAATCGTACCTACCTTTCATGTAGACTACTGTCCCCGAGGGGGCAAATATGTAAGCACAAAAATCACGCGCTGCCTCCACGAGGAGCCCTACGGTGATGATTAATCCTTGTCACGTACATGTAAGCATGAAAATAAATCCTTCGAGCAGCAGGCCTCTTGATGATGTGTCCTCTTTTCTTGTCTTGTGACGTTTCTGCTTTGTCGATTTCTCTCCCTCCCCATTTGCGATGCTTTTCGACACTTGTTGCGACACTTGTCGACTTGCATTTTCTAGCTTTCGACCTTGATCCTAAGCCTTGTGAGTGTCTTGTAGGTGAGTTTTCACTTCTCCCCTTGGTTTTTCCTCTAGTACACCTCATAGAAGCCTTATAGAGGTCCCCTGATCCATCTCCCATCGACAATTTTCATTTTCGACTAACCAATCCAAATCTCCCCCTATTATTTCTAGATCTCCCCTGGAGATTTTGCAGATGCAAGTGGAGATTTGGATTCTTCCATATGACCGACCTGTGTCTTGATGCAGAACTCACCTTTTTTTCTCTTCTACCATCTCCCAGCCTATTTTTCTGCATTTGACCTTGTCCAGCCCAGATCTCCCCCGAGCGACCCATGGTCACCCAGGGGTGACCCTACTGGCAAAAGGGGTGACCGTGCCATTTTTGGACCCGTGGAAAAACTTGAGTTTCTCTCTCATTTTTGCTCTATTTTCACTTGTTTTTCTTTCTGTTTGCATGATTTTTGATCCTTGATATAGAGTTAACTATTTCATGCACCCACACATGCATAATTAGCTCTATTTGATCTCAAATTAACTCTCTAATCAATCTCATGCATTCCCTCACCTCCATGTCCTCTTCAGTTATAAGCTATCATTGCTTCATCACTCTCTAATCAACTGAGTTCACTGGGTAATCAGCCTTGCTAAATCCCCAATCTATTCTTGTTAACTCATCAATCAAATTAGTTAGCTCTTCAATTAATCCTTTCTTCTAAACCTATAAATACCCCCCTCCCCCAAGCACAAAGGGAGGCAAATTCATTGTGCACACAACTCTTGCCAAATTTTGCTCTCTAACTTAGCATCCAAATGCTCTTACAGGATGAAGGTACCTTTTGCTTTATTTGTTCAACCAAGTAGCGTCACACTGCTTCATTCTATGCCATTGTGCTCAATCCAAGCTCTCATTGAGCTCATACAAGCTTCATCAAAACTTCTTTCTGCTTCTTTGAGTCATTTTGTTGTCAAGAGGATCACCTGCTGCCACAAAAGGATTCGAGGTTGCCTACACAAGGATTATTGAGGGTAGTGGAGTCAATAAATCTTTGTTTCTCTCAGGTTGCTTCATTGTTTTTCATCGCTTTCATAATAATTAGATAATCATATTTGCTCTTGGGAATAGTAACACATTGCTTTTTCCTTTATAGATTAGATCTTGCATGTTAGATTAATCGCTTTCATATTTTTGGATCTACATTGTTAGAAGAAGCATTTTCCCTTTTCTTAGATTAAATTGCATTCGAAACATCAAAAACACAAAAAAAACATAGGTTAACATTGCATTGGAAAAGTCATATAGGATTGCACACATATTTCCTTTTCATAGATTAGAAGTATTTCTATTTCCAAAATACTCTAAAAAATACCAAAAAGACGTTTTGCATATCATTTAGTTTGCATGCATATATAAACATTAGAAAAGACAAAATTGCAAACCCTTGATTCCATCACGAGGTAATCACAGTTCAAACGATTCCAAACAAACCCTTGATTTCATCACAAGGTACAAGCAAAGTCAAAACACAAACCCTAGGTCAACAAAACCCTAGGTCAAAACCCTAGATCTGGTTAAGGTTAGTAATCACACGACTTCCTCTCTTCTAATTCATGAATGTGCTTAGGAGTGAGAGGAGAGTGGGTGAGGGCTATCCATGACGAGACTGAGGAGATCCATCCATGACCACAACAACAGATGTTTGTTCTACCACAAGGAGACCCATTTGCCCTCTTGTTGTTAGAAGAAACTAGACAACGACAGATACACCAAGAATTCTTACAACGCCTGCAAAGACAAGAGGCCATCAACAAAAATAACCATTCACCCACCCATAGGTGGAATTTAAGGAATCCAAACAGAAGAAGAGAAACCAGTGACCCTTTGGCTCATAGGGTTATCTCAACTACAACAACAAGCGAGTGAAACATACAACAAAAAAGGCCATAGAACTTGCCGACCCCTCTCTGCAAAGTCTAGCTCTCCAACGAGCTAGACCCCCACCATGTCTCGCCTCCTCTCGACTGGCTAATTCCACGTGAGCAAGAGTGACGTGGCAGATTGCCCTGTGGCAAGGAGGGAAAGGGTCCGTGTGCATGCCGAAATTCGACCCGATAGCCCCAGGCAATTGGGGTCACGATTTTGAGCGTACAAACATCACACTTTCTAATTTGTTTTGCAACATCTTTGAAGAGACTAGGCCACCAAAAGCCTACCCTAATGATCTTATGTGCTATGGTTTTAGCATAAAAATGCCCACCACAAACTCCTTGGTGATATTCATCAATGACTTGCTCAAAGTATTGTTGATCTAGACATTTTAACAATAATCCCTCATGATTTCTCGACATTAAAATACCTTGGATGAAGACATACTTTTGGGATTGGAGTTTTAGTGTCCTTTGCTAAGTTATACTCATTCCTGGGGGGCAATGCATATTGACAAGATAAAAGATAATATCCCTATACCATGGGTCATTTGTCAAAGCACACACATCAACAAGTTGAGAAGCATTTACCTCATTTATCTCAGCTACGTCTAAGTTGGAATTTTCCATCAACTTAGTTAAACCCTGGCCTCTAACCAGTTTGGTGATCTGTATGTCCATGTCATATTCCTAGATCCTGTTGATCCATCTGCATCTCCTACCTGGAGCTTCCTGTTGTATGAAGATATCCTTCACAGGTGTGTGTGGTACATATGCTATGATCTTGGCACCTGTTCAAAATAAGATTTGAAATTCTTTATAGCCTTAACCAATGCATAGGCATGCTTGTCCATTATGGAATAATTCAATTTAGAAGCCTGTAAAGACTTGCTAAAGAATCCTCTAGGCTGTTCAAATCTGGACTTGATAAAAAGAAGCTAAGGAAAACAACTAAAGGGGTTTTGAATAGTTTGGACTTATCAATAGAGGTGCCTCCTTGATAGCTTCCTTAATATCCTTGAATGCTTCAAATGGTTCTTTCTCCCATACAATAGATTGCTCTTTCTTGAGCATTTTAGAAATGGCCTTAGTCTTTTCAACAAAATTAGGAACAAATCTCCTAACAAAATTGATTTGCCTGAAAAAAGACTATATTCCTTTAACTGATTTGGGTTGTGAAATGAAATCAATAGCCTTGAATCATTTTGGATCTATCCTTATCCCATCTTTTGATACAATGTGCCTAAGTAACTTGCCCTCTTCAACTCTGAACTGACATTTTTAAGGATTCAATGAAATCCCATATTCTAAGCACCTTTGGAAAATTACTTCAAGATGCTTGCAGTGCTCACCTCTTTCTTTTGAGAATGTTGTCAAGTCATCCTGATAAGCGACCATGATTTCATCAATGAGACCAGCAAAAGCTACACCCATAGCTCACTGAAATGTTGACCGAGCATTCTTCAAACCAAATGGCATTCTGAGGTATACATAGTCCCCCAAGGAGTGGTGAATGTTGTTTTGTGTTGTTCAGACTCCTTGACCAACACCTAGTTGTATCTAGAGAATCCGTCCATCATTAACATGAACTTTGAACCAATAACCCTTTGTAATAAATGGTCCTTTCTTGGAAGAGGGTAGTTATCTTTGAGGGATTTGATGTTCAAATTTCTGAAACCAACATACAAATTGATTTCCCCATTCTTCTTTCTTATTGGAACAAGGTTGGATACCCACTCAGAATGTTTGATAGGTCTTATAATGCCTCCCTCTTTCATCTTTAACAGTTCCTTTTGCATCTTGGGAGGAATAGTGGGATTTATAGGCCTCTATTTTTGCCTAAATGGTTTTGCATCAGGTTCAAGGGGAATGGTATGCTGAAACAAGTCCTCCCTGTAAGCCTTAAGCTCATCATAGGACCATGCAAAACACTTTTTGAATTTTCTGAGTAGAACAATCAACATTTGCTTCTCATTAGGCTTCAACCTCTTCCCAATGTAAACCATTCTAGGTGCCTCCCTAGTTCCAAGGTTCACACCTTCAACATTATCCTTTATAACAGGTTTACTTTTGCTCTTCCATCAGTTTGAATTGTCAAACACTCTTTCTAATGCTACCAGCCCCTTTGGAATAGTATTAGTCCTTAATTGCATAACCTCACTACCAAACATAGTTTCCTTACCATCAACCACTTCTATCATTGGTTGCCAATCAATCAATTGATTTTCGAATTCATCCATGCAATTCATTAAACTAAAAATTTGATTGGTGTCATTGAAAACCTGCCAACTATAAATGTTATCAAGAATTGTTGGCCTTGTGAGTACCTCCACAACATATTGGTCATGGGGAAAATTCATTTGAGGGTCAAATTTTGAACCAATAACAGCAAGGGAATCTACTTCTTCATTTTTTGTTCTCTCAATCCATTCAATGCTAATGACATCAAACAATTCTAGTGTCCTAGACTACATTTCAGTACCCTCTAAGTCTTTTTCTTTGGCAACAAATATCTTTCTAATCTATTGCACAATTAATTATGAATCACCAAGTATTCTTAGACATGTGATTCCAAGTTTATGGGCAACATTTAAGCCTAGCAATAGTGCCTCATATTGAGCCACATTGTTGGTGCACTGAAAATCAAGTCTAAAATACTTGCCAAACTGATCACCGTTAGGTGTTATTAGGACAATACTGGCACCTAAACCTTCCCTTGAATATGCATCATCAAAATATAGGGGTCCACAAATCAGTTGTACCACAAATAGGAGTAATAAGGTTAGAAGGAAAAGCCTCCAAATTAGGATTGTCATCATTGCAACATGCCATAAAGTGATCAATTTCAGTATCAAAGAAATTTGCATGATCATCCTCTATTTTGTACCCATCTTCTATCTGTTCATCTTTTACCTTATGTTCCTCATACAACTTTAGATCTACACCTTGTACTAGAATAGTGGCATATGTGAGATCCATCTGGATACTTCCACCCATAGAGGCTACACATTTTCTTGATAGTAGCATGCCCCACTTAGGAAGGCAATCTACAATAATTATATCCATTAAAAATGACTTGTCAGGATATGCAGCCAAATTAACTTCAACATCTTTGACAAGACCAATCACATTTACCTCTCTATAGTCCATAGCAAAACACTTGCCAACACTTTCAATCCTAATTTATTCATTATAGACAAGGGCATAACATTACTAGAAGCGCCAGAGTCAAGCATGTAGTTGTGTAATAGCCATCCATTTATGATCAATGTGGTGAAAAAGTGGTCAACTCCCATCTTGCTATCAACAACAGTTGATCCCAAATATACTTCTATGGTCTCATCATTACTTGGTTCAACAATAGATTTCTTTTTGTGCTTCTATGGTAGTAATAAGTGACCCTGCTCTATCCCTATGCTCAGGGATCCTAAGGAGTTCCACTATTGGCATAGAGATTCTAAGTTGGCTAAAGACTTGAGCCATGTCAATAGGGAGATAATTTGACAAAGGAGTATCAGATGAAATAGTTACATCATTTGTAGAAGGAATATAAGCTATTACTTGAGAGGATGAAATATCCTTACCTTCTTCCTTTGTTTTCTCTTTCTCCTTTTCTGATTCCTTTTGAACTTGAGGCTGATCACACTTATTGTAATCTTTCGGATAATGGACCCCTAGAATGGGTGAAGTAATCAATTGCACCTTTGATGTTGGGCTCTTTTGTACATATTTCTGTTTTGCTGCTATAGGCTACACTAGAAGCTTCTTCTTTTCATGTACAATATTCTTTGGAACAATATTGCTCTTTTGTTCCACATCCACGTTTTGCCTCTTCTTGCCATCATCCAATGTACCTTGTCTTGGCTTAGCAACATGAGAGTTCTACATAGGCACTTTCCTGTTTCTCAACTTATAGCCCCCTTGAACTTGCAAGATGGCAACATTAGTGAGAGCTTTCACATCCTTCTTAGAAGGTCTGGATTGTTTATACTTCTTTTGCATGAGATCCCTCAAGTGTTAAAAATCATGAGCAAGCATGTGATATATCTTTTTACCTTCATCATGATCATATTGGAAAATATGATCATCATCCTCATAGTTGTCATAATTTATATCATGACCCATCTGCTCAAACCCATGGGTGTTAAACTAATTGATATTGTCCTCATAATATTCAACTCCACCCTCTTCATTGGGAAATTCCTCATCTCTACTCATTGAATTAGCAACTGCACAGTTTGCTGGGTCATGAGGAAGGAAATAAACTTGGCACCAAAGACTCTCATCTTGAAAATTTGCTTGATCCTTACTCAATGGATCGGGGGTATCCCTCTCAGGTTGTTTGAAGCTAACATGCCTAAGAGTAGCTTGTCTATTATTTTGTTGTGGTCTCTTAGACCAATCTATATTGTAAGGTCTATTATGCAATCTTTGACCCTCATTGAAATGTGTTGCAGCACCTTGAGGTGGTAACCCTTTATCATTTTCAGCAACTTTGTAGGATAAATCTTCACCTATCTGGTTGAGAAATCTTTACATTAGATCTCTTAACATGTTTTCTTGAGGCTCTCATGTTACTTTCAATATTTATGGCCACATCATAGGCCTCTCTCAGTGTTTGAGGACTCTTATCCCTTAAACAATAACCAATCTTAGAATCAAAGGCACCATAGTATAAAACTAAACACATGGATTCATTAGGTCTCATATGAGGTGGCACTTTTATCATTGTCATAGTGAATCTGCCATTGAAGTCAAAAACAATTTCATTGATTCCCTTCTTGCTTGTTGTGAGCTCATAGATAGAAAATTTGGGGTAAATCCTATCCCCATACTATAATCTAAATGCTCTCATGAACTCTTCCCATGATTTAATACTATTATTAGGGAGTGCCTTGTATCATTCTTTGGCACTTTCTTCTAATGAGTGCACAAACAATTTCATCATCACATCCTTATCCTCAATCTCATATTCATCTATGATATTAATGAAGTGTCTCAAGTGTTCCTCATCAGTGACTGCATTATTACCTTGAAACCTAGAAATTTTCCCTCTAATCTTAGTTGGAATGGGATTAGGAAAATTAGTTATGCCAATAAAGTCAAGTTGCTTGTACCTTTCAACCCCCAATGGTTGCCTCTGTGGAAGAAACCTTTGTGCTTGTCTTCTGAATGGAGGCCTAACATTCTAAACATTTCCATGGTGATGATTCATTTGATTCTGCAGGGGCTAATTTTGCATACCTTGAGCATGAGCATTATTTACAGCCTGTTGTCCCATTTGTTGTTGTCCAGGATTAAATTGAAAGTTAGGGTCCTGCTGATTATGTTGTTTATGTTGGTGTCTTTGTTGCTCTTGTATTTGTTGTTGTTGTTGAGGTATATGGCCTTAGTGTTGAATATTTTGATCTACTTGGGTCTGCTGAGCAAGTTGAGCTTATTGTTGTTGAAGTAAGGAATGCAGCTCTCTCTGCCTATTCCTGACATGATCAAGCAAATCTAGTTCATCTTGGATTCTCCTATCTCTTTCCTCATCATCAGGTTGCTGTTGCTGATCACCCTCATTTGGGATGGTATCATGTTGGCTTTCAACTATCCTTGTGGGAGAATTAGGATACCTAATATTTTGATATGCTTCTTCATTATCACGGGGCATCCCATAAGTCCTTAAGTAGGGATCATTAGATCTATCCATACTTCCTTTGCCAATAACATTTTCATTTCTTTGGACATCATATCCATCGACGTTCATTCTCCTACTCATTTTGAGTATATTATCAACAGAGTCATCAGAAGTATATTGATATTGACTTATGAGGCCAACAAATGCATTGTCTTGGGTATTCCTAGAGGGTACCATACCAGGTCTTCTTTCCTTGTATCTACTCCTTCTATTTCCTATACTGCTAGAGGACTCCCCATGTCCAGGTTATCCCTAGTTTCTTCCTCTACCCATTTCAATACTCTTACAAATTGATTTTATGAGTTTCTTACTCAACGGAGTCACCACTTCCCTGATGGGAAGAACTGCTTCTTTAGTGACTGTTACAGAGATTTTCAAATCCCTTAATTCGTTCCCCAAGAACGGCACCAGAAAGGGTGTTGACTCCCAAAATAACTACAACCCTAAACCCTAAAACATTCCCAAATCATCTAGGTTGGGGATGGTCATTCTGGATGAATGGAAGAGGTTTATTAACAAGTTCAAGGTGGTTTTGGGCAACCTATAGGAGTGGGTTAACTCCTCTGCACTTTAGGCTCAACTTAAGCATAGGAGGGATATTCCAAGGGGTATACTTGAACAAGTATTAGGTTCAAACCAGATGAACAACTAAAAATAATAGGACAACCAAACCCAAACTACCTTCTAACCCCCAAAGACTGTCACTGGACCTAAAACAACAGGTTGTCGTTAATAACCCCTATATAGCTGATAAAAGGGCACTCCCATTGACAATGGAAGGTGCTAGTATTCTTATTTGCAAGACATACAAATTAATTACTTTCTTCACACATGATAAATTTGTTTTGATTTTTAAGAGTGTGGGTGATCATGGAAACTTTCAGACTGGTGCCTAATATATTGAGTTACGATGTCCACAGTTCAACAAAAGGAAGAAAACAACATGAGAAATGAAACATGTATTTTTTGGATATTCAGATGCAAGAAAAATAACAATCAATGGAGAATATGCTTAGTAATCCTTCATCAAGATACAATCAACTATCAACCATAAAAGAGATCATCACATAGCATGTAATGTTTTAAGAATCCGTTCATTCATCTGATCAATGGTTACAATCATACTACTGAGTGTGGCAAGAGGAAACCCTAAATGAAATTTAGAATTTCCTTGAGAGATTACATAAGAAGGAGTTCATATACTGATAGCTGAAATCAATATGAAAAACCTTTCAAAACCTGTGTCTTCACTATTAGAGAACTGGAACTATTTCTTTTTGAAAACCCTAGAAAGCTCTGCACTAGACTCCCTGAAAATGTCCAAAAGACCAACCCTTTTTACATCTTACATTACAACAAATTCCCATAAGGGCCACGTCATAAAGTATCCTAGCCAGAAGGGATGTTGATCATCAAGAATTAACTACAGAAAGTATCAGGATCCTAGGGCAGATGGGGGATATTTTGCCCCTCTTCAATGCGAGTAGTTGATGCAACAAATATTTGGAAGGGGGCAGCTAAGAAGATTCGATCTTTATTGATGGAAAATGAGACAAAAATCCCCAAGAAAAACTTTTCAATACTTTAAAATTTTTGAATGCTTTGATTTTATGCTTTATCGGCTTTCAATCCTTCTAAATTCAACCTCTGAATTCCCTTGTTGATTGAATCTACACATTTCCCGCCTTTGGGATGTATGACAGTCCCTTTTAAATTTTAGCCATAGATAAGTTTGCCATAAGATTGACACTTTGAAATGCTTTGAAAATCCATTCGACTGCTTTGAAAAGTCCACCGCCAATAAAAGCATGCCAATTGGGCAGTCTCAAAAATCAAAATGCATATTAGTACTGAAGACTGCCACGTGTCATGAAATCATAGTCACGTAGTAGAAAGTGGGCCACCTCCTTTTGGCCCTGCGCAAGTGCACTAAAGCCTCCATGTATCCTTCCTTACACAAGCCTTTATTCTCCCTTTAAGAGCTGGCCATGTGTCACGATCTCGCAATCGCGCAGTGAATCTTCTCTTCTGTCAAGATTCCTCTGCACCTCTGCTCTATCGTTAGATCTTGCATTTACTGTAGCTGACTTTTCTACTTGACACCTGGCAATGACTCCTTTGTTGATTTGGAGTCCTCGATCTTATGGCTGTAAGCCCAAGCGTGCTCTCCAACTGTCTACATTTCACAACCCTATACTGGGAATATGACATCACCCTCAGTGGTTTGCGGGCTTGTGGTAACTTGCCAAGTGGCATCTTTTGGCCCCTACAAAGACTTTAGACTTAATATTATGACGTGACAAGCTACAGATGGTAACATTAGGTAAAGGGGGCCGGTCACTTCATGACTTAAAAGACTCAAGGTTATAACATAAGCGACTGGTAACCTAAGCTAGACAGTCAATTAAGGATTATAAGATAAAGTAAAACAATGACTATAAGACTTAGGGCTTAGCCAATTTTTGGTGTTTTCCACCTTGCATTTCAAATGGCAAAGACATGAAAACCTATGAAATATGTCTCTGATCGATTGTATGCTATAGGTTCAAGTGGGAATATGAATGAGACATGAGGAGAAAAATAAGGCATTTTGGGAACTAATTTTTTAGGTGTCAACAGGAGAGACAAAGGTAGTGAATCGAAGTTTGGGCAACCTACTGAGATGCTTAGTAGGAGATAAGCCCAACGGATGGAATTTGATATTACCACAGACAACGTTTGCATATAACAATTTTGTCAATAAGAGTATTGGTAAATCCCCATTACAAATTGTAAATCGAAGTAGTATGGGAAATGCTTCTAAGCTAAGAGAGATAGGCATAAGAGAGAAGAGTAGTTTTGAGGTCTAAGGCTTTTCAGAGCACCTGAAGAGCTTGTATGAAGAGGTATGACAACACATTGATAAAATGATATTTGAGTACAAGGTTAATGTAGACAGAAGCAAAAGTTTAAGGAATTCAAGGTTGGTTATGAGGTCATGGTTCACCTAAGGAAAGAAAGGTTCCCAATGAGGAGATATAATAATTTGAAGATGAAGAAATTTGGACCATGTAGGATCCTAAAGAAGCATGATTCAGGAAATGCATATGAGGTAGAGCTTTTGAGTGGAATCAACATTTCCCTTGTGTTCAACATTTTTGATTTAATAGAGTATCATGAAGGTGGCATAGAGGATGGACCAACAGAAGAATAGTGGAGTATCTTGACACCTACTTCAAAGGAGGAGATAGAAGAAATCTTGGATAGTCATGTGGGAAGAAACACCAAGAATATGCAATATGAAGAATATCTGGTTAAGTGGAAAGGAAGGCAATTTGAAGATTATTCCTGGTTGTCTAATCCAAAGGTTGACCATTTGGGTTTTCTTTGAACACCTGAGATGTGATAAGGTCACTTCTCAAATTACCCTGGGTGTCTAATGTAAGAGCATCCAGTGGTGTAAGGGAAATCTTGCATCACCCAAAAATGATGATTTTATTTTATTTTCTTTTCAAGTTTAGTATTTCGGATACCCAATTTCTTTAATAATGATGTCGAACCTTCAAAAATTTAAACCTGCTAAAAATAGAAAACTACTATTTTTAGAAAGTTTGCATTTGAGCACGTATGGAAATGAAAATTTACTCAAATATTTGGAATTTAAAAGTATAACCTTTCATGAAGGAATTGGCCAATGATCATTTGTGGGATAAAAGATATTAAAGTTTTTGTTTCTTTAAAAACCCTTGAAAAAGTTTCAAAGTCAAATATGAGGCACTTGAAGGGCCCTGTACGACCCCAAAAATGGGTAGAACTGAAAGAGAGAATTCTAAGGGTGTAGATATCTTCATGATATTTCAAACACATCAAACAGTTCATTAATTAGACACCTGAATCAAAAGCTATGGCTCCTGGAAGTTGACTTATTTTGGAGGGAGTTACAAATTTCAATTTTTTTGCTAGAAGGCGCCAAAAAGGGTTATTTATGATAATTTTTTAGAATATTTTGGGAGGAGAGGGAAGGGGGGAAAGTGATGAGTTGTGAAACAAAGGCAAAATAGAAACCCTAGCAGGTTTGAGGCTACAGAAGGCAAAATGTTCAAGAATCTAGAGGAGGGAAGTTGTAATGTGTTGCATCCTGTTGAGGATTTCATCCTTCCAATTTTTGTAATGTAATTTGTTTTCAGTTCAATAAAAGAACATTCCTATTTTCTGTGAACAATATGTTTTGTTGTGTATTTTGGGATTTATCCCCTTCATCAAAAGTTATCACAACACTGATAGGACCTTGTAAATTTTTCTTGGCCCTGGTATTTAGCCCAAAGATTTGTGTCATTAGGTTGGATGATCTCTAGCCTAGGGTTTTTACATAGTAAAAAATACTCTAATTAAAACCCCTTAAACCCTAAACCCTTGTGTTGAGCACGTTGGAAATCACTTTTGTTATATTTTTATGTTGATTGCCTATTGCCTGTTGCTCAAGCCTTTAGTTGCCACTTTATGCCCTAAAAGACATTTAACCGGCCCCTTTCCATACAATCATTGCCTTCGGCCTGTGCCTAAAATTCTTTATTTCAAAACGGTTATGTGGCCCCTTTTTCCCTAGTAGATGAAGGATGTTTTTAAAATATGTATGCCAAGGTCTGATCCCACTAACCCTTTTTTTAACAGGTGGTAATTATTGATTCACTTTTGCCAATCCACCAGCATTAACATATTGACAAAGAAAACACCTGTGGAACTGCGAAAAGGGTGCCAGCTGGCAGGAAACCATCTTTAGTTGCAAAGAAATAAAGTGGTGGGTCCTTGGCGCTACATGGTGGTTTTTCTATTATTTCTGCCATTTCGCCGAGCTTCACCAAAGGGTCCCTCTAAACGGCTGCGGAGAAGCGGAAACGTGACACGTGGCCTCTGGAGAAACAGGACTGTGTTTGGGGGATGAAATGATGATGTGTTGAAATCTCTGGAACTGATGATGCTTTTTGGGAGTTGTCCCATTGCATGCAGTTGATCCAATGGTCCTCTGCCATTTCGTAGAGATCAAATCTTCTGCCAGATCTTTTGAGTCCGGAACTACAGATAATGTCCTAACTGTACCATTTAAGGGCTCTTCTCGGGATCATGGTTAAGAGGGTTGTCTAGGTGGCTGTCTATTAATGGTAAATGCTCAACAACGATCTCCTTCCACATAATGGACTAAATCAGCTTTGTTGATTCGAGCTAGCTAAGGACCTGATTGACGGCTCATACTTAAAAAACTAATAAAGGGTTGTGTTGGCATTGGGTTTGACAGTACTTCATTGCAAAATTAATTTCTCAGGCATGTGCAAAGTCTCCATCACCACCACTACAAGGGAATTTACTAACTGAAAGATTAGCTTATGCAGGATCAACCTTTGGAAATCTGTGCTTCTACCAGAAATGACCTTTCATTTTCTATGTGATGAGTTATGGCAGGATGACAAAGCTAAAATGATGAAATCGAGATACCTGATCTGGCATCTTCAATGCAAGAAGTGATGTTTTCAGTTAAGCAAAATAATGAAATTCTATCTTTCTGCTCGTTTTGTTAATCTTCAAAATATTTCCATTTATGGCAAAAATACCGTGAAATGACTAGAATTTATTAAACCAAGGATGTAGTAGATGTGTGCAAGATATCCCAAAGTTTCTATAAATAGGTGTTTCCTGGTGTTGCCTCCTACATTGTTCGATCGTGTTGACAGTATGGTTTTCCCTTGTTTTTGTATGTTCTTTTTGCTGCCCTGTTCTATTGGATTCTCTTCCCTGTTCTCATGGTTATCAATATGCCCTTACAAAATTAGGAGACTTGGAATTTTCTTTCTATGGAATAGGTGGTGCAGGGAAAATTTGGGAACAGTTGCAGCATCCATTGACCCCCTATGATTTCTTCTCCCTTCTCTTATCTCATCTAATTGTGGGCCCTGAGGACTAATCTCCTAGCTCCAGTAATTCCTTATTTTTGTGAGCGGGTGGATTATGTTCTTAGGCAGAGGGGCATCATTGCTTCCTCTACCCCTCCCTTACATCTAATTTTCCTAACAGAGCTTTAACTCTAGGTATAAGGAGACCACCCACCAAGATGATACAGATAAGGGTAGAAGAAAGAATTGTTGTTGCTGCTACTATTCTCTTGGCTTGGCTTCCAACACTATTGGAATCAGCTATGTGTGGATTCCTTGAGTTTTTGTCTTGTTGAGGAAGTTGGAAACCTCCTAACAAGAAGTGAGGAGTCACACTCGTGCAAAGAAATCTAGAAATAGTGAAGGAGATTCAGGCTTCCTTGGTTTCCTTTTGATGTTGTTCCTTGCACGTTTTCTCATTCTCTAGTGCGTGGTCTGAATAGGCAGAGTAGTGAATGCTCTTATTTGAATAATTAGATGCCACATGATGGGTATGTGAGCTCTAACGTCATCTGACAAATGACAACCCATCAACATCACAACTTGAAAAATCCCCCGCCAAGGTTAGAGAGCATATAGTTCAGAAACGGGTACCTTAGCATGTGTGGGTATTTTTGTTATAGAGGCATCTCTCTTTACAATCAAGAGACGGTTACACTTGCATCTTGTTGCAGCTTCATCTTTTGGTTAAACAAATTGTAACTTCTTTTGTCTTTAATCCTGTAGCTTATTTGCTCCCTTATCTTATAAAAGGGAATTCAGGGCTTATTAAAAAATATTGGTTTGAGGTCATGTCTTCCAGACTTAGTCTGAAGTGTGGGATCAATCTAATCATAGAGGAGTTGTACATAGTTAGATTTTTCAAATAAAGATTAGCCATCTTGTTTTAGTCTTCATTTTGAGTTCAAAAATTTTGATGTAATTGCAAAGCTATTTTGTAATTCATTAACAGTTTACTTTACAAGTTATTGTTGAGTTTTAGAGCATACTGTCTCCTACTCATGTACACATTATTGCATTTATGAATATAAATTTGATTAAGGATCAATTTATTCACCATCACAGTCTTTCCTATGTTTGTATATTCTTCTTGTGGCATTTACTCAAGTAGTAAAATAATAACTATAAGAGGATATTGAATGTAGTATTGGTTTATAGGAATAACTAAGCATGGTTAACTCTGAAGCTAGTGAGGTATTGTAATGTAAGGCATTATTTTATCCACAATAAACTGAGATTAATCATAGAATAGTTCTTTTGCGTTTACATGTCTCTGAGTCTATGAACCTTGGAATAGGCACCGATCCATTTAAGATGCTATACTATACTTAACCCCCCCTTGATTATCCTCATCATTAAAAATCAAAATAGTTTTCCCTTTCAATTGTAGGATTTAGATACTATTTTATTTACATGTTCCTATGCAAAGAATTTTGTTAAAGCTTAAGAATCTAGCCCATTACTTTCCTCTATCATTAATTCTTCAAGCAATCTAGAAGGAACATATCTATTTTAGTAACAGTGTTTTGAGCAAGTATTTAGAGATCCCCCCTATTTTATTAAACACTATTTCAAACAAAGAGGAACACCCTCCTTGGTCTTGTAGAGCCTAAAGTGCAAAGGAAAAGGGATTGAAACCCAATTTCCTGTTCGTTGGCCAATCCCTTGAGACATATTAGTTACTACAAATGGCTATTTTATAGATCTATTTTTCTTGAGATCAGGTTGGGAATTCAAAACAACCAACACACACATCTGTCAGCGTTGTTGGGTATTATGTTGTTATGAGTCACAAGACATTGTGATGAGATGTAGAGCACATGGCATATAAGCTAATGAGGATGCTTGATAGTTAGAGTAGGATACTCCAAAGGAAGACTAGTATGATTCATACATTGAGTATGTTGGACATAGGATGAGCCACATCATGATATAATGTTGGAGAATATGGTTATGATATATTCTTTGCTAGAAGAGACCTTTGGTATTGACTCAAAAGTAATTTTAAATAAAGTTATGCAATTTAGTATAATTTTGTATTCAATTTTGTAATTAACTATATTAATCCATTATGAATGAAAATTAATAAAAATATTTTGTATTTATTAAAAAATTTTAGGGTCAATCAATTCATCCTGCATCCCATGCCATCAATTCATCCTACATCCCATTCCACCAATTCATCACATACTTCTATAAGCCTAAAAACGCTTTAGGTTTATTTGAAATAAATTAGCAAATATATTAGGTGTTAACTTGTTTTTCATATAGGAATGTTGATATTAAAATTACAATTTAATGTGGATTCGGTGGGTATTGGACTTTCGAGATCTAGACACATTATTGACAACATTGGTTTCTCTTGTTTTACTAATGTAAGTTTTAGTATTTTTGATCATCATGTTATGTATTGCATTTACATTTTTTCATTATTTTGGTTAGATAACCTTGTTCTTGTATTAAATTAATGGCTTCATTGGAGACTCCTCCCAACCTTCATAGATCATTACGGATGGGTGATGCTATAGCAGTATTATATTCAATGCCTCTTACATAGCTATGAGATACTATTGTAAATATCATTATAAAGTTACTGTACGAACATTATTCTTTACTATAAATTGCTTCTTCATGCTTTCTAGAGAATGACATGAGAACTCCAATTCCTAAACTTTCCCATGAGGATAATGATAGGAAGCAAAAGATGATTTAAAGGGGTCATGAGACTCTGGCAAGTGATTATTTACTTATGTGAATATCTATGTCATATTGTTTATACTAATGTGTATGTATTGTCTAATTGTATTTATAAGTGGAGCTACAAGCTAGTTATGAGCTTTAGAGGATGAATTGATGGAGGGTAACTATGAATTATGATAGTAGTTATTCATCTTCTAGGTAGGGAATGTGTCACTGATTATTTGATTAAACACCTTACTTATTATGTACATAGAGATTTTGTTGTATGCCTTCATGGCATATAGGCATAAATTTGCATTGCTGATTTATATCATTATAAACCCATCTTGCTATTAGTATATGCCATTTTGATTACAGTATGAATTCCTTCATGGTATTGTATACACCTAAAATTGGCTCATGTCGAATTAAGTAAATATTTTAATATTTATCTTAATTCTTATTTTCTTCTATCAATTAAATAAATATTCTAAGTTTATTTGATTGATTCATTATCTCATAATTAAATAAAAATTAATTTATTTAATTAAATTCCTTAAATTCTTCTAATGTCTCACATAATTAAATAATCCTAAATTATTTAATTAATCCTAAATTCCTCTACCCTAAGTCCTAATTCCATAAATCCACCTCACCAATCCACCTCACCTTTCCACCTCACCATGTTGCACATGTAATTAAATATTTTAAATATTTAATTAGCTAATATTCCCTCACCCACATGTCTTATTTATCCTTCAGTCAAAAATTAGTTAACTCATCAATCAAATCTGTTAACTAATTAGCCATTCGAGTTCACTAATCAATCAATTCACTTAACTAATTAGTCAAGTCAGTCAACTCCCCAATCAATTCTCTTAACTAATTGGTCTATTCTGTTAACTCTTCAATCAATTCTGTTAACTCCCCTATTGCATGATGGAGCTTGGACACTTGTCCTCTTTCTATTTGCACACATTCCTCAACCATCCTCAATCGTTGATCTTCTTATTTCTTCTCAACCGTTGATCTCTTCTCTTCTGAGTCTATAAATGGAACTTTATTCTTCCATTTCTATCAATCTAAGCTTTTAGTACAATTACTCTGTCAAATTACCAGCGTGCCTTTGGCACCCCCACTATCATCCATTTGCTTGAGATCACCACCATTGCTTTGAAGCTCATCTTCATAGCAATAAAGTATCACAACCATTTCTCCATCACCATCTTGAAGAACAAAGCAAGGAAGTATGCTTCCTGAGGGCAACTTTCATCACTAAAGATCGATCGAGACTAGGCAAACAATGGAAGCTGTAGGATAACAAGGTTTGTGAGGTTTGTGTTTTATTTGTTCAATCTTGTTATTTGCATATTTCATTGTGTTATTGGGTTTGATATGCTTATTTATTTCATCCAATTTTCCTGATAAGATTCTGGCACCCACTGTGATCAGACCCATGTTGTGTTTGTGAGCATTTGTTGAGTTTGTTTTGTCACAGATTCAGGTGTGTTGTGTTATACATTTTGAAAGCAACTTTCACAAACGACCTCCTATGCACAAACCGAGCTCACCGTTGAGTCCAGAAGGCCTCGGAGGTAAGAAATAACATATAATTTGTCTAGTTTTTGTTACTTGAAATTTTTTGAATTTTTTTTACTTTTCAGCGTATTTTTGCAAAAACACATAAAAAAATAAAAAAATTAAAAAATAAAAAAAATCAGCAAATAGCAAAATTAAAACAAAAAAAAAACAAAAATCACAAATTTTTTTAAAGCTTTTTTTAAAAAAAATTTATTTTAAAAAAAAATTTACACAGAAGTCAAATAAAAAAAAACATTTACACAGAAATCAAATTAATTTTTTTTTTACACAGATATCAAATAAAAAAGAATTTACATAGAAATAAAAAACAAAAAAAAGTTTAAAGAAAAAAAAAGAAAAGAAAAAGAGAATTTTTAAAAAAAAGTTTGCAGGGGCCGCAGCCCTTGCACTCCCCCGTTCCCCCTTTCTCCCCCCATCTCCCACCACCCCTTCCCCCCCACCCCCCTCTGCCTGCGCACCCCTCCCGACACCCCTCTTCCTCGCTCCCCTAAACCCTGCACTCCCCACCCCCCACCCTTCCCCGCGCCGAGACACCCCCACCCCCCGTCCCCTCCCCTGCTTGCGACCACCATCCCTCCCTCCCCCGCTTCCCATATCTCGCCGCCCGATCTCCCCGCCGTTGCTCCGCCTACCCTCCACCCCTTAGCCGCCTGCCGCTACCACCGCTACTCCTCCACCCTGCGCCTGCCTCCCACCACCGCCCATCGCTGACTCCCCTCAACCCCTCTCCCGTCATCCCTCCGCCGCTCCTTGCTGCCCTTCCACTGCCGCCTCCTCTCAGCCTCCACCCTGCACCTGGACACACAACACAAGCAAAAAAAAAATTAAAATTATATATATATATATATATATATATATATATATATATATATATATATATATATATATATATATATATATATATATATATATATATATATATATATATATATATATATAAAGCCACAACAAAACAAAAAAAAAAAATTAGGGTTAGGTTATTTATTTTAATGTTATAATTTAATTTTTAAAAAAATTTTAATGTTAAAATTTTAATCTTTCTTTTATTTGTTTATTTATTTATTTTTTTAAAGTGATAATGTTGTCAAAATAGGGGCATTTTTTTCTTTTTAGCATAACTTTTTGTAGGGAGGTCCGATTTTTACAAATTTACAGTTGTTGGAAAGCTAATTCGATGAACTTTGCAACGATATAGGTATTTTTAGCCCACTGGGTCACAATCATTAGGTAATTATTAGTCAAAGTCAACCTTACCTGGGAACTTTAAACAACTATAAATTTTGCATATTTTGACGAATTTTCATGGATTTTTTTTTAAAACAACATAGAATTTCGTGTAGATTCTGATTTTAATATCTATTTTGCTGTCAAAAATTATATTTTCATGAAATTTTCTAGATTATGTGTTTTTCACCTAAACATTTGATTTGCAACCTTCTTAATTCCCTTTTTATTTTCGTGGACTACAGGTGGACATCAGGAGAATACTAACCCGGTTTTGGTGCAAAACATCCACTGAAGACAATCATTTTTTCACTAAGTGTTGAATAGGATTGATTTAGGCATTATCATGCAACTTACATACAATTTCTATCTAGTTCTAATTAGGAAGGAGTAAACCATTGTTCACACAACTTGCATACAATTTTCATCTAGTTCTAATTAGGAATGAGTAAACCATTGTTCATGCAACTTGCATACAATTTTCATCTAGTTCTAATTAGGAAGGAGTAAACCATTGTTCATGGAACTTGCATACAATTTTACTCTAGCTCTAATTAGGCAAGTAAAAATATGCATGCAAATCTCACATAGTTTCTAACTAGGAGGGTGTTAACTGAATCATTGCTCTCTGGGTATCATTGATCATTGCTATATTTCTATCTCTTTAAGTTAAGAATATTGCTATCTTGCAAAGGAAAGAATCATTGCTATCTCCTAATTACTTCAAAGTTAACAACTATGTGTGTGCCCAAGTAGAATAACGCATATAGTTTTTCTCATTTTAATTAGGATTGGATAAACCACTGTTTACTGTGTCTTCAGAATGACAATAGGCTTATGCTCTCCCCTTTATTGGGTGACCAAAATGCCAGACTTGTCATTTTGCATGTATAACCTTTAGAGGGGCCTGCCCTTGGATACTTGCCTGTCCAAGTGGGAATGACCCTAAGTGGTAACAGGCTAAAGCCAAGCCCTGCCGAGCCACTCTAAATAAATTATGTTTGGAACGAAAGCTTCAAACAACAAGTGAAGTTGTGTTATACCAATAGCCAACCTCCCCCAAAACCCTCCAAGGCGCAACCCTTGCAGGCTGGGAGACTCCATAACGAAGAGTAGCGCTGCCGCATGTATAACCACTCAAACGGTTGCACTTACTAGTCATCCCTGTTTTAGTAGCCAAAAACCCCTATAAGCCGGTGCAGGGAAGGGCGATTATCACCTCCCGAAGATGCCTCAACTAGAAATAGTGAGAATTTGATTTATATTGTCCCAGCCAACCTAGGATTTGTACTTGCTTTCTTTTAGTCAAAAAGAATTAAAAAAATACAAAAAAATTAAAAACTATGAAAACATTCTTTGTGTTTGCTGTGTCTTCTTGCCATAATTGAGAAAAATTAGATCAAAAGACTGATTTGCAACCAAGAAACAAAAAAAAAACACTAAAAAATGTGTCAAAAACTTTGCAAAATCATTCGAAGAAACCAGAGCTGCGCATTTATCCTCTGCCAGAATTGCACATTTGCCTCGACTTGCTGTGCATTTACCTTCTGAAACTGTGCATCTGAAGCTGTGCATCCAAAATAGTAAGCTTTTTTGGCCTTCTGTCAGTTTCTCTAAAGATGACAAACCAATTAGAAGCACTTGCTCAGAAACTCCAGTACTTGCAATTGCAAATAACCTTAGGTCCCTCGCCCCAAGATTGTATAGCAATTGCTTAAGAGCTCCAAGTCTTACAACAAGAAATGGCAATCTTGCAAGCTGAATAGAATAGTACTAGCTAAGCCTCACTCCAAACTCATACATTCTTTTCCCATCTTAATGATGCTCATGACAAGGCAAGCACCACCTCAAGCTGGAAATCATATACCACTCTGTCTAGTAGTCCTCCTTAACCATCTTCTAAGACACATATTCCAAAACATACCAGTCCTACGCCAACACTGCCATCAAGTTCCCCAAGCTCTAAACCGACAACTAAAGAATCCTCGGATGAGTTATGGAAAAGAGTTTTTCCAAATTTATACAACAAAAGAAAAGCTATGGAGAACTCCAAATCCACTCATCCATTACCTCATTCACCTACCCATACACCTACCAATGATGTGATCCAAGGGCTACTAGCATAGAGTCAACCATGTCCCTAAATTCTGGTCCTTAACCTTACCAAAGATTCTTCCAATGCTATGTCAAATCCTACAACCTCGTCGTGTAATCGGCAACCACTCGCGCATGTTGAAAAACCTCCTACCATGAACCAAAATCAAGGTCCATCGCACCTTCATATTGTTGACCAAGATCCTATCCAAGAGACCTCTATCTCCACTTCCATTCAAAAAACCTAAGAGTTATGTCAAGAGCACACTTTAGAATAGGTGGAAACATTAGACCTTTGTCTAAATCAAGATCAAAGCACGCCCATCCAACCCATACATAACCTTTATCTTTTTGATGATCCTATACCTATACATGAGCAAGAAATCTAATTTCAAACCATTCATAACCTATATCTTTTCCATGATCAAGATACTATCTTTGATGAAGAAGCTATCCATGAGCAACTTGATCTGATACATGAGCAAGGGATCCAATTCCAACCTCTCCGTAACCTCTATCCTTTCAGTGATCAAGTTATTGTCGTTAATGAAGAACCTATACAAGAGCACCTTAATCCCATCACGCTTAATCCTGTCTATGATCAAGATCCCATCTACGATCAGGAGCCTATCTATGATAAAGATCCCATCTATGATCAAGAGCCTATCTATGATCAAGCAGACCATGATGATCCTCTTATCCCACTTTATGCATTCCATGGTCCTGAGCTTACAACCCCATCTAGTCCTATCCAAGATCCACCAACTTCCACTTCCCTTGATGAGACACTTGCCTCCCAAGCAAGCATAGAAGATCAAACCAATAATACTCCTCTGTCATCCATTATCGATCATGTTGCAAATCCCCCACCGTATATCCTTGGTCTTACCACCTTCATTCATGAGTGTTCCTCCTTAGAACACCAACAACCATTATCCTCTATCTCACCTTCTCCATCCAATATGAAACTCGGGTCTAGTGTTCCACCTATACATAATCCTGCTGTCCACCGCATGCTCCAACATATGAACTATCAAGGTAAAGGCTTAGGCCTTCACAAAGAAGGTATTTTGGAGCCCGTCTATGTCAATGTTCCTCCTAATTCATATGGCCTTGGATGCACACCCCAAGGTGAACAATTTCAAGATGTTGGTACTTCCTCCACTCCTCCTAAATCCCCCACTTTCCATCACAAAAAACTATCATATCCACAAAACATGTCGCCATCCCACCTCCCTTATCATATACATCCCAAAAGCATGTGACCATACACCTTCCACTATCCAATCTACCTCCGCTACTTCCAACTCCTAACATCCCTCTATGCATTTTACCACCACTTCTTCCAACACCTTATCCATCCATCTATGAATCTTCTATCAATCCCAATCAGGGCCAGCAGATGCACATGTTGTCTAAACAAAGAACGTCCTCCAACTCCACTTCCACCATCTCAAGAGAATTCAACAATAAAAATTGAGATGCCTCTACCTATAAAATCAGAAATCCTAAGAGTCCTCATGAATTGGGATACAAAAGCCAAGAATCAAAGAAACATCCTTCTCAAGAGCTGCATGCACCCACACAGCTATATGCCAAACTGAAAAAGGTGTGGGTTTGCATCCAACAAATAATTACCTCTGAAGCTGCACAAAAGCTGCATACACCCAAGCCCATACCTCCACAAGTCCTATCTAAAAGAAAAATTGTTTGGGTACCTAAGCAAAAAGCCCTCAAGTTACGTGAGGCATCCACCTCTCAAGAATCTTAGCCATCCACTTTCTCCCATTCCATCCATAAGTCTCAAATTCTTCCATCCCACATGATGAACAAAAATCAAGACAATACTTAGTCTATGTGGATCCTTGCATGCCTAAGTCATTCATCCACAAGCAAAAGTCTCCGTTGCTTCCTACACTACTTTCCCATCACCAACTTCAATGTTTATCATGATATGTGCAACCGTTGGTCATGATTCCCTTCTATTCCACAACATTTTCATATACCTCCATCTTCCCTTCCTTCCACTATTATCCTACATATCTTCCTCATCCTATTCCTATGGTCCATGCTTTTGCATAAGCCTTCCCTCCATATTCTACATCATAATCCACTATCTACCTACGCCATATCACTTTCATGTGATCCCTTACCAACATCTGTGAGAACACTTGACATTGTCCATGCGACAACATCCATCTAGCGGGACTGTCACCTTTCACGGAACTAGATACTTGAGTCTCTCCCTTCCATATCCGCGTTCTCCTATCCAAATGTTTCCAAAAAAAGGAAAAAAGGAAAAAAAGTAAAGAAAAATCCCTTCATCTAATGGTGAAAACCTGGCAAATAGGCACCTTGGATAAGTACCATGATGAAAACCTGGCAAACAAGTGTCGTGTGTAAGTTGATCTTCTATGTCACCAACACTTGGGGACACCTTGTCTCATCGACATATCACTCTTCTCCTATCAGTTTCCCTCCATACCATTTCCTATCCTATCCTTCTATCCATTACATACCTATACTGTCTAGTCTATCTATCCTAATCTTCCATTCTGCTATTTTTGATCTTGATAAAGATTGGGGGCAGAATGTTGACAAATGTTTTAGGTGTCTCTTGACCTACCTTACCCCTCCAAACAATGCACATCCTTTGTTATCCTCTCATCCTCCTATCGTTGCAAACGTTGCCATGAAAAATCCTAAGTATTCTACCTACAATGGGGCATGTTATTCCTATGCAACATAGTCCTTGGAGATCACATCCTTCTTTCCTTCTACCTAACCATCTGTATCTACTATCACCCATCCATCTTCCTATCCGTGGTGTTTCCTTGTCATCAGTATCTAGCATTAAGGCTCCGCCTTCCTGTCCATCCCATATCTTGTTGTCTATCCTCTAGTCCATCCATGGTCCAAGTCCCCAAACTACGTTGCCTCTACGTCGTCATGTAGGCAAGGCCATTTTCAATGCGCCCCCGAGGCACTAGGTCAGTCCCTTAGGGTCCATTCCCCTAATAAATATTGTGATACCCTCACCAGACGCAAACGTGCACAAGAAAAGCCTGCTTTCAAAGTAGAAGTTTTGACGTAAGACATCAATCTATCCAAAGCAAAGCAAGTATATGAGGAAACCGATCCACATGATTCTATCTAAATTATGGCAAGAAAGATACATCTAATGCAAGAATGTTTTGTTTTGATTAGTTGTGTCTTAAAGTTTTGATTTTTGTTATTATGTCTTTCTATGCTACTCTAGGATGCCAAAAAGCTAGAGATGCTATGATGGGGGCATAATCATTTTCTTTGTTTGCTGCTTGTGGGTTTATCTTTAGTAATGTGAAGCCTTGTCTAAAGACATGATCAACACAATGATCACCGAGGACATCAGGGATCTAACATGAACGGGGACAATCCTTGTCTGTTGAAACGCAAGAAATACTCAGGTCATCTAGATTCAACTTTGACTAGATGCTTGTATTAGCTTGCCATATCAAAATCCATGTAAGCGATAGTAAGGTCATCTTGGTTCAATTATACCTAGATGCTTGTATTTTCTTACAACATAATAAAAGCCCAATGATGAAATACGCACTTCAAAATACTTGCAATATCAAGATGGCAAAACCATTCGCAAAACCATTCGCATCCAGAAAGTATCCACAAAGCATCCATATCCCATGCAATAAAATTTCTATGCAGAGTATCAATGTTTACAAACAAAGTTTGTGAGTCATTCTTCTATCAATCAACTTTCTATCTATCATCATATCTCTCGTCAACAGTTCTAGCTGTTAGTCCAAGCAATGATCCAAATGCAAGTCTATCCTTAATCCATACCGATCAAGTCAAGTGAATCTTGTCAAATGATCCAATCACAATCAGTGGTCTTGATCCCTGTCTGGTCATAAATCAACTCAATCAATTCTCAATCAATTGTCTTATACAAGATGTTGCATTGTCGAAATCAGACCAATACACGCATCTTACACATGTTTCATTTCCTAAAACCAAACATTATCCTTCATGTTGCTCTAGGGATATATCGTTCCCCGCCATGACAACACTATCGTATATCGTTATCAATTAATCAGTTGGTTTACAACTTGATAGGGGCAATACCTTGTTTGTTCTCGTATCATTTGTGCATACTTGCTCGCTTGCTTGTGTGTGTTATCATTTTCTCTTGCATCGCATATCATTCGGCTCTTTCTTCACCCATTTTCTTCAAACCTAACCTTCTTCATCATGAGATTGTCCGTCTCATGCCGTCCACCTTGGCTTCCCCGTCCAATCTCCCGAGGGGGCATCCTATTGTCATAACCTGTACCAGGGGCAAACTGGGGCATGTATCATTGTCAGAAAAATTCTTTTTCTTTGAAACAACGTGATAAAACACATTGCTTCAAAGAGGGGCAAAATGTATACACCTAAAATTGGCTCATGTCAAATTAAGTAAATATTTTAATATTTATCTTAATTCTTATTTTCTTCTATCAATTAAATAAATATTCTAAGTTTATTTGATTGATTCATTATCCCATAATTAAATAAAAATTAATTAATTTAATTAAATTCCTTAAATTCTTCTAATGTCTCACATAATTAAATAATCCTAAATTATTTAATTAATCCTAAATTCCTCTACCCTAAGTCCTAATTCCATAAATCCACCTCACCAATCCTGTCATGTCCCTATAATGATTTATAATTGAATTGTTTATTTAAATAATAAGTTGGCCTTATATAAACTAAATATATAATATATTTATTTAAAATATATTATTAATATGTATTATTTAATAAATAATATTATTAATTTAATATAATTTAAATATTATAAAATATATGAAATACATATATTTAATTAACTAGATATATTATAAATATAAATATTTTAATATAATATTTATGTGAATAATTAATAAGATATATTATTATATATAAATATAAATATACTGATTAAAGTTAGAAAGTAAAGTAATTTGGAATAAGGCAAAGTAATACGGTTAAAAAGGTTAAATTCAAAAATAAAATCATAAAAGTCTAATAAGACAAAAACATTATCCCACGAGAATAAAACAGGATAAAACAACTCCCCATACTTAATAACAAAGGTATTTATTTATACTATATATATTATATAAATAATATACTTTAATATATATTTATAATATACTATAAAGTATATTATATAAATAATATACTATATATAATATAATATATTATTCAAAATAATATCAATCCTTAATATGTAAGGAAGGAGGATATTTATAAGTGCAACAATTAAGTTGGCACAAGCGATCACCTTAATAAATAATAAATAAAAAAGACAAACATTATTAATATGTATCCTTGTTAATTAAATTAAAGCATCAACCGTTGGAAAGGGTATATCCTTTTACCCATGGTAAACCCTTAGAAATATATAAAAGGGCATAAGGGAGTATGATGGGAAAAAAAGGGGAAATATATATTATAAAATATATAAACGCAACAACAATACAATAAAAATTATATTACGGCAGGTAAAGTTACAACAGGTAAGTAAGTATTTATATTTACTTATTCAATTTATGATTTGTAAGAATTTATATTTAGTTGTTCAATTTATAACTTGTAAGATATAAATGATAAGGTTATTAAGTAGGAACTGATATATGTGTCTATGTATGAAATTTATATTTAAATATGCATCTTTATTGAATTATGTAATTGTCCAATTTTTAACCGGATAATATGTTGAGCATTAAGTAGTGAAATTCTAATAATGAAAGTGTTAGTTATTACATGAGATAGAACTTATTAATTGTGAAACATATGAGCAATGAAATTAATCCATTAACTCTATCTGAGAGGTGTGATGCATGGGAATGAACAATTAGCCAACATGGGTATATAGTGGCCCTTGTCTCAGTTGGTACAAAAGGTACCCCTTGGACAAGTGGAAGTGGCCCTTGTCTCAGTTGGTACAAAAGGTACCCCTTGGACAAGTGGAAGTGGCCCTTGTCTCAGTAGGTACGAAAAGGTACCCCTTGGACAAGCGGATATGGCCCTTGTCTCAGTTGGTACAAAAGGTACCCCTTGGACAAGTGGAAGTGGCCCTTGTCTCAGTTGGTACAAAAGGTACCCCTTGGACAAGTGGAAGTGGCCCTTGTCTCAGTAGGTACAAAAGGTACCCCTTGGACAAGCGGATATGGCCCTTGTCTCAGTAGGTGCAATGGCACCCCTTGGACAAGTGGATTTGGCCTTTGGCTAAAGTAGGTGAGTTATTCACCCCTCAAGCCAAAGGATTGTAATCATTGACCTTTGGCTAAAGTTGGTGAGTTATTCACCCCTTGAGCCAAAGGATTATCATAATTGGCCTTTGACTAAAGTTGGTGAGTATTCACCCCTCGAGTCAAAGGATGGAAATAATGGACCCATGATAATTGGCATATGGCATCCTATCACATCCTCTCACATGGAATTAATAATTTGATTAATGCATAGATCCAAATATAATGGATAATGATGGAAAGTGTGAAAAGCATATTGATGTTGAACATAAGAGTATAACCCTATAAGGGCAATGTGATTATGTAATTTGAATATTTCTTGCATATATTATTATAAGTGGGAATCCAAAGATAGACTAGTGTACTAATGCTCTCTTTTTGTGAGTTGAAATTGTGTGCAAGGTTGAGAAAATTTTGGCTTGCGAGAAGGGGACATTACAAATCCACCTCACCTTTCCACCTCACCTTTTCCACCTCACCATGTTGCACATGTAATTAAATATTTTAAATATTTAATTAGCTAATATTCCCTCACCCACATGTCCTATTTGTCCTCCAATCAAAAATTAGTTAACTCATGAATCAAATCTGTTAACTAATTAGTCATTCGAGTTCAATAATCAATCAATTCACTTAACTGATTAGTCAAGTCAGTCAACTCCCCAATCAATTCTCTTAACTGATTGGTCTATTCTATTAACTCTTCAATCAATTCTGTTAACTCCCCTATTGCATGATGGAGCTTGGACACTTGTCCTCTTTCTATTCGCACACATTTCTCAACCATCCTCAATTGTTGATCTTTTTATTTCTTCTCAACCGTTGATCTCTTCTCTTCTGAGTCTATAAATGGAACCTTATTCTTCCATTTCTATCAATCCAAGCTTTCAGTACAATTACTCTGTCAAATTACCAGCGCGCCTTTGGCACCCCCACTATCATCCATTTGCTTGAGATCACCACCATTGCTTTGAAGCTCATCTTCATAGCAATAAAGTATCACAACCATTTCTCCATTGCCATCTTGAAGAACGAAGCAAGGAAGTACGCTTCCTGAGGGCAACTTTCATCACTAAAGATCGATCGAGACTAGGCAAACAATGGAAGCCATAGGATAACAAGGTTTGTGAGGTTTGTGTTTTATTTGTTCAATCTTGTTATTTACATATTTCATTGTGTTATTGGGTTTGATATGCTTATTTATTTCATCCAATTTTCCTGATAACAGGTATTATTGAATATATATGTGACTTATATCATGTAAATTTAAATAGTTTGAATTATAAGGCGTAATGTCCCCTTTAGGAAATTCAAAATTTCTTAACCTTGCACATAATTTTAACTTCTTAAAGAGAACATTAGTAACCAATAAATCCTTATAACATCATCATATTGCAATTAGGGTTATTAGCCACATAATCATAATCAATATCAAAGTTCATTACATATATGCATTTCACATTTTCTCATTTCTATCATATAGAGATTTCCATGATATATCTCGAGAGAGTCTTTCTAGTTCCTGATTGTTAATCTACTCTACTTCACCCACCCCATATGAGTATGGTTATGTTAGGGTGCTAGTATAACGAGACCCACTGCCATAGGCCCAAGGGTTTCATTGCTACATCTAGCAATTCTTCACCTCTTGGCTTAAGGGGCTTCACACTATACATCTGGTGATACTTCACCCTCTTGAAAGGCACCTACCATTAAGCCATTATAATAATAATTAGGTCTACGCAACCATAGGCCCAAGGGCTTCACGCTATGCAACTTGCGATACTTCACCTCTTGGCTCAAGGGGCTTCATGCTATACACCTGGTGATACTTCACCCACTTGAGAGTCACCTAGGTGCTAGATCCTAAACCACCCTTCCCTAATTCACCACCATACTCGTAGGGTGATAGATAGATTAACGGTGAGGCTACCTACTCTCATTCGAGTATACCATGATTAGAATTATGAATCATGTCTTATAGGAGTTTATCCTTACTATCTTGTGATCCTGTGGTTCACGAGATAATACTTTGATCACATTGCTCCTCTATGGGAACTCATCATTGTACCATCTCATGGATTGCCATATTACCTTGGAATCATACATTGTTCTTTCTTAGAGGAATCAGACCTTGTCCTTCCTCAATTATAAACATTCTCATTCTATTGTGTTATAAACATTCATTCTATTATGTTATAAACATTCTCATTCTATTATCTCATTCCATTATGATTAATCTTAGAGAGATCATTCATAGACCTATGATTATGAAAAACATTAACTTATGATAAGGTGACATACCTTGGTATAATCGATTCGCTGGATCTGCAATATAAATATATGTTTGTTGTTAATTCAATGCTTGCTGATATAATTGCTTCTGCTATCCTTGCCTTGTATAGATGATTTGCTGAGTAAAGGACTTGTATGATTGCTCCAAAAATGGATTGTATTGTTTACTACTGAGTCGACTTGATTGGTTTTTATGTAGATATGGAATTGAATGGATTGTGGTGCTGAGATGATCGTTCGAATGATATGAGATGTGAATGCTTTGAATGAGATATATTATTGATTTTCAATCTCCATTCCATACTTTTCCCTAGTTTGATGCTATCCTTATTATATATTTGAACTCTTGCGACTTATGATGAGTCACAGCCCTTCATAATCCACAGTCGATGTTTAATAAGCGCTTGTTATTATTCTAATCTTGTCTTAATCGATGCCTTTTACCAACTACATTGTTTATCCATATTATCATATTCTCAAATCTTATATGATAGTCTTTGTCTTATTCTAAATGATCTCATGTCACTGCCCATCAATAGTTTGGGGATCGATTTCAGTAGCCACAGTCTAGTAATCTTTACTCCCAGTCATTATAAGGATCCTCATCATGGAACGATGTGACTGAGCCTATATGATAGTCACCAGACATTGCCATTTCTTGGATCGTGGGTGCAAGAGGATGTATCTCTGATATCATGGCATAGCATCGAATCATCATAGGAAGGTGATGGCTTGCAAATGTAACTACTCTTTGCATCTCGAATATAGTCATTAGTCCAATGCTTATTGTCAAATCCACTAAGTATTACTTCTCCAAAATGATTTCTCTTCTTTTCAATTAGTACTTAATATTTTTATCATAGATATACATATAATATGATGCTCCTTGTAAATCTCAGGGTATCTAGTTCTTTTAATAATAATACTTATATTTATATATTGTTATTTATATTTAATAATATATATTATATTTATATCTATATTGACAATTATATTTTTCAATTAGAGTATTCATAATATGTTGTTTATAGGATAATATTTAATTTATTATTTTAATATATTTAATCTTTATATAATCAATTTGATTGTAAATATAGGGACATGACATAAGGCTTAAAATTAGTCATTGTTGGGAGTAACTTTAAATAGTTTAAATGGTTTAATAATCACATCAAACTTAAGATTGCCTTCATTATTTTTGGTAATGGTAAGTTGGGAAGCGGGTCCCAAACCCTTACATAAACATAGCTAAGCATAGTTCATAAAAATATACCAGCATATATACAAAAGCCCTTGGAACTAAACCAGGTAGGCCAGAGAGAAGATTAGGCAAAAAATAGCAAGAGAACAACTACTACGTAGTGCGAGGAACTTTAACCAAAAAATAGACACCAACAAGAAGCCCAAATTTTATTATTGTTAAGCAGAGTGTCTGAGTCTTTTCTCATTGATTCCAGAGTCTCCTCCAAGTTTGAAACTCCCAACATCTACTACTTCATCTTCTTCTTCGATCCCTGCAAATTGTCTTGTTGTATTTTGCATTTTCTCAGCTCAAACAGAATAGAAACAATATTAGAAACAATCTTTTTCATATCCTCATTAGTGAACTGTGCCAACTCATTCGTACCTTTCTATGTTGATACATTTTCATAGTATCATGTACATATTTTCCCAATTTTCCTGACAAGTAGTACAGTCCATATTTTTGTTATAAATTTCCTCCAAGTAGTCATTTCTTTTAACCAGATCCATAAAAGCATGAAAAGACCCTATGTTTTCACTTTTTCCCTCAACATTACCCATGTCTTCATTCTTACCTTCCGCTTTTCTTAGTTCATAATAAAAAAACAACCACATTAGCAATGACATTATCAAAGTCATCCTCACTAGGAGAAATAAAACCATCCTCCACACCCTCATCTTGAGCTTGGTAGTTACTACCATCCATATCTAAATCTTCCTATAATAATTATCATCATGGGCCTCCTCCATATCCTACAAATTATTCATATTGAGCCCCCATCTTCCTTAGCAACAAACTCTTCCTCAACCTCCTCCAACTTATCCTCATGTTATAGAGTAAAATGTTTACCCATGCTAGTTTGAACCTGTTTTCCTAGTGGAACAATAAAATAATTAATTCTCGATCCTGATGAATAAACCTGATAAAATAAACTTAGGGCTGGTCTAAGCTCACCTAATTAAGCACTCCCTAAAGTTTGTGGGGGCTAAAGGACCAAAGAACCTAGCGCCCTAGGCTTGGATGAGAGCCCCGACCTTAATTTGGTGGTGTCGGCTTAGAACACCTCTTTAGCTTACCCTTGTTGGGCCCCTTTGGTCTTATTAATTGTTATTGAGCGGGAATGCATGTAAGAAGGTGTCTTATTATTCATTTTACAACTAGAGAATGTTAGAAGTACTTACCTTATGCATTGATGAATCACTCTCCATATGCTCAAGTGTTCTTCATGGTTGGAATAGCTCTTTGTGTGGATGTTATGATGCTTGTTTGTAGGTCTTGAAGGAACTTCAAGTCTTCATTCTCTATCTCCTTGTTGGTGAAAAGTCTTGAGTCACCTACTCTAACTAGGGTTTCATATCTTGTGGTAACCTTTATCATTTACATTCATTCTTTCATCATTTATTGTAGATGTTACCTCTGCCCTCTTAGAGCATACACTCTTGGATCTCTAATAATTATTGTAGGGGAGGTGGAAACACCAACACAAGGTTTGAGTTAGGCAAGCCCCCAAAAACAACACAACCTTTTCCCTTCTTGTTTGTGTGCAGGTCGTATTCAGAGGAATTTGACTACAACAAGTGACAGGAAGGAGGAAGTCAGATAGGAGAAGGCACCCAGATCTGAACATTTTGCAAAACCCTAATTTGGGTCTAGGGCACCTAGTGCTCTGGTACCTCTTTGCTCTCGAAACCAGGTTCTCATTCTACACTATCTCCTAATCTCTGCTGTGGTCTCAGATTTTCTATAGTTGTTTCTGTTAGTCATCTATTCTCTGATCTTGCTCAATTAAGGTTTCCTACTATGCCTTATTTTGATTGCTTAGATTTGGTTAACACTCTTTCATACAACAAAGGGACAAGACCGTTGTAGTTTGGCTCTCCTTCAAGGGTGGAATCCAAGCTCGGTTTATGTTCCAATGTTGATAAAAGAGGGTTTGACCTAGTTTAGGGTTTTAAGCTAAGTCTCCCTTTCCCATTTAACATTTTGGTGAACCTGACATGTCTTGCACCCTAGCATCCTTCGTGTTTCAGGTCTAAGTTATTTTCTGCCCTAGATCTAATTAGTTTGAATTCATTGATCATTTTATATAATTGCATAGCTTACTTTTGCATTGTTTCATTGTTAGGTTTTACAAAAGCCTTGCATTTCTAAGAAACATAACTTGTCTTGAAGCCTAGAGTGGGTGATTGGTGTCTTGTTTCAAATTTCTTTGATGTTAGTTTATTACCAAATCTGATTTTACATTGCTTTAGCATATCATAAATATCATCTTGTGTTGAAATTTGAAAGAAAAAGCATTCTTGAATTGTTATATGTTGGATTAGTGAAGAGGCATTATATTTAGAGTTTGCTTTGAATATAAGCATTGGTTAAATCTAATTGAGCTTGAGTAGAGGTGAATTTGATCAAAAGGTTTAGTATTGAATTATATTTTTACATTTGATCAAAAGAGAAACAACATTGATTCATTTAAATAAAAAGTCAAAAACTCTTCTCTTTGTTACCATTTTTTGACCACAGCTCAAAATTGGCTGAGCAGATGTGACATTATCATTTTTGAGTAAGGTTTGATTTACTTCTGTTATGAGTTAGTTGCATAGTTATTATGTTTCAATGTTAAATGCAGTTCAGTTGTTCAAGAAAGAAGGAAAAATTTTAGATCAATCATTGCATTGCAGAACAGTCAAGTGAGATAAGTATTTCATTCATCACAATGGTTATTCATTTACAAGTTGAAATACATAAAGGAATAAGCATTGCATTGAAAGAAATGATGACATATCATATGTCCCACACAAGCCGTGGGTTATAGATGAACATATGCAGGTATAAATAAAATACTATGCATCTAATGAATGAAAAGGGAAAGACATAGCCATCATTGCCTTGTTTTGCCGATCTTTGAGGAGCCTCCTGTCCTGCTCCTGATCTCGATATGTACCTGAAAAATGTGGGAAGGGTCCCGTTAGAAGCTCCGGTTATGAAAATCCTTTATCTGTCAGAAGAGGCATAATACTTTGATTATAGTGCATTGATCAAATGCATATCATCCATATGTAGAAGGAATTGAAAAAGAAACAACCATGGAACATCATTGTTTTATTCTAATCTATTTGTTTCATGTGCATGTATAGGATAAGTCATGTAGCTGATTGAAGACATTCAACATGTGGTGTCAAATGGGCTCCCACAAGGGTTGAACCCAGCATGCTGCTTCCCCTTAATCTCAGAAGGGATGAATGAAAAAGAAGGATTATGATTCACATTGTTTTGATCACATTGACAAATTGAAGGAATAACAAGAGCAATTATATGGATTGGTTCTATTTCAGGACATAGCTATGATTGTAGTTCAAAAAATGAAATGAAACCATAAACATGAACTGAACTGTAAAGGGACAACATTTAATGCATATAATAGCGGATATCATTGCTCCAGCTATCATGGAAATGACATTCTCAAGAAATAAGTTCACATGCCATGTTCATATATCAAAGAGTACTGAATCAAGTTGAATCTGTTGAGTGTATGCATGAAAAGAGTAGTGTTTGTGAATGGGTGAATTAAAGAATAACACCAGGTATGCCTTTTAATTTCACAATTGTTATTTTGCCATCACTATGGGGGTAGCTAAAGCAAATGAAGATAGCCCCATAGCTATAACACCTCATGAAGGAGGATTGAAATGTTTACTGAACATTTGAGAGTATACATGTAAACATAGCTATAGGATATTCTTTGTGTCAAGCAAGTGAAATAGTCATGACAGATCCAGATGATAATGCAGCTTCAAAAGGTGTAAGCAATGATATATCATAAGCTAAACATGCTCAGAATTGTTTCAAATCAAGTGTTCATGCATTATTCAGGAAAATTGAATATTGAAGAGCTACAGAAAGATCATAAGACATTTCATGTTTCATGTTGAAAACTCATAAGTAAATGGAGACAATGTAGAATGTTGCTATTGGCGTCAATAGTGGAATGGTCATCAATCAAATTAAGAGACTACAGTTGCATTTGCGTTTTGGTATGAGAGATCAAAGTGACATTTGTTCATAGTAGTATGCATGTAGCCACAGGCACCAAGGTTCGACCATGGTGAAGCACAGGGAAAAGTATCCAAATATATGTTTGCCCGTAGGCCAAATGAGTATTTTGAAACTTAGAACTTAAACAGAGGATAGGGGCTGTATATTGTGCCCAAATAATAGCAAAAAATCTTCAAAATATACACAAAAATAAGGCACGATGCTACATTTTTTTATGCATATGGCTTAGGTTCCAAACCCTAATGAATAATACCATATTTTCTCTGCACAAGGTAATGTATATGACCGCGGCCTGGTGTAGTAGCAAATAATGTTCAAAGCCATCAGAATTCAAAAGTAAAATATTTCATCATTCCTGAGTGACAACGAGGGTTTCAAACCCTAAAGAGTACAAACAAATACATGATATACAAAAGAAGGCATACAAAGATGAAAGGATGGAGATACCTGTGTATATTGATATGTAGAGAAGCTGAGCCCCAAAGACTAACTTTTGAGTTCATTTTTCTCTCTTAGAGTAGTTTTAATGGTGGCCATACATTATATAAGTGACAGAGCAAGCAAAAAATCAACAAGATCTATCAGGAGAGCACATAGGAGCCGGGGCCAAAGGCCTTTTTTTGCATTACAAATGAGTAACAAAAGATAAAACAAGAGTCATAGATGCATAAGCAGGACCATTACCTTCAAAATGCATAGGAAAATCATGGGGTTGAGCCCAGGAATACACAGAGTAGGGAGTTCTAGATGAAACCCTAGGGTTTCATGGCTGCCACAGCACAAGAGTGTCAAAAGTCATATTTTGCAAATGAGGCCGACAAATTTGGGTTCACATGTTTGTTTTAGGGTTTTCCTTGCGAAGCCCCAAATCAAAAGATATTTTTGATGACATTTTTATTATTTTGGAGCTCAAACACTAATACCCCATGGTATTAGAATATTACATACATGCTGCCAGGCTTTTAGCCTTAATGGAGTCGAGCACTTTGCTCCCTCTAATGATTGTTCTATGCCTTCATATGATGCTTGCCACCTATACATCACAAATATGCATTGTACCAAATGTAACATGTATTTGCTATAAAGAAAATCACTTTGAAGAGAGGGAGATAACTTCATAATATGCTCATCATGCACATGACTAATGTGCCAACCATGCCTTGGAGATATGCGGAGTGCCATCAGGATGAGAAATATGCCACATGGATTGCCAAGTGGAGGCCAAACATTAGATTTATTTTTTGCAAATACCATATAGTCCTTATATTGTTTTATGATTTTTATGAGAAAAATCAATATTTTAGAAAGCTTTGGAGCTTTATTTTATGATAAAACTGCAAATACATTGTAAAGTTAACTTTAAAGCAATGTAGTTATAAATTGCTTTTAAAGTTAACTATTTTTAGGCAGTTGCTTTCTCTTGGGTGAATTGAGAAGAATAGGACAAAATTTTTGCTTTTATGACGCAGATTGGACAGATTTGGTGGGGACCACCTAGAGGATCAGTTTGGCAGCATGATTTTTTAGTTTGGAGGCATTTTGAGGAGCTTTTTACCAATTTTTTTCCCTTAGCTCGAAAATGGATTTTTTTAATATATTTTTAGAGAGCTTTTTTGAGATCTTGTAGAGAGATATATATTAAGGAGAATTGAATTTTTTCAGTTAGTTGATACCAGTTTCTTCTCTCTTGTTCATAGGATAGTTGTATACAGGTAGTTGGCTCACTTGGTTTTACATGCACTGTACTCCTTCCAGTTCTAATAGCAAATAATCCTATTTCACACATTTTACAGTCTTGATCTGATGTTATATTGTGACTTTTGTGTCCTTTATTATGTCTCAATGCTGTTAAAAACTTAGTTTTTTCCTAGTTGCAGTTTGTGTTTAATTCAATCCTTGTTGCAAATCACTTAAGGGACAAACTATCAGTGGAATTGTGAAGATTTAAGTTTGAGGATCTGTTTTGTGAGTGATAGAAATTCATTTAGATTAGATCCTAGAGTTAGTTTTGCATTTCAGTTTATTCTCTATCCCTTTTTCCCTGCAAGTCATTAGATTAGGAAATCATAAGGAGAACCAGCTCTCTCTGGAGATTCCCTCTCGACATAGATCACCCACATCTAAGAGGGTTTCCATGTTTCAACAGGAAAATCAAGCTTGACTTGACTAGTGGCGCAATCCTGATTGACAACACTCTTATCACATTATTCATTACTTCTATTCATGCATCTTGGGTGTCACTAAAGCTTGTAAAAACTTTAATGAGTTTTGTGACCCAGTGCCCCGACTCTAATACCTTTGTGTGAAGAAGTCATCAAATTATGGGTTCTAATGCTTTGAATAACACCGATATCAACGCATCGAAACCCCAATTCATGAATCCAATCACATGAGGGCCCATCACCTCTTCATGATATTCCTACTTCACATTTCTCGGAAGCATAAACTTTTCATGTGAATCCATCGACATAGAGGACCTTGTGGCTCATGTTCCCAAAGCTCAAATTCAAAAATTAGACACTGAGTTGGCTAATTTTTAGCAATTTGTAAGCTCAGAACATCTAGTTGAGGAGGTCGTCCCTATATTTGAGAGTCTAAGAATTTTATTACTTGAAGGACAAGAGGGACTAGAAGTCTTGCATGGTGTAGCTCACATAGTGCACAATTTACCATTATGTCAGTAGTTAGTTGTGCAGAAATCATGACTAATGTGACTTCTTCAAATCAAATAGGGACTCAAGTGTCAGCACCCATACCGACACCCCCTATTCCTACATACACTTCTTATATCCTCACTACAACTACACAACCAAGTAATAGTGCTACCACATATTGTGTTATCTATCGAGAATCCCATTCCTCATTATAGTGTCATTCCCTTTAATTATACAAGTACTACACCTAGTGTCACTTTGCCTACATCTAATCAATCTAAACCTAATATAACTCTCCAAAAATCCAATCATACAATGTTGCAAGTAATGGTTAGCCATGTTCATTCTTACTAATCTCCACCTATTTCGCATCCTGTCCCTATCATTAACCAACTATTGCAAAATATGACTTCCATCCAAAAATAATTAGAAATGTTCATAAGACAAAGTCCCTCGAAACCCGCTATTGCATCACATTATATTAGTAGCCCATTATATTACCTAATCCTAAGAGCTCAAATTCCTGAAAAGTTTGAAACCCCTTGCTTTGAGAAGTATAATAGGAAGGGAGACCCTAACAACCATGTGGTGGCCTTTATAGCTAAGTGTAGTGATTTCTTCTTCGAAGATGCAATATTGGCTAAAATATTTCCTAGGTCACTCAAAGACACAACCTTGGATTGGTTTTTCTCCTTGCCTCCTAATTCAATCACTTCTTTCTCGCAATTAATTAATAAATTTCTTCAACACTTTCAAGAAAACATTGGACCTCAAGTCTCTTTGACTGATTTGGTCCATTGCAAATAAGGAATAAAGGGAAAAGTAACCAATTTCATGGGGCGTTATCAAGCCCTCTTTTCACAAATTCAATATTCTATTCTGGATGTTGATGTACAAAGAATCTTCATTGGAAATTTACAACCTCACATCTGTGACAAAATCTTATTGATGCATTACAACTCTTTCACCAATCTTTGCATGGCTCTCCATGATTACAAACTATTGGTTAGTCAGAATGAGAATAATCACTCATCGGCTCTGGTTGGTCAATCTGAATTTGCTTCCTTGCACATCCATTCATTTAACGAACACAACAAAAATTTCATCAAAATCAACATGCCATATCTTCAAATTGCATTAAAAAACATGTAGCGGCTACAGTATCTACTGCTTTCACCCCATACAAACTAAAACCAAAAACTAAACAATTCACACCATTATCAGAATCTCTTTATTCTATAACGATGCAACTCTTAAACAACAATCTCATCAATCTTCCACCAATTCGACCTCTTGATCTGAGTAAAATGCAAGAATATTCATTCGATTCAAAGGCTTTTTGTCAATTTCACCACACTACTGGTCATGAAACTGAAAGACGTATACATCTTAAACATGAAGTTCAAGACCTCATCAATTCCAATGTCATCTAGGTTACTGGTGTAAATGACAAAGGAAATAAATCAGTGGCTCCACCTAATCAAAACTTGCAAATATTTACAGATCCGTTGCCTCATCGCCAAGATAACATTGTGGATCCATCTCAAGAAAGGAAATATACTTATAATCATCAAGAACAAGATTATGAAGGAGATATTTACATGGTGGATTCTTGTCCTCATCAAGAGCAAGCAAAACTTGAACAAGCTATATCTTTCACTCCTCTTGATTCTACTGTTGAATCTCCTAATGGACCTTTATACATCACCATTCAAATCAATGATAAACCCATATGAGGTGCTATGATTGATCTTGTTTGCATGGTAAATGTAGTAACTAAAGAGTTTCTCTACATGCATGGTTTACACCACGATAAATATGATGTATCAAAAATCATGACTAGAGCACAGGATGGGTCTATCCTTCCAACTCTTGGTGCCTTGACCCTTTCTGTCAAGGTTGGGCCAAGAACCTTTGATGTTACTTTTATTCTCATTCCAACATCAGACTTATTTCATATGAAGTTGGGTCACCCATGGCTCCACTTCATGAAGGTAGTCCCCTCTATGGTTCATAAGTGCTTAATGTTTTCATTTGAGGGAATTGTGCATGCTGTTCATCACAGTTGGTACCAACCCATAGATCATCATGGACACTTTACACTTGACTACTTCTAGCCAAAACTAGTTGGGGTTGCTCAAACTAGGGAGGATCTATTCTTTTATCATATCAAAAATACAAGGCACAAAAAATTGTTGAATTGTCACTTAGTAACATACCTTCTAGTGATGTCCATGGACCCTCTCAATCTTCTAAGGCTATGATAGTAGTTCTCCCTATCTCGCAGGTGGCAAATAAAGTTAAGCTCGAATCAAAGGTTCCTCCCTGTCCTCAAGTGTTTGGTAGAATCTTGAGGTTCACCCTCTTCCATCCCTTCAAGGAAAATGAGGCAAATGTCAAGCGCAAAATAGATCTCCCTGTAATCACAATATTACTTTTGTCCCACCTGTAGCTATGGAGACTAGTGAAAAGCAATCGATTGTGCGTAAATTATTTTCCAAGGTTTCTCAATCGCTTCTGGATGCTCAGGTACCTCCACCTATTTCACAAGTCAAGAGGGAAGAGCAACCCACTTTGAGGAACCCTCTCCTCATGGTCTCTCAACCTTTGGTGGTTTCTCTCGTTTCTTCTAATGTTCTTGAAGCAAAGGAAGAAAAGGAAACCATGTTGGAAGATACTACGGTTCCCATAACAAACATAACAAATAAAACTAAGAGAAATCAAATTGCAAGAGAGTGAAAGAAGCATCATCGTGTTGTGGCTCACCTTGCTACAGGAGAGGAGAATCTCCCTCCTTGCAAGCATCAGTCAATGATGGATGTGAATGAGACATCTATTAGTGCTTTGTCTCTTCTAGTGAAATATATTGCTTCACAACCCATAGTGGAGTTCCTATTGTACTATATTCTAATAGTGAATTTGAAGGTAATAATGATACAGGTATGATTCTTGCTACTTGTACCACACTTGTTGTAGTTCCTCTTGCATCTTATCCACCATCCCTAAATGGTGATGAGGAAGATTGGGAGGAGGACAATTTGCTTTAAGCCAACTCGTGAGTGTGGCTCTCTTTCTCTCTCTTGTGTAATGAGTGTATCATTTTCCCTGTATTGTGTTTCTTGATTTGTTATTTATGTTTGTTAATCTCTCTTTGGATGACCCTTGATACCCTTATCGGTGCAAGGATACAAAGGGACCAAAATCTGTTGTGACATTCTCTCTATTTGTATCACCATTCCTCTATATGTTGTAAGTTACATTTTTGTTGTTCCTGTTGGTTTTCCCAGTTGATTATCTGAGTTTCCCTAAAAAGTAGCCATCTTTCATCCACAAGATCCTCAGGTCAATAGCCAACGAATAGGAGACTGACTCTATGTCTCCTCTGCACTTCAGGCTCTACAAGACCTAGGGGGTATTCCCTTGCTCAATATCACTACTGTAAATCCTTGCTTCAACTGGATATTGACATCTAAGCAGATATGTTCCCTTGTATGTAGACACAAGTGCATGATTCCTTCAAAGTTGGCTAGCTTTGGGTATTGTTCCATTCATAAATCTGAGAACGTCAACTAAAATCCTAAACCCTACTCCTAAAGTTTGTAAATTGATTTGGGTTTTTGCTTTTAAATGTGTGTGAGATTGTTAGATTATAGGTATTTTACGAAAATAAGCCCAACTTTGACTAGTGCCAATCCTAGGGTGTGAGTCAATATCTTACAAATGCAAAATAGTTATCATAAGCATCTCAAACATATAGATTCAGAGAATTTTCCTATGTTCTCTGCCTTATAGAAAACAATCCACAAATGGGTATCCCCAATAACTCTACTTATAAATATCCTTGTTGCAAAACAAACTTCCCCCAAATCTAAGTTAGAGCAATTTTAATCTAATCCTTGATTAGAAGCAGAAAATCATACAAGCAATATAGCAAATGTACATTGATGAATTCAGAAACCCTTAGTATCTTCATTCAAAAGAAAATGCATGCAACACAGGAGATAGTTATTGCAAATACATGCTCAGAGGCATTTTTCATATAAGCTCAACCTGAAACTTATAAAAATGCTCATGAAAACAAACAATCACAATGAAAGAATAAAGAGATCACAACACAGAAAAAATAGCGAACCTCCAAAATTGCTCTATATTCTCCTTTCCAAAATTTCCCAAATCTTCCAATCCACCATAATGAAACACCCATCATTCTTTTATGTGCTTCAGAATGTGGTGCCAAAAATTAATTACAATACGGTAGCTAGGTGAGTTTTACATTACTTTCCACCATCAATGAGTATTGGGAATAATAACTCAAATTACATAAAAAAAGAAGTCAAAAATATCAACAAAACACGGAGCTGTTTGTTGCCAAACCACTGTCTTTTCGCATTGTCGCAGACCAGAACAGGGGGGACAAGATGGGCTGTGCGATGCTGCGAAATGAGCTCCTTGACTACACCCAACCTTTCAAAAGCACATAGAATGAAATATTGCAGCTTCACAGACCATATTTATCCAATCCAATTTCCATTGCTGGGTTGTTTTTTGACAGTGCTGGGCATTTTTAGCCATTCTGGCACTCAAAATCCATCACAAACACACTTAAAATCTCTGTCCAGGCATTAGGAATGGTTACGGGATGAATTTAAAGCATGGAGTAGCAATTATAACCTCAAATAGACCCCCAAAAATTTACCAGAAAGCCAAAAACGTGAACAATCCATCCGACGATAGTACATGCTCGAATATGGCCCAAAAGACCCCAGAAAACCCTCCATGAAGAAAGAAACACACATATCTTTACTACAAAGAAGATTGCAGACCAAAATCTGCTCTGAGGGAGCCATATCACACCATTGTAGAGCAGAACAGGGGAGGCTGAAATGACTGTGCGACCATGCGAAATGCCCCAAAATACATTGTTTGCCTTTTCTAAAGTTTTAACATTATAAACCAAAGTTTATTTTGAGATATTTCCTCATTAAAATATTACCTTTGCCCATAAATATTTCAAAATTTAGCACTTTTCGACTTTAGAAAATGACAATTAATTCCTTTTCCCAGGCAAACGGTGCATTTTCACTGCGGGCACACTGGATATCCAGAGGCCGTGAAAATTTGCATAGGACCATTATCAATTATTTAGAGCATACCCATTTCCTCAAAATCTGCATCGCCAAAATTTTTTAGGGACCTCCTTTGTAAACTGGCCTGCCAAATGCCTTCGCTACGATCAAAATACATTAAAATACTGTATCATATGGTCTCTGATTTTGATGAAATTGGAATTGGAGAAGTTTTAGACCAAAACGAGAAATGGGTCACCTTCAGAATTATGAAATTTGTAACTTTCTAGAACACCAAATCTAGCCCGGTCGCAGTCAGAAAAGAATTAACCATCAAAACTCATTTTGGAAGCGTGAAACTGAACATGCATGTTACCATATGTATCAGAAAACTTCCTACCATATGGATTTGCAAGATGATCTCTGAGTTGCAATGTTTTAATCAACAAAGGCAGGCTCCGGAGTAGATTGAGCAGCATGCTGACCTGACCTCTGTCGACACATCGAGAGAAAATAAGCACTTCAAATTTGTAAAATTTGAGGGTACTACTAGTCCCCTTTAGAGATGATGGAAGACGTAGGATGATTTAGCATCCTTCCTTGTTGACCCATAGGTTTATATTTTCTTTCAGGTGATATTTGCTCCTTTGTCTTTGTAGTTCTACCAACTGGCGGATGATGACAGTTCCAAAAGTTTATAATCACGAGACATCTCATATTATACAACCATTCATATACTGATGCCAGTCAGGTAGATCCCTTTGTGTTGTTACATTATATTGTTTACTCTAACATGTTATTACTTGTATGATTTTAATTATGTGGCACCTTGTTGCTATGCTTGATGTCATACCATGACTACACAAGCCATTGTGTATCATGCTCGCAACATTGCCTCAGTTTTCCTTTTCTAGGGGAAACCCCTTGTTGCAATGTAGATTTTGGGAACATATATCATGTGGGCATGTGCTTATAGAAGGTTTGCGTGTCTTTCTTGTATTGCATTCTACCTTAAAGCAATTACTCTCTGAGGAAGTAAGCAATCACTTTAAGGTGGGGGCATACATCTCTCTATGCTCTTTTTGATTACACACTTGTTGGTTATGGTTGACATGGAACTCACTTAGTGATTCAGAGGTTCTTACTAGCTTGTGACGTTTTCATTTTGTTGGTCCATGAGCCACCTAGTATAACGAAGTTTGTTAGCATGTATGCTTCATGTGACTTGTCATGGTCACCTAGTAATTCGATGGTCCTTACTAATCCATGATCCATGAGAGCACTTCTCTTCACATGACCCCTAGAAATAGAGCAAGCTAGTGTTAGAGTCATGTTGCTTGTGTGTTTGTTTCCATTTTGTTTGTGTGAGGTATTGTTTAAACTTGTATTCTCTTAATGATTCCATGTATTCTTTATGTTTTCCTAGAAAAATGTTTTGTGTGTCTTCATCATGTTTTCTATGTGTATACTTTATGCCTTATGTGTATGCTTCATGTCAAGCATGTACGTATTGTGTAGGGCATGTATTACCTTTGTGTATTGCGTGTCTCTCGCGTGTATTCCTTATATACTCTTGTAGTACTCCATGTATGTGTGAATTATGTTACAATGTATTGCATGTTTGCAATCTTAGAATCCTAAGCTTAGGGGATACCATGGTCCACAACTTTGTGGAATTGTTTGGCTTCTATGTTTTCATGTTGGAAATATGTTCTCTCCTTACTTTAGTGTGAGTACTAATGTAAGTTCATACCCATGCTAAAGTGAGGGATATATTTTATAGACTATTAAATGGTTTACCCTTGCTAGTTTGAACCTATTTTAGCACCTAGTAGAATAATAAAAGAATTATATCTTGATCCTGATGAATAAAACCAACAAAATAAACTTAGGGCTAGTCTAAGCTCACCTCAAATGTTAATTACTCTCGGGAGTTTGTGGGGGCTAAAGGACTAGGACTCATAGCACCCTGGGACCGGATGATAGCCCTGACCTTAATTTGGTGGTGTCGGCTTAGAACACCTCTTTGGCTTACCCTTGTTAGTCCCATTTGGTTTGATTCATTGTTAGTGAGCAGGAATGCATATAAGGAGTCTTATTATTCATTTTACATCTAGAGAATGTTATAAGTACTCCCGTTATGCTTTGATAATTCACTCTCCATATGCTTAAGCATTCTTCATGGTTGGAATTGCTCTTTGTGTGGATGTTATGATGCTTGTTTGTAGGTCTTGAAGGAAGTTCAAGTCTTCATTCTCTATCTCCTTTTTGGTGCATGGTCTTGAGTCACCTACTCTAACTAGGGTTTCATATCTTGTGGTAACCTTTATCATTACATTCATTCTTTCATCATTTATTATAGATCTTGCCTCTTCCCTCTTAGGGAACACACTCTTGGATCTTTAATCATTGTTATAGTGGAGGTGGAAACACCAACATGGGGTTTGACTAAGGCAAGCCCTTAAAAAAATGCAACATTTTCCCTTCTTGTTTGTGTGCAAGTCACATTCAGAGTAATCAAAATACAACAAGTGATAGGAAGGAGGAAGTCAGACAGGAGAAGGCACCCAGATATTAACATTTTGTAAAACCCTAATTGGGTCTAGAGCACCCAGTGCCCTAGTACCTCTCTACTCCCAAAACCATGTTCTCATTCTACATTGTCCCTTGATCTCTACTGTGGTCTCAAATTTTTTGTAGTTGTTTCTGTTAGTCGTCTATTCTTTGATCTTGCTCAATTAGGGTTTCCTACTTTGCCCTAGTTTGATTGGTTAACACTATTTCATAAAAGAAAGGTTCAAAACCCTTGTAGTTTGGCTCTCCTTCAAGGGTAGAATCCAAGCTTGTATGTGTTCCAATGTTGATAGAAGAGGGTTTGACCGAGTTTAGGGTTTTAAGCTAAGTCTCTCTTTTCCATCTAGCACCTCCTACTCTTCCTCCTCATTATCCATTACAACAGTAGTCTCAAAGTATTTAGATAAAGAGTTAGAGGTAATGTCTTCCATAATGACATCTTTATTTTTGTTACCAATTTTCTTCCTCTAATTTGCCTTCTGAGAGTCAACCTTCACCAAGAAAGCTGGCCTTCTCCCAATATTGAATCATTATATGTGAATAAACATTATCCATACTTTCTTTTGGATTAAACTCATCAAAAGCTACATCTAGGTTTTAACCTTAGTAGAAGTAGACTTAATCTTAACATTGTTTTTACCCTTCTTGGCAGAGGAGCCACTACCCAAATTTTTATCTTTCAAAGATAGAAGGATATTTTCTAGGGAATCCATATCCACTCTAACAAACTCCCTGGCCTTACCATTTGGAGTTGAAGGAATTGGGTTCTTATCAATAGATTGGGTATCTCTCTCCACATAGGAATTGACATCAACAGACCTAAAATATTTTTCAACATCAGCTCTCACATCCTTGCCTTCATTGTTGATACATAACCAAAATAAGATTCTTGTGTACCCTAACTACCTTAGTTTGTTAATGCATTATTATATTTTTATGTTTGGGCATTTTATAGAAAACTCTCTCTCTCTCTCTCTCTCTCCATTACCATGAATTATAAACACTAAACATTGAATGTTAAACCTTCACATTTGAAACATAAATTATTAACCCTAAACAATGAACCTAATCATTCAACCCTTTAGATAAACAAATAAATTTGAATGTGAACTCTCTCTCTCTCTCTCTCTCTCTCTCTGTTGGTGGTGGGATTAGTGAATGTGGATATAAATAGGCCTATGGTTGTTCATGATGTCTTCACTTCTTTTTCCTCTATAGCCCGGAGCTCTCTTTTAGGTCAAGATACATCTCTAGTGACCAATCTAGATTGAATTCTATGTTAAGCGTAGCCATTTAACTCTTGATGTTGTTTATGAAATGATAGTTTAGATGGTTCTCTACTTATGGTGCATAATGTATATGTGTTAGTAAGCATGATACTATAATGGTGGATAACGTTGAGGTATAATGTTTGTCTATTCTAATACTATCTCTAAACTATGAGAATTGCCTTCTTAGTGGCATGTTTTAGATGATGTTCTGTAAAGTCTTGGGCTAGTGCATTTTTAATGATTATATTTTTTGGGTTCTATGATAGAATTCCCTCTAAGTAATTCAAAGAGCTTGTAATAGGATGAATTATGATGAAAAAATGGTCATGAATGTGATAGTTTTATAGAGAGCTTTGTATATTGCATCTCTAATTTTTGTAATTTCTCTATTTGAATATAACAAAAGTGGTCCTTACCCACTATTCATTAATGAAGAAATATTTAATTGAGATACGAACTAATTTATTGGTATATTTAGACTAAAATTGTTTAAGAGTAAGATAATTCCATTGAACTATGATCATAAATAGTATTACACATAACTTGGAAGAAAAAGAACCATTTGTTAGAAATCAATATTTTAAATTAGTATTAATTGACTATTATTACTTGTCTTTTTAGTGTAAGATAATGGGTAGTTATATATATTTTTGTGTATCAATGGCATATGTCAAGTTAAAATGAAAATGACTAAATAAATTTAAATAGTGAATACCACTTTGTTGTAAATTTATCCATTTTTTTATATGTAAAAATGATTGAAAATATATTTTATTAATAAATTATAATATACCAAACACTTTTACAAGAATTAAAATACTCTCAACTATTATATCTTTTTGGCCACCTTATCTTACATTAATCTATATTACTACATATTTATCACACTAATAAAGTAGTGATTTTACTAAATTTGCAATCTCTCATAATAAAAGAAACACATAATCTTAGCCAAAATATTTAAAAAATATTAAAATACTTTGAATTATTATATCCTTTTCACTACCTTATCTTACATATTATATATACTAGTATATTTATATTTAAAAAAATATATAGATATCTTCTTGTTTTCTATAGTTTTTGTCATTTTCTCCACCACCTTTTCCTTCAACCATTTCAATTTTTTTTAATTTCTTTTTTAGTTTTTATTTTTTATTTTTTGGCTACATATTTACACGTAAAAAATGAGTGCTCTCATCTCCACCCCATATCATTGTAGAATACCTATGGGCATAGGCATAATTACTACATATTTATCCCATTAATAAATTAATACTTTTATTAAATCTGCATTCTCTCATTACAGAAGAAACACATTACCTCTGTAATAAATGAATGAATGAAAGATTTTAATAACGTCTAGGAGACAGATCAGTCTAAGAGACCCAGAACACAGATCATTACTATTTAACAGAAATAATAACAAGCCAATCCCTTTATACTGAACTCGCAGAATCCCTGAAATGCATTATCATCATTTCGGCAGATATTCTTGCACTTGTCATCGGAGAAGCACGGCCCCTTAAATGCACCGCTAAAACCTCCGCATAAACCGTGACCGTCTTTAATTATGACCAAATTACAAATCAAGAACCATATTACAAATCAGTGAGTATTTCACAAGTTTTGTTAAAAGTTTCAACAACAACAGTATATTTTCATTGGATAAAATTGAAGAGAAGGACAATAAATATTACCACGGATAAAAGCAAAAACAGAAGGCACTGGCGCTGTGAGCAATAAAATCAGCAGAAACACATATATGCCCTTCGCCATGGTAATGTATTCTGTGTGAAAAAGATTTACTTGGACGAATGGTAGCATGTTGTTGTTTGGCAATTAGCATGCAGTCTGATTCCCAGTGTAGAATCATACCTTATTGTTTAGGTATGAATATTTTATTGCTTGAATTTTGCAGATGGAAGCTTGTAAGCAAACAAAACAGTCAATTCTTAAGAACTGCTATGAATCATTACAGAGGAAAATACAAGACTATAGAAAGAGTTAGCATAACTAAGATCTATAAAACTTGCAGCTGTAACAGCTTCCTCTCCCTTGTACATGCAGTTGCCATTAAACAGACAACGTGCCGACTGTTTACCGTATTTTCCACCTGCAATTTCGTCGAGTCGGCATGAACCAATGATCTGCAATGTTTTCGACTTCCAATTTTATCGACAGAATTTTGACTTCTATCATTGTCTGCAGGATTTCGACCTGAATTTGCTTGTAAGAATAGCAATATCTATGTCTAAACAATTAGACAGGAAGATATCTTTCAATTGCATTGTCAGCAATTTCAAACTTTATAATGGATATTACTTGAAGATGAATACACATAGTGAGTCTACATTGTTGATTGTGTGAATTACATTTTCAGTCAATATAAGTTCTATCTATAAATACCATAAAGATAATGATATGGAATCACCTATTCTCCATCAATAATATATTTATTTATGCAAACTAAATGAAGACAATAATAAGAAAATCATCTATCCCACTAAGAAGTTGTAACAAAAGTTGATGAAATAATACATGATAAGTGCAAGTCATTATATTACTATAATATGACAGATTTTATGTAAAAAGTATGCATAGTGTATTTTTAAAATATTTCACTTATTAGGTTAAGTAGAAAATAATTCTATTACTATAATATCATATAATTTTTTAAATAAATATGCATATTCTATTATTTGAAAAGTTCAATCATTATTTTTATTTCTAAATGTAGATTATAATATATTATTGAATAGAAAATTTTTGCATACCTAGCTTTACTATTGTAGGATAAGAAAAGTCAATCTTTATAAAGTAACATCTATTATGTTGACATAACAAGTGTCCAAGAGCAAGACTAGAAATGAATGAAGCAAACAAATTTATGGAGAGTATAATTGGTAAGATGACCAAACACTATTGAACTTGTTACTTGAAACGTGACCCTACGGGTAAGTCAGCCTCAATTTGCACATGAATCCTCTCCTTGCCATGGGTGACCTCTAGGTCACTCCCTCTCTTGTGGAAGGAGCTAGTCGAGTAGAGGCAACACCCAAGGGTGGTTCAGTTCTCATGGGAGTAGAATGTTGTGGAGAGCAGTTAGCCTAATCTTGGGCCTTGTGTGGTTTGTTAGTTGTCGAACCCTTTCTATAGGTGTGGTTGTGGAGATAATAGTATGACCCAAAGGGTCACTTGTGATATGTTTTATGTTTGGGTTTCTTAGATTCCAACACCTAGTAGGCAAGCTATTTTGTTCGTTGATGTACCTAATGCATTGTAGTCTTTCTTCGTGAGCTTGAACTTGTTGTATTTGATTATTTTGTTGAATTATCGTAAGGATGTATTGTTGTTCTTGGTTGATTTGTGGTCTAGGGTTGATTTCTTCTAATTTCTCAAGAATCTCTCTAACCCACTCCCCTCTAACTCCTGGGAACATTGGTATGCTTAGGGTAGAAGTAGATTGTTTGACCAAAGTTGACCTAGAGTTTGACCTACGATTTACCTTGTGATGCAACCAAGGGTTTACTTTTGCATGTAATTGTTCAACAATACCTTGTGATGAAACCAAGGGTCTAATTGTTCTAAGTTTTCCTAATCTTTTTGGTGTTTTTGAATGTATGCAACTATATGAATGCAAGCAATATTTTTTGTGTTCTTTTCTCAATAAATAAAGATCATCTAATTACTACAAAAGGGAAATATGTATGCGAGTCCATATGAATTTTCTTGATGCAAGTTTATCTATTATTTTTTCTATTTTCAAAATCGCTTATGAATTTTAATCTATTGAAAGAAATTAATCACTAATCTAATGCTTATTTTGTTGAATTATCCTAAGGATGTATTGTTGTTCTTGGTTGAGTTGTGGTCTAGGGTTGATTTCTTCTAATTTCTCAAGAATCTCTCTAACCCACTCCCCTCTAACTCCTGAGCACATTGGTATGCTTAGGGCAGAAGTGGAGTGTTTGACCAAAGTTGACCTAGATTTTGACCTACAATTTACCTTGTGATGCAACCAAGGGTTTACTTTTGCATGTAAATGTTCAGTGATACCTTGTGATGAACCCAAGGGTTTAATTATTTTAATTTTTCCTAATCTTTTTGGTGTTTTTGAATGTATGCAACTATATGAATGCAAGCAATATTTTTTGTGTTCTTTTCTCAATAAATAAAGATCATCTAATTACTACAAAAGGTAAATATGTTTGCAAGTCTATATGAATTTCATTGATGCAAGTTTATCTATTATGTTTTATATTTTTGAAATCGTTTATGAATTCTAATCTATTGAAAGCAACTTAATCTACTAAAAGCAATTAATCACTAATCTAATGCAAAGAAATGAAGCTCTTGATGGGTGTTTTAGCATGCAACAACTTAGATGAAATACAGAGTAGCCCACCTCTCTTGAAAGGAATCTAATCCCAAAATTTAACCCGAAAAAAGACTACCCCAAGGTTTATACTGTCAAGTCTTGACTTGTGAGATAACTCAGTTGGATATGTATTTTGATGTTCCAATCAAGGGGCCTTACATAAAATATGGATGAACTTTAGTGCATTAGGGTTTGCTTACACCTAAACTTAATCAAAATTAAGGGTACAACATATTTGACTTGTAATACCCTATATGGGGCAATACAAGCATGGGACATTGTACTAACCAAATCCTAGTGGGATAAATGCCCTTACATGCTAGCTTCATTCAATAGCTAGTGGTTTCATCTAATACCGCCACTAGTGATACTTCACAAAACAACATGACAATAGGTCAATCCAATCAACATATGTATTCTTGAGGTATATTCTCTAATCGAATCTAATTGATTCCCTCTAAATACTACCTCCAACTACTAGTGGTGATTTTCAACTTGACTTTTTGTGGTTTTGACTTAGCAAAACCACTTTTTAGGAAAACAAGGGTGGTATTGAAATTCTAGTAGCATATTTAGGAATAGTTATTTTCCTTGCATGGAAGTGGTTTTTTATCAATAGTTGACATCATAGGTATACGTGAGGTACTAAAATATATAGTTTAATTTTTCTTTATTCTAAGTTTTTAAAATTAGGGTACAACATATTGGACTTGTAATACCCCATATGGGGCACTACAAGCATGGGACATTGTACTAATCAAATCCTAGTGGGATCAATGCCCTTATAGTCTAGCTCCATTCAACAGCTAGTGGCCTCATCTAATACCACCACTAGTGATACTTCACAAGCCAACATGACAATAGGTCAGTCAAATCAACATATATATTCTTGAGGTATATTCCCCTATTGAATCTAATTGATTCTGTCTAAATACTACCTCCAACCACTAGTAGTGATTTTCAACTTATCCTTTGGTGGTTTTGACTTAGCAAATCTACTTTTTAGGAAAACAAGGGTGGTATTGAAATTTTGGGAGCAACTTTAGGAATATTTTATTTTCCTTGCTTGAAAGTGGTTTTCTAAGGAAATTTTTTAGGTGTCAAGTTGGTTTTGTAGCCTACTAACATCAAAATTACATTATTATGTACCTTCCTGCCAAAATTAGATCCCTATCCAATGGTGTTTTTCTTTTAACACTGTAAATACAAAAAGGTGCACATGCCAACATGGCAGTTCGATGATGATCTAGAGTCCTAATCATGTACATGTAAGCATGAATTATATATAGTTCTCAATAGCTTCTTTATCGGTTCCACATTTTTGAATGTTTTCTCTTTGTTTGTGCCTCCCTAACCTTCAAGCTAACCTTCTAAGGTATGGCATGCTTTCTTTCTATCCACCTAACCCATTTTTGATAAACCACCCTTGTCACTTGCCAACCTTGACAACATGGGTAATCCACCTCCCAAGAAAGGAAATTCACTTCCCCTAAGGGGTTATTTTGTCATTCATTCTTTCATAACCATCCAAAGTCTTGCATACCTCCTAACCACTTGCCTAGTGCATTCTAGCTAGATCTCCCTATGACTTGTAAGTTCTCATAGGGAGATCCTGTAATTGAAGTGGGATCTTCCTCAGAGATCTACCCTTGTAAAAGGGGTGACCCACATCCCATGTGTACTTTTCCCATGTTTAACCTTCAAACTAACCTTCCAATTGCCTAGCAAACCTTTTAGATCCTTGATAAGGTAGGGTGGCCTGAGAGACCAATAGGATATACCAAGAAAAAAGAGTTGAAAGTATAATTTTGGAAAACCTTCAAGAAAAATTAATAGCACCACTACATAGTGCTCAAAAATATTATGCAATTTCAAAAAAGATGACACCCAAAAAGGAGTCAGTATGTGCCTGAACAAGCCCTTTGAAGTTTCATATGAACTCCTTGATCCATTTTGGCTGGGTGCCCCTTTTGCTTGTAGGATCTTCAGGGGTAACCTTGCAACTTAAGTAGGATCTCCAAGGGTGATTTTCCCTACTAAAAGTGGTGAACCACTTCCCGTAAGGGGTGACCTTGTCATATTTTCCATATGCGATTTCTTCTAGTTTTAGCCCGTCTTAATTCTATTTTATCTTTTGATTACGAGTTCCTCCATGCATAACTGACCATTGACTCCCTCTAACTATTCTTAGCCTATCAACCATTCTATTGTTATCTTCCAATTAGTCTATCGTTATCTTTTAATCAGTCTTCTGTGATCTTTCTCCAACCTTTGTTCACTTCCAATAAGAGCTAGATCACTCTTCAATAAATCCCTATTAACTCCCCAATCACCACCAACTTTGGTGTAGATCCTAAATTTATAAATACCCCTCACATGTTCATTATTTTTCATGTTGAGAATGATCTTCTCATCTTCACAAGATTTTTCAAGCTTCCTCATAGGCCTTTGAGCCTATTAGTTTATTTTTGTTGTTTTTGATTTTGTAAAGATTCAAATATTTTCCCTAAGAGGCAAATTCATTATTGCATTCTTGGTTTGCTCAAGTTTTTGCAAATAATTGCCTCCATAGCATTCTTATGCTCTATGTAGGACCTCGTGTGCCTTTTATTTTTGCCATAGCTTTAAAGCTCAAGCCATTTTATTTCCATATCTCTATTTTTGTCCCTGTCGCTAAGAGGAGGACCCTACTATACAGGAAGAGAATTGCTAAAAATGTCCTCTGAGGACTCAACCAGGTAGTACCCCTGATTCAACTAGGTTTCTCATGGTTTTGTAGTAATTAGTGTTAGGAAATGTGTCTCAACCTTGCAACTACAAAAGGTTTCTATTCTTCCCAGTTTTGGTCTTTTCGAATACTCTTTTATCTTGAAGAATGGTTTAAAACTTTAAAAGTTTCCAAAAGGGGCTAAAATGGTAGGGCTTACTATTTTTAGTAACTCTATGTTTGAGCTTGGATGGACCCAAAATTTTCCCAAAAGGTTCAGAACTACCAAGTAAACATCTTGGGTGAGTTTCAACTCAAGATCATACCTAGATTGCAAGATATTAAAGTTTTCATTTTTTGAAACTCTTGAAAAAAGTTTTAAACTTAGATTTGAGGCACTTAGAGGTCCCTAAACACCCCAAAAGTTATTGTAATCAGTGAAGTGGGTTATAGCTTGATAGATCTCTTCATGAGGTTTTGACGCATTAACGGTTCGTCAATCAAACACCTAGATCAAACGTTATGGCCTCCAGAATTTGGACCTCCTATCTTGGGAAATGTGAAAACATGTTGGACACTTAAAAGAGCTATAAAGGGGAGAGTTACACATGTTGGTGTGTGATTTGGCACATCACAAGGCATATTTGATTGGAGATAATTTGGGTGCCACTTTTGGGTGGTTTTTGGCTCATGGTTTTGTAATTACCGTTGATGGTTTACTGTATTGTATCTATATATCAAGAGGTTGAGATAGAGGTTGTGTGTGAGTCTTATAGATGTTGAGTTCTGTCCGAATCTTTGGTTGGTTATACTCTTGTGAAAGCTTGCTCTACAAGTATATTGTAATCTTCTTGATTCATGAATAATATATTGCCCAGCATTCATCATCATTATCATCCTCAACATTTGATTCATCATCAGAATTTGCTTGCACAGTATTTTTTCTTGAACATCCTTCCTTTGTTTTCCTTATTCTTAATTCTCAGAGCTCTATCTGGACACCTAGAAGCATAATGACCTATTTTTCACAACTAAAACATTTAAAAGGCAACTTACCACTGAACTTATCGATACTCTTTTTATCCTTCTCACAAAGTTAGCTTCCACTTCATCAAAGTCTTCTGGATTTGATTCAACAGTCTTCTTTGATTTACCAGCTTTAAAAGTAGCCTCATCTTTTGTAGTTCCACTACTTGTGCCAAACTCTCTTATTTCAAAATCCATTAGAGTGCCAAGCAACTGATCTTTGGTAAACTTATCTAGACTTTGTAATTCATCAATAGAAAAAAATTTAGAACTGTAATATTTAGGAAGAGTTCTAAGTACCTTCAATATCACTTCTTGATCATCTATATTCCCATGAAGTCCTTTGATGCCTTTGACAGATTCATCCACCTTCTACAAGTAACTTGGAATATTTTCATCTTCAAACATTCATATGGTCTCATAAGTGAGCTTCAAATTCTGCATTTTAACCCTTTTAATCTTCTCATCTCCTTCATAAACACTTTCTAACCTTTTCCAAATATCATTAGTAGTTTTCAAATTCACAAATTTCACCAACTCAGAATTAGTAAGACCTGTTAAGAGAGCATGTTTTGCCTTACCATCTATTTCAGCGGCTTTGATTTCATCTTCAGAGTTTATGCCATCCTTAGGTTCAATATAATTAGACTTGATGCATTTCCAGACCTCATAACCAAGATAAATTAGATAGGATTCCATTCTTACCTTCCAGAGTGCATAGTTTGATCCATCAAATAAGGGAATATCTTTCTTGTGTGACATCTCAGATCTACCTCAAGCTGTTAAGCTTTCTTCAAATGAACTTGGCTCTGATACCAATTGTTGAGTGCATACGAAAACTAAGAGGGGGTGAATTAGTTGTGTCAAAAATTTCAAACCCTCATAGACTTAATCACATTCACATTAGTTTGCTTAAACCCTTAATCTGTTATTAAGATTAAACATGAAATGCAGATAACACAAACTAAAACACATCAACACCCTAGACAAGAGAACACCAAATTGTTACGTGGAAAACCCTAAAAGGGAAAAACCATAGCGAGGATTAGCTCACAATATAGAGTAGGAGCAACACCGAATTACAAGAGGCTCACCGCCAAATGGCTCACTGACCACAAAAGAAAAAAGGATCACTGCCAAGGATGAACTGATATAATTGCATCTGACACATGCATGGGTTCAGTTCCAATGAAGCACAACAAACATCACCTTCGCATCTATACTGAAAGATAGTAGGCACTTTTTGCTCACTGCATCCAGTCACCTAGCACATGAAAGTTCTTACTTCCTTGATCAACTTTTCACCATATTCATCATATCCCTCACTCACCTGCTCGCACACGTGAAATCCTAACACTTATTTATACTACCATCAACCTTGTCAGAAACATAGTCTTTAATCCTTCAAACACTCTCCAAGGTCAGCAAGCACACAATATTTGAATTAGGTCTGGATCTAAACATTCCACAGCACAAAGGAATATAGGCAAACCACTTTACACCTTAGCTCAGACCTAAATCGATCCAAGCATGCTACACAACACTCACATAGTCATCAAATCAACTCCCCAATTAGCACAAACATTCAAGGTCGGCCAAATAGTGTACACATAGGAAATTCTTCATCATATGCTTCCATGATCACAACCATAACTTGCAGACCATGCACAGAGCTTTAACACATTCTGGAAACATCCATGAAAAACTTAAAGTCACCTTAGAACCAACAAATTTCACTTGAAGACAATTCACAGACTGCTCACAAACAACATTGTTGAACTCTGCTATACAAGAACTTTCTTTCCAGAGCACTAAATCACAAACCCTTTGAAATGAAGATAGATAAGGACCTTATGAAAACATGTCCATAACCACAAAACTTGAAACCATTCTGCAGAGAAATGCGGAGCAAAATACTTTCTCTCAAACACACTGCAAACACTGTCAAATACTATCCTCAAACTGGTGAATACAACTTTCATTGTACAACAGTCTGGAGCACCAAATTCTAGATTTAGCATCTTCAAACACTTCTCAGCAACATTTCCAAACCACACACTCAGATCTCTAACACAGAAGAAATGTGGAGCAAAAACTCAAACAGTGTTCTATAAGCCAGAAGACTCCTTCAACACACTGTTTCCAATATTAATCAAATTTTCTCAAAAGCACTTGGAAACTCAATATCATAAACATATCCTTAACATCTTCAACACTTCTACACAACAACCAAATAATCTTTAGCAAGCCAACTTAGGGAAACAACAATAACTTCATCAGAAGACATGGTTGATACCAATGACAACACAAACATGTTGACATCAATGACAACATTGATTAGCACATACTTGCAACAACGAATACATCGGGTGCTTCATGGAGCATGATTGAAAGGTTAGATTTTTCTTTGGTATCAAGGCTTTCTGCAAGGTGTGTAAGCTTAGGTAGTTCTTGTGTGCCAAGATTGATTTCCAGGGTACCTTCAATCAAGATGTTGGAATGTTCTTGCTAGTAGGATGGTATGGGGGGAAGATGAAGATCCTTATCTCCTAGCGCCTTAGAGAGGTTTTCACCAGGAAATATGTCTTTATTTTTCTCTTTTGTGTCCAAAAGTGCCTCAAAGAGGTTTTCACCAGGGGACGATTTTCTATTTTTTAATTTTTTCTTTTTTGGACTAAGGATCTCCTCTTCCTCAAAATAGGCATGAGCGTGCAGGCGTATATCATATTGTGAGGTGTCACGGAGTTCTAGGAATGCTAAGTGAGCCTCATTATTTGGAAACATGTCGAGAGGTGAGGGTCCTTGATAATCCCAGGTGATGAGCTCGGGATGAACGAGAGGAAGGTCAATTCAATAAAGATTGCGTTATCGGGGAATATGCATGAAAGATCAAGATCTTCGCATGAAGCTATGATGACACTTGGGGTAATGTTTTTAACAATAGAGGAGGATTTGGTCACATCTATCGAAGCTTTAGAAGGCTCACAGATTGTCATAGTCGGTGGGGAATATCCTAAATTGAAGTGTTGGGCATATTTTTTAGGAGATGTGGGGTCGATCGGGATAGGTTCTGTAACACCTTGTTCATCGATTCTAAGCCCTGTTCCATGGTAAGGCATCTTAGTACAAATTTGAAATGGTACAAGATATTTTTCTTTGAAATATTCCATGTCTACTGATGTTGGGGCGGTTTCATCATGGTATAACCAATCACTCAAAGTTGTTTCTTCGGCTTCTTCTTCTCTAGAGATCTGTGCTGGGACAAAGGGAATTTTGTCATTGATACTGCATTGTTGTTCTTGTTCTTTCTTTTTTAGATGACAGCCATGGGAGTAGGGGGACAAAGGTAATTGTCCCACATGGAAGGCATTGTGAAGCTCATATTAACCACACCCTTTGTCTATGATCTTGACTTGGGATATGTGAGGTGTAGGAGTGGAAGATGAGGTGGAAGCGTGTGATGGGTCAATGGTGACTTGTGGAGTGGATGATGACATGGATGGAATGGATGAGGGGTATTTAAAATGTTCCCAATAAGTGTTTGGACAATGAAATTATCTATCATAAACAACCTCTAAGGCTTTGCAATATTTAAATGGTTGTTGATCGCTAGGGATAGTGACTTCCACATTGTTATGAGGGAACTTGCTCGACATTGGTGATAGGTGGACGAAATGGCTTGCATGGCATGTAACCATGGTCAGCCTACAAGGAGATTGTATAGAAGGTCAAGATCAATCACATGACATAGAGTGGGTAGCTTGAGCGAGCCCACCTTGATAGGGAGGCATATGGTTCCTTTAGACTCTCTTTCTATGTTGTCGTATGCTTTGATGGAGATGACCAAAGACTCTAAGTCAACTACTGAATACCCCAAGAGTTTTATGAATTTTAATGTACATATATTCAAACTGGATCCATTATCCAAGAGGACTCTCTTGATTTTGTGATTGGTGATTTGGACTTCGATATGGACTGCTTTATTGTGAGTGGGATCAATGGGTGGCATATCGGATTGGCTGAAAGTGAGATGGTAGGATGAGGATAATTAGGCCACTAGATTTTGGAATTGAGCAGGAGGTATGTCAGTGGGGACATGGGACTCTTAGAGAGCTTTATCAAGGATTTCACGGTGGATAGTGGATGTCTTAAGGAGTTGCAAGATGGAGATTTATGCGGGGGTTTTCCCAAGATGGTCAAAGAGGTTATACTCAGAAGTGGTAGTAGTGGAAGATGGAGATGGTCCCTTTATGGTTAGGTGCCCTTGTCGGGTAGTAACGACACATTCAGGGTTGGTATTTTTGAGTTTGATGGTGGCGACACGAGTAGAATCGAAATCAATCCATCCTACTACATTGTCATAAGGAGGTGGAACATTGTTATAGTTGATGTTGTTGGCTTGGTTGTTGGGATTGGTGTTGGAGGATGATGGTTTGGATGTGGTTTGGTTATTTTTACGGTGTGGAAGAGGATCTTGGTAGACTCCTAGGCCATCATTTGGTGAGGTGCTTCCTTCTATTTGGATGTCGTCATGATCGATGAGGTCTTGGATGTAGTTTTTCAATTTCATACATTTACCTGTGGCATGTCCTTTGATTTGATGGTAGTCACAATATTCATTTTCCTTATACCATGCGGGTTTAGGTTGGTTTTCGTCAAATGGTTTTGTCGTACAGAATTCAACCATGCTTTCTTGGACTAGTTTTTGGAACACAACCTCGAGTGGTTCACCCAAGGGAGTATACTTGCATTTTGGATTGTTAGGAGGATTCCGATTTGGAGGAGCAGAGGGGACGAGACATTGTTTGAAAAATTTTGGACTACATTTGTCTCTTTAGGTTTAGGAGCAACGATTTGGATATATTTGGAATCGGTAGCACCATCTCCTATGGTGTTCTTGTTTTTAGCCCAAAATTTAGGTTTGTCATTGGATGGTTTATCATTACCATTCTTAATGTATATTTTGACCAAACCTTTCACAATAAGGGTCTTCTCAATGGTGACCCCTTTTTCTATGATTTCATCAAAGGTGGACACACAATGCACTTGCAAATGGAAATCCATTTCTTGGTTTAAGTTTTTGATAAAGATATGAATGAGTTGTTTTTCAGGTGTTGTCCAAGGCATCCTACTAGCAAGGGCTCTCCATCTTTGTAGGTATGCGGCAAAACTTTCACCTGTTCGGTGTTTAGTCTTGCAAAGGTTGAGCATAGTGATTTCATGCTCTGCATTGTATGAGAAGTGGGCAACAAATTTCTCTGAAAGGTCGGCGAAAGTTGAGATGGAGCCATAAGGCAAGTGCATAATCCATTCTAGGGCTTGTCCTCCTAAGCTTCGTGGAAAAAGATGAATGAGGAATTGATCATCATAGGCTACTTCTTGGCATGCCATGAAGAATTCCTTGATGTGATCATGGGGATCTCCTTTTCCTTTGTACTTGTCAAATTTAGGCATTTCAAAGTGTTGAGGAAAAGGTGTGATTGCTATGTTTCTATCAAATGGGTAGGGACATAAGTCTTCAAACTTATAGTGCTTCTTTTGGGTCCCTAGTTGGATGTTTTTAAGGGTATTTTTCATCTCTTGCCATTCTTGATCAGAATGATTAGCAAGAGGTGGTTGTATCATGTGTTGGAGCGAGGGTTGTTGTGATGATGATTGTTCTTGTTGGGGGTTGATATATTGTTGTTGTTGGATGTATGGAGGTAGGCCTATAGTTTGTGTATAAACATGAGACCCATACATTTATTGTTGTGGTATGGTTTGTGTGGATGCATGTTGTTCATGTTGTGTTTGGAATGGTGGTCATTGATATTGTATGGTTTGTTGATGTTGCATGGAAGTACCGTGAGGAGGTTGTTGATGAGTGGACGATTGGTACATTTGTGTAGGATTTGTGTAGCTTGTTAGGGGATTTTGTTGTTGATGTTGTGATTGGGATGTGAATGGATTTTGGGATTGAAGATAGGCATGTGAAGGTATGGTAGGTGGCGATGTGGTTTGTGGGATGATCGTCCTTTGAGGAATGTTCAAAGGGGGAAGGGATTGTGGAATAGAAACGATGTTGGATGTGTTTTGGGGGATGTTGGAGAGGTTAGGGATGTTTTGAGGAATATTGGAAGTATTTTGCGAAATGTTGGATGCAGCTTGAGGTATGACAATTTGGGGATTAGTGTGCATTTTGGGACTAGGCATCAAATGCGATGGCATGCCATAAGTTTGTTCCTAAAACTTGAGGTTGTGATGGTATGCTACCCCCTACATGTTGATCAAGGGTATGGATGGTGGTGGAGTTCGAAGTGTAATTGGCCCATGGATTATCATAGGTAGGGTTGTTGGGATTAGGGACACAACCCCATGGTTGATCAGGGATGGGTGATAGTGGTTTATCATGGAAAATGGTTTTAAGATTGTCTTGGTCATATGAATGGGGGAGGCGTGCTCCATGTTCAATGAGGCATTCAAGGAATTCATCCTTATGATTGTCAAGGAATTGATCAAATTTTTCATGTAATCCCCTCTCATTAAGGAAATCAATGAAGGTGGGAGAATATATGTGATGATGTGTGGATGCTTCACTCATTTTGAGTTGGTTGACATATCCCTCCATATTACTTGTGGTAGAGTCATGGGGAGAGAGAGGTTGGTAATGAGCGTCCATTTTCCTCTTAGCTTGTGATCGTGTGATTGGAGGCATAAAAGGTGAACTTTGATTGGATTTGGATGATGAGGTCCTAATGATTATGGATGGGGATTATTCTAAGTTCAAAATCTAGATCAAGATAATTAAAGATCAAGGATTATCCCTATGTACTTAGGGTGGACAAAGAGCCTAAGCAAAAATGACAATAGGATTACTTACTTGGGGTAGACAAGACACACCAAGCAAAATGAGATTTCTTGGAGTCCACTAACTTAGGAGTTGTCTAAGTTCCCAAGCCAATTTGTCCAAGAGGGTTTGATGATTTCAAGTTTACACTAAACTTAAGATAGACAAGTTCTTAAGCCTAATGCAAATAAGAGGATAATTGATCTAGACCTAACCTTATCTAAATTTGGATATAATTTGATTGATTTTGGGATGGAGATTGATTTGGATTTGGATGAGGAGGATTTAGTTGGACAAGGATTTGATTGATTATGGATAATAATGATAATGATTGATGATGGTTAACAAGGATGATGATTGATTATGGATGACAAGAATAATGATTTGATGATGGATAATAAGGGTTGGTTATGGATGATAATAATTGGATTGATTATGAATGATAAGGATAATGATGGATTATTAAGGTTAGATCACAAGCTAAAGGAGGAAAAAGGGATGTGGATGATGTGTATGGGGTTGCAATATTATGGTATGATGTGGAAAAGTGATTTTGACAACCGAAAAGGATGAAAATTTGATTTTGACAAGCCTCTGAAAATTGGGTGCTAAAACGGAAATGGGCACTGAAATACTGAAACTAAGCGCAGTTTTGCAAAAAGTAGGCGTTGATTTGGGACAGTGTGATTTTCAAGGTGTTCAATTGGAAATTTTGGTAAGATATAGCAAACATCAAACACAATGGCTGTTGGACTAACTTTGGAATTGACTACAAGAGGTGGTTAGCCTCCACCATTTACAAATGACTTACACTGGTATAGCACAATTGAAGATATGCCAAGCACTTGTATACAACCTAGAATCTATTAAAGTGGGAGTGACATATCTTGTGGATCTCACGAAGTGGCCATGGGTCAATCTCAAATCAAAGTGAACTGAGATTCCCACCCCCACTAATATCTTTGATGCTATAGCTTGGATAGATAGCGAAAACAAGGCCCAGGACCACCTTACCCCCTCACCTTGGAGACTTTCGTCTTGCCCAAAGCATATCCTATCTCAAGTATAATGGTACGTGATGAGTGCCATGTAGCACCCATGATAATACACCTTTTTATGCCTCTTTTTCCTCCTTATTCTATTGTCCTGATGACTGCACCAAAGTAGATTAACAAGATTGTTCTAATTATGATTAATGAGAGATGAATTACTTAAAATCATGATTTCTAATTGAGGGACTAATGTGCATTGAATTAATGGAAATATGCAGAAATCTTCTATTTTTGAATCAACAGGTGCAGGTGTTCGGGCAAAGATAATTTTGGTCATCTTCGGAGGTGGTCCTAATAATCTCCAGAGTTGACATAAGGATATCGCACCAGTCTCCAATATTTTCCAATATGATTGGAGAGATTTTGAGATAAGGGGGTGAATCATCTCCGGAGCTGGATTGAAGTCATGAGCGTATCTTCAGAGCTGAATAGGAAGCCACAAAGCATATCTCTAGAGCTGCAGATAGAAGCACACACCTCACCACAAATGCAAATTTTCAACGCCGTTGCCAGTCAACACTTCCAGTGGTAATTGGGGTGCTCTAGATATTACTCAATCAACACCTGAGTAATCGAATGAAGACCCTAGTTAACTGCTAGAAGTTTTATTTCTCTTTTTGATTTTGAATGAGTTCTTGACAAACTGATTAAGTACCTCTATTTCAGGGCCTCGCTGCCCAGTTGTATTTGAAACTAAGACTCAGATTTAGTGAGACTGCTGGTCCACTAAATCTATTTTAATTGCATGACTTTTTACTCCGTAGTTAAACAGATAGTAGAATAAGAGATTGGTACTATCTCACAGATGAACTAGTAGTTAGGGTAAGTGATCTATCTCATCACTGGATTAGATATAAATTTACAAAAGTAGCAGCATAAGATATACAACGAATGATTTATTATTATTGTAATCTCATTTTGATATAGACACTTTTCTGAATACAAAATGGTACTGATGGAATTGGACTGAAAGTGAATTGTGATATTCTTGTGCTGATTCATTGCCTTAGTCTTCAGTCCTGAGGGTGAGGAGCAAGGGCCCACTCCCACCACCAAGGCAGAAAGCTAGTATCCTTTGTTTATTATTCTGTTTTAGATTTTAATTTTTGCTATTCTATTTTAGATTTTGTTTAGGAAGGTAGTTACTGTTTTCTCATAGATAAATGTATGTTTCAATTGTATGGATTAGTATAGATCTACATTAGCAATTCATTGTTGCAGCTCTGTTTCTAGCATTCCTAGAATTTATTTTCATAGCAGATAAATCAGTAGCATTAATTTCTTCAATTAGTAGAGATCATTAGAGTTAGTTAAATAGATTGGCAACTATAAGATTCCTAATTGCAGACAGCCAAGGACACAGCCCTGGATTTGACACATGAAAATATGATTAAATGCCGAGGACCAATGACCCTTGTCAGTATGGTAAGCATCTTCCCCTCATTTGCAGCGGTGAACCACAAGATATGATAGCCAAATTTCTTAGCTAGGCTTTACAAGGCTTCTAGGGGAGTCCTCTAGCGTACTCAAGGTACTTGAGGCCTGAGTCCATTAATGGGGTGTCCTAATCAAATGACGCTCAACCACATGAGCCTTGGCGGACCAAGCATCCTGAAGGTTTTTTCCTTAGAGTTGAGAGGCTCCTTCCTTCAAAGAAAGTCTTTCGTTTCTCGCAATATTTATATCCTGCACTGGAACACGTGGTTGAGGTCATCTCTAGGGGGGATGAAATCCCCTAGCAGGCCCCCTAAGAAGTAATTATCCTTATCTTTTGATCACCCAAGATCGCACTAGGCATGAGGGGAGAGCATACGTCCACTTACCAAACCTAAGACACAACAAACAAGTAAATTACCCCTACTTAACCTTAACGTGCAACTAATCTAGTAGAGAAAAATGATTCTTTGACCATAGGGCTACACAAAACAAGTTAGTAGTTGCAAATTAGGTCTTGGATGGTCATAAGGAGCTACAAAAAAAAATGTTAGGCCGAACAAAATGATAAAAAGATGAATTTTTAACATCTATAGAAACTGGGCACTGATACAAACAGCCTAAGCACTGATTCAAAAATAGGTGCTACTTTGCCGGAAACAAGCGTTGAAATATAAATGAGTGCTAATTTAGAGAAAACAAGTGCTAAAAACCAATGAAACGTTATACTTGAAACCAGGCACTGATATGCATTGACTGGGTGCCGAAATGATGTGGGCAGAGTCTTGGCTTGCTAAATGATGAAATCCTACAAAACAGAGAGTCGATCCTATAGAAAACAGTGATTAGAGCATAAAAGACATCCCACAAGACATCAAAATGTTAGTGATAGTAGCCAAAATTCATGTTTCATAATAATCAAGAGCGGGCACTAAACTAGAATCTAGGAAATAATCTAAAGAACTAGGCACTGATATGGAAAAGCCAAGCGCTGAACCGTTGTGGACAACACCTCCCCTTGTTTCTATGATTTTTCCTACAAAACAGAGAGTTAAGAAGACCAAAAAGTTAGTGGGAAACACTTTAGAAACCAATGCATGAAAGTGGAATGTAAAATGATGAAAAATGCATACGTAAACACAAATTACACCTTCCCAGAAACTGGGCGTGGATTCAGAAACAGACGCTGATATGCCGGAAATGGGCACTAATTTGTAGGAACTAGGCGTTGATATGACCTGTCAACATAAGAAACACACAAAATGCAATAAAAATGTTAGGGAAAATGGGTGGGGGTCCCCCCGAGCATGCCAAAAATGTCTACAATGGAGATGATATTCCCAATTGAGGGCTAACTATCCTAGTTTGCTTCCAATCCCAAGTCGAAGGGACCTCAAGATTGGACCTAATTGTTAATGCACTCTATATCTAATTTGCACCTTATCTAAGCACATTAACAATGATATATCCTAAGGGATGATACTTCTAACTATTATAGATTGGAATTAGGCTAATTCTATTGATTTTGAGTACTTAAACTAGTAGAATTTTTTGCATATGATGGCTTATGAAAAATGGAGGTGAGGGCCTCAATTTATAGATTTTTGAGGATGGGATGGAGGGCTAGGATCAAATTGGAAGATCAGGGGTGGAGATTGCTTGATGATCCTCAAACAAGGAGAATTGGACAAATGACATGATGAGAATGGTTGAGAAAATTGCTCCAAGATTCAAGGGATGATCAATGGATGATATTGAAGGTTTGAATGGATGAATGGCCAAGATTGATTAGGTGTATGACATGTAAGACCTCATTTATGAAAAGGCATGGTTTGGATTTTGTGAGGAATTAAAAATTGTATGGAGAGGACAATTGAAATTAAAAATTGGATGAATAGTGCATGAAGATTGCCACATGGAATTTTATATTTGCATGAATAGTGACACTTGGAGTGGGATGGAAGAAATATGACAAGTGTACACATTTTGGAAGATTTGGCTATGCTTCCAAAGTACTACTTGTCATGTACATGCATGTACATTGAATGACAAGTGGACTTCTAGAAACATGGGGGTTTGTAATTGAGAATTAATTAAAATTAATTCATGTGTACATGTTTTAGAAGAAAATAATGATGATTATTAAAAGTAATCAAAAGTGGACAAAATAAGGAATTAAATAAATATGAATATTTATTTAATTTTTGGTGGATAGAATATGAACTATAGTTGTAAAATATTTAATTTTTGAACTATAGTAGAAGAATTTTGATTTTTGGTGAAGGGGGAAGGCGAAGAATAAATTAATTAAATAATTAAAAATTATTTAATTAATATTTGAATAGAATGATATGAGTGAATATGTTTGGATTGTGGAAATGGATGAAAGTGGTTGTGACATTTTAGGTGTCTACAGCTACAGTTCTGAAACAACATAAAGACATTGAAAATGATGGCAGATTGTTGCAGGTTGAGGCTAACTGTGACGGTGAGGTTCCAGCTTATGACAAAGAACATGCAAGACACCCTATGGTGGAAAATATGACAGTTAAAGATGCAAACTTGTTTGAGGAGCCCCCATATTTTATAGAAGATAACGATGTGAAGCTCGAGCATGGGCAAGAACAAATTGAAGATTTGTTCTTGATTATCTAGTAGGGATATTAGCTTCTTCGCGGAGAAGATTGCACCATTGAGGATGTGCAGGGATCATTTTTTTAGCCTCATTTAGAAAACCATGAAGCCAGGGTGGATCTTCTCATTCCTATGTGCTTTGAAGAACTGGAAGACCTCGTTAGGGATGAGATAGATCTTTTCTTCTCAAAATGTAGCATCAAATCAGCATTCCCTGAGGATGATTTCTTCTTTGAGTAGATTCTAGGCTCATTTTATGAGCCTATTTCTGATGGCCTCCCTAAACAACATGATCACAAGGTGGAGGTAGCCATATTTCCAATTAAGCCATAGGAGCCAGAGCATTTAGACCAGCTATGCCAAGAGAAAGAATCAGAGCAGGGGCATGAGGTCAACTCTATTGATTTACATGTCATTTCAAGGGGATGTTCTATCAAACATTTGGTCCAGGTAGAGACATATGAGAATGAGTCACCACTTGTCATGCTCACTCTTGAGCATGAAGTTAAGCATCCAAATAAGTGGGATCAACCTATTTATCCACTTCTAGGAAGCTGCATCAATAATCAGTTCAAGTGGGTAAGTGAGTTTGTTCCCATTCTTGGGGAAGTGTTTTGTCAATTTGTTGTATGCCCATCCCTTCCCTACCTTTTGTTAACCACCCACAAGCATTTGAAGTATTGTAAATTGTTGAGAAAGGGTAGTTATTTTGAAAAACTAGTCAATGGCTTTGTTTAAGTCAATTTTTTGGTTGGTTAGTTTAGGTTTAGAGTAGGTTTGTTTTGTGTAGTTTTCCTTCAATAAGTGCTTTTGCATAGGGAACTTTCTCATTAGGAGATTATTGCCTTATGTGTTTTTGTGTTTTCTGGAGGCAGTGTTCAGTTTGTGTTGGTTTGGCCCATCCTGTTAAGTGTTGTTGCAATTTCCCCTTTTTTTGATTCCGTGCCCAACGGATTGTATAAGGCAGTTGGATCCTTGTGTTTAGTAGGCAAACACCCCTGCATAGTCGCCAAAATGTTGTCATATTTTTCCTTGGTCAAAATATACCAAAAATCCCTCCTTCCATAAGAGAAATCTGATCTAAGAAAGCCTAAATGGAAGGAGATTTCCCCTTAGAAAAGCACATAAAAACCTCCAAAAAATTCTAAGTGTTTTGTCTTTTATTTTGCCTTATCGACAAAATTTCATTTTAGTGAACCTTTGGTTCGATTGTTCAGTGGTTCGGTGACTGAGGAGTGCGTAGGTAGAGAAAGGTAGAGGCAAAGCAGGTGAGCAAGATATTTAACTAAGGAGAAGTTTTGCCTCATTGGCAAAAGTTTGGTTCTGCGAACCTTAGGTTCGTCAATCGACAAGTTCGCTGATCAGTGAATTCATCACTAAGTAAGGTGATGGGTAGCGGGAGCATCTTTTGAGCAGCTAAGAAAGACAAAGGTTACCTTGTTGGAAAAATTAAGGTTTGGCGAACCTTAAGTTCGCTAATCGGTGACTTTGCCGATAAGGGGACGAGACATGTCAACGGCAAAGGCGTAAGTTCGCGGCAAAGGGATTTCACTGATAGGGTGAAAGGCAATAAGGAAGAAGGGAAGAAAAGAAAGCTGATGAAGAGAACAAATACAAGAAATTGAGGAATCGACGAAAGTGAGAAAACAAGAAATAGCTCACGATTTCTCAAATTCACCAATACGACAAAATGGTTGCGGCAAAGGAAAGTTCATGAAATCGACATTTTGCCAATAAAGCAAAAGGAACCAAAAAGCAGAAAAGGGCCAAAAGAGGGTTGGTTCGCAAAAGGAGAAATTTGTTGATAAGGCAAAAAGTTCTCAAGGTGAAGATTTCGTCGGCAAAGGGAGAAACTGCCAATTTCTCAAAGTAAGGATTTTATCGATAAGGCAAACCGAAGACCAAATGAAAAGGGTCGGGGAATCGATAAAAGGGAGAACTTGCCAACAAGTTTGCATTTTTCAAATTTCACCAATAGGGTGACATAGAGGCCTGATGAGTTAAAGGAAGAAGCAGAGTTCGGCCCAAGACAAATTCACCGACAATGAAGAATCAAAGGGCACCAAAAGTAAAATTTAAAAGATCAACACTTTCAAAGTGTTGTAAAATCTTTGATAAACAATTTTCTAGGCTTCTAAAAACACACCTCTACTAAAGGATGATATTACTGCAATTCAAGAGTGCAGGTAGTTGGAACAATGGGGAAGCATCAATGCATAGGTACCAAATATTAATGAAGAGGATGAGGTGTTTTCAGTGGCCCATGCTTCTACAGGTCCTTCCAAGGACAAATTTGTGCACAGGATATGGGCAGCCTTCTAGGCCGTAGATTCTTCAACACGCCAAGCATGGTCGAAGTCCCTTTTCTGTCAGTTTCCTGGCGTACTTCTGAGGCAGATTAAGGGCAACATGGGTGACTGGGTTGAATGGATTGACAAATTTTCAATGCCTAGAGTTGCGCCTGAAGTTGCATGATGAACTAAAAATGCTATATATACATGAAAGTAAGATGTAAAAAAAACCATTGGTTAGCTGTGCTGGGTCACTTCCAGAGGCAAAAAGTTCTTTGTAGGCTCAGACCTTGTGGGTTTCTCCAGAACTAGATGGATTTGATGGACTGTGCTCTTTTGTTGAGCTTCTCATGTCTCTGTACTAGTACACCAATGAAGGAGAGTATCATTTTGTGTCCATTTCATGTTTGTAATGAATTTTTCTTCCTTTGTAATGGCTATTTAGCCTCTATGATCAATATAAATTGAATTTTGCCTCTCATTATTCTTGCACTATTTTTATTTGATAGATGTAAGCTGTGTATTGTGGATAAAATGATCTCTTTCATACTTTCATCCCTCTGCCCTAACCTCTGTTCGAATCCCCATGAGTCTGTGTGATTTCCTTTTAGCGTTTGAGATCATTACTGTATTATGTCAGTTGCATTCAAGCACCCTAAATCTTGGTGTATCACCATTTCCCTTTCTGTACTCCCTCTCTCCCTTTTCCCTAGTGATCATTAGCATAGGTTTAGTTGAATTCTTTGGACCTTAATTCCAAAAAGAGGAACCAGCCTTCTCTGGAGGTCTAATCTCAACTGCAAGGTCCCACACCTGAGATCAATCCCATTGTGTCATTGGAATGCTTGAACATGCTTCAAACAAGGTGCAATTCTACGTGATAATAGGTACTTTCCAAACACTTAAGTTGGTGGGAAAAAATGAAAATGAATTAAAAATAAAATTATATTCCATCAAAAAGATCTATATAAGAACTTGTGCTCATTAAAGTTTCTTCCTACTTATTACTCATTTCTATGCTTTGGAGAATGAACATGAGTTCTTAATTTGCTTGAGGATGAAAACCCTTTCGCAAGATGGTTTCAAGGATGAAAACCCTCCTAGCCATCTGAGTAATTACATTTTGGAGTTACTTGGGTGTTGAATGGATGTGAGATTTTCATTTGTTTGTGGTGTGAAGTGCTTTCATGATTTGTTGGTGGAGATTTTGGTGTGAATTAGTTTGTTGATTTTATAATTATTTACTTGGCTATCTAATCCTCTTGGAGTTGTTGCTATAGCAAACTTCCTATAGGCCATACCACTTTGCAAGAGTCATGTAGCATAAAATATAAATTTTAATGAAAAGATTTCAATCTATTACAAAAACCCTAAAATTTATATCAAACGCAACATCAAAAGATAAGATAAATGAGCATTAACTAAATTTTACTGGATATATTAAAATGTGGTTGCTCTTTCTAGCATAACTCCAAGAATAATCTCCCGAGAAATTAATAATTGGGTACGTTTTTATAATGTTTGGTGAAGCAGTTCAATGGTAAAAGGGTGATTGAATGGTAAAAGGTAGAACTTGAACGGTAAAAGGTGTTTTAATATTTCTTTTATTTTTATGAATAGGTTTTGGGTAAATAATAAATAAATTTTGTTTAATTTATTTTATTATTTAGGGAGGGGATATAAGGAAAGATTTAATTAATTAAAATTAATTAAATCTTATGTGAGGGGATAAAGATTAATTATGAATGAGGTTGGGAAATGGATAAATTAAGGATAAATTAGGGATAATTAGAGATAAATAGGGTTTAGTAGATTTTATACGTCTACATTTTTTCCCTCTTTGAGATGATGTTGCGAGGCAATGTCGTTTCAAAGAAGATTAAAACACAGGTTTGGAGAATGGGCTAGATTGGATGGGATTATGGGATTGGATGGGGCTTATAAAAATGAAGAATTAATAGATGATGCCCCCTCAAGAGGATAACCAGGGATGAAGGAGATGGATAGGCTCTTGAAAAAGGAAATGAAGGGAAGGAAGTAGATTTATATTGATTAGGTTTGAGCAACCTAATATTTGATATAGCATTAGACATTATACACCAAGGTATAAAGACCATGGTGATGATATGTCAAATGCGTAAAGGACTGAAAGTCACTAGCAAACATATGCCTAAGCCACCATGACATGAAAGACCATGATGACAAAGTGGCAGGTATGTTGCAAGGACTGATATAGATGCAAGACAACAATGATATAGCACACACAAACAAGACAAGCAAAACATGCATAAATGATACAAAGATAAACAGTATGTTGCCCCTGTCAAGATAAAAACTGATGATCAATTGGATTGATTGATTGGGTTAGATAGTGTTGTCATTATGGGGAATGATATATCCCTAGAGCAACACAAGGATGTGGGAACGGTATATCCCATTGATGATGATGATGATTGATTGATTGATCAGGATTACAACAAGGCTAGGATCAAGATCATAGATGTGATTGGATAATTTGGCTAGATTGGTATGGATTAAGGATAAATTGCATTTAAATTTATTGTTTAGATTCTTGGGAATATTTTGATTTGTTTTGGATGTTTAGCATTGGATTGCGCTTGGATAGCCTTTGGATAGATACCAATGACAAGGGAAAACCAAGCAAACAAGGCAAGGATGAAGATAGGATGCAAGGATGGGCAATAATGGATAGGATGAATAAAAGGATTAGTGATGAGATAAAGGTAGGATTGGATGGATGGATAAGAGGATGGGCGATAGGATGAAAGTAGGACTAGATGGATTAAAAAGATTGGTGATAGGATAAATGTAGGATTGGATGGGTGGATAAAAAGGATAGGTGATAGGATAAATGTAGGATTTGGATGGATAAAAGGATGGACAATAGGATAAAGGTAGGAGTATGGATGGATACAAGGATTGGTGATAGAAGGATAATGGATGGGAGATATATGATATATGGATGGAGGGAGCCTAGGATATGATCTCTAAGGACTATGTCACATAGGAATAATATGCCCCCACTCTAGATACTATGCCTTAGGATTTGGCGAGGTGATGCTTATTAGGATGCATGATGGGGATAATGCTTGGAAGGGATGAATGGACTTAGTAGTAGATGGATGTATGGAGGATATTCTTAGAAATGGATGGATGGAATTTGGAGTATGATAAGAGGTGTCAAAAGAATTTTTCAACATATTACCCCTACCCTCATCAAGATCAAAAGGAGGAAGGGAAGATGGATGGTGCAATGAGGAAGATATGATAGATATGATGGGTAAGGATGGCAAGATAGGATGGAAAATGATAGGATAGGATATGCAATGGGATAGATAGGATGGGATATATAGGACAACATGCCCCCAAGTGTAAATCACATAGATAATCACCTACACATGACACCTGTTTGCCAGGTTTACGTCATGGTACTTATCCAAGACGCCATAAAAATGGTTTTCACCATTGGACGAAGGATTTATCTTTACTATTTTGATTTTTTTGGTCATATTTTTTGTTTCTTTTCTTTTTCTTTTTCTTTAGTAAGGAATAGTTGGATGGAATAGGTAGGGACTCAAGATTTTGTTCCCATAGCAAGGTGGTAATGTCCCATGATGGATAGAAGTCACTCATAGACCATTTCAAGTGGTATTATGCTAATGGATGTTGGTAGAGGATTGCATGAGAGGAAAATAGAGTAAGGAGATAGTATATTATGGATGGATGGATAGTGGATTATGCATGGATCATGGATAGTGGATTATGATGGGGATTAGGATGGAAGGATAGTGGATTAGGATGGAGATAAAGAGATAGATAGAAGGACTTATGCAAAAGCATGGACCATAGGGATATGATGGAAGAAATAAGTGGGATAGTAGATAGAAGATGGGGAGATGGAGATATGTGGGAATGTTGTGGAGTGGAAGGGAACCAAGACCAACGTTTGCACACACCGAATTGGATTTTGAAGCTTTTTTATTGAAAGAGGGATTTGGGAGTAATGGATATGTTCTCTTAGGGGATTTCCTATTTAGGACTTTTGGGACCCAAATGGACTTATGAATTTTAAGATTTTGTGATGGGGAGCGGGATGTTTGGGATTGTAAGATTGTGGATGCTCCATTTGAATTAGGTGCATTTTGCTTGGGGAACCAAACCATTTTGATTTTGAAATTATCATTTTGAGATGTGGACTTGGGTAGCCTCTTTAAGTTTTGATTTTGCTTTGATTCTTTGCATTGGTTCCCTATGGCATGAGGATCATTAGGATTTTTTTCTTTATGGGTGGAGGCATCCAAATTTTTATTTTTGAATCCCATGGGAGTTTTTGTGATAGCTTCATGTTTAGTCGATGTGTGCATTTGTTGATCATGATTAGGAATTGTAGGGGATTTATAGTAATGGGATGTATGGATAGAGGGATTAATGGATTTGTGGATAAAGTGATAAGGGGATTTAAGGATGGAAATATTGAGAGTTGGAAGGAGTGGAGGTAAAGTGGATGGAGGGAGATGGATGGTCACATGCTTTTTGGGTTTGTAGGATGATGGAAGACGGATAGCAACATATGTTTTATGGGTGTGATGAGGTGCACCTAGCTTGGGCTTGGATGAAGTGGATTTAGGAGGTGGGGATGTGGTACCAACATATTTGGATTGACTTCCTTGAGATATATAACCAATACCATACAGTTTTGGAGGGACTTTGACATGGATGGGTTCCAAGTTACCTTGCTCATAAAGGCATAAGCCTTTACCTTGATAATTCATTTTTTGGAATATACGATGTGCAATGGGATGATTATTTTTTAGGACACAAGACACGAGTCCCTTATTGGATGAGGAAGGCAAGGTGGTAGATTAGGTTGTTCTTTTCCTAAGGAAGAACACTCGTGGATGAAAGTAGCTAGACTATGTGAATAGGTTGATGGATTTGAAATGGGATCAATATGAGATGGTGAAGGAGCAATTGGATCTTGATTATCATTATGCTCATTAAGATCCAAGGTATTTGTTTCAACATCTATGTGCTTGTTGGGACCCAGCGTCTCATCAAGGGAAGTGGATGTTGTAGGATGATGGATAGGACTAGGTGGAGGATGGATAGGAGTGGTGGAGGTTTCTTGATCATGGACAGTATTGGGACCATAAGTGGAAGGAGTGACAAGCTCTTGATCTTGGGTAAGTTGGTTTAGAGGAGTATGGATAATTTGATCTTAAAGTGGTGAGGGGCAAGGTTGATCATGCTTTGGATTTGACTCTTGACATAAATATTGAGTTTGGATAGGAATGGAGGTTTCTTGGATAGGTTCAATGTATGGTGGGGAATGAATTGGGCTTATGGTAGGTGGATCTTCAAGAGACTTGATAGTTCGTGGACTACAAGATGGGATTGGAGAAATAGGCATGCCATTTGAAGGTTCTTGGATAGTTTCAAGGATAGGGATTTGATGGCATGAGGGTGGTGGTTGATTCCTTGTTAGTATCCAATGGATCACATCCTTCATTAGTAAATGGGTGGATGCACAATATAATGGATGGATAATGAGGTGGAAGTTGTAGGATTAGGATCCAATGGAGGGATAATTGGATTGGGTGTGATAGGAGTGGGATTAGGATCAAGTGGATGGACAAGAGGATTGGATATAATAGGATTGGGGTTTGGATTAGGTGGAGGGATGATAGGATTGGATATGATAGGATTAAGACTTGGATTGGGCTTAGGTGGATGGATAATAGGATTGGACTTAGGTGGAAGATTTGATGGTTTAAACTTTAAGTGTGTTAGGGATTGGCTCAATGGATTAGAATTTGGAAGGTTCGAAGGATTATATGATGGAGCTTCCATAGGGATGGATGGATGAGGGGGACTAGTAGATGGATTGGTGTATGATTCCAAACTTGAGGTGGTATTTCCCTTGTCAAGGGTAGCATTAAGATGGCTTAAGGATTCTTGATCTTGGTGTGAGGAGTGACTAGTACTAGCATGCTCGTATTGTGGAGGATTTTGAGATGGATATTGAGGAATATTCATGAGATTGGTTGATGTGGAGGGGCTAGGTTGGCATGATGATGGGGGTGACTCATGGGATTGGGATGTTGATTGGATAGGATGATAAGAGAGAAGACATACTATAGGGAGATGACTATACTCTTTTTGAATTTTTGCTTGAACAAGGGGATGCCATTTCTCATATTCATGTTCTATTTCTAGAATTTTTGCATCCCATTAAGAGTGGGATGTTGGTGGAGGATTGGAGGAACATGGTGGTGAAGGTAATGAAGAGATTGATGAATTAGAAGGTTGGTGGACCAATGGATTAGGATCAAGATTAGATGGAATTTGTTGTTGTTGTGTGGATAAAGGTATGGTGGATGATGTGTTAAATGAAGGTTATAGTTGTGGTTTTGGGGCTAAGATTTGTTGTTGTTGAAGGAGGGCTTGTTGTTGTTGGATTCATTGTTGAAGATGTGAGGTGATGGGATTTGGTATGAGTGAAGATGAAGCATGGGCAGGAATTTGAACTTGTGAGGTTTGAGGTAAACTTATTGTTGAATAGGTTTGGGATATGGATGAGTTGGGTTGATATGAGTGGTAGATTGGTTGTGATGAAGATTTGTATGAGGTGGATGGAGATGACTCATAGAGTTGGTGTGTTGATGTGGTAGGATGATAAGAATGATCGTGTGAATCTTCAAAGATGAACGGTGCTATGGGGTGATGTCTACATTCCTCTCGAAGTAGAGCTTGATCAAGAGGACTCAATTTATCATATGCATGTTTTATTTTTTGAATATGTTCCTCTTCTTTTTGTTGTTTGAAGATAGCTTGTTGTTGTTCCTCATGTAAAGTTTCAATCACATCCCAAAATTGATCGGTAAGATTTTTTTATTCTAGATTTTCTAGGGTCATGAGGGGATGAAGGTTTGTACGAAGTTGATGGGGATGGCATATAGGATGGTGATGTTGAGATGAAATAAAAAGAATAATCTCCAATGATGAGATGTGCTAACGACACATGACGAAAACTATCTCTAAAGTTTGCCTTAGTGGTAGGATTAAAACCATCATAGATATGTTTAAGATCTTGTATTTCATCATATTCTTGGGGTGATGGTGATGTTGGTGGAAGCGAATATGGGGGGATATATTGATGAGGTGATGATCAATAGGAGGTTGATGCGCTATAAGTGTCAAAGTATGGTTCATGAGTATCAAAATATGCGTCATCATCTACAAGGTTCTCATCATCATTAGGAGCAAATTTTGGACCACCTCGGATTATAATTTTGGGTTTTGGATTTGACATAGGTTTGTTGATGATCACAACCATTTTGATGAATGAGGATTAGACTTGGTTCAAGGATGAAAATATGAGTAAGATGACGACAAATTAATTAGGTGGGAAATGTATTGGATTTCTTGATTTGATCGATTGATTGAGGATCAAGATGGATAGATATGGATGATATGAAGGACTCCAAAAGATGCAGGGTAAATGATATGGATCAGACTGATTTAGGATAAACTAGAGCCAAAATGATGATTCAAAGAGACCAGATGGACCTTAGGATTGGATACAGATAAAAGACTCCTTTAAAACACTCAGGGTTACGATATGCCTAAGGAAGAAAGGAGACAAGGATGCTAACTCTACTCAAGGGAAGTCAGGGCTTATTGAGTAGGGAAGATAAGATGACAAGGATACACCAACTTAAGAATGGTTAGGGCCTCTTAAGCAAATTAGACAATATAGGATTAATTGGAAAAAAGGTCTTAGTGTCTTGAAGATTTCGCTGTCCATGATAGGATAATGGGAGTCCAATGGTGGAAAGAGATTTTAGGAGTGGATGGATTTCGATGAATGACCGATTGAAAGGATCCTATTTTTGAAGGTCAAGCTAATGATATAGGAGACAAGATGAAGGATTTTGGTTGTAGTGATCAACAATTGATACCAAATGTGTCTAGGACTAAAGATTTTGGTTTAATTAGGATGAAAATGTGAATCTAGTTTGATTTGACAAGAGATTTTTAAAAAACATAGTAAACACAATGGCCGACTGACTTGTACTAGGTAGTGGGTGCGAATTTCTTTGTGGCTATAATGGCTAATACTGGTATAGCACAATAACGACGTGACAAGCACAAGAACAACCTACTATTTATTCAAGTGGGAGTATCATACCTTGTAGATCTCACAAAGTGGTCGTGGGCCAATCCCAACTCAAAGAGAACCAAGATTCCCACCCCCACTAATACCTTCATGCCTTAGTTTGGATAGATAGGAAAAGTAAGGTCATGGACCACCTTACCCCCTTACCAAGGAGACTTTCATCTTGCCCAAGGTAAAGCCTATCTCAAATTAAGTGGTACGGTGAGCAATCTTCCCCTCCTCTGCAGCGGTGCACCACAAGGTATGATGGACGAAAGGTCTTAAACTAGAATGATACAAGGATTCTAGGGGATGTCCTAATATACACAAGGTGCAGGGACGAGTCCATGAATAAGGGTGTCCCAATCAACTAATGCTCAACCACACGAGCCTTGGTAGACCAAATACCCCTGAGGTATTTTGCTTGGAGGTGAAAGGGTCCTTCCTTTAAATCTATCTTTCAAATTGCAATATTTCTATCCCGCGCCAAAACATGCGGTCAAAGTCGTCCCTAGGCGTGATTAAATCCCCTAGCATGCCTCCTAAAGGGAAGGAATACTATTCATTTTTGATCTTCCAGATCATGTGAAACGTAAGGAGAGAGCATACGTGAGATAACACCTTGGGATTGAACAAATAACAAAAGGATAATGATGAGCTATTAATCCCCAAGATCACTCAAGAGTGTGAGGGGAGAGCATACATCGAATCAAGATCCCAAAAACATGACAAACAAGTTCTTTCCCACTACTCTAATTTAGTGCAGCTAAACTAGTAGAAAAGATTGAGTCTTTAACATCGGTGCTGCAGAAAATTAGTTAGTGGTTTGCAAAAAAAATTATCTTGGATGGGTGTAAAGTTGTAAGAAAATGTTAATACAAGACAAACAATCCTACAAAAACTCACACAAAATGTTAAATGCACAGCAAGAAAGAAAAATGTTTGATGCTTCAAGACAAAAGGCTGAATTTCAAATGGGTATACCTATAAATTTTGATAAAATCTGAAATAAATGATTACACTATTGTGTAGAGGACCGAACCAACTTTCCAATGCCTATAAAATTGTAAAAATTTGATGAAAAACAAGCAAGAAGTGATTGTTTGAATAAAACAACCTCCAAGGGCTAAAAATAAACACTCTAGCAGTTTGCTAATTTTGCGTTTGGCAATTTTTCTCTCGATCAAATGTAGATGGTTTCACTAGAAGTTGTCTAAAATGTTACATCTGATGGTTAGTCAACCTCTAGCATTTAATGATTCTTGTTCACATGATTAGACCACCTTCAGGCTTGTTTCTACACATTTTAACAATTCTTAAGGATGTCTTATGCCTATATTTTCAAGTACATTATCATTGGTGATAGAAAGATGGAAAAATCATGTCCTCTACCCCCATTTACTGCTAATTGATTCTAGCCTATTCATGACTTGATAATTGGTGGCATCTGGTGCTCTCAAAAGATCCCATGGTTTATGCACATGTCTACAAGGTTTAATGCTAACATCAAAATATAGAATCGCACAATATAAAACTTAAGTTAGCACTTGAATAAAATAACATTCATTAGTGTTACGTTGGAAAATGTCCCCTTGGGGGCTTTGCCTCTTAAGGTTTAGCTCCCGGGCCCTATTTGTGCATTTAGAGTATCTTTCATGTTAATCTGACTTCCTGATGAGAAAACCTTGAAGTTCCATGGCAATTTGGACTCAGGGGATGCACTTATGACAAATCCTACCTAAAATAGGGGGTGGACTTGGGCGCCCGCGCCCTAGTCCTGCCCTATTTCAGGTCAGGCCTAATTTCAAAGTGTCAGTTTGTGACTGTTATTTAGGTCCTATGCCAACACAATAAGTTTCAATTACGAAATTCTTGGCAGGAATGTTTGTAGTTGCATATATAAGCATGTTTAGGCATTCATTTGCAAACTAGATGGCATTTTGGATTGACAAGCTTATGTGAAAGTGATTCAAGGCATTCATTGTGTGTTGTAGAGTAGACTTTGTGTTGTTATTATGTTTGTATTTGCAGATTTGAGCAGCCATCTCCTCATGGCATGAAGAGCTTCTTCCTTCCATGAGATCTTCACTACAAGGTGATATCAATTGTGTTTTCAATCATTTATCATTTGGATTTTGCCTCTATCCCGCAGGGATACACACTCTTTCTCTGACAATGGTGTTCAGAAGACTTGAATGTCTCTCTGGGGCTTGATTGAGGTAAGCCTCTAAACACCACAACCCCCAACCTATTTTTCTGTGATTGCAAGTTGCAGGAGCAGGAAAAGTTGAGTTGTAGGAGAGTAGTGTAGACTGTCAAAATTGCAGATCTGAAGAGAAAACAGGGACCTAGACTTAGGCGCCTGCTCATTAGTCCTCCGGATCCCACAACTGAAGAATCTCTGAGACAACAGGAACAGGTTGCAAACAAGGTTTCCAAATCCTGAAAAAAATGGTGGCACTGGACTAGGGCACACACTCATTAGTCCCTGACTGTTCCACTTTCTGAACTTTGAAATCTGGTACACATTTGATTATCATTTAGTATCTCTATGTGCGAGCATTTTTCGTGATTTGTCCGTTTTCTTCCGAATTTGCATAATTAGGGTTTTGAGCATAATTGGGCATAATTGAACAAATCTACACAATTCCAATCTTCCCTACATTCCAAGTGATCGCAGGCCTAATAGTAGATTTCCTACTTGACCTAAAGTCCTTGTTTAGAGGTGAAAGGAGGATTCACATAAACCATCAAATCAAACCACATCCTAATTTTACCCTAAACATTTTGGTGAACCCATGTTTTTAATGAATTTTGCACATTTCTAAGTGTTGTGCTTCAGATTTACATTCATTTCATTCATTCATATCATTGTTCATCTTATTGCATTTGAAAATTTATAAAAAAATTGAAAAAATAGAAAAATTCAAAAAAAATTGGCATTTTTAGCTTGCATTTTCATATAATTTGAATTAGTTGCATTAAATTTATGTCATTATCATCAGATCTGATTTAGAATATAGAAATTTTTTATTCATCATTCATTTAGATTGCATTTTCATGCTTAAATTGATAAAAATTGCTTGAAATTGTGCATTTTTCATATAACCTAGTTTTGCATTAGCTAGGGTTTGTAGTGAAAATATTGTTTCAGATTTTACTACCCTTTTAAAACACTCATTAAGATTGGTTTCTAACTGTAGTGTTGCATCATAGTGATTTGCTTGCAAAATTTCATGCCTAGGGTTTGAAAACCTTGATTTTTCACTAGATTTGGCCTTATCGACTCTCTAGATTTGCACCATAGGCATGTTGCAAAGGTTTTTTATGCATTAATTGGATGTTATTAGGGTTATTATCTATTTCCCCTCATAAAATTCTTTACAACACCTTTTTATTGGCCTCTTACAGTGGAAATTTGGTGAAAAGTTGCATATTTTAGCTATATTTTCCCTAGGGTTTGATCTTGAGTTGCACTATAAGCGTGTTGTGATGGATATTTTGGCATTAGGTGGCTGTTATTACTATTATAATTTATTTTCCATCATCATTTTCCTCACAAAACCCTTTGTCATACTCTTTTGCATTGAAATTTGGTGAAAAATTGCATATTTTGGCTATATTTGCCCTAGGGTTTGACATAGATTTGCACTCTAAGCGTGTTGTGAAATATTTTATGGCTTTAGATGACTGATATTACTTTTGTAATCTGCTTCACCTCCTAAAAATCTTTACAACACCCCTTTTAGAGGGTCTTTGCATTCAAAAATTGTGAAAAATTACATATTTTAGTAGATTTTCACTAGGTTTTGACTTGTTATCATCCTAGGTTTGCGTAAAAAGTGTGTTGTGAAGGATATTATTGGACTGATATTAGACATATTATTTGCTTCCCCTGATCATTTTTCTTACAACACCCTTTCTTTCACTTATTTGCATTGAAAAAGTTAACAAAATCAAGCATTTTAGGTCATTTTTACACATAGTTTTGCACTTGTCTTTTGCATAACTTTGAAAAGATTTTAAAATATCAATTTACATTGATGTTACAATAAATTTAACCATGGCATCTTCATCTCATCGCTCTTTGGTATCTTTACATGCATATATCAAGAACTTTGAGAGTTTCTACAAATTTCTGAACATGAAACCTCATGTTCTCACTTTTATACAAGCTATGTATCACAAGGATATATTTAAATGCTCTTCATTTGAAATCCTTGACTATGTATCTGATTATGACAACTTCATATCTCTCATGAATACATACCCTTGGGTAGTAGAAGATTTGACAAGGCACATTGAGAATGATGAGATTGAAAGTCCTCTTAATGCTTTGGATTTAATAGCTCAAACATATGGTGATGACGACGACGACGATTCCATAGATTATCCTACCTCTCCTACAATTGAATGTTCAAGAACTTTAGATGAGAAGACTATGGATAGCTTTATTAATGACACAACACCTTGCCTTTTTAACAACACAGTAGCTTCCTCTCATCCCATTGCTCTCCCTAGCCAAGATGTAGCATTAGTGGATGAGAAAAGGTCTCGCCCATTAAATCCTTTAGGGATGGATGTTGGGTGAAATCAAGAGAAAAACAATGTTAATTCAATATTCATTAATAGACTTTGTAGCAATATTCCTAAGATAATTGTGCGGGGGACACCTAGTGCACCTTCTTGTTTAAAATTGGTAATTAGGGTTCAAGGTGCTCAACAACCACCTAAACACCCCGATCACATCTACAAATATGCACAACAAATTTCTCAACCAAGTCAAGGTGTTCAAAATGTGTTACAACAACCACATCACAATGTGATTGCTCACACATACAACATCCGTAATAACAAGCAAAGCAAGCAAACACCTCATGTGCTTGTCTCTCTTCCATGTTCTCAACCTATGCTCCCCTCGCCACCTTGTCTTACTCATAAAAGTGGTCAAGAATATGATCTTGTCGAGCAGCTTCGCGCTACTCCGGCTAAGATCTCTCTCTAGGATTTGATACAAACATCACCTACATACCATGGAATGCTCGAAGAAGCTTTACAAAAGGTGATTGTTTCGCTTGCTATTAAGCGGAATGATGTAGCTGCTCTATTAGATTGTATGCATGCGACAAAAATGGATATTCTCTTTCAACCACATGAATTACCGTCAATTGCAGTTTAAAACCAATATGATCCACTTATTATCTTTGTCACAATAAATAAAATGTTGGTAAAACGAGTTATGATTGACAATGGATCAGCTCTTAATGATTGTAGCATTGACCTACTATACAAAATCAAGGCTGACACATCACAAATCAAACTAGATAAACTTAGCATTCGTGGCTTTGATAATCATTGTAGGCAATCATTAGGTAATATAACATTACCTGTACAGGTGGGTCCAGTGTTTGTACCTACCTTGATTCATGTCATGCCTAGTTCTTTATCTTACAACATGATTCTTGGTAGACCTTGGATTCATGCATTGGGGGCAGTCCCTTCCACCCTGCATCGTTCAATCAAATTTATATTCAAAGATAAAATTCATACTATTCATGCCGATCCTGAACCAGATAACTGTTTACATTTTTAAAGGCAAAAACTAGTTCACAATCATATGAGCTTACACAATTTACGAGTTGATCCATCAATGCCGCTTGCCACAGATAATGTTATGCAAGATTCTACAACATCGAATGCACTTTTTGGTGATAATTGGGGTTCATTAGATTTTACTCCTTCCTTTAATGGAGAATATAAACTTAATAACCCTGACACATCCAAAGTAGCATCGATCTAATCTAAGCAATCTCCTAAAGCACCTAAGAAAAACAATGCCTCCTTGGTAGAAAATAAAGATAATACTCTCACTTACACTACAAATTATGATACCTACGAGGCTTCACCTTCTTCTAAATAAATGGACTCTCTATATGGTCATGGATTTCAAATTTTGTACAAAAATAATGATTATGTAGGTAATGGTTGTGGTGTAAATCAATAAGGAATCATAGTACCTTTACAAGTTGCTGGAATTAATTACACAACTGGTATAGGATACCGCTCTTTGAAGCCCACTAAAGCCTCTTGTCGTCCTAAACTCAATTTTAATACAATATCAACAAGACCAAAACAACATGAGAGATATCCTAGATATGTATGCTTTTAACATTGGGATGAAACAGGTAAGTATTTCTAACTCTTTATCTCTTGTGATGTGTTTCCCCCGTGATGTGTTGTGTTGTTTAGGCCTCCTGGAATGACCCTTGATTCTCTTGTAAGGTCCAGGATACCGGGAGATTGCCTCTATTGTGATCCTTCTTCTATTTGTATCATTATTCTTCTATATTGCCTCTCCTCTGATTTCTTTGTTGTGTGTTGTGTCTTACGGACATAGCATTGTGGTTAGTGACTTGGGGGCACCCTCCTACGTGACTGTCCCTAAGACACTTGTTTCTCTCTCTCGATTTATTATTTCCCTTCCTCTAGTGTTTCTATCTAGTGAGTGGATGATGAAAAACATATTATACTGATGCGGACCTAGCATCCCTTTAGCAAGAAATAAAAAATTGGACTTAGTTCCTAATATGACGATGGGGTTGATATATATTATCAGACGCTTGGCTAGTAGAATCACTCCATGCACTTTGTCATGTGATATTGATGATGTCTTATCTCTCTTACAAAACATAACAATATTGTTGCTCCATACACTTTGTTTGTCTTTGAATCTCGCCTTGGTGACACTCAGTTCTGAGATTTTCGCGATATAGCCCCACGGTTATCCTCGATCTCCAAATTCAGAGTATAACCTTGGCTCTTTTGTGATTGATCATATGCATTGATGTTGTTGTTTATCATGATTATTTGGACACTAACACTTTTCTTGTAGGGATGTGTTTGTAGGAACATTTGGTGATCTTAAAGTACATGTCACCTTTGGGGGGCATGGGCTTTGCGAAAGATCGTGTTCCCTTGTGTGTTTTCTTCCTACCTTAACATACTTGATATCGATACCTGATATCAACCACCTTAAGGTGGGGGCATATATAAGGTAAGTTGTCTATTGTAGATGTTAGCAATGTGCTTGTTCTTAGGTGCAGTCTTAAAGATTGGTGGCGATGAGTCCCTCTTGCACTCTGAGATTTGTTTGAAATCTATCATTTAAGCCCTTTGCGGAGGCGAGGATGGTGTATTTCTCATGGAGAGTGCACATCCTGTCATTTTCAAAAGTCCTCATCGCGAGGCGGGGAGCGGTTTGTGACTAACTCAAACCTTAAGTGTGTCTTCGGCGATTGTTGTAGCGAAGCCCAACCATCGATGTGCCTGTAATGTGCATGAGATGGTGTTGAACCTAGAAATAGGAACACTCCATCGCTTGTCTGCCACATTTTCTCCATGTCTTCCAAGTGTGTGTGTATTTTGTGTTTGTTCCCAAGCATAGTTTAAAGACCGTTGGCGATGAGTCCCTCCTATGCTTTGGGATTTGTATGGCGTGCTTGTTTTGTTTGGCATGTATTGCGTGTGTGTTGCCCCATATGCAGTTTAAAGACCGGTGGTGATGAGTCCCTCCTGCATTATGGGTGGTGTGTTTACTTTCCTATACTTACATTGCATTTCATATATGAATAAGAAAAAGAAAAGAAAATCATCACTATATTCATTATGTTTTGTGTATCTTCAATGCTATATTCTCTGTGTTTTGCATGACTCTAACTGTCTTCTTTGTGATTGCATATCTTCTCCGTGCTTGGTGTGTTTGTTGATCGTACTTTAATGCATGTATTGGCCTTGCGTTTATACATACATTAAAGTAGGGGCTAAATGTTACATCAGAAAATGTCCCCTTAGGGGCTTTTCCCTCTTAAGGTTTAGCTCCCGGGTCCTGTTTGTGCATTTAGAGTATCTTTCATGTTAATCTGACTTCCCAATGAGAAAACCTTGAAGTTCCATGGCAATTTGGACTCAGGGGATGCACTTATGACAAATCCTACCTAAAATAGGGGTGGACTTGGGCGCCCGCGCTCTAGTCCTACCCTATTTTAGGTCAGACCTAATTTCAAAGTGTCAGTTTGTGATCGTTATTTAGGTCCTATGCCGACATGGTAAGTTTTAATTACAAAATTCTTGGTGGGAATGTTTGTAGTTGCATATATAAGCATGTTTAGGCATTCATTTGTAAACTAGATGGCATTTTGGATTGACAAACTTATGTGAAAGTGATTCAAGGCATTCATTGTGTGTTGTAGAGCAGACTTTGTGTTGTTATTGTGTTTGTATTTGTAGATTTGAGCAGCGATCTCCTCATGGCATGAAGAGCTTCTTCCTTCCATGAGATTTTCACTACAAGGTGATATCAATTATGTTTTCAATCATTTATCATTTGGATTTTGCCTCTATCCCACAGGGATACGCGCTCTTTCTCTGACAACGGTGTTTGGAAGACTTGAATGTCTCTCTGGGGCTTGACTGAGGCAAGCCTCTAAACACCACAACCCCCAACCCATTTTTCTGTGATTGCAGGTTACAGGTTGCAGGAGCAGAAAAAGTGGAGTTGCAGGAGAGTAGTATAGATTGCCAGAATTACAGATCTGAAGAGAAAACAAGGACCTAGACTCGAGTGCCTGCTCATTAGTCCTTCGGATCCCGCAATTGAAGAATCTTTGGGATAACAGGAACATGTTGCAGACAAGGTTTCCAGATCCCAACAAAAATGGTGGCACTGGACTGGGGTGCCCGCTCATTAGTCCTCGACTGTTCCTTTTTTCAAACTTTGAAATCTGGTATGCATTTGATTATCATTTAGTATCTCTGTGTGCGAGCATTTTCTGTGATTTGTCCGTTTGCTTCTGAATTTCCATAATTAGGGTTTTGAGCATAATTGGGCATAATTGAACAACAAATCTACACAATTCCAATCTTCCCTACATTCCAAGTGACCACAGGCCTGATAGTAGATTTCCTACTCGACCTAAAGTCCTTGAATGTTTAGAGGTGAAAGGAGGATTCACATAAACCATCAAATCAAGCCACATCCTAATTTTACCCTAAACAGTTAGACATTAAGTAACCAAATTAAAATTGATCAATAAACTATTTTATAACCATAAAAACCATCACAAGTAATTGATAATTGGGTAGGTTTTTATAATCTTTGTTGAAGCGGTTTAAAGGTAAAAGGGTGGTTGAAAGGGAAAAGGTGTTTTAATATTTCTTTTATTTTTATGAATAGGTTTTAGGGTAAATAATAAATAAATTTTGTTCAATTTATTTTATTATTTATGGGAGGGGATATAAGGAAAGATTTAATTAATTAAAATTAATTAAATCGTATGTGAGGGGATAAAGATTAATTATGAGTGAGGTTGAGAAATGGATAAATTAGGGATAATTAGGGTTTAGTAAATTTTAGACGTCTACAAGTCGTACCATATTTGCATTTGTCTTTGTTGGGCGTACAAACATGAAGGGTCGCACATCTTGATCCTTGTTGGCTATACATTTCCTATTGGTTGTACATATTGAGGGAGGAGTGTAGGAAGGGTGTTCCAATAGCAACCCTTTGTGACTAATTTAAGCTCCCTAGACCAGCCGTACAACTCCCCAAAGCTGTCATACAGTTCTGTATTGAGCTACAACAATTTGTATCAGTTTGTTTGGGTTGTTCAATCCTGATTTGGAGGTTTCCAACAATACTTAAGGGCCATACAATTTTAATTTCAGAATTCTAGCAATATATGAGGGCCATACAATCAACTAATAGATTCTTGTGTTTAGTTTCAACCTTCAAAACAATAGTTCATTAGCAACAAACAGTCTTCTTATCAGGCCACACCATCTAGGCTTGATATTATTTTCTATTGATGAATCTTTCATGAACTAATCTTGTCGCAATAGTACCATTTCGTTGATTTTTAGACTTAATTTTAGTTAGTTACTGAACTTGTGTTTTAGGAAGTTCTCATTTAGTAGTTTTAGTTGCATGATTAATTTATAAATCTAGATGGTTTTCTGCTAGATGATAGTTTGCATATTGAATATATTGTAAAACTGGATGGCTTACCACTAGTAGTGGAAATCATTGTAAGTAGATCTTGGTCAATTTACTATTAGACCCATTGCATTTGCATATTTCCTAGCCCATTTTGGCATATCAGGCCTGCATTGTTATCAACCAATTTGGATTGATCAGACCTGTTGTAATTTTCCAGTGGCTTTCTGCATATAAGCATACTTGTTCGTTGAAGAGGTGTTGATTTGGGTCGACCATGCCACCTATATGCTTTGATCAGATACATCACCTATTTATCTTTCTAGCATTATAATCATTTAGTTAGTGTTTCTGAACACTGTATGCTCTCACCTTGCCCACATCGAGATCTGGGTGATCAGAAAGTGCAAGGACTTGCATTTGCATCATTTATATATTGGAAAATTAAAAAAATAGTTGGTTTATTACAGTGGTATTAGAATTGGTGATCTTGCTATCCTGTTTAGAAGCTAGTACTTTGTTGCAAAGTTCTTCATATATATCCTAGTGATAGAGAGTTTAGATATTATCAGAAGGAAAGGAGAGTTTAGTCTCTTGATCCATTAAATGTTGAGGTTGAGATTCTACTTCCAGAGTTTGAGGTAGAGCATTTTGATATGGTAGAATGAGAGAGGACTCCCAGTGAGGGGGAAAGAACCAATTTGGAGTTAAGTGCCATTATCCAAGGTCAACGATAGTTGACAAATTTGTTAACCCAAATGTTGCAAAATTTTCAGAACATGAATACTATTGGAGAAAATCAAAATCAAAAAGGTGAAGGAAGTTCATTAGCAAATCATAACAATAATCACACCAAGATGATGATTAGTTTTGTAGCTCGTCCACACCAACCCAAGTTTCTAACAAGAGAAGTAGTCCTTGAGGGTGGAGAAGAGTAGCCAAATTAGCATGGTGATAATTTCCTTGATTATTTGCATGAGTATCAATCTCTGGGAAATATGTTCCATTTAGCCATGTCTTTGCAAGATTTCGGTAACCTCAAGATGAGGAATCACCCAAGAAAGGAAAGAAACACAAACTACAATCATCAAGACTTGCAACAAAGATTGGGTAAACTATCCAACCCATTTTTTATGGTTTAAGCAAGTGCACAACACGTTTGTAGATTCAAAAGTTGGATATTTACTTCTCCCTTAATCCAATGTTTGAAGGAAAAGCTATCAAATATGCCACCCTCCACTTGGAAGGAGTAGTGCATGAATGGTGGTACCACAGGTTGGTCACTCAAGTGCATAGTTTGATTGACTCATATGCAGATTTCAGCCAATGAATCATTGATAGATTTAATAGAAAGGATCCTAAGATCCATTTCAGAGAGCTAGTCTAGTTGAAACAATGTGGTTCAATAGACAAGTATGTGATAGAGTTCCAAAGACTTTATGTTATGGTTCCTAATGTCTATGAACAAAGACTTATTGTATTGTTTATAGAAGGGTTGACAAAGCCCCTAAAAGGTTGGGTTAAATCCTTTGACCCACCTTCTTTACAAGATGCCATAAAAAAGCAATAAGCATGGCACATTCTATTTCCAAGAATAGAGTTAACTGAAGATTCTCATGCAAAGTAGCAAAAGAAGCCATCCAAAAAGAGTGGCCAAAAAGGGAAAGCAAAGAGGAAGAGGCTAGAAATGAGCTTTGAAGGAAGAAGCTATGTTTTTCTTGCAAGGAACCTTGGGAATTGGGCCATAGGTGCTTGGGAAGAAGACAAGTTCATTACATTGAGGTTGTTTCAGATGAAGAATTTGTAAAAGAAGAAATTGAACTAGCAAGTGAGAAAGAAGAGGTTGAATCTGAACCTAAAAAGCAAGAAAAGAAAGTTGTTGTTGAAGGTACCTTTGCCACTTTGTTTGGTACTCCAAAGTACAACCCTTTTAGAGTTAAAGGATTCCTTCATGGACAAAGATTGACAGTACTGATTGATATTGGGGCAACCCACAACTTCATTGATGAAGGTTTGGTGGCCAAGAGAGGTCTTGAGGTTGAAGATTTCGAAGGATTCAATGTGATGGTAGTTTATGGTTTTACCATGCCTTGCATGAAGATGATTTCCCAATTGAGCATCATGTTGGGAAACCAAAAGGTGAACAATGACTTCTGTGTTCTTGGCATACAAGACACTCATATGGTGTTGGGAGTTTAGTGGCTGCATTCCCTTAGCAAATATTCTCAAAAATTTTAGACCATGGAGCTAAAATTTTGTGCATATGGAAAGAAGGTTGTTCTTCGTGGAATCTCTAGTCGAGCACCAAGAATTTTTTCAGTCAAAAGAATGGAGAAGACTTTCCATCATGGTGATATTGCTTGGGAAGCTTAGTGCTTCATTTCTATAGACACTTCTTCAAAGGGAAATAGATTATAACATGTTGACATCTAGTTTCTTTTGGATAAGCACAATAAGGTATTTGATGATATACCTCTAGGGAGGCCTAAATAAAACCAATTATCACTACTTATCTCCATCCTAGAAGGCATAAGGAAGAGATTAAGAAGGCTATCAAGGAGCTTTTGGACATGGGACACATCAAGCCTAGCTCAAGCCCTTTTGCTTCATCTATAGTCTTGGTTAAGAAAAAAGATGGAGTTTTATGAGAATGTGTATAAACTACAAAGCTCTAAACAAAAGGACAACAAAAGAATAGATATCCTATACCTAGTCCATCAATCAACTGATTGATGAACTTCATGGAGTTGTCTATTTTTCAAAAATCAACCTTAGATCAAGGTATCATCAAATTAGAGTTCGTGAAGAGGACATCCACAAAAGAGCTTTAGGTGTCATTATGGGCACTATGAGTTCTTGGTCATGCCATTTGGGTTAACCAACACACCCGCTACCTTCCAGTCTTGCATGAACCAAGTGTTAAACAAACAATTGAAAAAAATTGTGTTGGTTTTCTTTGATGACATTCTCATTTATAGCAAGATGTGGGAAGAGCACATAGATGAACTTTTGGGCATTCTTGAGGCCCAAACATTGTTTGCTAAGGAAACTAAGTGTGAATTTAGAATGACAAAAACCATGTATCTTGGGCATGTCATTAGTGCTCAAGGAGTCCAAGTTAATCAAGAAAAGATTCGTGTTATTTTGGGTTGGTCATCTCCAAAGACATTGACTTAGTTGAGAGGTTTCTTTGGCCTCTATAGTTACTACAAAATGTTTGTTAAAGGATTTTCATAGTTGGTTGCCCCATTGACCAATTTGACTAAGAAAGGATCATTGTCATGGACTAGTGCAGTGCAACAAACTTTTGATAAGTTGAAGGAAGTGATGAGTTCTTTCCTTGTTTTAGTTGTTCTTAACTTCTCTCTTCCTTTTGTGCTTGAATGTGATGCTTTTGGCAACTTGGGAATTGGAATAGTGTTGATGAAAAATAAGCATCCGATTGCCTTTGAGAGCCGCAAACTCAAAGATTATGAAAAAAGGTTTTTCAATTTATGACAAAGAGATGTTGGCCATTATGCATGCATTGGCCAAGTTCATAGTATCCAGTGGGTGGTAGATTTGTGGTTAAAACATACCATAATAGTTTGAAGTATTTTTTTAACCAAAAGGATCTCAATGATAGGCAACAAAAATGGGTTAGCAAGCTTCAAGCTTATGACTTTGACATTGAATATGTCAAGGGGAAGACAAATGTAGTTGCCAATGCTTTGTCACAAAAACCCACATTGTGTTCTATGGCTGAAATTTTAGATGATTGGAAAGCTCACATTTTATATGAATATTCTAAGAATGTTTTTGCCACTTATATCATGGAGGGAATGCTACAAGATAACAAATATCGAGTGGCAAATGACCTCATACGAGCTACAAGAATAGAGTATACCTTACATTCCTAAATCAAAGTTGAAATAAAAGATCCTTAGAGCAGTTCATGATACCCCTTTGGCTGGTCATGTGGAGTATTGCAAGACTTACAAGTAGATCAAAGAGAGGTTTACTTGTAAAGGACACAAATATGATGTCTTAAGCATGTTAAATAGTGTCAAGTTTTCAAATAGAATAAATTAGAGTAAACTTTTCCAACAAGCCCATTGCAAGCCCTACCCATACCAAAACAAAAATGAGAGAGCATCTCCATGGACTTCATCACTGGACTTCCACGAATTTAGGATAAGGATTACCTATACGTAGTACAAGACTTACAAGTATATTAGAGAGAGGTATACTTGGAAATGACTCAAATATGATGTCCTTAAGCATGTTAGATAGTGTCAAGTTTGCCAATAAAAAAATTATAGAAAATGTTTCCAGCAGGCCTATTGCAGCCCCTACACATACCAAAACAAAAATGGGAGAGTATCTCCATGGACTTCATGATTGGGCTTCCACAAATTCAACATAAGGATTGCATATACATAGTAGTTGGTAGACTCACAAAATATGCACATTTCTTTGCAATTTCTTCAGAGTTTAATGCTCCTTAAGTTTCTGATTTATTTTTTAAGGAGGTGTTTAGGCTTCATGGATTGCTAAAGAATAGTATGAGTGATAGGGACAAAAAGTTCCTTAGTATGTTTTGGTAGGAGCTATTTTGGTTGATTGGTACAAAATTAACTCCTAACACAAGTTATCATCCACAAACAGATGGACAAACATAAATTGTCAACAAGTGGGTTGAAAGTTATTTGAGAAACTATGTGGTTGGATAACATAAAACATGGGTTAAATGGCTCTATTTAGGAGAGCACTATTACAATACCACCTACCACATGTCCATTGATACGACTCCTTTCAAAGCACTACATGGTTATGATGTCCTATCTTTTGTGGATTTGATTATTTTTGATAGTAGAGTGCCACGAGAAAAGGACATGGTTTAACAAAGTTAAGAGATTTTGAAGGCACTGAAAGAAAATTTACAACAAGCTCAAAATCAATAAAAAATTCATGTTGATCAGAACTGATTGGAAAAAAAAATTGATGTGGGAGATATGGTTTATTTGAGATTATAGCCCTATAGGTAATCTTCCCTCAAGAAGATTGGAGTTGAAAAGCTCAAACCACATTTCTATGGCCCATACAAGGTCTTGAGGAGGCTTGGAGAAGTGGCTTATGAGTTAAAGCTACCCTAGCAAAGTAAGATTCACAATGTCTTTCATGTTTCATGCTTCAAAAAGACACTTGGGAAGCATGTTACTTCTGTTAAATTACCTCCACTTGATGATGAAGGAAGTTGGTCTTGGTTCTTGAATCTATCTTAGATGTGTGGGAAAGAAAATTGAGAAACATGAGTATTTCTGAATACTTGATTTGTTGGAAGGATGTTCCACTAGAGGATGCTACTTGAAAAGGAGAGCAAACTCTTGAGCATCTGAATTTGCAATTGCTTGAGGGCAAGTAATTTCGAGAAGGGGGGCTATCATGTCCCCTTCTTAGGTGTAAGTCTAGAAAAGACCCTTAGCCTATTCCATTCATTTTTCCTATTGGCTAATGGGATGGAAAAAGGGAAATATTTTAATAACTAAATTTAAGTTGTCCAAAAAGTAACTTTTAAGTTATACTTTAAAAAGATAACTTTTGTTTTAAGGTTGTTTTAAAAGTGTTGCTAGGAATGGGGTCCAAAAGGTGGTGATACTTTTCAAACACTTAAGTTGGAGGCAAAAAAGGAAAAAGAATTGAAAATTAAATCATATTCATTTAAAAAAGTCTATATAAGGAGAACTTGGGCACAAAAGAGTTTCTTCCTGCTTATTACTCATTTCTATGCTTTAGAGAATGAACGTGAGTTCCTCTTAATTTGCCTAAGGACGAAAACCCTTTGGCAAGGTGGTTTCGAGGATTAAAACCCTTCTAGCCATTTGAATAATTCCAATCTAGAGTTACTTGAGTGCTGAATGGATGTGATATTTTTAGTTGTTTGTGATGTATTTTCATGATTTGTTGGTGGAGATTTTGGTGTGAATTAGTGAGTTTGTTGACTTTATATTTTATTTGTTTGACTATCTAATCCTCTTGGAGTTTCTTCTGTAGCAAACTTCCTATAGGCCATACCACTTTGCAGGGTCTCTATCATCTTTGCATTTGTCTTTGCTATCCGTACAAACATGAAGGGCCTTACCAATTGATCCTTGTTGGTCGTACATTCCCTACTAGTTGTACATACTGAGGCATATGAAGGAAGGGTGGTCTAGTAGCAGCCCTTTGTGACTAATTTTTATCTCCGTAGACTAGCCGTACAACTCTCCAAAGTTGTCATAGAGTTCTGTAGTAATCTACAACAATTTGTATGAGTTTTTCTAGGTTGTCCAATCCTAATTTCAGAGTTTCCAACAATACTTGAGGGTCATATGGTTCTAATTTTAAAGCTTCAACAGTATATAAGGGTTGTACAGTGAACTAGTAGCTTCCTATGTTCAATTTCAACCTTCAGAACAACAATTCATCAGTAGCAAATAATCTTCTTATCAGGCCACATCATCTAGGCTTGATATTGTTTTATATTGATGATTCTTTCATGAACTCGTCTTATTGCAACAATACTATTTTGTTGATCTAGACTTAGTTTCAATCAGTTGTTGTTTGTGTTTCAAGAAGTTTTCATTCAGTAGTTTCAATTACATGATTAAATTATAAATCTGGATGGTTTTCCGCTAGATAATAGTTTGCATATTGAATAGATTGTAAAACTAGATGGTTTACCGCTAGTAGTTGAAATCATTGTAAGAAGGTTTTAGTTGGTTTACTAGACCCAATGCATTTGCATATATCCTAGCCTATTTTGGTATTGATTAGGTCTACATTCTTATTGATCAATTTGGCTTGGTCAGACCTATTGTAATATTTTAGTGGCTTTCTACATACAAGCATACTTGTCCATCGAAGAGGTGTTGATTTGGGTCGTCCATACTACTTGTATGCTTTGGTTGGCTATGCCGCCTGTTTATCTTTCCATTTAGTTTGTGTTTCCGAACACTATATGCTCTCACCTTGCCCACATCGGGATCTAGGTGACCAAAAAGTGTAAGGACTCACATTTGCATCATTTATATATTAGAAAATTTCAAAAAGAAAATTAGTTGGGTTATTACACACTCTAACAACCCCCTTAAGTGCATTAGGGAGAGAAAAACAAGAACTAATGAGGCAAATTCTTGCATACATGTCCCAACAACAAGGCTTGATCAAGTACCCATGTACAATAATAGAATTCTCCCTCAAAGAAAGATAGATGAATGTTGTACTCCTAAGAAGAAAGGAATGAAGCTCCCCAATAAGAGGGAGAAAGAAGAGGGATTGGAAGTCCCGCAAAAAACAAGTGATGTTGCTTTGCTAAAAAGAGGAATGAGTACCAAATAGTCACAAAGAAATGAAGATGGACTCGCAAGAAAGGATAAAAAGGTACAATTGCATCAGACTACATGAATTCCCTTAGGAAGATATACGTGAAATAATGTCACACAAAAAGGCATTGCAAAGTGCTGAAGAAGAAAAGATCATGTATGGAAATAGTGTTAAAAGATGTATCACAAGCTAACAATGTCTATGTTGTCAAAAGTGAGTCCCCAGTCTCTATAATTTTGATAACCATAAGCATCATAAAAAAAAGTGTGACATCCATAGGAACATCAACAAGGTGTCACCAAATAATTGCAAAAAACAATTGCCAAGTAGTAGGACATTCAACACCCTCAAGATGATGTTCAAAATATGTAGAAAGGGACAAACATAGGTTTCCAAAACAATGTCACAATTATTGAGCTACTCATAGTATTTCAATGAGTTGGTTGGTTGTACAAATTATCCCAAAAGATAGGAAAGAAGACCTTGTTTTCTTAAGAAGGTCTTCATATGCTCTCGCCATGAGGTAGAGTTAGTTACATCTAAAATAGTATTTTAGGAGAAGAGAATTAGTTTTGCTACAAATCAATAATGCAAACTAATACAAGTCTTCCTAATGTTGAACCCACAAGTGAGGGTCATTAGAAAGGTCCTAGAAAGATGCAAACCCTATTAGTGATTTTGTAGTAACCCTTGAGAGTTTTGGAATTATATGTCAATTTGTTTAATTACAAAAGCCCATAAATGAGTTGTACAACTCACCAAAGACAATAAAAGGAGTGGTGCTTATAATTTGAGTGTGTTTACAATAAGCCCATTAAATGTTTTTTCACAGACCCAAAATTAAGTAGTGGGCACTAAAAAATTGCAATATAAATGACCCCCTACACAAGTACAAGCTGATATTTTATAAATGAATGTGTTTATAGGCTTGCTTATAATTGCACAAGTGTTTACACTTCTAAAACTTTAACAAAAGGGGTTAAAGTACAATTCTAATATAGAACTAGATCAAACAAAATGCACCACTACATAGTGCATAAAAAATCTCACTTTAAATTTAATGGATTGCAAAAAAGAATTTGTATGAAAAAAGTAATGGCCATTTGAAGTTACAAAAATGAGGATTAAAATGCAATTTTTTTAAGAAATTATAATTTCTAAGCAAATAGGGCATTGAATCTTGACCACTTACACCACCGCATAACCAACAAAAAAATGGCCCATATAAAAAAATGACCTATAGATGAGCAAGATATGAGTCTCCAAAGTTAGATATCAAATTCGAGAAGTCTATTAGAAAGGGGTTGGGATAAAGGGATGTTGACGTGAATGATGATGGACTAGTGGTGCTTGGGGGGCAATTGGGTAGAGTAGTCGTGGCTTCTTGGTGGAGGTGGCAACAACTTGGTAGAGCAGAAATGACGAATTGGTGGAGATTGAGTCGAGGTGGTTGAGCAATGATCTCGTGGTAGAGCCACTTTGGAGATGGACCATGAAGCTGGGTGGGTGGTGTCGCTTGGTGTTGATGGAGCGTTAGTTATGTGTGTTGATTAAATGGCAAGGCTATACATAAAGGTTGATATGCCTTTGGGTGGGAGCCTGTGCATTGTACTAGCGGTGGGTACTCCTATTAAAGAGTACTATGCTTTAAAGCGTGGAAAATGTTGTAAACAAAACACTTAAAAGCGCTTAAAAAAGAGCTTTTTGTATTTTTTTTTAAATAAAAAATCATACATTCGCAACTTTTCCATAAAAAATTCATTGTTATGGAATAAAAACTGGATAGGTGCCTTTTTACCTCCTAGTTTAGCTCCTAGGTCCTCGTATTTACACTTTATGAGAAAATTATTCACCCCAATGAGAAACCCCGGAAACCCATGACAAATGGGGACTAGTGGCCCATTTTATATCTAAGTCCCGACCAAAAAGGCCCCTTGGGACTTGGGTGCTCGCGCTCAAGTCCACCCTAATTGGTCGGGGTAAAATCAAATCTATGTTGGCCTAGGACTCTTAAATGGATCTTCCCTTGTCGGCTCTTTCAATTAATTTACGAAAGTTTAGCGGGATAGCATATACAAACAAGTGTTTGAATTCATTTGTAAAGATTAGAGCAAGGTTATGATATTGTGCAAAGGCAAATTCAAGGCATTCATTGTGTTTGTTGCAGACTTGTGTTAGTATTGTGTTTGTTGTAGATTTGAATTTATCATCAACATCCTTATGAATTGAAGAATCTTCATCCTCTCAAGGGCATCACCTCCAAGGTGATATTATCATTATGTTTGAACGATTTCATCATCATTTGGATTATCTTTAGCCTCTACCCTGCTAGGGCACACTCTCTCATTAACAACGGTGTTGAGAAAGCTTGAATGCTAACCCAAGATTTGACTGAAGCAAATCCCTAAACACCACAACCCCCAAACCCCTTTCTTCATGTGTGCAGGTTACAGGTACGGGAGTTGCGGTAGTGAAGGTACAAGGAAGTTGTTTTAAGGATAGAGATTCTAGATCTGAAAAAAGAGTTTGAAAAATCCACTGTAGCAGACTAGGGCGCGAGCCCTAGTGTCCAGTAGGCAAAAGAAACTAGAAATTCAACATCAGAGCATCTTTTGTGACATTTTTGCAGTTTTGAGTTATCAAAGATCTGAACTTTCCGGACTTGGGTGCTAGCCCCCATGTCCTTTGACATTTCAGCTTCTGAGGGACAGGTTTGGACATCTTACTGATCATCTTGACACTCAGATTCTGATTTACTATTTTTGTTTCACTGTTATAAGTTGATTATCATAGATCTAGGGTTTAGAGCATTGATTGGCCGAGGGTTTGATAATAGGTTTGATTGAATCACATCTTTCCTCTGCAAACAAGAGCACAAAACCAGCAGCTGAGTCCTCTTTCATCTTGTAGTGACTTGGCTCGGTTGCGTCCTTGAATGTTGTAGTTAAAGGAGGGTTTGATCTAGTGTACTCACATAATTTGCATCTCATCCCCCTTTTACCATATAACATTTTGGTGAACCCGTGTTTTAAAGAATTTGCATCTTGCTGAGTGTTGAAATCAGATCTTGCATGAATTCATATCACACTTATCATTCTTCATTAAAAAATCTTGCATAGATTTGGAAAAATTGAAAAAAATAAGCATTCTAGGCTTGCATAAAGGCATAGTTTTGCATTATTTTCATTGCATATCATTGGAAACATTTAATTTTCTAATTTTTACATCAGATTTGGCACAGATTACAACAATTAATCATTTCATGATCTCACACCTTGCATTTTCATATCTCATTTGTTAGGGTTTTGTTGAAAACTTGCATTTTTCATATAACCTAGTTTTTGCAAAAGCTAGGGTTTTTAGTCAAAATCTTATTTCAGATTTTACTACTATCATAAACATTTCAAATAAGATCTTCCACTAATTTCTTTGCATATTCATTTGAAAATTTTGCATAATTTTGGAAAAAGTGCATAATTATCATACTTTTACAATTACACAATGTGTATTTCAACATAAGTGAATATGCATCTTTTTCACATATTTTGCAATAAATAAAAAAATTATCAATATTTATCACCTTTTGTGCAGCACTTTTAACATTAAATTCACTTGGTTTGTAGTGATACTAGTGTATTTTTTTTTATCTTTATTAAAGCTTCAAAAACCCAGTTTTCTCAAACTAGTGTTGTGGTGTACAAAAGTCTCATAGTGGGTGTATTTGATAAATGAATAGATCTTATTGCACATTGTTGTTCCAAGATATTTTATTATGGCATCTTCATGTCATTTCTCTTTGGTATCATTGCACACATATATCAAAGATCTTGATTTTCATAGATTCATAACCCTCATGGGTGAGCATCCTTCAATATTAGAAATCTAACCGAATTCATCTCCATGAATACTCATAAGAAAGATAATTGTGAAAGTTCTTCTATTACTACTATAAATCATGATAATGCCTTGGATCTATTATCTAAAGTATATGATGATGATGATGATCCTATTCCTCCTTTAGTTGAATGTTCAAACACTTTGAATATCACTAGGGAAGTGAAGACCCTCGATCTTCCTCCTTTGGTTGAATGTTCAAGTACTTTGGAGATCACTAAGGATGTGAAAACAATGAATATTCCTACTTTGGTTGCATGTTCAAACCTCTTGTACATCACTAAAGATACAATTATCGACAATTCTTCTAACAACATTTTACTTTCCCTTCATTCCAATGCTCTCCTTTCAAAAGACGAAGTAGTGGTGGATGAAGAAAGGTCTCTCACATTAAATCCTTTAGGGATGGATGTCGAGCTTAATCAAAGTAAAAACAATGTTAATTCAATCATCACTAATAGACTTATTCCACCCACTAAGGGAATAGTGGATAAGTATATTAATGTTCCTAAACTCATTGTACATGGAGCACCTAATGTGCCTCCTCGCTTCAAACAGGTGATTACGGTTCAAGGTGCTCCAACACCACCTTGACCCTCGAGTTACATTCTCAATTTTGCAAAACAAATTACTCAAGGAAATAAAGTGTATCAAAATGTGTCGCAACAACCCTATCACAATGTGGTTGCTCACACATATAATACGCAAAATAATAAACAAAGTAAACAATAATCGAACACTCCAATTACTTTACCAACTTCTCAACCTTTGCTTCCTCAACCACCTTGTCTTATTCATAAAGGTGATCAAGATTATGACCTTGTTGAGAAGCTTCATGCTACTCCCTCTAAGATCTCTCTTTGGGAACTCATAAACACATTGACTACATACCACGAAATGCTCCAGGAAGCTTTACAAAAGGTGATTGTACCACCTGCTGTTAAGCCTAACGATGTAGCAGCTCTGCTAGATTGTATGCATGCGACAAAAAATAGATATTTTGTTTCAACGTGAGTTACACTCTATGGAAGTTTAGAAACAATATGATCCTCTTCTAATCTTTATCACAACAAACAAAAAGTTGATAAAGCGAGTTATGGTTGATAATGGATCAACTCTTAATGTTTGTGGTGTTGATTTGTTACACAAAATCAACGTTGATACAAAATCAATTAAGCCAGATAAGCTTAACATTTGTGGCTTTGATAATGTTGGTAGACCATCCATGGGTACCATACCTTTACCGGTTAAGGTTGGATGTGTGATATTATTTACCCTTTTCCATGTCATGCCTGGTGCACTTTCATATAGCATCATTCTGGGAAGACTGTGGATTCATGCCATGGGGGTAGTTTCGTCTACCCTTCATCGACCAGTAAAGTTTATTTATGAAATAAACTTCATACCATCGAAGTCGATCCAGAGCTGGAAAGTTGTTTACAAATTGAAACACAAAAACAAGCTAGCAATCATAAGACTTTGAATAACTTAAAAGTTGATTCATTGATACCTCTTGCCATAGATAATGCTGAGCAAGATTCAACATCAAATGCACTTTTTGGTGATGACTGGGGTTCATTAGATTTTTCTCCTACCTGTGTAGGGGAATATAAACTCAATAACGCTAACACATCAAAAGTTGCGTCGATCTCATCCAAGCAATCTTTGAAGCTACCTAAGAAACCTAAAGTTTCTTTAGTAGAAAACAAAAACAATACCTCCACTTACACTACAGAATATGAGACTTATGAGGCCCCACCTTCTAAAAAGATGGAGTCTCTTTATGGTCGTGGATTTCAAATCCTGTACAAAAATTACAACTATGTAAGTAATGGTTGTGGCATAAAACAACAAGGAATCGGAGTACCTTTACAAGTTATCGGAATTAACTACACGACCGATATTGAATATCGTTCTTTGAAGCCCACCAAAGCCTACCATCATCCTACTCTTAATGTTAATTCAATATCAACAAGTTCAAGACTAAATATGATATATCCTGAGATGATAGACATGGATTGTCCGCCAAGAAATTTCCCATTGAACTAGGGAAGTATTTCTCCCTCCTTAAGCCACACTCGTTGTAGCACCTATTCTAGTGGCTCTCAAGGGTGGCCTCCTCCTAGATATGTATGCTAGAGTTGTGTTGTGTTCCCCCATGATGTGTTATATGTTGTTTAGGTCTCTTTGAATGACCCTTGATACTCTTGTAAGGTCAAGGATACAAGGAGACCACCTCCATTGTGACCATTCTTCTATGTGTTTCTCTATTCCTCTATCTTTCCTCTCCTCTATTTTATTGTTGTGTTGTGCCTTGGGGGCATAACATCGTGGAGGATGTCATGTGGGCATCTTCTCATGTTGTAAACCCAAGTCACTCTTGTCTCCTCTCTTATTTTTATTGTTTACATTCTTCAGTGGCTCTACTAGTTGATGGATGACGAAAACAAACAAATATTGATAAGGATCGTGCGTCCGTTCAACAAGAAATAAAAAATGGAGCTAGTCCATATATGAAAATGGGTTGATATATATATATATATCCAACGGTTGACTAGTAGAATCACTCCGTATTGTGATATTTCTTGTAACAAACTTTTGCACTACTCTTAATCTGCTTCAACGCACTTTGGATTGTTTTGTATCTCACCTTGTCGCTACACTCGATTCAAAGATACATGCAGTATAAGCCCAATGGCTATACTCGGTTCTGAACCTGCAAGTGTAGCTTTGGTCTTTGATGTGATCTAATACATGATTTATGCATAGCTTCTATGAATTGATTTGGTTGCTATCTTAGAGTAAGATTGTCTAACCAAAGCTTATATCTTGTTCATTATCTTAGCAATTGACATCGATGTGTTTGTGGGAACATTTGGCAATCGTAACACATGTCACCTTTAGGGGCATGGGCTTTGCGAAAGCACTTGTTCCCTTGCATGTTTTCACTCTACCTTAATGAGCTTGATATCGGCAAGCAAGATCAACCACCTTAAGGTGGGGGCATATATAATGGTATCTGCTTGATTACTTTTACACTGACAAAGCGTGTTTGAAAGCCCTCATCATGAGCTGGGATGGTGTATCTCTTGAGCTAGTGCACATCCTTTTAAAGAAAGAAAGCCCTCATCGCGAGGTAGGATGGCATATCTCCTGAGCTAGTGCGCATCCTTTAAACTTTTATACAAAGCCCTCATTGTGAGGTGGTATGGTGTATCTCTTGAGCTAGTGCACATCCTTTTATACAAAGTCCTCATCGCGAGGTGGGGTTGGATCTTGAGTCATTCACCCTTAAGCATGTCTTTGGCGGTTGTGGTAGCATAGCTCAAACGTCAGGTGTGTTTGGCATGTTTTAAATAGTGGAGTAGTGATGAGCTCCTTCCTATCGCTCATGTTTACCGTGTATAATACGTATAGTGTGTGTGGCATACTATGTGGCGCTTGTGTATTCCATGTGTTTCACGTGTCTTCCTTACGTGTCTTGTGTGTTTGTGGCGTGGTCTAAAGTTGTGTGGTGATGAGTCCCTCCCCACGTTGTACATGTTTTGTGTGCCTTTACATGTATGTTTTGTTTACTTTAATTAGCATTATATATATGGATATGTAATTGCTTAATCATGTCTTCTCTTCATGTATACTTCGTGTATTGCGTAACTGCGTTCGTGTCTTCTCCATGTATTGTGTTCTTTCACTATCTTCTCTGTGTATTGTGTGCTTCCTTATTGTATTCACTGTGTCTTATGTGACTGCTAAGTGTATTCCTATGTTTGCCTAAGTCTAGGGGCTAGAAATAGTCCTTCAAGCTTAGGGTGTGTCTTCATTCTAGTGTTTGATGTGTTTTATATGTTTTGATATGCTTCGACTGTACTTTAATGCATGTGATGTATCGTAGGATCGCACACACATTAAAGTAGGGGCTAAATGTTATGGAGTAAAAAGTGGACACGTGCCTTTTTACCTCCTAGTTTAGCTCCTAGGTCCATGTGTTTACACTTTATGAACAAATTATTCATTTCGATGAGAAATCCCCCGAAACCCATGACAAATGGGGACTAGGGGCCCACTTTATATCTAAGTCCCGACCAAAAAGACCCATTGGGACTTGGGTGTTCGCGCCCAAGTCCACCCTAATTGGTCGGGGTAAAATCAAATCTATGTCGGCCTAAGACTCTTAAATGGGTCCTCCCTTGTCGGCTCTTTCAATTAATTTACGAAAGTTTAGTAGGATAACATATATAAACAAGTGTTTGAATTCATTTGTAACTAGGTTGATGGTAGTGAGGTTATGATATTGTGCAAAGGCGAATTCAAGGCATTCATTGTGTTTGTTGCAGATTTGAATTCATCATAAACATCCTTGTGAATTGAAGAATCTTCATCCTCTCAAGGGCATCACCTCCAAGGTGACATTATCATTGTGTTTGAATCATTTCATCATCATTTGGATTATCTTTAGCTTCTTCCCTACTAGGGCACACTCTCTCATTAACAATGGTGTTGGGAAAGCTTGAATGCTAACCCAGGATTTGACTGAGGCAAATCCCTAAACACGACAACCCCCAAACCCCTTTCTTCATGTGTGCAAGTTACAGGTGTGGGAGTTGTAGAAGTGAAGGTACAGAGAAGCTGTTTGAAGGATAGAGATTCCAGATCGGAAAACAGAGTTTAGAAAATCCATTGTAGCGGACTACGGCATGAGCCCTAGTGTCCAGCAGGCAAAACAAACTTGAAATTCAACATCAAAGCATCTTCTGTGAAATTTTTGCAGTTTTGAGTTATCAGAAATCTAAACTACTTGAACTCGGGTGCTAGCTCCCATGTCTTTTGACATTTCAACTTCTGAGGGATAGGTTTTGACATCTTACTGATCATCTTGACACTCTCAGATTCTGATTTGCTATTTTTGTTTCACTGTTATAAGTTGATTATCATAGATCTAGGGTTTAGAGCATTGATTGCCCTAAGGTTTGATAACTGGTTTGATTGAATCACATCTTTCCTCTGCAAACAAGAGCACAAAACTAGTAGCTGAGTCCTCTTTCATCTTCTAGTGACTTGGATCAGTTTTGTCCTTGAATGTTGTAGTGAAAGGAGGGTTTGATCTAGTGTACTCAAATACTTTGCATCTCATCCCCCTTTTACCATATAACATCCACGAATGCAATTTTTCCAAAATGGATAATTTAATAGTGACCCCTAGGGGTTCGATGCCTTCCAAACACTATGACACACTCAAATTTGTACCAAAGTGCTCCAAAAATTGAGCAATCTAGAAAAGTTAACTAGAAAACAAATTCACTTACAAGTGTCCAAATTGGATGGAACAAAGGCAAACCTAGTTTTTTTAGTTGCTATAAACATGGTGGTTGGCTTAGTTTTGATCTAGCAAACTCCAAAGAAATGTTGGCCTCCAACACTCTAATGGCTATAGTGTGAGATCTGCAACTGAACCTTCTCCAAATAGGATATGTCAAAAGCATGACACTAAAAAAGAGAAGCTCACAATAAGAAGGAATTTGAATAGATCTACTATGATACCATGTAGAAATAATTAAATATTATGATGACCCAAAAATTGTCAAATCAAAACAACCTTCCACTCATATAGATATGCACAAGCAAATATGGAGCAATGAAAATAATAGAGAAATATTAGATAGCTAGTTTGAATGATCGATTAAGTGAATAGTTCAAAAAATATTGTACAAATAAGCTCAATCTATATAGAGAAAAGGTGAAGCTCATCAATGCACAATAGGTAAAAGTTAACTAAAATTGATCTAGCATGATAGGTGGAAGCTAACTAAAGCTAAACTCACATGATAGATGGGAGATAATGCATCTTGATTGCTAGACATGGGCACGTGATTGAATGACACAAACACTTGACTATGCTTAAAAAAATAGAGTGGATAGATAAATATAAATGACAATAATACTAGCCTAGGAAAATGGCATGAACACTTAGCCTAGTATGAACACTAACACTCTAAAACAAAATACCATCACAATAGACTTAACACATAAATACACCTAGAGAAAACCTCAAAAGGGAAGAAAACTCTAGAAGAATGAGCTCTTGTTTCTTATGCCATTATCATATAGTCATATACAAGTGTTTACAATATCTAATGGATGAATTAGAGCTCTTACAACAAGCTCAACAAGCTTCTAATAGTTGCAAATGGTCACTGCACCATAGAAACCTGTGTTATCCTCTTACAACTATCAAATTTTGAATATAAATAAGGTAGAATTGAGACCAAACCCTTACACAATGTGTTTCAAGTGTTCTTAACCATTTCCCATGTCCGACCTTAGTGCCACAATGAAGTCCAAACATCAAAAAGTCAAATTGATGAGTCAACCCTTCACATTCAACATTCTATCCAATCTAGGAAAAACAACCACCTAAAGACTTTTCATAGTCACAAAACCGATGTGGTGGTTACAAAACCTATGGGGTGGTTATGCATCCATTGAATTGATCACAAAACCAACTCCTATTATAAACTAGCAGTTTCGCCACCATACATTTTCTACTCAATTTCAATGTTTGATCCCCTTTTTTCTAACCTCCTTGTGATGCTCCAAATCACCCCAAGGCTAGCTCCAACTTGAGAACTAGCATACAAGCTTCTAAAACAGTCTTACTAAGCAAACACATTACAACATAGTCTTGTGACAAATTCTTAATTGGAAATGACATTAACTTACCCCATGGTCATACTACTTGGATCTATTTTTTAAATCAACAATTGTTGGACCCAACTTACAATGCATTCCAATCCAAATTGATTAGTTCATGAACTAGGCTTTCCAACGCATATACAAACTTTGAATTTTGAGTAACAAGCTAAGAGTTGTGACTCCAAAAAGTAAAGGTAATGAAATTAAATAACTTTGACACACCTTTCAATTTTCTAATAATTTTGTCTTATTTGACTATCTATTTTAACTTTCAAAAACACAAGTCACTACCATGTGTTGTGACTCTTTGGTTCTCACCAAGAACCCCAATTAACTATTTTTTGGTACAATTTATATTTCTTGTATTGTGAATTATATAATAGCCGAATTTGAAGCATGTACAAAAATGAGTAGGTTTACATCTTTGCTACAAAGTTTGCATGTTTTATATAAACTCTTAGTTGAATTAAGAATCTATTTCTTTAGCTACTCAATAATTGTCAATCTTGTTTGGTTTAAGTTTTGTTCAACTGCTACTTGTAATACATTGAGTTCTTCAACCAATATATTATCCTCAAGTTACTAGTTTGATTCATGTAAGACATTTAAACCATTGTGACACAAGGGAAATGGTATGAAGTGTATTTATGCTAGTTTCCATTGTCTCTCTCAATTAGCTTCATCTAACTAGATTGATTACTATGAAAATACTGATGATAGAGTCATCAAAGCTTTGGATGCTATCGATGGGGTAGGTAATGCTTGTAGCACAAGATGTGTATGGGCCACTCCATTAATTCCATTGGATTGTCCACACCCATTAGGAGAAGGCACATGTCGAGGATGTAATGCCAATTAGGAGTAGGTTGGCAAGGTATGCATTATCAAATCTCGCATCCCTTGATTGATAGTAATTGTGTAAATTAGAAGACATATGCAACCAATGGTACTATACTCCTTTTTGGATTTGGAATAACATAAATGACAATGTGTTAATTCATAGTTACACAACCCACCTTTGTTTTCATTAGCAATACCCACTCATTCAATGACAGTATGTAGTTTCTCACACACAATGAAAATACACCTAATATCTTGAAATGAATATAGACACACCCAAACCAAGTATCTATGTCATGTTCCTTCTCCCCCTCAATATCTAACAAAATACTTGACATTCATACTTTTTGCTTAACATCTCTCTAGGGCCGGGTGCCCAAGTATTTCTCCTCCTAGCAGAATTGCCTAAAATAATCATTTTTAGTTTGTGAGGATGACAATTTTGTTTGTTATATTGTTGCACACCATTTAGTTATTACTAATAGAAGATCACCAAAAGATCCTCATTTGTAGAGGCTTGTTGTTGCTTAGAAGGTGACACCAAGATGGAGAACATACCAATGATTGACAACTTGGAGAGTATGTGTGTACCATAAGTTTTAATCAAGTCCTTTTCTCTCTGTCCATGAGGTGGCATCCAATGTAGCAATCAACTACTGCTCATAGCATAGATGAATGGTTTGCCTTCCTCTTTTTAATCGAGGATTCATGTAGGTGATCGATTGAATCCCATCTTCACCCACCTTTCTATTAGATAGAGCCCTTTGCAATTCATTGATACAAATTTTTAAAGGATTACAATCCCCCATACAAGTTTATACAGTTGCTACTAAGTATCAAATTGGTCATGGAGCTTCTTTGCATAAAAAACCCATCCAAGTTCAAAATTGATGTGTGATTTTTTTGAGCAGGAATACACATTGGTAACTACAGACGAAAGCCAAGTCTGTAGATACGTAACAGTCTCACCTCTGAATCCACGGCAAGAGTTTTTCAACCCCATGGACATCTATTAATGATGAAAAATGGTCATCGTAATGTTTGATTATTTTCATAGTTATGTGGCTGAATTATTTCTCCTCTAAGATCTCGCCCACTAGAGCGTACTTTTTAACAGTCATAATGCAAGTATAGAGGCTATGTGTGAGATATTGTTTATATCAAGAAAACTAAACAAACGTACAAATTATCAAGATTCTCTTAGGCAACAGTACCAGAAAGGTTTTGTGAAGCATTTATCTTGTCTCGACTCTCTTCTAATGTGCTATTCTAATTTCATACATGTATTGGTAATTTAACATAAAATGTTATACAAAGATAAAATTTATTTAAGGTAAAGTTGGGTAGTTTCAGTCATTAGCCAAGCCGGCTGTCAATTTGGCATATAAGACCCCTCTTACGGAGGCCCATAGAAAGATCATTTTCGACTTACCTTTTCTATTTCTCAATTTTTGTAATACTACATTTTGACCTCACGACCAAGTTCAGGAGTAAACCCAACCTTTGCTATAAGATGAAAGCACTGATGTGCCAAATTAAGGAACTTTGTATGGAATGTTAGATGGGTTTACCTCTCTTTGCAAATAATCTTTCTTTTGTATTAAAAAGGTCCTTGACATATGAACGAAATGAGTGCACCAGTAGTGATAATTGCACTGGATGTACATTTCAAAGTATGTTTAATTTCCTATTGAATATGATGAGCTCCAATCTTGTGCAAAAGCATAGTGTTTTTCTTTTGTGTTTGTTTTCAAGGTGTACGTTATGGGCTCATTGTATCAAAGCATAACAAGCCCTCATAAGAACTAATGTAGCTTTAGCTTGAGAGCAGTATAAAGTTTCTAAAATGTCTAGTTGAAGCATTAACCATTGACCCAACTCTATGTTGCTCTCAAGGGAAGTGACTAGCAGCAACCAACATTTTCAAGATTTATCTTAATTTTTCGTGGCTAAGGCATGATTGTTTTTGTGCATGAACATTGTTTTCACGTTGCTCATCAATTCCATTGGCAAACGAATTTCCACACTTCCATTGTATGATACTTCTAAATTTAATCATTGTTCTTTTATCATAAGAATGATTGCATACACATGCTTAGATATTTATGAACTTAGTTCAAATCTATTTTTAGCAGAGAAAAAAGCTGTATGTTGAATATCTCATGGTAAATATATATAAAAAATGGCTGCCTACCCTGCAATGTCCCCTTATCACAAATCAAAATTCCTTTTACCTTGTTCACAAATTTCAACTTGCAACAAGAGAATATTAATACATTTTCATTTAAAGCCACATATATAATTTACAAAAAAAAACATTGCTTTATCATTTCTATGATTAAATCTCAATTCATAACTTTAGTTCATTATTGATTACTATCAATACACATTACTATGGTCAATGCCATGATAACTTTCAAATGCAAATCACTATTATTAACCTATGATCATTTTTTATGTGTATCACTATTATTAATCTTGTGATTGCTTTCAAGCTCATTATCTATCATTCATATTTCACATGTTATTCTTATAATCACTATGCTTTGCATATCATTAACATTTCATATGTTACTCTCATAATCATCATCAATATGTCTTGCATATTCTTATCATGACATTTCACATGATCTATGATCTTCATCAATACAAATTGCAATCTACTTGTCTATATGTCATTTGTTAACAACCTATGGAAGATTAGAGGAGAGTTACCGTTATCCACCATGGGGTTCTAATGTATCTATCCTTAAACTCAATGCGGTATTCTCAATACTTTAGAGTCAAGGCCTCTATGAGACTTCTTGGTACTCTTATGATGCCTTACATCAAGTAATCAAGGCCTATACATCACTATCCTTGCATTATGGGTACCTTATACCTCATGTGACAAGGCCTCTATGTGATACACATCCTTTGCACTATAGGTACCTTATACCTCATGTGACAAAGGCCTCTATAATACCCATGAGTGGCCTCTTGGTACTTTTTCTTTCATCTCTTATATGAGATTAACAAATCACATAATATTATGCATAATTGTTTACAAGTTATATCATTTAAATTATTGCATACTAGATACATTATAAAAGATCATTCTATATGATTGTCTACATGTTCATTATTCATGATTACTATGTACACATCATATTGCTAAGAATGACTGTTTATAAATCAAGGTTTTCATAAACGATATATTAATGAGTACATGCATCTGACTGTCATAAATATATATATTCTTGAATGAATGACAAAGAGCTATAAGTAAATCTGCATACTTGATCATGTTAATTCGATCAAAATTATTGAAAGAAGATTAAGTTAAAGTACTTACCTACTGTTAGTATGACAACCGATTAGACAAAAGGAATAATAATATGAAGATGCTTACTTGCTGTTGTAAACTGGACTGCAGTCTTGGAGATATTCTTGTATGAATTAATGATAAAGTCAATTGCTTGGATGGATGCTTGGGAGAATAAGAATTATTTGCTGCTAACGTCCGTACCTTTCAAATATTCAGATGTATTTTTCCTTCTTTGATCGATGATATATTTTCTTGGATGCTTGAGTGAAAATGATTCCCTGCTCTTGCTCTCCACGCGGTCCCCTTTAAAGATTTGGAGGGACGCATATTTGGAAAGGATGCAATGCTTCATCTATTCATTATTGTTAATTAACAATATGTTATCTTAAATATGATGCCGCCGCCTTGAGATTAGTTATTATATCTTCTAAAAAGAATAATATTGAATGCCTTATGAATGGTGATCATTTTAGTTGACGCCGATGCCTTAACAACAATATATCCTTTATTCCATCAACGCAAATATTGATCATTGATGCCGCCATTATCATGAACATCACTGATCTTTAACTCTTTATGAATCGCGATCCTCTTGTTTACGTCAGTGTCTTGGTAGTAATGCAAATATTAAGGAGATAAAAATTCCTCTTAACCATCGATGCAGCCATATCATGATCACCTTTCCTTTTATAATATAAATTTTGATGATTCTTATTGCTTATGACTTCATCGTCCATGTTCATTATTACTTCACAATCGGAATCTTGAGTTGATCTATCTTTTAGTCTTGATTTAGTCTTTATCTTTATATGAACAGTTTCCAATCTTTAATTGGTAACTTATTGATCTATGACATACCCAATGATATTAAAGGTGTTATGATCATCAGTTCCAATCACCATTTTCTTAGTTGATTTCTTAGCGTAGAGCCTAAGGAAGAGAGCAAGAAAATGTGCTATTACAAAATCAACTTACAAAAGTGGCAGAAGGTAAACGAGTTCCTTATAGAATTAGCCCCCACTAGTCAAAAAGTCTTAAAGCTTTTGGGAGAACCCATCAAATGTTAAAAAGGCATCTAGTTTGCAGGTGAATCTAGACCCTGCAAGTGAGATAAATAAACATAAAAAAGAAATACAAAGTTTAATAGCCATTGAAAATGTCAGGGACACATAAGATTAATAATACAATACCGCCAAAACATTCGTCACAGAATATAAATAAACATTTTGATTTATGTAATGACACTATAGTCATCTTAAAGAAAATTATATCTCGTGGTTAGATTTGAAACCCATAAAACTTCTTCTCAAATATAAAGGTTTCATTTATATCTATAAGAAATCTCTTGGATCGGTAACAAATCCAGTGAGAGCTGATGCTGCCGCTGTGTATGGAGAAGCCAAATAGATTTGACCTTCCTTATGACCCATTCTCCCAGGAAAGTTCCGATTTGTAGTGGAAACACAAACCTGTGGAAAAACATCATTCAAAAATAGTCAGCATGCTCCAAAAATAAGATCCTTCAAATCATGTAGACATTTCGAAAGTACAAAGGAAAACCAGAAAAGTTGAACAAAGCTTCACTGTATTCAATAATGTGAACATTAACAAACACAAGAAATTGTTCTACTTTTAACTAATTTGAGGGCTTTGTTGCCCTTGAACAAAAATAACCACTCAGAGAGAAATGGATGAGAGAAATTTGTCTTCTGACTTTTCACAATGAATGACATAATATGATAACATTGTCCAATAGAAACCCAAATTTGTGTATCCACGTTTAACACCCATTTAATATGTTTTCTCACTATCAATGGGCTAGGAACTGCAGATGTGGTATGCAGTTTGTATCCCCATCTTTATTCAAGTCAGTAGGTTGTCTTCATTTATTTTTCAAAATTTAGGCAACAACGTACAACAAATATCGCTTTTGTAAATAACTATAGTTTGCATGAAGCGTCTTCTTGGTCAACATTACGGACAACTAGGCCATGCCAGATTAGTGTGGAATCCAACCCAACAGTTCTATCATTCATGGCTGCAGAAATTGGTAAATATCGTGATAAATTACCATTAATATCAGCACTGTATTCTCCTGCCGATTTTCTAACCAAAAAATTGAGAGTTTTCGAATTAATTGGTCAATTTGATTTTTTGGTCAAATGAAGTGCAATTAAATCATGCTGCATTTTTCTTAGTGCAATTTCTGGTTCATTTTTTAATTTCTGCAGCAATTTTTCCAAGGCAATTTCAAATGAAATTTGACAAGTTGATCACATTTTGGGGAGCAATTTGTAATGTCCCCTTCCTAAGCAGTGACAATTTGATGAGAGTTGGCCTATCACTTGGGTTCCGTAGGTTAACATTGGATGGTTAGGGAGCTCCATAGTTCTTGGAGATGTAGTGGACATGTTTATGTGGTATTGCTTTTGTTAGAATTGAGCTCGGATCACAATGACACTTTTAGATGCTGTTTCGGACACGTGATTTGTATTCCACGTTTTTAGAAGCTAGTGTCTATTTTTAGTAAGTCACCGTTCGGCACTAACTTCATCATGTGACAGCGGTTACACCCTAACATAGTCAGTCTCGGCATTTAAAAATGGTTTGGTATTAACGCTAATGATATAAAGTTAAATTATATATTTAACTTAGCGTTATTAAAATATTAAAGGTGACTTTATAAGTTGGCACCTAGGGGACATAAAGGATATGTTTTAAGTTAATATATTAATTCAAAAAAGAGGGCGTCCAACATGAGAGATATAAAGGGTTTTTAATAATAAAATAAATATTTTACTTTTCCCAAGGAGGGCATGGGTTTCTTAGTGAAAGATAAAAAACTTTTTGGAGCTCATTTTGTTTTATGTGTTCATGTTGAAGGAATGTTATGCTGCTAGGAACTTTGTGAGAATGAAAACCCTCATAGAGAATATCATCTTTGGTGGTGAGAGATCCTCCTGGGTTGTTTTGCAGGTGGTTTCACAAAGGAACTACGCAAGGACTTCAAAGTATTAATTTGTAGTAGTCGCAGAGAGTTTAGAGGGCAAAATATTGAAATTCTCCAAATAATATTTTGACGGGAGTATGAAGGAACAAATTGAAGAGTTTATTTGTAGAATTTCAAACCATTAAGGCAGATTTTGGTTCATAATTCCCAGTCGTACCATTTACTTGGCTGGGCGTGAGCATATGAGAGCCAAACGCTTTGGTTTTGGGGGCTTTTCTAAGCTTTTTGGAGGCACCTAGAGGTCTTATTCACTTTGCCAACAGTTGTTGATAGGAGATGTGCTGTTTGGAGGTGTTCCGAATTCATTTGAAGGCTCCAGTTTGCTGTTTACAGTCATCCTTTTAATCTGTTTATGACAGCAGCAAATGGGTATGTTTGTAATGTCATTTTAAGTTGACTTTATCTTTTGGGTATGTTGTAATATTGGTATAAAATTGATTTACCCATCTGGATATTGCCAAAACCTATGAAATATTCTTGTTCAAACATTGCATCAGATCTGAAAGTTATTTGCAGCTTATGGGTGTTTCATAAACTAGAATAAACAGTGGTTTGTTCAACTAGGTATTGTTGCATATTGTTCTATTTGGTTGAAAACTCACATTAACAGCAATTTGAGTTCATGGGTAAGATGTATTTGGGAGTCATCCATTATTCAGTGTTGTTGTACCACTCTATGTTTCAAAAAAAAAGTAGGGTGTCTATTACAAAACTATTGAAAACGGTAGAGCATACAAATTTCTCGATTACACCATGATTGTAGAGAGAACACAAAAATTATATAACCTTTTATTACAGAACTACTATATAACCTTATATTACATAAAAATTATATTACACAACTATTGAAAACAGTAGAGCATACAAAATTCTAGATTACACCATGATTGTAGAGAGAACACAAAAATTATGATGCCACCATTCATAGGCAACTCCTTCAAGGTGAAGAGTTGCAAATCTTATTGCCTCAACTTCTAGCATGGGTTTGAAAGTTAAGAAAGTATCCAAGCATGTGCTGTGCTCTTCCCACTCCCATCAAAAGTAGATATTGTTAATTTGCCCAAGGCTTGCTGGTACTCCTTTGGCTGTCTTTTGGGCCTCTGTTCTTGTTTGGACCTCTTTCTATCCTTTTTCCGATTCATGAATTGATTTAGGGTTATCTCTCCACGAACATTTTGTGGAAGTGCATGGTATTCATCATAAATAGCCATAACTTCATCTACCGGGGGGTCTCCTCTTCAGGTTGGGGGACTTCTTCTTCTACTGGGATGAAAGTTGGCTGGAAAGGCCTTTCAATTCCTCTTGTAGCTTGTAATGTCCCCATTTTGAGCTAAGTTATATTTTCTAGTTTGAGCTTGTTTCTATACATGGAGAACCGGAAAGTTGGTTTATGTCTATACATGGAGAACCGGAAAATTGACTCAACTAGTATTTTACTTGAGTTTTATTATATAAATAATGACAAATGGAATCTTTAATTGCATTTGTCTAATATCTATGATGGGATCACATTGTTCATTATGCCAAATTGATGGGTGAAGTATGGCTCCAGGTGGGACCTATTGGTAACACATCTGTTAAGAAATAGGTCCAAGCTATTCAAATTCATTCAAATATTTCAAAATGGCTATTTCAAGAGGATCGACTAGCATGTGAGATGGCATTTCATTAGAGAAGTGCAAAATATATTGGATTATGATCCCATTTGTCCAACGACCAAGGAGGTATTCGCCCAAGATAAATACATTCAAAATTGTGTTTGATCATTGTATGGAGAGCCAATGGCTATGTGGGTCAATCGATCCCAATGAAAAGCATTTAAAATAAGTATTTGAAGTTATTAAATGATTGATGTCAATCAAGGAATCGGCGGCCAAGGCTGAAAGCTATTCTAAATGTAAACATTTGATTTTAAATGCAACCGCCTATGACTAACATGGATTGGTTAAGTATGTTGAAGGGAATTTAATGATAAATGCTAATATCAAGGAATCTGCGAGCTATGAAGGACCGGTCAGCTTAAAGAAGATATAGGTTTGAATGCAAAGCAAAGGAATCTAAATGCTAATACAACCGCCGTCCTTGAAAGAAGCAATGCATTAATTAGAGGATCAATCCATATGAGAAGATATATTTCATTTAAAACAATTGAAGATTGATTTTAAATGATTGAGTTCATAGTTGTATTTCATTTAAAATCATTCAAAGCTCTCATCATCCATTGGTGGAACTCAAATTGCATTACAAATCGCCATAGAGGAGGATCGACCAACCTTGGAGAGGATAAATAGGCCATTGCAAGTTCAATTGAGGATATGTTGAATCTGGTATGTTTTCTTATTCCTATTGTTTTGACTGAGAATTCCGATTTTCATGTCATTTTGCAAGGTGATGATCCTTTGTGTTTGTATGGTGATGATCCCATACTTTGTGAGGTGATATTATTCAAATATTCACCATTGAGCTTAAATTTACAGGTTGTGAAGAATATTGGAGTGATAAAATATCATTGAGAACCCTTGGTTTCATTGCTTTCAAGCCAAGGTAGTGTTCGTTGAGTTTTGAGACATTATTGGAAGTTTATGTTATGTTCAGGAAGTCTGATTTTACATCACAGTCAGCTGATACAAAATCATTTTAGGGTTTTATGACTGAAGATATTGAAGATATATGAAGATTGAAGCATGTGAGAGGAGTCTACAAGCCAATTTCCATCATTAGAGACTCATCGCTTGTACTTGGAGGAGTGTTTTGATGTTTTTATCAAATCTGAGTATGCTACAGCGATACAGGGTTTATGACAATCAGCTACAGCAGTCATTAGGGTCTGATATACAGTGATATTGTATGCACATTGAGCTCATATGAAGCCTTACTAAGGTTGGGTTGATTAGTGGCATATTTTCCATCATTGCATCTTTGTTTGTATGAAGCTTGGACAACATTTGGCACTCATTTTGTGAAGATATCAAGTCTGATATGACCGATATTATGACTGTAATTTCATGACAGCAGTACATTTTGTGATGTGATTCCATTTTCAATCAATAATAATGCAAGGAGTTTGATGGCTTTCATTTATGGTGACTTGTATTGATGTTTTACATTGATTTGTGCAAGAAATCTTATCTAAAATTGATCAAATATTTCAGTCATAATAGGGTCTCTTACGTAGCTGTCTTCATAGTGTTGTTAACATTGTTATGATTGTTGATAGTATTAATACCCTTTGCTTGCGCTCTAGGAGTGCCCATATTTTGAGACATCTGAGCAATAGCAGCAATCAACTACTATTGCGATTGGGCAAATTGATTCATCATTTGTTGTTGTACACATGCAAGATCATTCAAAATATTCTCCAAACTTGACATCTCAAACCTCCTTTCAGTCCTCTCATGAGGACTTCCACTTCCTAAACCTTACTTCCCTCTGTCCATTGCTTCTATCACAACTTTTGATTCAACTGTAGGGGGTTGTTTTGCAGCTAAAGCTGCAAACCAAGTGTCCTCTTTTGGGTATTTAGGAGTTTGAAATTGCTTTCTCTTTTGTTCTATTTCAAAATATCTTCTTTCCCTATCACTTCCGTGCATGGAGTGATTGTTGCATGAAGAGACTAGATTCTAAAAACTCACAGGCTGACAAGATCTCCAGCTCTAATACCACTGTAATATGCACACCCAATTTTTAAAATTTTTTTTACAATATATGATGCAGATGCAACGTTATAACACGTTCTAATCACCTAGATCCCGATGTGGGCAAGGTGAGAGCATACAGTGTTCGAACCACACAACTAGTTGAATGAATGCAAATATAGAATGCGAGGCGGCAAACCAACCAGAAACACGCAGGCAGCGTAGCCGACCTATCTACCACTTATTCAGTGGGACTAGTGTGTTTAAAAGATGAACCCTAGTAGAATGTCTAGGCTTGTATCAAGACCAAAATGGTCGGCAAACTCGTTCATGCCAAACAGGTTGAAGATGCAGGATGCTATACGAACTGGCGGTAAACCGTCCAATTGATGACAACATGAAATGCACACTAAGCAGATGCACTGGCGATACTACCATCCAGTGCTTACAAACAATGATTATTGCAACTAAACAAGTTAATACAAATGAGTTAGAGTTGTAATAACAAACTATTCAAATTTGATACAATCTGATATAACACTGCTGTAACCAATATTCAAGGATTTGCACACTATAAAATTATAAATCATTCAAAATCAAGGCAAAGTGTTACCCCATTGTAGCATTGACATTGTTGATGAAGATTGACACCCATACATGCTGCCTGCACACTCAGAACCTTTTCCAAACTGAAATAACACTATTCTATTTTAAGGTACAGCACTATTATACTCAGTCCAGCATTCATATGCATCAAGGAACCCACTCAAACACATCAAAGTTCATTACAAACTGCAATTTATTGAAACCCAACTGAAATCTCACCCCCAAACGCTACCAATTTAATTAGCATATATTGAAATGAGTTGGATACCTGATTATAACATTAAAAGACAGAATTACCAGCTGCTGGGAAAGCCAATACAATAGGCCGGAAACCCATATATTTGATCATAACTCCTTCAAACATCAAATGTTCACTCCAAAACCAAGTGCCATGATCAATCCTATGCTACGCGCCTCACAAGGGAGTGATAGACTCCTAGAAAAGTCAATGCCTAGTTTTCCCAACTCCCACATACCTCCTTAGATGGTACAGTCTCCTTCATTTGGTACAACTTCATCATTCAAACCCGGTCTCTTTCAAAGTGTACAGTTAGAATATTATTTGTTCTATATGAATTGCTAAAGACAAGAGGATCACATTAAATATAAATATGTATAGCTTCAAACTCCATTATTGCTTATCCTTCATGGTACGATTCTTCCTTGAAGAGTATGGCAGCAAAGGAAGACTTAGTTTTTCAATCAAAACTGCTCAGTCATATTTCTTTTGTCCTTTGTGACTTACTAGAGGACAAACAAAGTCCACATCAACAAATATGATATTAAATTCCTTGCGCCCTGGTAAATTAGGTTTTCAAACCAGTAATAACAATATTCACCATGAAAACTCCAGCGCCCAACACCAGTACAGTCACCTGAAAATGCAAAACTTAACTCCTAAAAGATATCAGCATAAACAACTGAAATATACTCCAAGATGATCAATAAACTCGTACCAAAAAATAATCAAGCTAGAAACATCAAACTCCATTGAAGTACAAATGCAATTTCTGAGTGAAATCACCACAACCAGCTAGGGGGAATCTTTCACCTCTAAAACCAGTAATTCTCGAGAGGGTTTTCGTCCTTAAGAGATTTGGAAGAACATAGGTTCACTCACAACAAGCAATAGCTAGAGCAAATTCAATATGATAGTCTAAACTAAAAATACACTCCAAAACCCCTTTATATAGACACTTTTAAGGCGACTTGGGGAAATAAATGAATATTTCATTTTGGAAATAAATAAACATTTTTTGTGTTTATTTTAATAACTTATGTTCCCCATGCCTAGTGTCCATTTTTGTGTGAGCATCAGATAATATTTTCCGTCACCTTTCCAAAGAGCTATTACACTTAAGTTTTCTTTGTATATTTCCCAACATTAGATAACTTAAGTGAATAATTAATTAAATGACTTAATAATTCACCCAACTTACAGGAAGTCCCAAAATGATGCAACTTGCAATTCTGACCATACCAACATAATCTTGAAGACTTGGGATGATGTTTAGAGCCAACTAGGTGACTTACTATAAATAGTATGCTTCTCCAAGAAGTTTGGAGAGCTCCCAACCAGCTAGAAACCAATTCTGAAAGCATCAAAGGGCTCCATAAGACCAACTGAGCTCATTGTCAAGAACCAAACTTTCATTCGATCAAACCCGTGTTCTCCAATAACTTTGGAGTTCTCCCCTGCATACCAATTAGCCTACGAGAAAACTCAAAAATAGGCTAATTGTTCACAAATTGGCTATGCACCAAAAGGGGACATTACATTATTGACTATATCTGATTTTTTGGAACTTTGTACTTACTTTGTAGGTTGACTTTGCACAAAGTGTATTTATGCACTATGAAGTATGCATTATACAATGCAATGTAATCAACGATACGAACTTAAATCAAAAAAATATATATTCCACAATTGATGGGCTAACCTCTCAATTTTATTTGCTCTCTATATCTCTTTGCTATTGAAATGCCTTTAAATTTCAAAAATAGTAGGTTTTTCTCTCTTTTTTGTGCTTTTTTACAGTTTTTTAAATCTATTTTTTAGAAAAAAATCTTATACTTTAGGTTTTCTGATTTTTTCCCTAAAATATTTTTGCTGCTATGACTTCTTATAACCCCTTTTAGACCTTTGCTGCAATTATTTATACTTCTCAACCCATTACCCATTGCATTCATGTGCCACTTCCCTTCACTTATCCCATCTCCCAATCACCTCTTTACATCGCTTATTCCTCCATACCTACCTGAGCTACACCTCCCAACCACCCTATGAGTTCCCAACCATATGCCACTCCTACATCTACACCTCCCTACCATTTCCCAACCACCCTTGATTGTTATTTTTCCTACTTTTTCTCACCCTTCTAATGGCTTTGTTCCTTCACTACCACCTCCACCCTCTTCCAATCCACTTCTTATTCACCTCATTCATAACATGGGGATCATGTCGTGTGAGCTTGTTGTGCTCCCTCTTCTTCCTCAAACCTTGAAGCCACTATAAACTTTCATCACAACCCCCTTTTTATCGACATTCTTTCTTATCCTTTCCCTCCTAAGTTTGTGGCTCCTTGTTTGGAAATGTATAATGATAAGGGGGGCCCCACAACGCATGTGCAATTGTTCAACACGACATACATCAATCTCATTTATGATGACCACATATTAGCCAAACTCTTTCACCACACTCTAAAGGACCATGTCTTCGAGTGATTGTATTGTCTCCAACACAACTCCATCCATTCATTCAATAATTTGGCCCTTGACTTTGTCCTACACTGTCAGGTCAACATTGGCTTGCATGTAAAGTTTAGACTTGGTACACTATAAACAAAGTCCCAACAAAAGAATAACAGATTTTGTGCTTCGTTACCGGTCTATCTTTTCTCAGATCTCTTACCATCTTCCTGACAGTTACAAATGTGTATTTATAGGTAATCTATTGGCCCCTATCTAGGATATCTTTTTGCTTAAAAAATACACTTCTTTTCCTGACCTATGTGTTGCTATAAGGGATTACAAGAATGAAAGATTTAGCTATGGAATTAGTCACCCAAGATCAAGGAGCTTTAATAAAAGCACAAAAGAGTCCCAAAATGAGAGAATAATTTTATTCTATCAAAGGATGCAAATAATACAAGATTCTAAATTGAATTGGATTGCTCAAATGAGAACTACAAGTGGTATATATATAGGATACACCACCAAGAGATGTGAATGTACAACCAATGTGGGATAATAGATGTGGTCACATGTGCGCACATCTCCACCAAACTAGGAAGTACAAGTCACATGATACAAGTACAACCTACCTAAGTAGATACCTACCTAAGCAAGCTTATCCAATCCTAGGTGCATATAATGCAATCAAGTAATTAAACTAAATGCAAAAATAAAATAATGTGTCACATCTCGTTTTATGGACTATATTATTAATTAGATGATTGGACATTTACTATGATTGTTTTACTATGAGTGATTCCACATGTGTGAAAGTAAATATTATAAAGTTATAAATGCGTGAGTAGGAAAGTTGATTTAATAATTGTATATTATTGGTGCAATTATGAATGTACATTATGTTTTGCTTCAGCTATGATTTTGAGGAACTAACCTATTGATGTGGAGTTGAGTGCGACTGAATGCAAGTACTTGTTGAAGACGAGAACATGGTTGAGGTAGAAATGTTTTAGCCCCCTGTCAAGAACTGATAGGATGGATAAACCTGATGCAAGCACACACTCACGTAGTTCATGTCATACTGCATCTCTGAATGGTTTTATTTATGCATCGTTATTTGGTTGGTAGTCTTGTTTGAGCATTTCATGTGGTAAATAAATGTGGTTGATGTTTTATGAGTAGATAAATATGTGTTTTAGTTGCTACAGTAAGTCTATTCGAATGCATAAATTAGTCATGTAAATATTATGTTCCTTCGAATATATGATATTATTTAATTATAAATAATAAAAGTGTTTTCCTATTTATATAATATATTATTGTTTGAAAACAATATCTTGGTTAGACTTAAAAAAAAAAATAGTTTTTATTAAAGACAAATATATTATATTAATAATATAATATATATATAGAAAACTAAATATAATAATAATAATCTAATGGCATGCAAATGGGGAACGATAGTAATAAAGAAGTTTACTATTGCAAATCAAGGGAATTGGACGCCAAACACATGCAAACATAAGATAAACTGGAAGTTTATCAATAAAGGGCTGGAATCTAAAAATACAAAGATTATTATTGGAAGAGGATTTTGGATAAAAGAAAGGCGCACAATAGAGGCATCCATCAGGAATTAGAATCAGAAAATTTACCACTGAACAGCGATGAAAGGAGACTACGGTAAGAGAAGGCAACATTAAGCGACAAAAGAGAAAAGGACAGCGATCATAACGACAGGAAGGGGAATTTTCCATCTACAAGATCGTATATATATATACAAGTACTCTTTCCTAAAGTTTTCTTGAATTTACAATGAAATTGCTATGTATAAATTATTGGATCGGGTTGTTTATGATAGACTGCGTGGTGTGTTTAATCTGTTATTAGTTCTGTTGTTCCATCAACCTAAACTTTATCCCTCGGCCGATTTTTCTCCATGCCTGTAACTTACCTTTCTCCGTCGACTAACAATTTTTTGACCCCTGTTTATGACCGCCGCTTGAGCCTTGTTTTTATTTCCTGTTGCCTACTTTCTTTCCTCCATGTTTTCTTGAGGATCAACTTTTCTTTCTGTTGGCGTCAGTCCTTAAACTCATGATGGCCAATATCTTTTGATCGGCCTAAGCTATTTCTTTTTGTCGTCGTTAATTGATAGCTTGACTGAGTTTCATCCCTCTGTAGTGCTAAAAGACCCCAATTTTAGATCTTTAAATCTTCTGCAGCTAGTTGAATATAAATTAATCGGTTGCTTTTTACTGTTTCTTGAAGTTAGCGGCCAGAAACATGATTTCATCTATTTTTATTAATGATTAAAGACTCCCTGTCAATCTGTTAAATTCGTTGGTTTTTAACCGAGTTTCTTCTTTCTCTTTGTTTTGTTTGCCGCCTCTAAAGCTCTGTCTGACCCTTATTATTCGCCCTGTCTAAATCTTTAAACTGCCTATGTTAAAGCCTTCTACCAAGCTGTGTTATATTCATAGCGACCAATTTTGTTACTGTCATAGTTTTACTTTTGCCACAGTAGTTGCAAATTTCTATCGTCACTGGAAATTAAATCCTATCTCAGATCTGTTTAATTCCTGTCACAATTACCTTGCTGTCGCTACTAATTGTTTCAATATGTCATTGCTGTATATCAATTACTGTAGCTGCCTTTACTTACTCCCTGCCGCAGCAAGTTAAGTGGTATTCCTGTCGCCAAAGACATGTTCTATTCATGTAGCTTGAATTAATACTTCCTGTAGCAGTTAGAATATTACTTGAAACAAAGATAGTACATTTTCTAATTATTACCTATGCCTTTGATTTTAGATAATGTGTTGCTGGCGATATTTGTACCCTCTTATTAAATCCTTGTTACAATTAATTGTTTGAATTATAAACCAACATACAGGTAGAAAGTAGTTAACATTAGTTTTCTTCAAAATATTGAAAGGAATGAAACATGGTTAGTGAACATAACCAGTTTATAGATTCTATATATATTTTTTGTTTAAATGAATGAATGATGTTCCTATTTATTTCTTGCTTGAAAGTGTGTTTCTTGAATTATGCAAAAGAAAGGGATTAGAAATGGATTTTAGACGAACATGGGTTGCTTTTTGTTTTGAAAAGAAAGTAGATTATCTTTTATGTGTGTGTTTGGGGTTACTTTTTGGGCTAGGATGCCGAATGTGGATTATCAAAGATGGCTTTTCCTCTTTTCGGGATTTGACCTTAAACTATTGTATAAGCTTGGCCAAACTGGGGATTCATTGAAATAGATGAATATTTGTCTAGCAAAACTTTATATATATATATATATCTGTCACATCCTGTTGTGAGACATTTGCGCATCATATAGATTTGCATTTAGACTTAAGGTTGCATCGGGTGTTCCCTCATGCCAGTTGTTTCCAGGTTGCTAGACGTTTCGTGCAGGGCTGAGTTTCCTTCGTGTTATGAAGGGATCCGAAGAAGTGTAATTGCTTCATGGTTGGACGGAAAAACGCCTGAGCCATGTTCCTGTCTCTCGACTTGCAGAGGACCATGTGGGTTGGTGGTGGTTGGAGAGTTTGATTTGATTTATTATTCTTATATTGTACATGATTATTGTATCTTGTATTTATCATTGGATGATTTATGACATGAAAATCAATGGACATTATATATTCTTTTATAGTGCTAATACTTGGATTAAGCACATGATTTGTAAGATTCAATGACCTTATTGATTAATGTTATGAGATTTATCTTTTTTTATTTGAATTGATGTAATTAAGTGGATTATTTACTTCAGTAACTTTTGTGATGGAATGCGTACTTTACATAATGCAACAACACCCCCCATAAGCATACTTAGGTGGGTAGGAAAGACGGATAAATGGGTCCCAGCAAATGTCTACCCATGCTAGCTATCCATGTAGAAAATGTGTCCCTCAAGGAACTAGGAAGAATAAAAACCTTGTGCAAAAGAAAACCATACTCAACTTTTCAAGAAAATATAATATCTACAACTTAGATCTCCAAAAAGGCTAACAAGAAGCAAGCCCACAAACTTTGATACCATGAAAGAGTGAGTATAGAATGCTCTAATACCATGTAAGATTTGGGTATGGAATTAACCATATAAGATCTACAACCTTCTGCAAAAGAAAAGCATACTCAACTTTTCAAGAAAATATAAGATCTACAACTTAGATCTCCAAAAAGGCTAACAAGAAGCAAGCCCACAAACTTTGATACCATGTAAGAGTGAGTATAGAATGCTCTAATACCATGTAAGATTTGGCTAAGGAGCTTTAATGAGAGCGCAAAAAAATCCCAAAATCAAAGAACTATTTTATTTTATCAAAGGATACAAGATTCTCGATTGGATTGGATTGATCAAATGATGCTACAAGTGGGTATATATAGGATACACCACCAAGAGATGTGAATATACAACCAATGTAGGATAATACGAGATGTAGTCACATGTGTGCACAAAATCTCCACCAAACTAAAAGTACATGTCACATGATGCAAGTACAACCTACCTAAGTAGATATCTACTTAAGCAAGCTTATATTATTCTAGGTGCATATAATGCAATAAAATTAAACTAAATGCAAAAATAAAATAATGCACCAACAAAAAACATTGTTGAAAAAATCAAATCATTATTCCTAATCCCCCAACTTCTACTTTTGCTTCTTCTTCATCTTATCCTTCCAAGTAACCTTTTAAAAATAACAACTTCAATTTTCCCAAACTTGAACCCAAGCCTGTTGTTAACCAAGTTGACGTTGTGCCTTCTACTTTTCTTGCGGTGTCTATCAAACCTCAATTCCTGCCATTTCACTTGTCTGACAGATTCCTTTCTTTTTGTCCTTCAACAACTCCTAGCAACCAATCTTATTCGGCTTCCTCCAATATGCTCCTTAGACACTTCTCTTCCTCTTCCAAGGGGGTATGATGCAAAGGCTTTCTATCAATACCACTATGTTCCAAGCCACAACACTAAGAATGTATACACGTGGGACACCAACTCAAAGATCTCATTGACAATAATGATAAACATGTTGAGATCCATAATGATAAAGGTAACAAGTTTGTTTCTCCTCCTAATCAGAACTTGCAGATCTTTACAAACCCTTTCCCTCTACATGATCATGCAAATCATGTTGATCTTGTGGAAGCCTCTTCTTCTACTACTGTTCATTCTACTATTATGCTCCTACTTCCATAGTTCCTTATGAGTTCTCCTTCTCAGAGATGGTTGGTTCTATTGACATGGGTCCTCCTTCCACTTCTCTTCCTCTCATCACTTTCTCCCCTTTTAAAATTCCTAAGAATGGTTATCACAAACCTCTTTATACTAAGTGTCCATTTTATACAAGTACATTTATGGGAATCTTGGGGAGCTGAATTGCACATTCAATATAGTTACATAAAAGCATCTTTACAAAAGCCATCATCAAAAGGATTCCTACACTGCATTTGGTGTTCACTAAAGTGTGATAATGTCACTTTCATTGACACAATGGGTTGTGTCATTCTTCCCATTCAAACTAATCCTAAATGGCTTAATGTACTCTACCACATCATTCCTACTTCTAAAAAGTTCAATTTTCTCTTGGGTCATAGTTTGCTCAACACTGCATAGGTTGTTTCTTCGATGATGCACTAGTTCTTGAAATTTGTCCACAATAATGAAGTGATCACCATCCCATGCCATGAATACTATCCACTTTCTAAACTTAGAAACTTGGGCTTTGACTCCTCCATCACTAAACCTACATGCCTTGCTTACACTTCGCATGATGCATTGTTTAATCTTTGAGTGTTGTATAGACCAAAAAAATCTATATTCTAGTTGTTGATCCTTCTCATGTCAATCATCCTTCTAAGCCCCCATTGTTCCTAGGTTGTGTTCTACTAAGGGCCTTGACATTTGCCTTCTTGAATCTTAAATGTTGAACCCTATTGTTCCTCCCCCTACTAGACCTAACCCTATTGCTCGCCCTCCCAAACCTCCTCAACCTCTTCTCCAACCGCATCCCCAGTCATAGCCTAAACCTAAACCTCAACCCAAACCTACCCAACCCAAAAAGAAAGCCAAAGGACCTCCACCTAAGCCTATTGTGATTCATTCTCCTTCCACAATTACCTCTTTTGCTTCCCACTCCCAAAATTGCTCTTCTACAACCTTCTACCCATCTCCATCCTCCTCCCCTAGACAAAAGCTCCCTAAGAACTATGCTCCCATACCTATCTTCCTATCCTTAGAACCAAAACACAAGCTTATTATTCGTAATGAACTTTTAGCCACTACAGTCTACATCTAATCCTCTTCTTACCCCCACAATCTCTTCTACACTTGCTACTACTACGGAACCTGTAGACATTTCTAAGGATTCTCATGATGTTGTTCCTACTCTCTCTATTGTTCTTATTGCCACACCCCTTCCTATGGTGTCTAATTAACTTCCTCTCTCTTTAGGTGATACAATATTCTAGTCTACTATAGGCGTGAGTTGTTTCTCTTACATTTTCACTACTATTTTTCTACGTTCTTCTAAGCCTCCTTTGGTCCGCTCTTGCCTTCTTACACACTTGGCTGAACTTTTGCTAGGACATTTTGATAACAATGACTAATTGTAGGGAGGCCCCTATACTTCTGTGATAAAATGATTTCTTTGTACACAGTTGTATCTCTTGTTTTTATTTCTCTGCTCTGCATGGATGACTAATGATACCTGTTGTTGTTCAAATTTTTACTTCACTATAAACTTGTGCTCATGTGAACATCAAGCATGGGAAGCTTGTGAGCATGGGACACAACTCACAAGATGACCTTCGAGATTGAGAAGCCGACTCTTTGTGCGTTTTTAGTGGGATGCGAACATGAAAGCAAATCAATTTGCAATGAAAAAGGGGGAGAAGGAACCTGTTGGGACTCATATTTTCAAGCATCATAATTGCAAAATCTTGTCAAATTCCTCAATTTTTTCCTAGGAAGATCCCTGTGCCTTTACCTTGATGCATGTTGTTGAACCCCTAAATTTGGCTAAGTCTTAAACCCTGAAAATTTGACTACGTTTGAAATATGAGGGATCCTCCAAATTCTAGAATTTGTAGTGTAACTCCTATGGATCCGAAACCACTCTCAAACATCGTGACAGTATATACATAAAATATAACTATAAGAAAGAAAATACCAACTTATACTTAAATGTTATATTTTATGTATATACCTCGTGAAAATCCTCTGAAAGTCCTAAGTTTTTCTAAATTTTCCTGTCCCTTGCGAGAATTTTCACTCCATCAGGTTATTGCAGGACTTTGATGGTGATCAGGATATCCTACGACCTCTTAAACCTCTGCCCATCTTTCAACCTCTTAAATCCCCACCATATCCCTGTCACCCCTTTTCTTCCGCCAACTTTCCTTTCCCTGTGCAAGTGGAGATTTCATGTGGATCCGAATATATCCAATACACCCCTTCCAACCTGCATATGCCAATGCCCGTCAAAGTCCCGCATCCAGTATCCCCTTAAATTCTCGCAATTCGCCAAAAGGGGCGTAAAAACGTGAAGTGATAGTTTCCTACGACTTCCAGATGGGCATAGAAACGTACTAGGTCGCCATTAATGCGAAATGGGTAGTTGAAAAATGATGTATTAATGCATTTGGTGGGGTTGTTAGGGTTTTCCCTTCCATTCCATCATCAAATCCGAGCTGCCAAGGCTATAAATAGAAGATTGAAACTCATTTCAAAGGTTGGTCTTTTGACAATTTTTCAGGCAACAAAAGTGCAGAGCTCTTGCAATGTCCCCATTTTCGGAGTGATCACCTAGTGGAGATGGCTAGCCTATTTTCATTCCCATAGGCTAAGCTGGAGGGCTCAGGGAATATCCTATTGGGCAAGTTTTCACACTTATCCATTTTTGTAGGGCAAAATGATGATGGATTATGGCTTGGCATAATTTTGTGGTAATTTTGGTGAAGTCAAAATTAGTCAAATAATTTGCCCTAATGGAGAGCGAGCGACCCATTTGGAGAATAAAAGATGATTGGAAAATGAAGAAAACATGGAAATCGCCTTTGGAAAAATAACGGATAATTTATAATATTTTTCTCTAAGGAAGACAACATGATTTGAGGACAAAATATGATTTATCACATGCCTAAATGGTTCGCCCTTGGAGAATGATATGTTAGAAAAATGGCATAAAATAAAATAATGATGCATCTCTTGTTTGAGCACCCATAAGGAGGTCAGCATAAGGAGGAAATAAACATAAAGGACAAATCTTTAATTTGTACTTTTGAGCGCCAACCTTGTTTAGAGATGGTCGGCCCTATGGGAGAAATAAGGGTAATAAAAATAAAAAGAAATATCATGCCTAGGTCGGCCTTGAGGGAGGAGGAAAGGTTGTGTATAAATAAGAGATCATTTGTGATCATTTCAATATATCATTAATTCATCTTTTTACATGGAGTTTATCTCTTTTGACTGCAACATTTGTTGGGCTTGAATCTGTAGCATACACCCTTATGTATATGTTTGCCTTTGACTGATTTTTTTTGTGTTTGTATGTTTTGGGGTTTAGGTTTTCATTGCATGTTTTTGCATGTATTGATATTGCAGGAAATATATAGAATATAAACAATATATTGCAAACCCAGAAAAACTAATGCATAAATCAATAAACTAAAGAAGACCCAGATTGTATTTAGCTGAAATATGAATTATAGTGACATACCCATTTTGAGTTTTCCAACTTCATATATGTGCCGAACTGGACCAGCAGTACATAGCAATGGTAACTCCTCTAGAAGTCTCAAAAGACAATTGTTATTATGCTTTTAATGTCACAACAACATTACAAGACCCTAGACACCATAAGTCAATAGAAAGACAGCTACAAAGACTAAATGAAATGTTCCCAGCGATCCACGTTTTGCTACAGCAGTTGTACGACCCCTAGTGATGAATCCCAATCACAAACTCATTGAAAACTATCTCCAATAACTCTGTTTTATATCAGAAATCTCTGCAGCAGTGAGGCGACCAGATTGATGAAGAATACACAAAGAAATCACTCCATAAAACTCCACAAATTGCTGTTAATGGAGGTACGGCCCTAGCTGTGGGTGTACGGCCTGCACATGGGTCTGTGATCAGCTTCAATAACACCTCAAACTGGCATAAAATCTGCAAGTAATCCTTCAGTATCAGTTGCACATGAAAACTCCATCAAATATGTCCATTATACATTCAAATCTTCCTCAAAATACGTTTCCTGAAAGCCCAAATGAATCCTTTGAATGAAGACTCCAATAACCCCTTCCTGATGCACTCTTTCATACACAAGGAATGGCGAATCTGCAAAGGTTTTCGTCTCTGCAAATCGATATTTGAACACAAGAGCCAAGCTCAAACCCTAAGCACGGGTAAAACGCAATATGAGAGCAAAATATCATAAACCAAGCATAACCAAATGAAGTTCTCTTTTGCTCTTTTATTTCCTCCAAGACTCAACGCCCAAGAAGTAAGGGAAATTACTTTATTTTTCATTTTAAAATATTGTTTTTGAGTACCATGGGTGCTCGTCCCTAGAGGGGCCACTTTTTAATTTACAGCTTAAAGTTTATAAAGTGACCTTATAACATAACTTCATATTATGTCGATCTCATAAATATGAATTAAATTTTTAATTTAATTCATTTCGCATCAAATAAAGTTTCTAATTGTATCGAGATCTTGAATTCTCAAGCCCTGTCCATTTCTGCCTACCCTGCTAAAAATAGAAACCCTGGCTCTCGACTTACTAAAAATAGTAAGTTACTGAAATTAATCCCTACACATATCTATTAGCCTACGGGAGTCGATTATAGGCTAATCCCAAACCTCTGATGTAGTGAGCTAAATGGGGGACATTACAGAATCCAAGGACGAAAACCCTTGAGACTCTTGGTGAGTTGGATGAAAACCTAACTCATCTTGGTGGAGGTTTTATAATGGAGACCTACTTGCACTTCATTGGAGATCTACGGAGACTTGGAGCTAAGTTGCACATTCAGATTTTCAGATTTCTAGATTAGATTGGAGCAGCATTCTTTGGTGGCATTTGATGTGTATTTTGCATCGGGCATTGCCCTAACTTGGAGTGCCATCATTGTGAAGGGCGATTTGGTTTTTGGAGGCTACTTCTTCATTGTCTAGGGTTTCCTTAACCCTAATTCCTAGCAATGTTTGGAGAAGATCTGATCGTCACTTTTTGAAGGTGATTTTGGCACATTTTCGAGCAGCAAACCCTAGGTGCATCACTTGGAGATTTCACCCAGCTAAGGTTGATAATTTGTCATCTATTTTGCTTGTAATTGGTATGTATAATCATACTTGTTTGGCCTAATTTGTAGTGCAGAATTTATGGGCATTGTTGTCATGTTTGAGCCCATGAAATTAATGTAATTTCCAATCAGCATACTCAGTTTGAAGCAGCAGACCTAATTAATCAGAAATCAGATTTGTCTTGCATATGTTTGGCCTTTGGATGGTTGATTTACATGGTTAATATCTTGGTTGATGATTACACATGTTTGGTATACATTTTATGATGTTTGGAGCATGTTTATTGGCTGCCTATGAACGTTTATAAGTTTGAAAATAAAATCAGAGCAGAATTCTAGGGTTTCAGCATAAAACTAAAAGTGCAGAAAACTAGGACAGAATTCAAAAAATAACAATTAGAATTTAGGCAATATCCTACCTGGGACATTTCAGCTCTCTAGAGTTTCAAAGAAAAAAGTTTCAGTTCTCCAATAGGGAAGATAACAAGGTTATGTAAAGATTCAAATTGGTTTCAAGATTCAGTGTATGAACTTCTCATTTTTCTCATGTAATTTTTCAAGGAAATCCTAAGTTTCAGCTAGGGTTTTCTCTTGCCACACTTCGTGGTATGATTGTAACCATTGATTAGATGAATAGGACAAATTCTTAAAACATTACATGCTATGTGATGATTTCTTCCATGGTTGTATATGAATGATTGCATTTTGATAAAGGATTACTAATCATATTCCTCGTTGGTTGTCTTTTTGCATCTGGGTATCCAGAAAGTGCATTTTTCATTTTTGTATTATCTTATCCTCTACTGAATTGTGGATTCTGTAGCCCATCCTAATAGGCACCGGTTTGAAATGTCTAATCACCCACACCTCTTTTAAAAACTAAAACAAATTTATCAAGTGTGAAGTAAAATAGTTACAGTTGTATGCATTGTTGCGGTTTTGTGTTGTTACCAGGAAATATTGTCAGCGAATCTTCGAAGTGCAAATTTTAGCAAACCAAACATGCATACAAGCACCTTCCATTATTGCAAGAGTGCTTTTCATTAGCTTAACAGAGGTTTTAGTGCAACAAGCTTGTCTTAATCTAGTGATTGTATTTAGGGATTAAAAGAACAGTTTGGGTATTGTTGCAATGATATGAGTTAGAAAACATTTTCTATTATTGTTAATCCCTATTAAGGGATACCTCTAGGAACACCCTCCTTGGATTAGTTGAGCCAAAAGCGAAGGGGAGATTACCTTCTCCTAACCATTGACCCTTAATCACCTTCTACCTATGGATGAGCCCGTTTTCCATCTCTCTAATGACAACCCTAGCCTTAGAGATTAGGAAAATAACTCTAGGGTTTTAGGATAGCTATTTTGGGACCCTACAAATTGGCACCGTTGCCGGGGACAATTTACTTCTAGTTGAATTGTCGCATTCTATTAACACAATGGAAAAATCTAAGTATTTCTTCCCAGCAAGGAAGTGACAACTCTATTAGTCAAACTTAGAAAATGAGTTTTCAAATAAGAAAGGAATTAAGATGGATCGTAAAAGAAGACCAGAAGATCTATCAGCATAAGAAAGATCTTTTGATAGCTCCAGAAGCCAACGAAATAGGTGGAGAGCTAGAAATCCAAATGCCCAAGGTCAGGCAGGTACTTCTGGCAGAGATGACACATTTGATGATTGCAAAAGTCAGTATCAGTATACTTCTAAGGACTTTGCTAATAATATACTCAAAACGAATAGGAGAATGAACAAAGATGAGTATGAAGCCCGAAGAAATCATAATATTATTGGTTGGGGAAAAAGAGACAGGTCTCATAATGTAGACATGAGAACATTTGGCATGCCTAATGAAAATGAAGAGGCTTGCCAAAATAATCAGAATCATATTTCGCCCACAAGGTCACTTAGAGGTCAACATGACAACATTCCTAATGCGGAAGATCAATAGGACCAGCCAGATGTTGAGGAAAGAGAAAGAACTCTCTATGATGAATTAGATTTGTTAAATCATATTAGGAATAGGCAGAGAGTAGTGTAGGCCCTACTTGATTTGTAGCAGGCCCAACTTGCTCAAAATGCACAAAATTGGCCTCAACATCAAAATATTCCTAACCCTAGGCCTGTAGCAAATCAAAGACAGCCTCAACAAATAAGCCAATAGGGCAGGAATCAAAATCAAAATCAGCAAAATAATCAGTTTCCAAATCAGCCACCTCAGCAACAAGTAAATCAATAGTACAGGAATTTTCCTAATCCCAGACCCACAATTCAAAGGTAGGCTCCGAGGTTTCCTCCGCCTAGACAGCCCTTGGGTGCAAAAAGATACAAACAGTTGGATTTTTTCAGTATTCCTGATTTTCCCAAGCTGATTCCAAATGAGATCAAGCGGAAAATCCCAAGGTTCCAAGGTACCAATGCAGTCACTGGCGAGGAACACTTGAGGCACTTCATCAATGTCATAGATGAATACGAGATAGATGATGAAGATGTAATGATGAAGCTGTTTGTTTATTCGTTGGAGGAGAGTGCTAAGGAATGGTACAAGGCTCTCTCTAATAACAGTATTGACTAATGGGAAGAATTCATGAGGGTGTTAAGACTACAATATGGAGACAAGATTGACCCCAAGTTTGCCATCCACGAGCTCACTACAATCAAGAAAGGAATCAATAAGACTGTTGCTGACTTCAACAACAGATTTATCATGACGATGAGAAAGGTACCCACTAATCTTAGACTGAACAAATCAATGTGTTTAGTGTTGTATTGTGGTTCGTTCAATTCTAAAATTGGTTATTGCTTGAGAGATAAGAGTCCTCAAACACTGAGGGAAGCCTATGTTGCAGCCATTAACATTGAAAGTAGCATGAGAGCCTCCCAAAAACATGTTAAGAGGTCTAATGTGAAGATTTCTCAACCAAATAGGGCAGCTTCGAGCAAACCCCTCACGATAGAAGACAAATTGGATAAACTTATGGGAGTCATGAAGGACATGTCCTATAAGATAGCACGAAATGAGAAAGGGTTGCCTCCACAGGGTGTTGCAACACATTTCAACAAAGGACAAAGACTGTATAACAGACCTTATAACACTGATTGGTCTAAAAGGCCACAACAACAAAATGATAGACAAGCTACCCCTAGGCAAGTCAGTTTCAAGCAACTTGAAAAGGATACACCTGACCCATTGAGAAAAGAATGGATGAACTACCAAGATGCATTGCCTTGGTGAAATTCATGTTATCTCCCACATGATTCAACAAATTGTGTTGTTGCTCACTCAATGGGCACAGGTGAAAAGTTTTGAAACAAAGGTGCAGCTGAGTATTATGAGGATGAGATAAATCAGTTTGATACTGAAGATTATGAGCAGATGGGTGAGGATCTTGACTACAACAGTTATCAAGAGGATGATCATGTTGCAGGTCCAAAGGAATATCAGCTGCCAACTCATGATTTTGATCACTTAAGGGATCTCATGCACAAGATGTACAAGCAATCCAAACCTTCGAAAGAAGATATGAAAACCATGACTGATGCAGCCATTATGTGGGTCCAAGGAGGTTATAGCTGAGAAATAGGTAAGAGCCTATGAAGAATTCTCCTGCTGCAAGGTCAAGACAAGGTGAATTATAGCCCTATTGACATGGCCTAAGTCTTAAGCCAAGTTGAAATTTCAATGCCAGTAGGGGAACTTCTTAGAATCCCTGAACATAGAGATAGGGTGGTGTCATTCGTCACTGATGTTGATGCACAAAAACAACCTGTTGTTATTTCTAGTGATAATGAGGAGGGTAAAGGCCAAGATGAAACTATAGAGGTGTACCTAGGGTCAATTGTTGTTAACAGTAGGGTGTGTGTAGACCCTTTCTACACAACACTGATCATAAACGGTTGGCTGTTACATAACTGCATGCTTCATTCCGGTGCTTCCAGCAATGTTATGCCCTTGGAGATAATGAATGAATTGGGATTGAAAGTGTCCAAATCTTTTGGCAAGTGCTTTGCCATGGATTCCAGGCAAGTTAACATGATTGGTCTAGTTAAAGATGTTGAGGTCCAACTTGTTGCTTAACCAGACAAATCATTCTTGATGGATGTCATTGTTGTAGACTGCCCTGCTAAGTGGAGTATGTTGTTATCTAGAAAATGGTCAACCTCTATGGGTGGAAGTATCCAGATGGATCTTTCGTATGCCACCATCCCAATCCATGGGGCAGAAGTGAAGTTGTACAGGGAGAAAAAGGTGGAAGATGAAAATATTGAGGACCAATATAAGACACAGGATGATGATGCCAACTTCTTTGACACTGACATTGACCAGTTCATGGGATATTGCAGTAAGGATGATCACAGCCTTGATATTTTACCTTCCACTCCTGCTACTCCTACTTGTGATGCAGGTGATTTGTGGACAATGTACTTTGATGGTACATATTCAAGAGAAGGATTAGGTGCAGGCGTAGTTTTAATATCACCAGATGGTGAACATTTTGGACTTTCCTTCAGGCTCGAATTCTAGTGCACCAACAACATTGCAGAGTATGAATCTTTTTTGCTTGGTTTGAATATTGCTCACAAGCATGAGATAAAGTATTTGAGGGTAGGTCTTAGGAGATTCGAAGTTGGTGGTACAGCCGGTCAGAAATGTTCATGCAGCCACGGGCAACATGCTAAGATTATACCGAAATGCAATTTGGGACACTTTGAAACTATTTGATGCCATTAGCATTGAATGGATTGGGAGAAATAGAAATGAAAAGGCGGATGCTTTGGTTGTTGCTGGTTCAAGGTTTAATCCGCAATCATGTTCCTGTCCTTTTCCCCATTACGTTGTTGAAATTCTCACCAGGCCATCAATTCTTGACAACATTTACAGTTGGCAGGTTTTCAATGACAGCAATTAGATTTACAGCTTCCTGAATTGCATAGATGAGTTTGACAATCAATTGATTGATTGGCGGCCTATGATATAAGTCAAAGATGGCAAGGAAACTCTATTTGGTAGTTAGGTCGTGCAGTTGAAAACGAATACTATTCCGAAAGGATTGGTGGCACTTGAAAGAATGTTTAACAATGTCAACCACTGGAAAAGCAAAGGTAAACCTGTTGAAGAAGAAAATGTTGAAGGTGTTAACCTTGGGACTGAGGAGGCACCTAAAATGGTTTACATAGGCAAAAAGTTGAAGCCTCATGAGAAGCAAATACTGATTGCTCTGCTGAGAAAATTCAATAAGTGTTCTTCATGGTCATATGACGAGCTCAAAGCCTATAGGGTGGACTTGTTTCAACATACTATTCCCCTCCAACTTGATGCAAGACCATTCAAATAGAAGCAAAGACCTATAAACCCTACCACTGCTCCCAAGATGCAGAAAGAATTGTTAAAGATGAAAGGAGGTATCATTAAACCCATCACACATTCTGAGTGGGTATGCAACCTAGTCTTGGTAAGAAAGAAGAATGGAGAAATCAGGTTGTGTGTGGATTTCCGAAATTTGAATATCAAATCTCTTAAGGATAACTATCCACTCCCAAGCATGGATCATTTGTTGCAGGAAGTGACTGGATCAAAATTGATGTCCATGATGGATGGATTCTCCGGATATAACCAAGTGATGGTTAAGGAGTCAGAGCAGCAAAACAATGTTCACGACTCCTTGGGGTACCTATGTCTATGTGAGGATGTCATTTGGTTTGAAGAATGCAAGGTCAACATTTTGGCGGGCCATGGACGTGGCTTTTGCCAGTCTTATTGATGAGATTATGTTGGTCTATCAAGATGACTTGACTGCATTCTCGAAAGAAAGAGGTGAGCATTCCAAGTACCTTGAAATCATCTTCAAAAGATGTCTAGAGTACGGGATTTTACTCAATCCCAAGAAATGTATATTCGGTGTTGAAGAGGGCAAGTTGCTAGGACATATTGTGTCAAAGGACAGGGTAAGAATAGACCCAGAACAATTCAAAGCTATTGACCTCATTCCCCAACCCAAATCAGTCAAAGGAATACAATCATTCTTCAGTAGACAAACTTCGTCAAGAGGCTTGTTCCTAATTTTGTAGAGAAGACTAAGGCATTTCTAAAATGCTCAAGAAAGGTCAGTCAGTTGTATGGAGTGCAGATCCATCTGAAGCATTCAAAGATATCAAAGAAGCCATCAAGGAGGCGCTGGTACTGATAAGTCCGAATTATTCCAAACCCCTTCAATTGTTCTCCTTTGCTTCATTTTATATTGTCGCTGTTGTCTTGCTTCAAAAGAATGACGAAGGATATGAACAGCCTGTCATTTTTCAATAAATCATTATAGGCAACAAAGTTGAAGTATTCCTTAACGGAGAAGCATGCCTACGCATTGGTCAAGGCCGTAAAAAATTTCAGATCCTATCTTACAAGCGCAAAAACCACAGCATATGCATCGCACACAGCAGTAAAAGATATATTTATGCAGCAGGAAGCTTCAAGTAAAAGATGTAGATGGATCAACAGGATCCAAGAGTACAACATGGACATATAGGTGACAAAATTGGTTAGAGGCCAAGGTTTAGCTAAGTTGATGACTAATTCCAATCTTGAAGCAACAAAAGTAAATAGAACTGATGTAGAAGGTATTCCTTCTCATTGCAGATTGATTGATGATGTGTGGTACAAGGATGTAATATTCTATCTTCAAAATATGAATTGTCCACCATGTATGGATGAGAATCAGAAAAGGACCCTCAAACTGAAATCTCAGAGGTATGTGATGTTCCAGAATGAGCTGATGTGGAGGAATCACTAAGGTGTATTGCTCAAGTGTTTGGATCAAAAGCAAGCTGAAGCAGTAATGAATGAGTGTCACCATGGCATTTGTGGGGGACACTTCAAAGCTAAGACTACCGCTCATAAAATTCTTAGAGTTGGGTACTAGTGGCCTACTTTATTCAAGGATGTAGTGTAAAAGATAAGAAAATGTGATGCTTGCCAATAGTTTTCTGGTAAGTTGAAGTTTGCTAGAGCACTTCTCCTTTTGCCCTTCACAATTGATTGTAATATCCCCAATGGGATCTGCCCTAAAATTCTGGAATTAAATTTCTGAATTCTGCACTAAATTTCTGCACTTTAGTTTTCTACTCAAAAACCCTAATTTCTGATTTTATTTTCTGATTACAAACATGTGATCACAGCGAACTTATATATGCTCAAACATGACAAATAATCATGGCAATATATTGCTACAAGTTGGCATTCAAACAAGCATGAATTACACCACGAAATACACAATGTAGGGCATCCAAATCCAACAACCAAGTCTGATTTTCTGAATAAAACCCTGCTGCTACAAACTGAAAGTTCTAATCTGATTTTTACAATAGAATCTAGGGTACAAGCATGACAAACAAGGCTCAGATTTCTGCACTACAAATCAGATCAATAAAGTATGATTGTACATACCAATTACAAGCAAAATAGATGACAAAATATCAACCCTAGCTGGGTGAAATCTCCATAAGGTTCGCCTAGGGTTTGCTGCTCCAAAATATGCCAAATTTGCCCTCAAAGATGGCGCTCAGATCTGCTCCAAAAGTGGAGCTACAAATTAGGTCGAACTCCATGATGAATCCTTCACAAGGATGAGCTAGGATTTCGTCCAACTCACCACATTCCTAAGGGTTTTCATCCTTGGAATGAAGGCTAGCAATATTGCATCCAAGAGTATGAAACTCGAGAAAATATGAATGTGAATGATGATGAAAATGCCTCCAAATGATCTTATATTTATACACAAATATTTTCCTCCTCCAAGCTGGCTGACCACCTCTAGATGTTTTCTTTTATTTTCTTTTTGTCTCTTCCCATGAGGCCGACCTCATGCTAGGCGCCCAACTCAAGTAGAAATTTTTTTATTTTTATTTTCTTCTCTCCTTCTTGGCCGACCTAAGCAAGTCATTTTATTCTTCTTATTTATCTTTCCGTTCTCCAAGTGGGGCAAACCACTTAGGCATCTCATACATCTTGATTTTGACCCTCAATTAGGTCGTCCACCTCCAAGGGAATTATCTTAATTTATTTTTATTTTTCCTCAAGCTCCCAAAGTCATTTCCATCATTTTTCTTCCTTCTCATTTTTCTTTTCTCTCCCTTGGTCGCTAATTATTTTAATTACTTTGACTTCTCCAATAAATCCAAAAAAATATACAAAGTCATCCCTCATGATCAATTTGCCCAAATAAAATTGACTAAGTATGAAATCTAATCATTTAGGTTATCCCCTTTGCCCTCCGACTTAGCCTACGGAAATAGGATAGGCTAGCCAATTCCACTAGGTGATCACTCGAAAAATGGGGACATTACATTGATGCACCTTTCCAGCAGTGGGGAATTGACTTCATCGGAGAAACACAAGAGAAATCCAACAATGGATTTAAGTGAATCCTTGTGGCCACTAATTACTTCACCAAGTGGGTAGAGGCAGTCCCCACTCACAATGCAACTTCCAAGGTGGTTATCAATTTCATAATCAGCAATATAATAACCAGGTTTGGAGTGCCAGCTAGGATTTTGGCAAACAATGCAATGTGTTTCAAGTCTCAAGAAATGTTGAACATATGTTTTAAGTTTGGTATAAACCTAGTGCATTAGTGCATTCGTCCCCCTATCACCCTCAAAGTAATGGAAACACCGAATCAAGTAATAGAATCCTGATCAAGATCATAAAAAGGAATTGGAGTACAACAAGAAAAGATGGGATGACAATCTGAAATATACTCTCTAGGCTAACAGGATAACTTTCAAAAAGGCCATAGGTATTAGCCCATTTGAATTGGTTTATGGAACAGAGGTGAAAATGCCCATTAGCATGGAGTTACCACTCTATCAATTGCTTCATGATGTCATGTCCCTATATTAGTAATTTATAATTGAATTGATTATGTATTATTCAATTCAAATCAAAGATATGAACGAGATTATAAATTGAATATATTAAAATAATATTTATTAAAACAATTAACAAGATATATTATTATTATATTTATAAATAATAATAATATATTATAAATATATTTAATAATATAAATACAAATATTCTTATAATTATCTTATATTATAATATAAATACAAATAATATAATATAAATCATATATCATTTATTATGATATAAATGATATAATATAAATAATATAAAATATATAATATATCATGTATTATAATATAAACGATATAATATAAATATAAATAATATAAATAAACATCTTTTAACCTATCCTCTTATGGTAACGGAGTTACGAATGGCTGGAACCATAGTTTGCAAACTCTCCGAGTCGTCGAGTACTCTCGAGATTTTTTGCTCCACGAGTACTCACAAGGTTTACTCTCCGAGTTTTTTTGCCGAGTTTTTGGCAAGTACTCATCGAGACTCACCAAAAACTCGATGAGTTTTTCCAAATACTTGACTTGTTGCGTTAGCAATACATCAAAATTGCGTAAAAAAACACTACAAAACTCTGTTTTTTTGGCATTATAAGCATTGTTTTTTGCCTTCTTAAAAAATAATGAAAGTGGTGTGCGCCATGAAGGTTTGTGTGGTTTTGAAGGTCTTCATTTGGGCACTTCCCCTCAACCCCACTGGGAGCATTGCCCCCAAACCCCCAATCAAACTCATTTGGTACATTTTCTAGTTGTATTTTGCATAAATTTTATGTTTTTTTCAAAATTTAAGTGTTTTTTAAGTTGTTGAATTTTGCCGAGTACTCTCGGAGTCGGAAATTTTTGGCTTGCCGAGTACTCTTCAAGTCCAAGTTTTCGAACTATGGTTGGAACTAGTTTTACCACAGCTCATAAAAGGGAATAATATAAAGTAATAAAAATTATAAAAGGGTAAGTATGTCTTTTACAGCCAAGCATAATAAGAGACGTGTCTCTTCAAACATATCCCTTGAAAGGGAAATAAATAAAGGTTGTGAGATAGAAAGAAAAGAATATCCGGAATAAATAAAAAAGGAATATCTGATAAATAAATATATTTAGATCCGCATTATATTTATATATATCATAGTTCCATGGAGTTTCGGGGACGGGGACGGGGGGACGGGGGGGGACGCATTTCGGGGACGGGGGGCCTAAATTTGGGGACGGCGGGGGAGCGGTGCGCTGAAATACATATAATACTTGAAAAATTAGTTATAAAAAGATGTATAACTGTAGAAGCCTAAGGAATAAGTAAAGTTTAGTGTTTAAACACATTGCCATGAATTCATTGAACTAGTGAACATTGAAACAATGTGAATGTACTTAAATTTAATACACATTGGACCGAGAACTAGATGTTTGAAGTTTCATAATTTGAATTTCATAATCATAATATCATTGTTCATAATTACAATCAAGTTTCAACAATACTGAAATAGTAAATTACTAGATACTAAATACTAAATACTAAATACTAAATGCCAAAATGGTTAATGGCCTGGTGCCTTCAATGATCTAATCATCCCCAAGCTCCATGTCGATGTCGTCATCACTGGAACTGCTCGACCCCAAATGCTCAAGCTCATCTAAACCAATACCAACCAGCCCTGTCTGTGTAGCATCCTCATCTATTTGTGTTGACTCTTCTGGCTCTACATCCCATCTGGCTGCTGGACTCTCCTTGTATGTAGTTGTGGTGCGGTCAATGAGACGCAAGGCACTATGTACAGCCACAAGCTTCTCTGCCCTCCTAGAAGTAAGCCTGTTCCTCTTAACAGAGTGGATGAAGCTATAAGTAGACTAGTTCCTCTTAGCAGCAGAAGAACTAGAAACCTGGGACAACAAACGAATGGCTAAAGTAGTAATCAAAGATCTAGGCCCATGCATAGTCCACCACAACTTGGGGTCCTCCTATGGCATAGTCTCCAAATCTGTTTTGGCTGCCTCTGAATATCCCCAAAGAGTGGCAAATTTTGTCCACTCAGTACGAAGCAAGGTGGCCTCTATAGAATCATACATTTTGTCAATGGCCTTCACGAACCCTTCCTTCACCTCCACATCCTGCATAGGCATGATTCTACTAGGCCTATATATATACCACTTTGGGTTCAATGCATAGGCAGCCATGTGTAAGGGAGTGTTGAGCTTCTCCCATCTACGGTGAATGATTGGATGAATATGCTCAGTGTAGAATTGCATTGTGGAGTCCTTCTCTCGCACAATAGACTTCATTTGATCAAGCATGGAATCAATGCACTCATATACCTCTCCAAGGGAAGGTGCATTAGAATCCCCAAATCTAATAACTGTGAAGACTGGCTGAGTAATGGAGACAATAATATTTTGCATTAGCCCAAAAGACATCATTCGTCACCACCTCCTTAACCCTCAATCCCTTTTGTGTCTTCGACTCAGGCCATCGGTTCCATTCTGTTGTCATTACCATTATTTGCAATGGCTCTTGCAACTCAAGCATCCTCTCCAAGAGAATAAAGTATGATGCATACCGAGTCTCTACAGGCTTCAGGAATTCCTTCTTGGAGAAGGACCTAAAAAGTGCATGTGAAGTATGGTGGTTGCAAATGAACATCTGCACATCTCTAGCATCACTAACAATTGATTTGATCCAACTGATTTTACCAATGTCCTTAAGTGCATTATTCATAGCATGCACACAACAAGGAGTCCACCGAATATGTCTATAGGCTGCCTCAATCAACTTCCCTGCAGCTCTGCACACATGGGCCGCATCTGTCACTACCTGCACCACATTTTGTGGCCCAACCTCCTCTATAGCATCCTTGAGGATCTGGAACTAATAATGGGCATCCTTGCTATGCCCTGAACAATCAATAGCCCTAAGGAAATAAGGGTCCGCTGTAGATGTAACGATGATATTGATGAGTGGACGGTGCCTAATGTCCGTCCACCCATCCATGACTATGCTGCATCCACTTGTGATCCAGGTTCTCTTCATCTTCTCCATCAAAATATTAATCTTGGAATAGTTTTGATCCAAGATTGTTGTCCTCAATTTAGTCTCCCCTGGTGGCACATATGATTGTCCTGCCCTTATTATCTTTGACACAGCTTCCTTATAATGAGAGCGAGCCACATGGAATGGAATGCCATTGGCAAAGAAGAATTTGCCAATGGCATAATCTGCCTCATCCTTTGCTTGCACATTGAATAAATCTGCCAATGGTTGTGAAGAAGTCATCTTACGTTTCCCCTTAGGCGCTGCTGCACTTGAACTAGATGGATTTGCTGGCCTTAGACTCTGCAAAGTAGTACTAGAAATCTGATCACCCCTACTTTGTGGCAATAAAACAGAAGTAGGTATTTCATCCTCATTACAGCCCCATAATTTTAACATTTCAGCCCTCATCTTCAAGTTACCTTCCACAACTCCACATACTTCTACACCTTTGCCTCGAACAAGAAGAAAGTGAGCATTAATTCTTGTACTGCTTCCAAACCATGTAAGCTCACATATGTTGCACTTCCATTTTCTAGTGCCCCCCTTTACCCCAGTGCTTGCTGCTATCTTAGTTACAAATTGCTTTAATGGTGATTTTGGATCAAAGGGGCCCTTGGCCCAACGTTCAAGGAGTCGTGAAGGGCAGCTATTATTTTTACTCCCAATGGAACTTGTGTCAGTTTGAGACTGAGTATTTGAGGCATGTTCAGTTTCACCCTCCTCTCCTATTTGAAAATCAGGATCATGATCATGATGATCAGATTGAGAATCATCGTCACTTTTGCTATGTGTACTCATTATGATGATGATGCTGCAAAAGAAAATAAAAAAAGTTAAAAATAAAAACAGAAAACTTGAAGTTAAAACAATGTTAACTTGTTAGTTGTTAAGAAAAATTAAAAATATGGCCGATAGGCTTTATAAATTATATGTGAGCATCATAGTGCTCGGAATTGTCTCACTCTAAACTTCTAAACTCGTCGGTTATTCCTATCGGCGTATTCCTTGAACCTCCTAGGGGGCAAGTGCTAGTAGTAGTAAATTAAAAATTTAAAAAATGAAAATGTCTAAACATCAAACATGTCTAAGTTTCTAACAGGTCTGATATGTTGATGTATGCAAAATGTGGAAGCATAGACAACTACCAGGCACTTAGGCACATGAACTGTTTGACAGAATGCCTCAAAGAAATGTGGTCTCATGAACTGCAATGACTGCAGGATATGCAGTTGCATTCTGTCAAACAGTTCACAACGTGCCTTGTCTATGCTTCCACATTTTGCATACATTTGATTATGATATTAGATTATTAATGGTTCTGGGTTGTAACTTGTAAGTTTGTAACATTTTGGCATTTTGCATACATGATACTGTGATACATGTCTAGTCTCATCGAGTCCCAGGATATGCACAAGCCACAAAATGGATTTGTGGTGACTCACTGAATGCCTTAGGCATTCAGTCGCCACAAATCCGTTTTGTGGCTTGTGCACACTGCATATTAAATACAACAAATCCGTTTTGTGGCTTTGGGGCTTTATGCCTCAGAAAATTTTTAAAAACACTCGCCTTTTAAAAACGGCACGGCCTTCTGGACTCACGCACAGCAGGAAACCCTTCACACTTGCACTTGCACCACAGGAGGTTCAAGGAATACGCCGATAGGAACAAGTGACGGATTTAGAAAATTTTCTGGTGTGAATTTTATTATTGTAGTTCGAAAAAATTTTGGCCTGAATTTACACTGCGGCGTGACTCGCCTGAGACAATTCCGAGCACTATAATGCTCACATATGAAAGCCTATCGGCTAAATTAAAATTAGGTTTTCAAAATGATTAAAAACTTTTCATTTGCACGAATTTTTTTTTTTAAAAAGTGATTAAAATTATTTTCGGGGGACATCAATTGGGGAGACGTTCAAGAGACGGTGGGGGTGCGGGGGGGGGGGGAGTCCCCGTGGAACATATATATATATATATATATATATTTCTGAGTCAATGTAGGAAAGATATCATAAATATATATAGGGAGGAATTATTCAAGTAAAAATAAATATATATATATATATATATACAATAATATTAATATTATAACAAATACTATAATATAGAAATATTAAAGAATAGGCGAAAGAGAATAGAACCCAGTCAAGTTAATTGATATAATTTTGATGTTAACTATAAATAAATGCACTTAACTTAGACAAAACTATGAATGTGCATAAACTATTATAATGAATAAATGTAATGATATATGATCAATTTTAATAGAAGGCATCTTGTGTTAAATTCCAATAAGAACAATTATGATATTTATGAAATCAATAAAAGGATAAGTTGGTGATATGCTTGGAGCTGACTAGGGCTCTCCCTTTAACCCCTCTATCACCTCTAAGGTATGACGTAGTTAGAATAGTTTGTTTTAGCCTAGGTATCTCTCGACTGGACGTAAGTCCCTCGAGCCAAGTGATGAGGAACCCCGCGTGTGGGTGAAATCCTTGGGCCTAGAAGAACTTGTAAAAGTTAATTTTGCTCTACGGATGGTGACTCTCGTCTGAATGAGGTACTCCGTGTGTGAGTGAAATCCCACGAGCCAAATGGTGAGGGACTCCGTGTGTGAGTGAAACCTTTGGGCCTCCGTAAGAGATGGTGGAACTATTTCCTTAATGATATCATACTTGGTGATCTAGAGCTGGTTAACGCAAGAGTCTACCATAAGTCCCTCACAAGTCATATCATGAACCAATGATAACAACGAATAACATATAGGTGAATGTATTTATGAATTAGGAATGTTGTAATGAATGTTGACGAAATGAATTATAATGTGAATATGATCAATTGTGTTATAGTCTTAATGAATTTATATTGAAATAAAAGATGAATGGAAACTAATGTTCTCTTTTACTAAGTTGAAATTGTGTAAGGTTGTGAAAAATTTCGGCTTACTAGAAGGGGACATTACAGTGGTATCAAAGCAGTCATCCTGCCATCCTATGAATAATAGTTAAATAGAAAAAATAAATAAAATAAAAATAAAAAAATAAAAAAATAAATCAATAAAAATTGTAGGTATGAATTTCATGAATCGTTGGATAATGGTGTTTAATACATTACTAAAATATTTTAAAATATATCTATGATGCAACATTAAAAAATTAAAATCTACTAAATATGTTATGATGCAATATTAAAAAAATTAAAATTTACTTACAAATATATAATAAATAATGAGTAAATAAAGGAAAAAAAAATTTAAAAATAAAACAACTCTTAATATATATATATATATTAAGATATCTCTATCTAGTTCTTGTAAGTAATATATTTTCAAAGTTATTTTCATCTATAGGTAACTTACAAGGTGAAAAAAGTAATATATTTCACCTATGGGTAAGAGTAAAAAAAAATTAAAATTAAAATATACGTAAGTATTTATTGTGTACATAAACCTTAATAAAATATAGTTATAAAATAAATAACTTATAGAATGTAGTGCTGAAAATTTAAAAGATAAAACCCTATTTATAAATTATTATTTTAAGGCACTATATTATTTATGGCACTATAATTTATTAGCTATATTCATTTGTTACATTTTATAGAGGTTATTTTATATTATTAATGAGTGCAATGTTATTTTATATAAAAGGAAACCTAATAAAATATAATGTTATAAAATATTACTTTAAGACACCTAATTATAGTTGTTTGAGGACAAGCAATTTTGAGTGGAGAGAGTTGTCATGTCCCTATATTAGTAATTTATAATTGAATCGATTATGTATTATTCAATTCAAATCAAAGATATGAATGATATTATTAATTGAATATATTTAAATAATATTTATTAAAACAATTAACAAGATATATTATTATTATATTTATAAATAATAATAATATATTATAAATATATTTAATAATATAAATACAAATATTCTTATAATTATCTTATATTATAATATAAATCATATATCATTTATTATGATATAAATGATATAATATAAATAATATAAAATATATAATATATCATGTATTATAATATAAACAATATAATATAAATATAAATAATATAAATAAACATCTTTTAACCTATCCTCTTATGGTAACGGAATTACGAATGGTTGGAACTAGTTTTACCACAGCACATAAAAGGGAATAATATAAAATAATAAAAATTATAAAAGGGTAAGTATGTCTTTTACCGCCAGACATAATAAGAGACGTGTCTCTTCAAACATATCCCTTGAAAGGGAAATAAATAAAGGTTGTGAGATAGAAAAAAAAGAACATCCGAAAAAAATAAAAAAGAAATATCCGATAAATAAATATATTTAGATCCGCATTATATATATGTCATAAGTAGGAAAGATATCATAAATATATATAGGGAGGAATTATTCAAGTAAAAATAAATAAATAAATATATATATATACAATAATATTAATACCATATATAATAATATAATATAGAGATATTATTAATATTATAACAAATACTATAATATATAAATATTAAAGAATAGGCGAAAGAGAATAGAATCCAGTCAGCAAATTCAACAAGACAAGCAACATAAAGAGGTACGTGCACTTTCCTTATTAATAGGTTACGCAATATAAATGTTGTAGAAGAATAATATGAATATAAATGGACTGTTAAGTTAATTGATATAATTATGATGTTAACTATAAATAAATGCACTTAACTTAGACAAAACTATGAATGTGCATAAACTAATATAATGAATAAATGTAATGATATATGATCAATTTTAATATAAGGCATCTTGTGTTAAATTCCAATAAGAACAATTATGATATTTATGAAATCAATAAAAGGATAAGTTGGTGATATGCTTGGAGCTGACTAGGACTTTCCCTTTAACCCCTCTATCACCTCTACGGTATGACGTAGTTGGAATAGTTTGTTTAGCCTAGGTATCTCTCGACTGGACGTAAGTCCCTCGAGCCAGAGGAACCCCGCGTGTGGGTGAAATCCTTGGGCCTAGAAGAACTTGTAAAAGTTAATTTTGCTCTACGGATGGTGACTATCATCTGGATGAGGTACTCCGTGTGTGAGTGAAATCCCACGAGTCAAATGGTGAGGGACTCCGTGTGTGAGTGAAACCTTTGGGCCTCCGGAAGAGATGGTGGAACTATTTCCTTAATGAAATCATATTTGGTGATCTAGAGCTGGTTAATGCAAGAGTCTACCATAAGTCCCTCACAAGTCATATCATGAACCAATGATAACAACGAATAACATATATGTGAATGTATTTCTGAATTAGGAATGTTGTAATGAATGTTGATGAAATGAATTATAATGTGAATATGATCAAATGTGTTATAGTCTTAATGAATTTATATTGAAATAAAAGATGAATGGAATACTAATGTTCTCTTTTACTAAGTTGAAATTGTGCAAGGTTGTGAAAAATTTCGGCTTACTAGAAGGGGACATTACACATGATATTGAAGAAGATCAGTGCGATGCACTCTCCCAAAGGATCATGCAATTGACTGAGTTAGAAGAGCAGAGAAGAGCTGCCTATGATAAAATTCTAGATCATAAGAAGACAATGAAGTGTTTGTTTGATAAATGTACTGTGTCAAGGGATTTCCAGATTGGTAATTTGGTTCTCCTTTGGAATGCAAAGTTTGAAGACAAAGGGAAGCATGGTAAGTTTGATCCATTGTGGCTTGGGCCATATGAAGTCGTTAAGATGTTCGAACTCAACGTCTATAATCAGCATTTATAGCATTACTTTTCATAAGTAATGATTTCCTTCGAATTTTGAATGGTGAAGTCAAGTTCTATCTTTCATATTTTGAACCTCGTGCAATCTTGACCATTGTTGGTTATGATGGTGTGTTTGTGTTGTGTTTTGCCCATTCTCATTTTTTGTGGTCTGCTCGAAGATGTTCTAGATTCTCGTTGTGTCAATGCTTGACATGCGTCCCCAACTAGAGCCACTGTTGGGACTCCTATTTTCAAGCATCACAATTGCAAAATCTTGTCAAATTCCTCAATTTTTGTAGGAAGATCCATGTGCCTTTACCTTGATGCATGTTGCTGAACCCCTAAATTTGGCTAAGTCTGAAACCCTCAAACCTTGAAAATTTGACTAAGTCTTAAATCTGAGGGATCCTCCAAATTATAGAATCTGCAGTTTAACTCCTATGGATCTGAAACCACTCTCAAACATACTGACAGTATATACATAAAATATAACTTAAAGTATAAGAAAGAAAATACAAAGAGGAAAATGTTATATTTTATGTATATACCTCATGAAAATCCTAAGTTTTACCGTCCCTTGCAAGAATTTTCATTCCATCAGGATATCCTGCAACCTCTTAAACCTCCGCCCATCCTCCAACCTCTTAAATCCCTGCCATATCCCTATCACCCCTTTTCTTCCGCCAACTTTCCTTTCCCTATCTAGGCAAAGATTTCATGTGGATCCGAATATATCCAGTACACCCCTTCCAACCCGCATATGTCAATGCCCGTCAAAGTCCCTCATCTAGTACCCCACTGAATTCCCACAATTCGCCAAAAAGGGCATAAAAACGTGAAGTGACAATTTCCTACAACTTCCAGATGGGAGCAGAAACGTACCAGGTTGCCATTAATGTGAAATGGGTAGTTGAAAATGATGTATTTAATGCAGTTGATGGGGTTGTTAGGGTTTTCCCTCCAATTCCATCATCAAATCCGAGCTGCCAAGGCTGTAAATAGAAGATTGAAACTCATTTCAAGAGTTGGTCTTTTGGCAGTTTTTTAGGCAACAAAAGTGCAGAGCTCTCTAGAGTTTCAAAAAAAAAAGTTACAGTTCTCCAGCAGGGAAGATAACAAGGTTATGTAAAGATTCAAATTGGTTTCAAGATTCAGTGTATGAACTTCTCCTTTTACTCATGTAATTTTTCAAGGAAATCCTAAGTTTCAGCTAGGGTTTCCTCTTGCCACACTTCGTGGTATGATTGTAATCATTGATCAAATGAATAGGACATATTCTTAAAACATTACATGCTATTTGATGATCTCTTCCATGGTTGTATATGAATTATTGCATTTTCATAAAGAATTACTAAGCATATTCCTCACTAGTTGTTTTTTTGCATCTGGTATCTAAAAAGTGCATTTTTCATTTTTGTATTATCTTATCCTCTACTGAACTGTGGACTCTGTAGCCCATCCCAATAGGCACCAATCTGAAATGTCTGATCACCCACACCTCTTTTAAAAACTAAAACAAAGTTATCAAGTGTGAAGTAAAATAGTTACAGTTGTATGTATTGTTGTGGTTCTGTGTTGTAACCAGGAAATATTGTTAGTGAATCTTCAAAGTGGCAATTTTAGCAAACCAAACATGCATACTAGCACCTTCTATTATTGCAAGAGTGTTTTTCATCAGCTTAACAGAGGTTTTAGTGCAGCAAGCTTGTCTTAATCTAGTGATTGTATTTAGGGATTAAAACAGTACTATGTGTATTGTTGCAATGATATGAGTTATAAAACATTTTCTATTGTTGTTAACTTGTTAATCCCTTAACAGGGATACCTCTAGGAACACCCCCCTTGGCTTAGCTATAATGTCCCCATTTTTGGAATGGTCGCCATGGGAGAACAGATAGGCTAATCTCCACACTTCGAGATTTTTGGAAGGCATCTTGAGTATTGGAGATGACTTGTCATATTTTTTTGATGTCTTGGATAAAATAATTTATCTACCTTGGAGCAAACCACTTGGGAAAGTCACACATATGGAGATGTGCTATTGGGTGTGGAGACTTGTCATAATCTTGCCAAGAGATGATATTGTTTCGTATTTGATGTTTGGCGCCCAATGGAGAAATAAAAATATAATATTCTTTGTATCTATGATAGCGCTTGAAGGAGAAATAAAATAATAATCAAATAATATCTTTAATTTGATTTGTTTTGGGCGCTCATGAGGATAGAGGCTGGTTGGCCCTCTCGGAGGGAAAAGGTTCATTCAAAAATCAATATCATTTGTCCTAGGTCGGCCATAAGGAAGGAAGGCAAGTTGTGTATATATACAAGGTCGATGGAGGCATTGCAAATCATCATTCACTCATTCATTCATACACACTTGGGAGTTTATCTCTTGGAGAGGATCTTGGAAAGAAAACCTCAAGCATCCTAGTGGAGGATTCTGGAATGGGGATCTACTTGTGCTTCATTTCTTCTAGGGCAGATTGTATATCAGATTTGAGATCATTCATGAGGGCTTCTAAATGGCATATTGACTAGGGTTTTACCCTATGGTTGGAGCGATTCTGTAATATACAACCCCAAATTTTTTTCCAAAATAGAGAACAATGATAAACAGTGTTAGCACAATTAAATTCCTCCACGCTTTTGATCACCAAGATCCCAACTGGGCGAGGTGAGAGCATAATGCATTTCAGATTACAATTTTAAACATTGTGCAAATAAGAAAAATTCATCTTCATATGCAGGCATCCACAAGTTTGTGGGGATTCACCACATCTAGTGGGTAAAGGAACACGAATGAAAGATTGCAAACCATCCACTTATTCAGTGGGTATTCTCCACTTGTCCAAGTGGGTGAGAACAACAAAGAAGGGTTCTTTCTCCACACTGGCGGTATAGCACCCAAGGGTGCTAAATGTGATTGCATTAAGATTACAATGAAATCAACTATCATGATAATCAGAATCCATGATTAGAAATTTAAAATGTTACCCATGAAGAACTTGGAAGAAGATGGTCATAGCATGCATAGCATCACTGGACAATACATGAATCTATAGCCAATAAGAATCTGGTTTACTGCCCTGACTGTACTGAAAGTAAATTCAGACTGTATTGAACATGTATGGCTGCCAGACTGATATAACTTTCCACCTACACCATATCAGAAACTTTCTCTCCAAACACTACAAACTCAATGCTGATCACTCAGAAGTAGCTGCATATTACAATGATCAAACATAATGAAAACTGCATATTCAAATTTCTTGACATCATATGGACAGCCTGCCATTGTTTGAAGCATCACATACAAATGAAGTAAGAGACGCCATAACTGATAACAGTCCACTAAAGCACATAATTAAAGCCCATTCACTGAACATTCAACAATGCTTGATTCATAGACCCAAATCTGCTAATAAAGTGCAATTGTTTCAAACTTAGCTGTATGACCCTTATGACAACATGAACCTTGCATATTACTTGAACTTGACCCAACACAATAGGTTTATATCTGCGGTGAAGTGACTAGGCATAACAAGGATGATGCTTTAATTAAACTGCCTAAACAATCATAGACCAATCAGAACCACATTCTATATAGGCCATTATATCTGTTGTATGGCACCATGAAACCCAACCATGGAGTCATTAAGAGCACAATGCAGAAAGCTCTGAGCAAACTCTTCTACAACATTAATTACACACCAAAACACTCCCAATGAATACTAAGAAAGACCTATTGCAATTAAAGTTTTCATTTGAACTGCAATCAGATTCATCTACAAGTCCATACTGTCATGAAATGGCATAACTCTTCAAAGGTTTCAAAAGGCTGCCCAGAATTTCAAATGAATTGATCAGGAATTATTGTTAACACTAAACAAAGACATTCCACATATTAAATGCTTCAAACAACAAAGCACATTCTCAGAATTTCCCAAACGAACCCAGCAGCTGTACGGCACTGGTCATGTACGGCTGAGGCTATTCTCACAAAATCTGACTTTAATCTCAAATAAACTACTCAGAATTTTAAGCAAACACACAACAATAACATTGCAAACAAGCTTAAATCAAATGACAACCCTGATGATTTTATTTTAAGAATCTTGCTTCTACAGTGTACAGCAGCAAGATGTACGGATCCCTTCACAGAAAAATCAGACTGCATTAAAACCCACTATCAACAATCTGAGATGAGGCGCCTAGGCATGATAATAATATTGCAAAAGACTTAGAACATATATCAACTCTATCTTTTTTTTATTTATTTTTTATCAACCCAAGCTGCAGGTACGGCCAACAGAGGTACGGATCAGTTGTGAATTTATACCCAAACAAAAATATGAATCAAACTCCCACACAATATTCTTGATATTTGATTTCATCAATACAAAATAGGGACACAATGCAAAACACAACAAAAACTTCCATCTCTGATCAGCTCCATGTGATTTTCTGTAATGAAAACCACCAATAATCTCCAGAGGGTTTTCGTCCTCAAGAGAATATGGATGAACTCTCTGGTTCAATCCATCTGCAAACAAAACAAATCCAAAAGCATAGCATAACCCTTCCAAATGAGAGCTCATTCTTTTTTATAGGGCACTGGAGGAGTTACAAAGGAAATGAATTATTTCTTGAAAATAATAGCATTTTCCTTCTAACTTAAATTATTTCTTTTTTCCTCCACTTAAGTGCTCACTTTTATGTGCTTACATAAAAGAATATGTTTTCCCCTTTCAAATGAGCTATAACACTTAATAATATTTTAATTCTTTTTCACCCTTAGGAACTTAAGTGAAAAATATAATTAAAATAGCTCATTAAATATTAAATTTTGCGGGAAATCCCAAACGGCCTCCGAATGCCAAATAAACTGAACCAATATGCTTTGTAAGGTTTGGGATGTGCAACGATGCCTTCTCGATGACTTTCCAAAAATAGAAAATTCCTCCAAGAATCTTGGAGAGCAAATTAGAAGCCCAATCAAACTTCAGAAACCAACACTGTTACCCGGAACATCAACTGAGCTCAAAGCCATGAGAAATAATCCATTTACACGAGGAAAACCCAAATAATTGTTCTGCAGACTAAATCAAGACCACTCCAAAAACATTGGAGTTCTTCCCAAACATGTCGGATAGCCTCCAAGAGACTAGGAACAAGCACATTGTGCACGAATATCTATGCACCAAAAAATGGGACATTACAGATTCATCTTGGAGGAGCGACTTGCATATTGAGGCGATTTTGTGGAGTTGTTGGCTGCTAGGGTTTGGAGTTAGAGCAGATTTCTGTAGCAACAGGCCTGCAGATCCAATTCCCCATCTTGGAGGACTTCTTGTTGATGATTTGATATGACATTGCTTAGGGTTTTTACCCTACTTGTGGAGCGCCACCATTTGAGGTTATTTTGTTCATGTTTTTGGTATGTAAAACCTTGTGGTTTGTTTCTGATTTGTAGTTGGGCATGTTGACTGTTTGCCCTAGCCATTCTATGTATTTGAAGACTATATAAATTATGATTTAACATTCATTTTCAGTCATTGTGGTTGTGGTTTGAAGTGGATTTATTGTGCATTTCATTGTGGAATTCAAGTATGTTATTGGCTTTCATGTTGGCAATGATTATATAATGATTTAGCATGATTCATGGGATGCTATGAGTCTGATTTGAGAAGTACGAGTTCAGAAAATTAGGGTTCGAGCAGAAAATCAGAAATGAGAAGTTTGGAAAGCCCGTAAATCCAAATTAGGAGAAAATATCCCCATTTGGGATATTACATTAGCTAAGCTAGAAGCGAAGGGGAGATTACCCACTCCTAACCATTGGCCCTTAATCATCTTCCACCTGTGGATGAGCATGTTTCCCATCTCTCTGATGACACCCCTGGCCTAAGAGATTAGGAAATTAACTCTAGGGTTTTAGGTTAGCTATTTTGGGACCCAACAAAACCTAAAGAACATCACCTCTACTAGCAACCTATACATGCCTCCAACAAAAGGCACAATTGAAGACACTAACCCCTACTACCTTTTAGAGGTGCGTTGGCCATTGGACACAAACATGATCTAACGATTGGCACACTGTAGAAAAGCTTTAGCTTTGACAACTTCCAAACATGCAGAATCCTACCAAGTGTCCCCATTGACATCATAGTTGTTGAGCTCAATATAACACGAACAAAAGAGGAGAAGGCCAACTGTAGTCGGTCATAATTGTAGTCGGCCGTAGTCAGCCAAATAAATAATCATAAATTAATTAGTGTTGTTATGTTAGGAGTGTTATCGGGAATTAACCCCGACGGTTGGATAGTTATAGAGTCGTTGCCAACGGTTGGTATCTCAACCAACCTTGGCCAAGTTATATATTGGCTTAATACTTTGTAGTCGGGGCGACCCCACGGCATTGTGACATTGTAGTGTAATACTGATATATTCAATGAATGGGAACAATGCTTTATTCTGTGCAATGCGGTTGTAATTTCATGCTCTGTGTTATGCACTATACTACTTAATTTTGTTTACTTCATATTATGTGAAACACACCATATTGCGGTAAACATTTGGCGCCGTTGCCAGTTCGAAAACGGGTCGAGGGTGACAAGTCGATGACAAGTTGAGTCGTTTGATGCTATCGGGTGACAAGTCGATGACAAGTTGAGTCGTTCGATGCCATTGGGTGACAAGTTGATGACAAGTTGAGACAATCGGATGACAAGTTGGCTATCGATGACAAGTTGAGTCGTCGAAAACCATCGGACAAGTGGCATTGTCAGAAACAAGCAAACCGTCGGGTGTAACCAGGGTCGGAAAAAAAAAAAAAAAAACACAATGAAAATGGCATCGTGATGGGGCAGCCAACCGAAGAGCCAGTACAAACAAACGAGGATCAAGACGCTCTGACGGAAGACCTCTGCAGTTTGCAGTCAGTCATCTGGGATCAAATGCACGTCAACCAAGAGGTCGACCATCTCCTCACTCGAGTAGCAATTAATGCCCATACAACTCAATAAGGATAAGAATCGAGTACCAAGTGGGCATGAAACACCAGAGGAAAGAACACGAAGATCATTGAGATTAAAGGAACAAGAAGAACAAAGGAAAACACTGAGACAAATTGTCAATGAACATCATGCCAATGAAGGAATTTTCAAGACACCGCTGACAAATAAAGAAAAAGGGAATGAAAATGAATTGATAGAAGAAATTGAAAACAACATATGCCGCATCGGAGAGTTATCCATATTGGACGACGAAGGGCCGAGAGTTGGAAGATCTAAGCCTAAGACCCCAGGGCAGAGGGAGTATCAGAACGAACCCGAGGAGACTCAAGGTATAGAGGACACTGACAGAGGACGCGGGGAAGACTCGAACGTGGCCGAGAGTGCAAGTGACGCACCGGAACGTTGCGAGAGAACCAGTCCAGTCAGGTCCAGCGCACAAGGAGGGCATTGGGGAAGGATGGTGACTCCGCCAGCCGAGAGGCAGAAGCTGCCAAAATTTACGGGGGATGGGTCAGAAGATCCAGTACGACACTGTAAGACGTGCGAGACGATTTGGATAGCCAACGGGCAAGATGATGTGGACTACTGGCTGAAAGCATTTCCAGCGACACTGAGAGATAGTGCCATCGACTGGTACACAGAGTTAGCCCAAGCACACAGGGCATCATGGAGATTACTTAAGAAGGCATTCCAAGACGAATTCAAACTTCTGAGGGATGACAGTGAAATTGTAGCGGAGATCTATAGTACGAAGCAAGGGAAGCACGAGAACGTGCGAACCTACAACCGGAGACTGAAAGAATTGTTGGGAAAACTGGAGACTCAGCCGGCCGACGGGCTGAAGAAGCGATGGTTCATCGAAGGGTTGCGTCCATCGCTTAGAAAGAAAATGAAAGTCATGCCTCCGTCATCATACAATGAAGCCTACAATCGAGCGATGGATATAGAGTGAAAATAAAATATCCTTTCGAAGGAAAAGGAAGACGGACGACGAGGAGAGTACGGATGACAATAGCGACAATGAGTCCAAGACCGTGCAAGCACTCAAGAAGGACATGATGAGAATGATGAAAGAACTGAAGGCCGACAAGGACAGTATGAGGGAAGCCAGAGAACTGTGGTGTACAGATTGCAAGGGGGAAGGTCATACAAAGACAAATTGTCCGAAAAAATTGTTTTGTGATATTTGCCAAATGATGGGACATTCCATCAAGGAATGCCCATACAATCTGAAAGCAAGGGGTACGCAAGTACTGTTCACTCAAGGAGAACCGTCAACCCCACCGAACACACCACCAAAGCCCCAGTACAATAGCCATGCATCCCCTGGAAGTTACCAAAGCAATAGAAGTCCGAGAAACAGATTACAGTATGACAGCAAGGGGCGACCTATGATACAGTGCCGGCAATGCAACGAGTGGGGACACTTTGCAAGAGAATGTCCGAACAACAATCAGAACACAATAAATGCATTATGCAAGTGGTGCGGGCCTGGAGATCACGAAGAAAAAGATTGCCCGAAGCAAAAAGGGGTGAATATGATCAGTTTCAAGGAGAAGGATGAAAAGATCCTAGCGGTTACCCGAGCACAAGGAAAAAAAACGATGTATCCAGATCCCCGGACCGAGGAGAGACTTCGGGAGGCTAGGAAGGAAGTAGAGATGGCAATGGAAATAGAAGAAAAGAACAGAAAAACAACTACCGTACGACCAGAGTCAGAAAAGAGCATCGTGAACCAGGTGCTACAAACCACTGTATCAGTTAAGATAGCGAATCTTTTACAGAGCATGCCGCAATTAAGAATGGCAATCTCGAAGGTGATGGAAGGGGAACCAAACAGGCAAACAAAGGAGGAAGACATCATAGTGGAGCCACCACTCGAGGGAGAACAAGTCATCGACCCGAGACTGTTGGCAGTAAACAGTGGCAAGAACCCAACCGTCATACACATGGAAATCGGTGGATGTCATCTAACAAACACAATAATCGACGGGGGATCAGGAGTGAATGTTTTGACAGAAGATACGTGGAAGTGCTTGGGGAAACCTACACTATGGCCACAAAATTTCCAGTTAGTGGGCGCAGACCAGCACGGAATTAAAGCGCTGGGAGTGCTAATGGCTCAGAAAGTAAGGATTGGCACCCAACTTTTTCGATTAAACTTCGTAGTCATAACAACACAAAATGCGTCGTACGACGCATTACTCGGCCGAGGGTGGCTGATAACCGCCAAGGCCAACCATAACTGGAAAAGAAACACATTGTCAATAGAGAACAAAGGTAAGAAGATCGTCATAGATCTGAGAACACAGGTTGTAAGTGAAGAGTTGGCATCAGATTCTGATTCAGACGGAGGGGAGTCAGTTGGCAGAGGACCAATAGAACCTGATGAGGAAGGAGTATTAAAATTGCAAGAATGTTCTGAGGATGAAACTAATTCCTTTAGTGGGCTCTTCCACTGGCAAATGGAAGACTATGAGTTCTTCAAGCCAGAGTGTAACATGATTTCAATAAGAGAAAGTGGCGAATGCTCTCGGGCGACTAGTGAACCACTCGGCAATATCGGCAATATTGGGCCCAGTGAAACATTGTTGATAAATGAAGCACTGGATGGATTGACAAACACTCGACCACTTGGTAAGAGGGAACCGGTAATGAGTGACAAAGGGGAGGAAGGTAATAATCAGTCAGAAGTAACAGAGCAACTAGTGGCAGAGACATGTCGACCAAAACAGACAAATCAACCAGAAGAGGCACAGAAAGAATATACAGAGGGTAATGCCAAGATAGATGATACACTTGCACATACACTTGAACTAGACAAGGTGATTAGGTATGAAGAGTCATTGACAAGCAAGGTGATTAGGGATGATGAAACTAACGACGAGAAGACAACATTGAAAATATCGGCCAAAAAGAGACCATACAGAAGGAATAAGGACTATAGAGTCTTTCCGTTGACTTGCAATGTTTTGGCGATCGGTGACAATCAACAGAAAAAAAATGATGTTCAAAAGTCGGATAGTTTAATTTTTTTGAAGACAATAGTTCTGGCCCCAATAAAGGCACCCGATCCTACCGACGATTACAAAATCAATAAAGGTACAAAAAATGAAGTTAAAATATTTAATTTGGAGGATATGGTTAATTGTCGTACTGGCAAATCACCCCCACAGCAAAATTCTAGAAAAGGGGAAAATGTTACGAGACAGATTACGCGACAAAAAAGTTCTAAAGTCGGAGTTACAGATCGGACGTGGACTCCGTCGGAGAAAAATAGAAAAATCCGGTTCAGGTTGACATGGATGAGAAATTGGAAAAGACGAAAAAAAAAATGTGTAGCAAAAATTTTGAAAATTTTGAAAAAAAAAAAAAAGAGTACGACGTCGGCCAGACAGTACGACGTACGATCAAGCCGTACGATGTACGCCGTACGACCAAGTCGTACGTCGTACGGCCAAGGCCCATCCCCACAATTTTTTACGAAAAAGAAAAGGACATTTCAAGATTTTTTTCCATGCCTGAAGTGGATTCCGCCGTACTAATTCTTGTTCTCAGCAGATTATATGAGTTTTTGGATTGCAGATGAGTTCGATTTTGTCAGAAAAATGATGTGCGCGCTGCCCCTCGACCCCGCTGGAGGCGCTGCCCCAAACCCCCGTGAGGGGCGCTGCCCCTCGACCCCGTTGGGGGAGTTGCCCCCAAACCCCCATCAAATCAATACTATCTTGATCCAATGAGCAATGGGGTGCAACATTCGCAGCATTCAGTGTGCTATCAGATTGGGTCCCTTGGTTGGTTGGTCTACTGGCAGGTGTTTCAAATGTGTTGGTTCTATTTTTACACAGTTCCTACTTCAGCATTGTCGTCGGCAAAAGCTTACTTAATGTCACTTGATGGTTTTCTGTCGTCTGGAAGATGACTAATTTTGTGGGGGGGATGATGTAATCGGTCATAATTGTAGTCGGCCGTAGTCAGCCAAGTAAATAATCATAAATTAATTAGTGTTGTTATGTTAGGAGTGTTATCGGGAATTAACCCCGACGGTTGGATAGTTATAGAGTCGTTGCCAAGGGTTGGTATCTCAACCAACCTTGGCCAAATTATATATTGGCTTAATACTTTGTAGTCGGGGCGACCCCACGGCATTGTGACATTGTAGTGTAATACTGATATATTCAATGAATGGGAACAATGCTTTATTCTGTGCAATGCGGTTGTAATTTCATGCTCTGTGTTATGCACTATACTACTTAATTTTGTTTACTTCATATTCTGTGAAACACACCATATTGCGGTAAACACCAGCCATGTGTTGATGTGGAACTAGTGCCAAATGGCATGACATAAATAAGGTGTCAAACTAACAATCCTTTGGCAATGTGCGTGCACACCACATAACCTTTATGATGTCGTTGCTATTAATTTCAGCCATTCATAGTTGTAGAGGTGGAAAGGGAGGGGCCTGCCAAATAACAACTGCATAGCCCTCTAGCATTAGTTATTTTATGTGGAAGTGATTGGCGGGCTCACGCATGCAAAAAACTTTTCAATTTTGACAACTCTTCAAGGTTGCACAATCCTACCAAGTGTCCCTACTGATGTCATTTCCCCATGAGCTTAATATCATTTAAACAAAAGTGGAAGCAAGCCCCCCATCGAATGACATGGAACCTTTGGCCAATGGCACAACATGATTTAAATTTCAAACTAACAACTTCTTTGTAGTGTGCAATCCGTTACGTCAAAACTTCATTGAATGGCTGGTGCATCACTCTGCTGACAACATATTTTGACCTTTTTTTAGGATACAGAAGTCAATGGATCAAAAGATATCTAGGGTTCATGATGATCGAACTAGAACTGAGCCTCATGAGCATGAAAACACAAGGAAACAACTAAATTAATCAAAACAACAAAAGAAAAAGAACAAGCATAGAGGAATTCAATATGAAGAATAGCCATGAAGATCAAAACCATTGCTCCCAAAGTACTTTGTTCACAAAATTGAGAACCTGAATCAAAAGGAGAGTTGAAGCTCTACAATATACATGACCATGTATGAGGAAGAACACTATATTTGTGTATATGTTTGTCCCTGCTTCTATGTGTTTCTATATTGCTTCCATGTGTTGTTCCTATTCCTACTTTCCTTGATATCTTGGCTATTTGGTGATGACTGTAATGTCCCCTTCCTAGCCAGTTTGGCAGGTTGACACTAGTTAGCCTATTCGGTGGTTTCCGTAGGCTAATGTTGTTGAATAGGGAACTTTGGTGGAGGTTTGGTTGAGTTCCGACAATAGCCATGAGCAAGTCTTCCCTTTTTCGGAGTATCATTGGATGAGTTTTCTAGGACTTACTATTTGTAGTAAATTGGATGGGGTCACCGATGGAGCTAGTAATGGTATTTCTATTTTTAATGAAATCAAGGAAAGCGACTTGTAATAGTTTCTCGACATTTGAAGTGCCTAAAGAATATTATTTTAAATGTCGAAAATGTCAAAGTTAAATTAAATATTTAACTTATGATATTTAAATGTTATTTACTTTATTTTAAAGTAACTAAGGAGATATAAGTGTTGGCTATTTGATGTGTTTAAAAAGATAAGCGCCCAACTTTGGGAGTCATAAGGGGTATTAAATTTAATAAAATAATATATTTCTACTCTATCTTGGGCATTGGAAAAGGAGGATGAATAAAAGTAAAGAGAAGCTCATTTTGAGAACATTCTCGTTCATTCATATTTTCTTGAGCTTATGCTTGCTGGAGGAGCTGGTATCCTTCTAGGGTTTGTGGATACGAAATCCTTTGCAAACTACACTTCCTACATTGTTGAAAGATACAATCTGGGAGGTTGGTGGTGATTTCATATAGGAATCACGCTGAGACTTCATTGGCAGATTTAAGGGTTTTGCATTGAGTTTTCTTGTTGCAGATTTATGAGAATGCATTCAAGGGCAGATTTTAGGATGGAAATGAGGTGTTTATTTGTGTACTGAAACTGCTGTGATCTCCTTTGCTGGCCGTACTATTTTGTGAGGGAACCGTACTACATTTCAGCTGGTTGGGTGTTCATTTTGAGTGCTAACTCTATACATTCATGGTGTGGAGAATAAGGATTATATTGCTGGTATTCATGGGACTGATTGGAGCAGATTTCTGAGGGATTTTGATGAGTCTTGCTGCTGTTGCAACCTCCAGAGCTGGCCGTACATCCTCAAGACAGGTGTGAGGACTCCTAGCATCAAACGCTTCAGTTTAAGCCCCTTTCTCTCTTGCAATAGGGGCGTTTAGGGTTTGCCTATAGCTGCGTATCAATTCTAGGAGGGAGAAATAGCATATTGATGATTTTGGATGGGATTTTATAGTTTATGTTCGCTGGTTTCCTGTATTTCAGACCTGCAACTTGTAAAACTGAACATGGGTATGTCTCTAAATTGAAGTTTATGCTATTTTGCCATCTAGGTATTCGTAGTTTAAATTATTTATAATCTTCATATATCTGGGTATTGTTGAATGGTGCATATTTCCTTGTTATTCTGCATTATTGAATATGAAAACACAAACAAACAAATACAACAACACAAACAGCACATCAGCAACAAACCAAAAAAAATTGGCATCAGGGAAAAAACACAAACAGGGGTGTATATTACAATGACACAAAGCATTGAGATGCCAATGCCTTTTTTATGCTGACCCAACCATTTCTAGATATTCATTTGTTGTTGTTTCTACTTTTGACTATTTGTTTGTCTCCGCTTTTATATGTTATCCTCTTTTTCATGACCACTCTTTTGTGTTTTCTCCTCTAGGTTATTGAGGACGATGCAAACTATTATGGAAATCTCTACCAATTTCATGTTGACCCAACCAAACCATGCCCAACCACCCTATTTGTTATATCCAAATTCTTTAATCCTACTTCTTCCTTTGTAATTGTTCTACATGTATGGGGGATGATGACAATTCATGAGATATATATTATACTATTCCAAATGATACTAACCCCATGCACATAGATCTTTGTGTCATGTTTGTATGTTTACCTTTAACACTTCTCCTCCTACTTTACATTCTTATGCTTGCAGCTCTACTTACATATTGCACTTTTGTTACTTCTTGTATGGCATTTATCGTTTCTTTCTACTACTTTAGATTCTATGCTTATATGTCACTTACACTTTGCTGTACTGCTATCTTCCTATGCTATGATTATTCTACTTTAGCAGTTTCCCTATTTCTACTTTATGCACTCACTATAAGGAAAAAATATTTCCATATAGATGATCTGGGGTCATCCCTTCTTTGCCTTCCTACTATATTTGATACTCTTTTCCTACTCTGTCATTTGGCAAGTTCATTGCTTGTTTCTTAAACAGTCCTAGAGGAAACATTCTTGCTTCTTAAATTGATTGCATCCTATAGCATAAAACCAATGTTAAGAGGGTATATGTTTTCTTATTTTCTTAATCATTTTTCCAGTATCCAATTTTTGGTCTCTATGCCAAATTTTTGAGGTGCTTGCACTAGTTTTGTTTGTGGTCCTTGCACACAATTGTTTTGGTCCCTGCACCATAGTCACCCAGTTTACTTTTTTGCCTCGTCTAGACCCCTTGTTTTTATTACCACTCTTCCTATGCTCTCAATTCCAATCCAAATCATGTGCCAATTTGTTTTTCATATATTCTTATTTCCAATCTATTCCAAATCATGCCAATTCCTTTATTTTTCCCTCCAACCAGGTTGACTTATAATGTAGATGATAGATAATATACATGCTGATTGTTTATTTTTGACATACTTTTATTTTGTGATAACGAACATTGACTCATAACCCCATATATCCATTTTCAGTATCCTCAAAATTTCAATTATTTTAAGAAATTTAATTTAGCGTACTATACCACTTAGTGTCATAAGCTTGCATAACTGGGGAGAAAATGTAGAGTCAAAAATTACACACTCTGCAATTTCAACTCTACATAATGCTCTAATTTTGGTGTCCACAACCATAGCATGTTTTGAGTGTACATTTAGCCAAATCTTCAGCCTGTTACCAGTAGTCAAGATGCCAAGTATCCCAACATTTTATAGTTTCTACTTCTATACATTCTACTAAACTTGTTGAATGCCTATACTATCCTACATGCTTAACACAATTGTCGTAGTGAAATATTCACCACTGCGATCACAATAGTTTTTGTAGGATTTGAACCATTTTAAAATCATTAAAAGTCAAGCCTTCTGGCATTTTGGCTTTTTACAAAGCTCTCATTCACATCAACTTCTTAAATTAGCAATTCCAACCCTTAATATTCAACTCTTGCTTTGGTAAACTTCTTTTCTCGGTTTCAAGACTTTTCTGAAAGTGTGGAGTAACAATTTATTGAAGTGATTCTCTGGATTCTAAATATTGCAGCCTATTCTCATGAACATCTCCTTCTGAAGCTATTGTTTCCTTTCTTTTAATACCATTCCTCTATATTTTGCTTCCATTACCCTTATTGGTTTTATTATCTTAATTGCTCCCATTATTCCCATGCAATTCCTTCATTATTCCTACAATTTCCTTTTTACTGCCACCCTGATAACACCTTCAATAACCAAACTTGTAGCCTTACGCCATAACCCCCTTGGCATCTTGGTTTCTTCCATAACCCTTTTTCTTCTACACACAGAGCACTTATCACACCTTAGAAACCATGTAGGATATATATTCTCTGAAGCTTTCATTTATTATACTAGTCTAGCAGAAAGCACCTTGGCTACCTGTTGTGACCAAATCACACATCGCCCCATTGCAAATGGGGACCCCCCTTTTTTGAAGCTCTGGTGTTTTCCATGAAGTTTCGATGATGCCTTAGGTTCATTTCCTCTGCCTATCAAAACAAGAAAATCTTTCCTAGAAGTTTTGCTCTATAATTGAAAACCTCGTCTGGAACATGAAATTGCAATCATGAAGAGTCTTGATCAAATCTCCATTCAATTCATGAATATTGAGATTAATCCTAATGCATGGTTGAAATTCCCGAAAATGATTGACTACTTCAAAGGATTTGAAATCCTGATCCAGTGCGTTATCTTGTAGAAGATTTCGATATAGGCAACCATCACGCCGCAGGTAGAAGGAATTTGCTAAGCATGTGAGAGTTTAGAACACCTATCAAACGCGCCTATGTGAAAGGATATCATAATCTAGAGGAATTCAACACTCCTATCTACCGTGCGAACATCCTAGAGGAATTCAAAACCTCTAACCATCAGGCCGCGCCTACAAGAGGATATCAAACATCCTAATCGGCGCGACAAGGGGAAATGTGGGAAGGGAGTGTATAAGTTTTACGCGCGAAACAAGAGGATATTAAAACTTTAACCACTGCGCTAAGTTACAGGATTTCGAAATGATTAAGCAATGCGCCATCCTACAGGGAGAAGTTGAGATCACATTTTAAAGTTTGAGTCAGGAGGATTCTGAAATCCTTAACCGCCGCGCCAGTGAGGAAGGGTAAGCTTTAAATATGAAGTGTGAAGTTTATATAATCTAGAGGATTTCAATTACTTCAACCGATGCGCCAAGCTAGAGGATCTTGGAAGACCGAACTACCGCGCCACATTTGGAGGATATGAGACGGCTTAACAACTGCGCAAAACAAGAGGATCTCCAATTATTAAACCAATGTGCCACTTTGAAGTGGAAGGATGACTTAAACAAGAGGATTTCAAATTGCTTATCCAATACGCCGTCCAAGTTAGAGGATTTCCAACATCCTGTCCGATGAGCTAAAAGGAAACTTAGACGATATCAAAGGGGTCATCCAACACGCTACATATGAAAGGGTGGTTTAGTTTAAAAGTCAAGAGGCTCAATCGCCAAAGTAGAAATTAAAATTCTCAACCGGCGCGCCAAAGTGAAAATCTAGAGGAAATTAAAACCTTGAACTACCGGGCCGAGATTAATCTAGTAAGGAAGTATAAAAGCTTATCAAGGAAAACATCAAAGGATTCCGAAATCCTTAACCGCCGCGCTAAAGGAAGAATTCTTCACACTCTTAACTACCGCGCAGCATCAAGAGGATTTTAAAACTCCAACCGGCGCGACAAGGAAAGGAAAAGAAGAAGACTCAAAACACTTAACCAATGCGACCACTTCGAAGAAGGAGAAATCGAAATCTTGAATCACCGCGCAAAAGGAAACAGGAAGATTTTGAATGCATGAACCAATCCGCCAAAGATAAAATCAAGAGGAGAAGAATATCTGAGATCTATTCAACGGAAAATTGTTGTGTAAAGTGTTCTGGATGATAACGTCTTAGATTCGTGATTTGAGGTAGAAGATCTCTAAAGTCTTAACTGCCGCGCCAAAAGAAAGCGATAATAAGCGGATTCCAAAATACTAAACCGTCGCGCCTATCAAGGAAGGGGAAATTGAAATTTTGAACCATTGCGTCACATTAAGAAGATTTCAAACTCCTTAACTAGAGCAACAGACTAGAAGAACTCAAAACATTTAACCAGCGCACTGAGATGAAGAGGCAAATTTGAGTGTTAACGTGCAAAATTTTATAATAAATCAAGAGGATTCCGAATGCGCTTAATCTAGTGAGGAAGAATTCGAATACCTTAACTGCTGCGCCAAGGTGGAAGGGTAAGTTTTGAATGTGGAGTGTAAATTTTATATGTTCTAGAGGATCTCTAATACCTTAACTAATGCGCCGCCAAAGGAGAAGAGTTTCTAAGACATTTGAGTGTGTGATTGGAATTAATAAGTGTCAAGTAATCAATTCAGGACTGTTAGGCGCATATCCTCATCCATGCCATCTAGTTTTAGCGTCTTGATAAAAGGCGCCAATTCCTATTAGTTTTTCCCCTCGAAGTGCGCCTAAGAACATAAGGATCGTAGAGTATGAAAACATGTTTCGAAATCACTAAAAAAACAGCCTATAAGATAAGGCGCATTTTATACATCAATCCACCTAAATCAGTGCTAAACTTAAAGAAAACATTCATTTTGTCAAGGCACCAATCCATATCCATATAGCCTTAAATCAGCGCTTTGATTAGGGGAGATATTTGAAACTAGAATTGATCATCATAAGACAAAACCTCCCTAAGAAATAGGAGGAAATCACTAAGCATTTTTGGCGCACTTTCACCTATTTGTTGACTCAAATCAGTGCCTGGGCTTGGAAGGGGTATTAATTGTTTAAGATGATTATTTTTGTGTTATAAAATCAAGTGATTGATGTTGTTTTTCTTTCTTTGTTTTGTAGGTGCTTGGATTGAGTTAAGAAGTCATGTGCCTAGAGTCATCTTCAAGCGAAGGATGATGTTAAGAGGAAGTCATTGTAAGAAGAAAACATCATACTTCAATCTTCAAAGATTCATCAAGCTTCAAATATCCTTGAGAAATCATTTACTCCACATTCAAAGGACGTGTTGCTATCTACACTCTGAAGGGTCACTTCGAAGATCATCGTGCAAGACTACTTCATCAAAGACATTCATTTATTCAATTTCAAGTTCCTCCTGAAACTTCAAGTCCAAAAGAGATCTCCTACTCTTCATGAAAGAAGCAACATCATTATCTCTTACTATTCCACTCTACATCAAGAAGCATCCAGAGAAGAACATCAACTCACTCTGCAAGAAGATGTCATGTCCCCGTTTCTGGCTTGATCATCAAGTAAAGAATGGATTAGCCTATTTCTCATTCTCGGAGGCTAATTCTACTTAATGAGGGAATGAACTGGTTTTTGACTAACTTAACCTTTTGTTTTGCAGGAGCAAAGTCAGAAACTTGAAATTTGACTAAGTCTGGGGGTGGTTTCATCAACTCCTGTGATCATATTTTCCACGCGCCTTCCTTGACAAGTCAAACTCATTTTGGCTCCCAACTTCCAAAGTCTATTCTGGCACTCAATTAATCATCCAATTGAGGTGCTCCTTGTGATTTAACCTTCTCCAACCTAGCGCCCAGTTCTGAGATAAGCTAAGTAAGGTTTGGAATGAAGTTTCATGCTTAGGCGCCAATAGCAGGTTGAACTCACCTAAATGAGCGCCCTGGGATTTGAAGCATCAAAAGGGTGCCTAGGATCAAGTAGCATGTTAGGGAGCTCTTCCAACAGGGCGCCTTGATAAGAAAAGACTGATAAGTTTCTAGAATGAAGTCTTCTAGGTGAATTGGATGGTGAAGAAGGTCTACACACCTTAGGCACTAAGTATTTTGCAAGAGATCCTTGAGAGGCGCTTGATCTTCCATGAAGTGCGCCTAAGTGGGAAGATAGTTTCCAATCACTCCAAGTGGTCAAGGCGCTTGGTTAGGTAGGTGATTTACTTCACTACAAAGATTACAAGTATGAACGCTACATGGTTGAAGGTGAATCAAACTCAAAAGTGCGCCTTGGTACTTGGGTGCTAGACTGTGATTGATCAACTTAAGGAATGCGCCTAAGGATAGAATACATCATCAAATATGCGCCTAGCAAGTGGAGATTGTTGACAGGATATCCAAAGCATACAAGGCGCCAATTGTGAATCAAACTACCAAGAATGGGCGCCTAGAACCAGAAGGCGCCAATGCATGGTTTCCAGGATCCTCCATTGTAGCGCCTAGCCCAGATAGATGTAGATGGAAAGTTTTAAAGCTAAGTGTTGTCTCTTAAAAGTGAATTCCTAGCCCAGGCGCTTGTGTTGTGTAAAACTCTTTGGCTCTGACACCTAAAATTGGAAGCTTTGACTAGTTTGGCGCCTCACTTGCCTATCCCACCTTCAAAATGCACCTTGGTTGGATGGTCATCATTGATGGCGCCTAGTGAAATGAAAAAAACTATTTGCATCTCCTAAGGATCAACATTGGATTAGGAGATCATCCTTGCAGTTGAGATTGTCAGAGATGTGTTGAAGGAGTGAGGGCGCTCTTCTAAGTCTTCATCACTTCAAATGGGCGCCTAAACTAGTTGAGGCACATGTCAAGTCCACTGTAACTCCAGATTGGCGCCTAGGATCCAGTCATTTCCTAGGGCGCAGTTCTATTCACCCATGACCTTGCTTTGGACTTGGAAACTCCTTGAAGACTTGCATGAAGTTAAGACTCACTCACAGGATATTAGGCGCCATTTCACCACTGATAATGCGCTTTGGATTGATACACACTCTGAAATCTCAAAGAGCGCCTAAGGAGTGGTTTGATAGGTTGTCAAAGTCATCTTTCTAAGAGTGAGAAGTACCTTCAAGGCTCGATAACCTTCAATTGGCGCCTAGCTTTAGTAAGGCGCAATTCCATGCAGGAACCACCTCAAATGGGCGCCTAGACAGGGAACAACATCAAATGTTGTCAGAAGACCTTCAATGAACATTTTTTCACATGTTAAGGACACTAGAAAAGTAAGGAGCTCACCTTAGGGAGAGGCATTCTACTTCCCAAATCAACTAGACTTGAAGAAATGACAAGGAAAGACATTTTGCATACAAGGCGCACTTTCCAGTGTGAATAGCCTAGTTTTGGCGCCTAGATCATAAAGGAGGACACTTGCAAGTGTGGGCACACTTTCTAAGTCTCTACCACCTCTAGGAAGCGCCTAGCTTGGAAAGGCGCCTATCCTGCTCTTCACTCCCTTCAGTTGGCGCCTAGTCAGAAGATAAGGTAGTTGTAACTACCTGAGCTCTCATTGGTCAACAGAATGTCTTCGGGGTCCGTTTCAAGGCCTCTGGATAAGATTGCCAACTCAGAATGAATCATCAGATGGAATATTCCCTTGGATATGCTTCTTGGGAAACGTGCCTTGGTTCCTCTTTGTGTGTTGAAAAACGTGCCTTCATTGCCTTTGGAAGGCCTATAAAAGGAGGAGCCCTCTCATTCATTTGGTATCTATTCATTTTTGACAAAATTCTCTCTGCAAAGCTGTTGAGCTTGTAATCTTGAGGCCTGCGAGTTTCAAGTGTTGGGGTGATGCTCCCTCAACAAGCAAGGTGATGCTCCCTTGTGATATTGTGAGGTGTTGACATTCAGTTGACATCATTGAGTTTGATTGAGTTGATCAAGTAAGGAAGACATTGTAACATCAAGGCTTCAAGGCCTTTCTTTTGTAATTCCATTGAATAAGTTGTACTTCATGCTATTGAAAGCATTATCCATGTAATAAGACATTGCAAGTTGATTGAATCAAGTGAATAAACAAGTACCCAACTCCCATTCAAGTAGTTATCTTTGATGTATATCTTTGTGTTGTTGAAGTAGTTGATGAGTTGATAGCAAGTAAAATTGTTTAAGTAAGGAAAAATTTTAGTAGAACTAGTTGGGTATCTTACAGAAGATGAAAGAATCATAAAGTCAATCAAATGAGCAACAGGTATCATACATCCATTATACAAGAAGATATATAAGGCAAAGATCAACAAGATACATCTCATAGGATTCATTATCAAAAGCATATTGAATTAACAATTGAAATCCACAAGATATACTGAGGTGGCATTTATGTGGCGAGTACTTATCATCATCCAATCATATCAGCTGCATTATTTTAAATGCATTCAATGTATCATTTAATAAAAGAAGCCAAAGGGACGCCTATGTGGAAGATGGTTTTAAATGCTTTCGCCTTACCTTATCACATTGAAAAATGTGTCTTCATTGCCTCTCTCTTTTGTACTAAAAATAGAAAGTTGTTGTAACTACCTGTGAGGTGGCATGATCTGAGCCCTTGGCTACATGAAATGATCTTAGCCATTCATTGTAATCTGGAGCACTATATAAAGACCTTGTTGCCTCATTTGTAATATATAGATTAGAGAGTAGTTCAGTTGGTAGGAAAGTAGGAGTAGAATAGGAGAGACTCTCGAAATTCTCTGAGAGGGCTTGAAATTGTTGTAAATATTTCTCAAGGTTAATGCAAAGACATTAGAGCTACTTGTTTGGTGTTAAATGTTATCTTGTGGAGTAACATGATTTCTTGTATTTCGATGGAATGAAGAGATGTTTCAATTAGAAATAAAAGTAGATTAGAAGCTCATTGTTGTAATGTATGTATGTATTGGATATTTGATCAACTCCTAGCTCATGCTTTTAACATTCATCGCTGATGAAGTGCTGTGTAAAGCTAGTCTGAGCCACATCATTTGCATAAGTTCGATTATGAATGCTTGTTTGAGCTGCGTCGTTCAATGGGTGCTTATATAAGTCTTCATAATTTGAAAACCATTCGCATAACCTTAGGAGATTGCACCAACTCCATGTAGTTGTAGGCATCCTTGGCAAAGTGGAGTTAGGTTAATTCAGGAGTTTGTCTGTTCAATACATCATCGTTGCTTCATTGACCTTAGATTAGTTTTTTGAACCCTTACCTTTTGTTTTTCTTTATCATTGAAATCCTGTACATACATCATCCACACCAAGAAGAAATAAGCTAAGTGTATGAAGAAGTCTGCATAAGTCCCTTTGCGATTATCAGCAAGATCAAATGTAATCACTGAGTTAACCCATCATAAATCATAAAAAGGAACCTTGGAGTTACTTCACTGGATCACATAGTTCAGCCTTTGAAGAGCTTTATTCAAGAGAGAGTGGGATACTCTAGTGTTTTACTGTATTGTTGACTTGTCTAAAAACAAACATCAACACACTCCCATTCTTCTACAAGCTATATGTAGGGTTGAAAATTGAAATAGACCAAACAAGGATCTGACCAAGGCAGATTCCCAAACAATCACCAACATTTTTCATGTCCCAAATTCACAAGTTTGGGCCTAATATTTCTTTCTAGGAACATTAGATTAGAAATCTACAATCACAGCTAGGACCTGGAGACAATCATGTACATCCTCTAGAAATCTGAAGCTTGTATATGCAGAGGTTCCCACTGCACAAGTCATGACCACAACAGAGGACACCAGCACAAAAGTTTCCTTTCTGTTTCAATCTACATTTTTCCTAATTCTGCACACTCCATTTTCTCAACATCAAGACACTACAGCACTGGTAAGGTTGTACTGCAATTCTGTAACATCCAGTCTAGAGTCAACCTACACATTGCCAACAGTCTTCTGCTACATCAAATTTCGCACAAGGGACATTTTTCAGACTTCATCTTTTCAGCACTTTCTTTTGACAGTAAAGATATTATATTTTTATAAAACCCCACTTTTAGTATGTCTGTTTAGGGAATGAATGTAGTTTATCTTAGGCAAATACACATCTAGATAAGACAAAACTTCACTCTTTATTGCTTTACTAGAAAAGTTGAAAGTATTATAACTAATTGCACATTAGGAAGTAAACCAGGAGAAGTAATCCATTTTCTTATCTACACTTATTATGTACCATATATTGTGAGTCGTGATGCTTCTTTTAAATAGGATTGTTCCTTTATAGTTCTAGTAATTTGTTGTTAAAAATGTTCTCTTAATCTGTATTTTAGCTTCATACAATAGATTCTCTTTGTTTTATTCTTCAAGGACCATGTGGCAGGTCATGAAAAAGAAGCTAAGAGATGCCCCACTCTCACTAAGAGAAAAAACAAAAAGTAAAATATCATTCATATGAGTTCATTAGCAAATGTCCCAGCAGGTATAAATCACAGACCTGAGGTTCATTTATGCGGGCATATGTATCTCTAGGGCCCCCCATGCAAGCTCCACAGTTAGGACTTGCTGGAGTATCACAACCTGCTTCCTCAAAAATCTGGGCACAGGTCTTGCCATTGGCTTCTGGTACAGGAAGAGTATAGAGATCCATCCACACCTGTGCCAATAAAATCACAGGTAAAAGTATACTTTCAACATAGAGTTATACTGTTATTATAAGGAATATAACTGAATCATTAATATAAAACATTACAAACCTTCTGAGTGGCAGGTACTAGAAAGGTCGGCACTTTGACATTTTGCCCCTGGGACCGTAACAGAAATTGAATAAGCTAGAGAGATGATGATACAAAGGCTAATATATAATATAATAGCAACCACAATATATAAAACATTAACCTCATTTTATCCAAACATAAGTTCAGCCCAATTAAATGAAGGATCTCACTTTTGAAATATTCGAGCACTAAAACCATTCTACCTATTTATGCATATATGTACACAAGCACATGCATGCACACACTTAGATATGCATATATGCATGAGAATACATACAATGATAGATAGTAAATGCATTCACATACATAAGAAATAAAGTTCGAGAGACAAATATGGTTGAAAACGGTTTGCAATATGCCCAAAGTAAACTTCCTTCCAAGCTATATTCCTAGCTGAGAGTCTGGCACTGACTACAAAGTTTACACATTCTAACACAATTATACAATGGCAAGAAAGAAACAAAAATGATGTGGGTACCTCCTCACGAGCCAGTTTACAGTACATTCACTGAAAGTCAACAATTCTTCTAAACAATATCAACCTGAAAGCCTGATCCATATAGGAAGGTGGAAAATCTGCTGTATTATAATTCAAAATCAAATAGACAGAGGTAATAATAATGGGAAAGTATGAATGCTCTTGTTCACAAGCCATTTTATAGTTCAAACTCGGGAAAGAAGCGGTTAAGAAACTACTAACATTCTCATTGGAGATAAAGTTTCCACTTCTAGAGGTGATTCAAGTATCTAACACAAAAATGCACACTATGTTGCTGTTCTATAGCTCTCCTGAAACAAATATAATAGTCTACCCTGATTTTTTTTTTTTTTGAAAATATAATGGAACAAATAACACAGAAAATCAGAAAACTCATAGAAATATCACTCCCATGAAACCCTAATGCTGTTTTAGTGTTTAATCAATAACAAACATGAGAGTGCAGCAATATATGATTGTTTCCACACATACCCAGATGAGAAATCACTGAAAGATCAATGTTTTTAAATACTCATGTGCTGCAATAAGGTACAAGTCTGATAACAAGACATAAACAGCAATATAGAATGCAAAATAACAATACCCAGAAAGTCAAATCATCATAATATCAAATTTGGAACATACCCAGAACTGTTGTTCGCATATAGGGCTGATACATAGACTGAAACAGCAATGAAGATGGCTGGAAGCTATCATTTACAACTCAGAATGCAGTTTCTTCTTGGAAAGAGTATCAAAACCTACTAATGGTCAATATGGTGCCTTCAAATGTGCATCTATGACTTCCAAAACCTTGGCATTTTAGCCCCAAAATCCTCACGTCTAGCTACAGCAGCCTGTATGGCCTGTAGGATGTCACCTCACAACAAGGGTAAGTATTGAAAGCTCCAAAACTGCCTGCAATCACAAAACCTTCCTAGTCGCCCTTCTTCACTCCACAGGAACAGCAATTTATAACTCCAAATCTGCTCTACAAAAGCTCATGCCATGCCTGAGAATGGTACGGCCAACTGAAAACACTCCAAACTTCCAAATAAACACTTCAAATCTGTATTGTGTCTCTCCAAAATCTTTTATTCACAGAATCTCAAAAGATTTTATAATAAATCCCTCTCAGAATGAAACTAGAAATCCAAACAATGTAGCACAAGCATAGACTCGGGTTGAATCTATTAGCAATCACCCAAGGTAGATCTCTCACCACCGTGAATGTTATTCTCCATGAGGGTTTTTGTCCTCAAGAAGTTCTCAAATGAACAATATTCAATCCAGCAGCATAACATTACTTCAAATCCATAGCATAATGCAAATGAGCTCAAAAATGCCCTTTTATATTTTCCCTCAAAACCCAACGCCCCTTTTTGGAGAATAAACTTTATTTTATGAAATATATTTCCCTTCCAACTTGGGTGCCCATCTCAAAAAAGGGGTCTAAGTCACTTTTATTTTAAATAAATACTTAAGCTCACTTTAAAAATAAAAAATTATAACTTAAGCATTTATTTAAAATAAACCACCTAATTTGTGGAAAGCACTGCCAAGGCATCAAATACAGAATATAAGTGTACCACGATATTTACTACCGCCAAGGGACTTAGTCGATGCCGAAACGGTGACTTTCTAAAAATAGACATGAGCTCCAAGAAATGTGGAGCGCGGACCAGGTGCCTAAAAACGCTTCGGAAAGCGTCATCGCAAACCTCTTTGCAAACTGAACCTAATGCCATAAAAGATAAACCACAAAATTTGTTGGCGAGTCTCCAAGAACTATGGAGTTCACTTACCAACCTCATTAGCCTACGAGAACCCAGAGAATTGGCTAATGGTCACCAAGCTAACTAGGTTTGAGAAGGGGACATTACAGTCCTCCCTCCCCAAAATTGCTTGTCCCCAAGCAATTGCAAATCCGATGCTGTAAAATCTATTCACGCTCCCAAGTAGCATCCTCAACTGGCAAGTTCTTCAACTTCACTAAGTACTCTCTGATAGTCCTCCTCCTTAGAGTACGCTCTCTAGAGTCAATAATAGCCTCTGGAATAAGAATTAGTTTCCCTTCCTCCAATGGTGGCAATTCGAAAGAGGGAACTACATTATGCCCCAACGCGTTCTTAAGGCATGATATGTGGAAGACATTATGCACCTTGCTACTCTCAGGTAGCTCAAGCTCATAAGCCACTTCTCCAATCCTTTTTGAGATCCTAAATGGGCCATAGAACCGTGGCTTCAACTTCTTCAACCCACTCTTCTTGAGAGTGGACTGTCTGTAGGGTTGCAACCTCAAGTATACCATGTCACCTACCTCAAATGTACATTCAATGCGGTGCTAATCTGCGTACAACTTGTACTGACTTTGAGCTTGCTGCAAGTTCTCCTTCAAGGATTTCATTATGTCCTGACTTTGTTGTAACAAATCTTTGGTTTTAAGCACCCTACTATCTCCAAACAACAAATCTATGAAGCTAGGAGCTTCATATCCATACAAGGCCATAAACGGTGACATCTTAATTGACATGTGGTAGGTGGAATTACAGCAATATTCACCTAAATGCAACCATTTTACCCATGCTTTCTGCTGCCCTGAAATGTAATTTCGGAGATACCCTTCCACCCACTTGTTTACAATTTTGGTTTACCCATCTGTTTGTGGGTGGTAGCTTATACTAGGAATAAGCTCAGTCCCACTCAATCTGAAAAACTCCTACCAAAATAAGCTCAAGAATTTGTTGTCCCTGTCACTGACGATGCTCTTGGGCATCCCATGCAACCTGAATATCTCTCTGAATAATAAATCTGCTACCTAAGCTGTTGTAAATACTGCTAAAATATCAAAGAAATGAGCAAATTTGGTCAATATGTCCACAACAACATAGATGCAATCCTTACCTTGCACCTTAGGTAGTCCTGTGATAAAATCTATTGAGATACTTTCCCATTTTTGATTGGGAATGGGCAGAGGTTGCAACAAACAAGCATGATAAGTATGCTCATTCTTATTTTGTTGACATTTTGGGCACTCCCGAACATACTTAAGGACTTCCTTCTTAAGTCCTTTCCATGTAAACCTCTCTTGGATCTGCCTGTATGTCTTGAAAAAACCCGGGTGCATAGATGCATCATGAAAAGTCCTCATAATCTTCACCTTAAGCTCTGAATTGGGTACCAAATAGATTCTATCATTGTAAATTATGAGCTCATTTACTACAACATACCTGTCATCCTATATAGTACCCTTAATGATGCTAGTAGCCCAAGAGTCCTTAGCATACTCTGCTAAAATCAGCACTTTCCAATCTGTTGTAATTTTCACTAAAGAGCATAAATGTGGTCTCCTGGATAAAACATTAGCCACAATGTTTCTCTTCCCTTTGACATATACAATGTCAAAGTCGTAAGCTTAAAGTTTGCTTACCCATTTATGTTGTCTATCATTTAAATCCTTTTGATTTAGGAAGTACTTAAGGCTATTGTGGTCAGTTTTGACAATGAACTTACCTCCCAACTTGGCCAATGCATGCATAATGGCCAGCACCTCCTTATCATAGATAGAGTAGCTTCTCTCAGCACCCCTCAACTTCCTACTCTCAAATGCAATAAGATGTTTGTTATGCATCAAGATAGCACCTATTCCCTCTCCAAATGCATCACACTCCAACTCAAATGGCTTGGAGAAGTCAGAAATAGCAAGAATTGCACATGTATTCATAATCTGTTTGAACTTATTAAAGCATGCTTGTGTTGTATTAGACCAAATAAACACCCCATTTTTATCAAATCAATAAGTGGGGCAGCCACCTGTGAAAACCTTTTGACAAATCTCATGTAAAACCCACATAGACCAAAAAATTCCTTAAGTTGTGAGAGATTAGTAGGCGGAGGACAATCTAGAATTGCTTTGATTTTTTTTGGATCCACACTAACACCCTTGGAGTTGATTATGTGACCAGGTAAAGAAGCTTTGTCATACCAAATTCACATTTTGATTCCTTGGCAAACAGAGACTCCCTCTCAAGGATGTTGAGTACCTCATATGCTCCTCCCATGTCTTGCTAAATATCAAAAAGTCATCAAAGAATATTAGAACAAACTTACGTCGCTGATTATTGAACACCCTGTTCATGCAAGACTGGGAAGTGGCAAGAGCATTGGTTAAGCCAAAAGGCATAACCAAGAACTCATAGTGTCCAAATTGACATCAAAAAGCAGTCTTCTCCGCATCCTCCTCATGAACTCGTATCTGATGACAACCCGATCTCAGAACTATCTTGGAGAAGTAGCATGCTCCATGTAACTCATCTATGAGCTCATCTATATATGAAATGGGATACATGTTTTTGATTGTCTTCTTGTTTAGAACCCTATAATCTATGCACATTCACATAGTCCCATCCTTGTTCTTCACCAACACCACTGAAGATGCGAAGGGGCTCTTACTAGGCCTAATGTGTCCCATGTCAAGCAGCTCCTTGATGGCCTTCTCTATCTCATCTTTGTGCCTCTTCGGATGCCTATATGGAGTGGTGATAACGGGCTTTGCACCCTCCTCCAACTCTATAACATGCTCAATGCCTCGCTCTAGAGGTCTCCCAAGAGGTATGCTACTAAAATCTTTGTTGTGCTTAGACAACAAAACTTGTACGTCTGGATGGTAACTCCTTTTCTGTTGCTTTAGAATGGTAGGCATGATGATGCACTTTGCTGCCCACTCTACCTGATCATGTTTGATAAGTCTCTCCATTCTTTTGAAAGAAACTACTCATGGCCCACCATTTGACTTGCCTCTAAGCACTACCTTCTTACCATCCACTTCAAATTTCATCTCCATGGTTTGCAAGCTCATGTGGAACTCTCCAATAGACCACAACCACTGCATTGCAAGGACTACATCAGTGTCGCCTATGCTCACCACATAGAAGCCATCTCTAATCTCATAATCACCTAGTTGAATGCTCAAGTTAGGAATCTTCCTAGTGCATGTGAGGTTGAATCCATCAGCTACCATAACCTTGAAGCCATCAAAATTTTCTATTTTGATTCCCCTTTTAGCAACCACTCCTTCATCAATGAAATTGTGTGTGGCACTTGTATCACTGAGGGTAACTATCCACTGCCCACATAAGACTCCTCTAACTCTGAATGATCCAATCTTTTGAAAGCTAGAGAGTTGGGCAAGTGTGCCCCCACTTCCCTTCTCTTCTTCAAACTCTTCGGATGAGCTTTCTTCCTCCTCTTCCAAATCAGATTGCTGGTTTGATTTTTCAGCAACTGATTCATCAATAGAATAGTACTCCATTTGCTTGGCTTTGGCCTTTGTTGAGCACTTGTGAGTTGGGTCCCAAGGTTCTTTACAGCTGAAGTGCAATTTCTTTCTTCTAAGGTCATTGAGTTGATCTTCACTCAATCTTGTAGGCACCTTGTTGGACTGATTTGAATCTCTTTGAAAATACCTCTTGTCCTTATCCTTTTAATGTTGGAATCCTTTTGACTGAAATTTACTTTTGAAAGTAGAAGATTCCATGTCTCTAGCCATTTTAATTGCTTCTTAAAGAGTTGGTGGATTAAGAGCCTGAACCCATCCTCTCAAAGGTTTGGACAGCCCATCAATAAACAATACAATCAGTCTTCTCTTTGAAATATCTATAACCATCACTGATAATCTCTGAAAATCAGTAATATAGGTATATATGGAACTAGTTGTGCTAACTCTTTAAAGTGCAATTCGTGATCTTTCTTCTCAAATCTTTCAATTAGTCTCTCCGTGAACTCAACATAAGAATCAATCTGATCATGACCCAAGGTAATCAATCCATGGTGCCACCATTCCTGTGCACTTCCATCCAAATGTAAAGTGGCATATGTAATTGCATCCTCTTCAACCATAGCGTTGAGCTTGAAATAGGAGTCAAGTTTTCATACCCAAGCCCTAGTTGAAGTCTTACCAGATCCATCAAAATAAGGGATTGACAACTTACCCACCTTTTGCAAATCATGATTATGTGGTCTTCCACTTCCACCTCTGCAGGGTCTATTCCTTTCCCTAAAAGCTAAGTAATCTAGAAATGACATTTCAGCTTGAAATTCCTCTCCTAATGCTAACCAATCTCTCCATACTAGCCTGTGAGCTTCTTGTCCAGTTGGTTCATTAACTTCTAGAGTGTTGTTCCTTGGAGGGAAATTATGCATGAGGCCTAGTATTAGTTGACCTGCTGAAAGTCCACTGAGGAGAAGCCCTATTATTAGCTGAGTTATCCCCATTTGTGTAACATACACTATGCTGGCTAGGTTCTCTATATCAACTTTTTATGTTTTCTGACTACTTTTGTTTAGGGTTTCAAGTGCATGTTTTGCATGCAGGGTTTTTTGCATTGAACATATAGAATATAAAGCATAGAAACAAAACCCAGAAAATCTAAAGCATATATCAACAAAATATCGAAGACCCAGTTTATATTATAACAAAATATGAATTATGAGTACATACCCATATGCCAGATTACAACTTGGTATTTCTACTGCGTCCAGGCTAGCTATATGAGCATCAAAGAACATCACAAAACCTTTCCCAACGAAGAGGATCTCGCACACCATATATGATAGCTCCAAACAAATCTCCTAGGCGTCCAAAGTGAGCATAATAAATCACCCGAATGAAAGAAGCAACGGCTAACACTTCCCAAGTCACCCTAGGGTTGTACGGCCCAACTAGAGGCCCTTATCAGCAGATAATAAATAATTTCCCGCTCCTATTTTCTCTGTTTTTAGCTGAATAATCCTGTTATGTGATGGCGACCACAATGGAATGAAGAAGCTACCTCAACGATGTACTTTTGGGCTCCAAAAATCAAGTACAGTTGGGTGTGCAGTACGGCCTGCCTAAAGGAACTGCAGTCAGCAAGAAATCTTCAACAAAATACTCAAATATGTCCTTCAAGAGTGTATTCACTTGTTCAGCAAAGACTCTCCATAAAATATATTCATTCTAGCTCAAATCACCATCAAAATCAATTGTTCGAAAGCTCAAATGAAGCCCCTGTGTGAAGCCTCCAATATCCTCTCCTGATGTAATCTTTCACACACAGAGAAAGGTGACTGTGTAGAGGTTTTCGTCTCAGCAAGTCAATATCAAACCCTCAAAGCTCCAAGCTCCAAGAATGCACGATGAAGCAATTTTCATAAAGTGAATAATAATCCAAGCATATTGCAAAATGAACTCACTTTGCCTTTTTATTACTCTTCTTCCCAACGCCCAAGAAATGCAATATTTTATTATTTTATTTCAACACCTTATGTCCCCTTATATCACCATGGGTGCCCATCCCCTAGAGGTATAACTTTAAGTTACAACTTAACTTAATAAAGTGACATACTTTATAACTTGAAGTTATTTTACGTTTTCGAATAGTATAAGTTAAATATTTAATTTAACTTATCTATTGATTTATAATGTCTTGGGCCTCTCGAACCATCAACCTCATGCTAGGCCCCCGAAACTGCCTTGCTATAAATAGCAAGTCGCTCTAAACTAACTTACTATAAATAGTAAGTCCTTGTGAAATGATCTAGTTAGACCCCCTTGTTGTGACCAAATCACACCATCGCCCCATCGCTAATGGGGACCCCTCTTATTTTTGGTCTGTCCGGCTATTCTCTTGACATGCTTCCAACCTCGCAGTGCATTTTCCTTCCTTCTATAGATTCACGCATAGATTCAAAACGCCCACTTAAGACATTTGAAAGTAGGGCTAAAGCGCACAAAATGAAGAATGAGTTTTAGACATATGCGTGAGAGTCAAAATGATTGTTTGGGCAAGTTTTCGTAATCAAGTGTTCAAATGTGATGCTTAATGACTCCAATGTTCTGCCTAGGTGTATATTCAATGATGCTTTGCAAGTTTAGCATTATGCTTAGAATTTTGAAGATCTGCTCAAAGCATATAACACGAATTTTCACATTTTAACGTCATTCAAACAAGTCCAGAAGCCACCTAAGCATCACATATCTCACTACCCACAAGAGTTCGTCCCATGTGCAAATCCGAAGTATTAAATTAAGCGTAGCTTGCTTAAAAGTGACAGCTATTTTCCCTCAAGCGCGCATTTCTCCCTATCTTGCATATTGCATTACTTGGCCTAAACGTATAAGTCTCGAAGGTCCACGTGAACCTCAGCCTTAGTGCATATTTCATGGAGCACTTATGATGAAGGTTCGTTTTAAGCTATTTGCGTTCATTTTTCTCTGCATGGTCCCATGGATAAGGCGCGTCTTCAATATCACTTTGTTGCCACCTTAGATTATGCGAAGCATTTCAAAATGTCCGCCTCAAGCGGACTTTTATAGTCCCTATGCATATCCTTTCTCTCCTCTTATGCGCTACTCCATAAAAGGTCCGCTCAATGGCTTTGGCGCATATACATTAAGACTCAATAGATCTGCTTTCAAAGGTCGTGAGCGCACATCAAACAAAACTTTGCAAACCAAAGTAATACATGTTTCAACGAAAGGTCCGCTCGAAGGAAGGTTCGTATCATGCGTGGTCAGCATCCGCTTACCACTGGCACGTCGTAAAAGGAGTAACATTCAACAAAAGCGGTAAAGAGCGCTCAAGCGGATATTTAGAGGCACTCTGCATACTCCTAAGAAAAGCTTAGTATGCCAAAGCATAATTAAAACCGTTCAACTTCAATTTGCGTATAGACGTGAAGCAACAGTGATTCGCTAGAGATTCTCGCTGACCATTCAAAGACGCTAGCCCAAAATAGTTTTGTGTTTTAAATTCCTCCACGTTGAGGTATTAAATGATGTTTCTTATACTCGATCGTGGGTATTCAAGGTCTACCTGTCGTTCTCTGACGCTTGCTCAAATACCATTTGCATTTGCATTTTCAAAAGGACATACATAATATTCGGATGCTTCATGCGTCCACTTAAGCGTATATATGTATATTCGACCGATAAAAGACATATTTCTATCATGATGTATGGTGTATCAAATGGTTCGATCAACATCCTCTGAAGACACGGGCATTATGCAATGAATGTGCTCGCATTGTGTATTCTAAGAATAGTCTCACGCATAGAGGTATTAGGTCCCATGTCCAAATGCATGTTTGTATTCACTGGCCTCAAATAGGAAGTTTGTCCGTGATGTTTCCACACCCTCTCTCCATTGTAAGAATGATACGTGGAGGCTTAAGAGTTCAGCTGCATCGCATTGTAAGGTATAACTTTTCTGAGTTCTGTTATTATCTTTGGTGTGAGTATTCTGGTATGAGCAAGTTCAAATTTCATGTCTCAATATGTGCCTGGGGTGAAAGTGTGTAGATCCAATTGTTCTTCTGCCAAAGTTCGCTTATGAATGTAGCTTAATATCGTATCTTGTTCTTCAAAACCTGTGTGAAATTTGAAGTCATAGTCTCGCAAGCATAAATTTGAGGCTAAGAGTTTAGGTAAATTTGCTTAGGGTTGAAAGAAGGCGAATTAGTGGTGAAGGAGAAGAAATGTTTTCCGAGTGATATTTTATTTGTATGAATGTTTCTGGATTTGACTGTGTTCATAATTTTTACTCAACGTTTCGGATCACACTTAGTGATCCATCATCAGGAGAATGAGAGCAAGAGAGGAGAAATGCAAATGATCAATTGCAGACCAAAACACCACTAAAAAAGGAGAGGGTGAGGTGACACGGACCATCGGAATCCCGACATCTTTTTAGGAATGCTAGGTCTGCAATTTTCTTAGCTAGCTCGATTCTCAGCTTCTCTAGCTGTTTAGACTTGAAGCATAATTCCCTCCCATGAAGGGTATCAATGGAGATCATTAGTTTTCCACAGTCCATGGTGATTGTATGAATGTTTCTGGATTTGACTGTGTTCGTAATTTTTACTCAACGTTTCAGATCACACTCAGTGATCCATCATCAGGAGAATGAGAGCGAGAGGAGAAATGCAAATGATCAATTGCAGACCAAAACACCACTAAAAAAGGAGAGGGTGAGGTGACACGGACCATCGGAATCCCGACATCTTTTTAGGAATGCTCGATCTACAATTTTCTTAGCTAGCTTGATTCTCAGCTTCTCTAGCTGTTTAGACTTGAAGCATAATTCCCTCCCATGAAGGGTATCAATGGAGATCGTTAGTTTTCCACAATCCATGGTGATTGTATGAATGTTTTTGGATTTGACTGTGTTCGTAATTTTTACTCAACGTTTTGGATCACACTCAGTGATCCATCATCAGGAGAATGAGAACAAGAGAGGAGAAATGCAAATGATCAATTGCAGACCAAAACACCACTAAAAAAGGAGAGGGTGAGGTGACACGGACCATCGGAATCCCGACATCTTTTTAGGAATGCTAGGTCTGCAATTTTCTTAGCTAGCTTGATTCTCAGCTTCTCTAGCTGTTTATACTTGAAGCATAATTCCCTCCCATGAAGGGTATCAATGGAGATCATTAGTTTTCCACAGTCCATGGTGATTGTATGAATGTTTCTGGATTTGACTATGTTCGTAATTTTTACTCAACGTTTCGGATCACACTCAGTGATCCATCATCAGAGGAATGAGAGCAAGAGAGGAGAAATGCAAATGATCAATTGCAGACCAAAACACCACTAAAAAAGGAGAGGGTGAGGTGACACGGACCATCGGAATCCCGACATCTTTTTAGGAATGCTAGGTCTACAATTTTCTTAGCTAGCTTGATTCTCAGCTTCTCTAGCTGTTTAGACTTGAAGCATAATTCCCTCCCATGAAGGGTATCAATGGAGATCATTAGTTTTCCACAGTCCATGGTGATTGTATGAATGTTTTAGACTTGAAGCATAATTCCCTCCCATGAAATTATGAACACAGTCAAATCCAGAAACATTCATACAATCACCATGGACTGTGGAAAACTAATGATCTTGATATTTTATTTACTTCTTCCAAAGGGTTTTTTTTGAGTAAAATTCCATGTAGAGGTATTTACGTTTTATCTTTACTCCATTATATGTAGGGATTTTGTTCACGGTGTACCCTTTGTTTGTGCAGGAAGCCAAGACGAGGATCACATGCAAGAAAGGGATTACTTTCCAAGGATAATGTTCCATAATGACGATGATCAATGAAGAATGTTTGAGTTGGATATGAAAGATCTTCTAAGGCTCAGAGGGATGCTTACATCAAGATCACCATACACATCCAGGAAGTATCACAAGGAGCATCACTTCACCTTCCACATTCAAGTTCCAGAACCATCATTTCATGCGCCAGAGGGAAGAAGGGTCTTCATCAGTCTACTCCATGAATTCATGTATATGAGATCTTCTACTTCCTACACCATTCAGAGTCAAAATCCTGTATAAACACAAGAACATCATCAAGATCATCATTTGCACGAGAACAAGAGAGAAATGAGCAAGTTCATCAAACAATCCATGAATTGCATTCAAAAGTACAATTGCATTAAGGACAGCAAGAAGTTCGAAGTTCCCAAGTTTTCAAGTTCGAAGCAGCCAAGTTCCAGAGGTGAAAATCCAAGTTCAAAGACTACTCCAAAAGATGACAAAATTTGGGAAGATATTCTGAACAATGAGAACACAAAGAAAATCAAACCGGTTTGCTCAATGTTGAGGTGGCATGTGCACACCATCAAGCCAATCACAATCTGCCACATCATCCATTCGCATTCAATGTTCTAAAAATAGTAATTTTTGTAACAAACTGCCTTGTCTCAATCTTGGCCATTGATTCTCGAATCAATCCTAGCCGTTCATGTAATTTTGGAGCCTATAAAAGGGCCCATTTCTCTCATTTCTAAAGGGCATCATCAAGGAGAGATCAAGATAGAAGAGTAGGAGTAGATGTTGTTAAAGTAGAAGTAGATTAGAGGAGACTCTTCGAAGTCGTTGAAAAGACATGAAATTGTTGTAAAATGCATTTCCAAAATAAATACAAGCTCATTGTTGATTCGCATGGTGATTTTGTGTGATTGAGGAATGTTAGCATGGTTTCAAATTCTCGAATATGATGGAGAAATGTTTCCAAGTAGCTTAGAAATAGATTAGAAGTGCATTGATGTAATGTTTATATGTGGAGATAATTGATGAATTCCTTGAATGGTTCATACTTTTTATGATTTGTCGCTGATAAGTCATTTTGCAAAGTTAGCCTGAACCACATTTGTTTTAGTTCAGTTGTGGATGCTCATTCAAGCTGCACCAGCAGTGGGTGTTTGGATGGAGATTCGCAACATGAAAATCCTTGAGTTTCCTTAGAAAATTGCACCGGCTTCGTGTAATTGTTGGTTATCAGGCGAAGCGAAGTCTGGTTTCATGAGGAGTTTGTCTATCTTGGCATATTTCATTATATCATTGTCCCTAGAATAGCTTTCTAGACCCTTGTCCCTTTGCATTTTCTTTCATAGCTGGTTAGAAGAAGTTCCATTTCACAAGGAGAATAACATATTTGAATGGAATAAGGAGTCAATTCAGTGTAAGTCCCTTTGTGAGTAACAACAAAATCACATCAACTACTGAGTCTATCCATTGCAAATCAAGACCTAACATATCATGAACCTTAGAGTTGTCTCACTGGATCACTTTGTTTAGCCTTTGAGAGACTTTATTCAAGAGAGGATAAAATACTTAGTATTTTATTCTGAGTTTGCATGTGCATAAAAAACACATCAACACCCCTAACCACTGCCATTAGCCTACGAGAGTCCTGTGATAGGCTAATCTCCATCAACTGTCCAACTGGGCTAAATGGGGGACATTACAGTTTGTGCCATTATTGCCATTGTTTCCAACATTACCATTATTACCATTATTATTTTGCATCATCTTAGTAAACATCTGAGCTAATTGTTGTTGTGACTGGGCCATCTGCTGTAACAAATCTCTGTATGAGACCCTATTATATATGACTGAAAATTTGATCAATTTTAGATAAGATTTCTTGCAACAATCAAAGGAAAACATCAACACAATTCACAAAATATGGAAGCCATCAAACTCCCTGCATTCATATTGATTGATCATGAAATTACATCACAAAACATACTGCTATCATAAGATTTCAGTCACTGTATCAGTCATATCAGACCTGATATCATCATGAAAATGTGAACCAAATGCCCTTTACAATATCTATGATCTTATACAAACAATAGCCAAATGTCCTCAAGTCTGAAATTGATCACAATAGCCCTAGAAGTACAAATATAATTGATTGATGTAAATGGACAGCAGGCTGCTATGACTACTGTAGGTGCATATTTCGCCCAACCAATACAAAATGTCTTCAAATACTTCAATAACCCACTCCCAAGCCAAGCGATGGGATGCTTATGCAACTTGCAACTTCTTGTGACCTTGTAGACTTGTCCAATATGTTCAAAAAGCCCTGAAACAATATAAATGTCTCGCTGTCATGAAAATTCAGACCCTGCACATGTATAAAACTCATTCCAATAATACCATAGGCCCTAATAACTACCTTGATAGTGTTTCCAATGGATCAAGGGCTTCAATATGATATCAAATACACTCCAATAGCTCTCCTAAACCTGCAAATTCAAGCTCAATGGTGAATATTTGGATAGTATCACCTCACATAGAGTATGGGGTCATCACCATACAAACACAAAGGGTCATCTCCTTGCAAAAAGACATGAAAATCGGAATTCTCAATCAAAGATGATAGAATAAGAAATATACCAAAGCATCAATAGTTGCAAATTGATGTTCAAGTCCTCTATTTATCCTCACCATGGATAGGCGTCCTTCTCTTTAGCGAATTTGGATGAAATTTGAGTTCCACCAATGATGAACAAGAAACTTGAACAATTGTAAATGAGTTGCAACTAAAACTCACTCATTTAAAATCAATCTTTAATTGTTTTAAATGAGATGCATCTATTTTCATATGGATCAATCCCTTGGCAATGAACTCCCTCATAGCATGGCGACGGCTGGAAATGCTTTGTTCACAAACATTTAAAATCTTCCATTTTCATTTAAAACTCTTCTCATAGCCTGGGCGATCCTCAACCACTTAGGAGTGGGCATTTCAAATCCTTCAAGATGCTCAAGTGATCCATAAGCAAGTGCTAACACATATTTAAAGTCTTCCTTTTCATGATTGGTAGCTAGCAACATCTCATTTAAAATCTTCATACAATCATTAACATACCTCTTGCTTGAATCGATCCTTCTCTTGGGCACATGATCCAATGGAATCGCCTCATTGCACAAGGCGTTAGCATTGAATTTCCACACAATTATTTTAAATGTCTTTGACTTGGGCAAATCCTTCCCTTAGCCGTTGGAATCAAATGGGACCACTATCCAATGCAAACTCCTCTCTATGCTAGTTGATCATCTCTATGATAGCCATTGGAATATGTTTGAATGAATTTCAATAGCTTGGGCCTATCTTCCTTCATGGGTGAATGCACTCCTCCAACGTTGGCTTTATTTGATGACATTACAAAATAGGTCCCACCTGGATAATTCCTTATTCCATACAAAACTCCATAAAAATAGATTAGAGAAAATGCAATTAAAGATTTCATTTTCCCTTTCATTCCATCATCTAACAAATCAAACCAGATGTTTGAAAATACAATTTCAATATTGCGTTTTCCAAATAACATACTAGTTGAGCCAACTTTCCAATTCTCCATGTATAGAAACAAACTCAAACTAGCAAATCATTCCCTTACCAATGCATTATCCTACGGGAATGAATGATAGGCTAATCGTCAACTCCATATGAAGTCACTCCAAAAATGGGGACATGACAATCTCGTTGTCCTCTAGCAAGATCACTAAACATGTTTTCCACACTAGATTCTGGTCTCCTTTCACCCCCATCAAAAGGATCTCTACTAGTTCTTCCTTCTCTATCCCCCATTAAACCCGCAACTGCTTCTTCTACCTGTTCTATCTCCGGTTGATCCTCAAGGGTTTGATTTGACTTGTTTCTTCCCAAATAATATTGATGAGTGCTAGGAAGCATCACTCATACCCAACAGGTTGGCAAGATACTATGAACTCTAACACCACTGTAATAGTCTACCCTGATTTTTTTTGTTTTGAAAATATAATGGAACAAATAACACAAAAATTCAGAAAACTCATAGAAATATCACTCCCATGAAACCCTAATGTTGTTTTAGTGTTTAATCAATGACAAACATGAGAGTGCAGCAATATATGATTGTTTCCACACATACCTAGATGAGAAATCGCTGAAAGATCAATGTTTTTAAATACTCATGTGCTACAATAAGGTACAAGTCTGATAACAAGACATAAGCAACAATATAGAATGCAAAATAAAAATACCCAGAAGGTCAAATCATCATAATATCAAATTTGAAACATACCCAGAACTATTGTTCGCATACAGGGCTGATACAGACTGAAAAAAGCAATGAAGATGGCTGGAAGCTATCATTTACAACTCAAAATGTAGTTTCTTCTTGGAAAGAGTATCAAAACTTGCTAATGGTCAATATGGCACCTTCAAATGTGCAATTATGACTTCCAAAACCTTGGCATTTTAGCCCCAAAATCCTCACGTCTAGCTACAACAGCATGTATGCCCTGTAGGATGTCACCTCACAACAAGGGTAAGTATTGAAAGCTCCAAAACTGCCTGCAATCACAAAACCTTCCTAGTCGCCCTTCTTCACTCCACAGGGACAGCAATTTATAACTCCAAATCTGCCTTACAAAAGCTCACGCCATGCCTAAGAATGGTAAGGCCTCCCATAATGGTACGGCCAGCTGAAAGCACTTCAAACTTCCCAAAAAAACACTTCAAATCTGTATTGTGTCTCTCCAAAATCTTTTATTCACAAAATCTCAAAAGATTTAATAATAAATACCTCTCAAATGAAACAAGAAATCCAAACAATACAACACAAACATAGACTCAGGTTGAATCTATCAGCAATCGCCCAGGGTAGATCTCTCACCATTGTGAATGATATTCTCCATGAGGGTTTTCATCCTCAAGAAGTTCTCAAATGAACAGTATTCAGTCCACAGTATTCAGTCCAACAGCATAACATTACTTCAAATCCATAGCATAATGCAAATGAGTTCAAAAATGCCCTTTTATATTTTCCCTCAAAAGCCAATGCCTCTTTTTTGGAGAATAAACTTTATTTTATGAAATATATTTCCCTTCCAACTTGGGCGCCCATCTCAAAAGAGGGGTCTAAGTCACTTTAATTTTAAATAAATACTTAAGCTCACTTTAAAAATAAAACATTATAACTTAAGCATTTATTTAAAATAAACCACCTGATTTGCGGAAAGCACCGCTAAGGCATCAAATACAGAATCTGAGTGTATCACGATGTTACTACCGCCGAGGGACTTAGTAGGTGCCAAAACGGTGACTTTCTAAAAACAAACCTGAGCTACAAGAAATGTGGAGTGGGGACCAGGTGTCCGAAAAGAAAGCGTCACCGTGAACCTCTCTGCAAACTGAACCCAATGCCATAAAAGATAAACCACAAAAGTTGCTAGCGAGTCTCAAAGAACTGTGGAGTTCCCTTACCAACCTCATTAGCCTACAATAACCTAGAGAATAGGCTAACGGTCACCAAGCTGACTAGGCTTGAGAACGGGACATTACAACAAAGTTTACAATTTGTAGGTTCCCTCAGTAGTTTGTCACAAAGGATGAAAGAAAACACCAAATGTAACAAATGTTTCTTGTGCTCTAAAAGGTTCAACAATGTTCGTAAAAAAATTGAGTTACTTGCCAAATTTTGATTGTTATGAAGAAAAATTTTGGGAAGCAATATAATTTCTAAAATTTACAAGTTTTCATAAATCAAATTTAATCTTTCAGGGCTAAAATTTTAATCTTTTTCCTAGTTTCCCGTGATGTTAAATGTCTTGTAGAGATCTTTGAATAACTTACTGAAGAGAATAAAAGATATTTCATTTTTCATTGCAAAGAACTTTGAAAACATAGCCAAATTACAAAAAATAGACACGATATTCAAAAAAAATTCTCCAAAGTTATTTATATAATTTTGTAGCATTCACCTTATATATGTTAGAATAAATAAGGTTTACATTTAGTATATAGTTAAATTTAGATGTATATGTTAATTTATAGGTTAGTTAATAGTTAGTATTTAAATAAATAAGTTAGTTGGGAAGTTAAATTCCCATTGATAGGTTAAGAGAGTTAACACAGTAATATAATGGCTATAAAGCCAATGCAATGTAATGATGTTAAATCCAGAAATTACAATATATCATCCTATGTTTCTATTTTGTTGTGCAACAATGGTATAATGTGTGAATGCAATCTCCTCGCCATATTTCAATATGTTATCAGAGTGGTATAAAAATCATGTGCCTGTGAGTTCAAAACTGGAGATTGAAGAATGAGTGCAAGCCATTAATAACAAAGTGTTGAAGGAAAAGTGGTTGCCTGTTGGATGCAGTTTTTCATTGTTTCGTGTGGTGTGTAGGAGATCACGGCTGAGTTTCATGCAATTTGAGAGTCATTTCTTGCAATTTGTGAGCTATTTAAAACCGATGTATATGCTGCATTCATGTTGCTGAGACTATGAACATGTAAAGAAGTTTGAAAAAGGTGATATGTCTAAGTGTGAAGGGAGGCGTCCAATTTGGATAGAAAAGAGGTGTTGAAGGTTTTAATAAAAAGCATTGAATATACTTCTGCGCACCTGTTTGAAGTTTATACCCAGGCCGCATGGAGAAGAAGCTTGTGTGCAGGACAAACCTAGCAACATTCTAAGAAGTGACTATATTTGCTTTGTTTATATGCGTTTGGAGGCTTAGAAGGCTGTAGGAATCTGAAGCTATTCTTACTTGGTGACTAGAAACATTTGTGAAAGTTTGAGGAAGCCATCTGTTTGATCATATGAAAGCATGAGACATCATCTCATGGAATATAATTAGTGCAGCAGACATAAGATATGAAAAATCTCTCTGAATGCACCCTCCAAGCATCCAACGATTGGAAAAGAACAGAGCAGAAGACGTATGGCAAAAGTAATCAGGTTTTGAGGTATGTTTTTCGATTTGGACAAATGTGTATGAAAGATAAAAGATCCTTTATTTTAGCAAAGTAATATTTTCTGGAGTAATAAGTGATAAAATTGATGGAGAAATTATTTATTATTTCATAGTTTGAGGGTCATGAATTTCATACATGGCAAGTCAAAGTGCAATTAGTTTTAATAGAAAAAAATATGTGGGATTTTGTTAATGGGAATATTAAAAAGCCACAAGATACAAATGAAGCATTAAAATGGGTAGCAAAAAATTGTAAAGCTATAGCAATGATTGGTCTTGGGTTATCTAATGCATATTTGCATCATATTGATCTTTCAAAAACTTTTCAAAAAACATATGGGATAGTCTTAATTCTTTATTTGGCTCACAAACCTCAAGTGCTAAGATGACACTCAAACAAGAACTTTTTGGGCTAAAGATGAAAGAGGATGAAAATATTGTTCATCACATTAGTACATTTTGTTCTCTTCTAAATCAACTTGTTGGAATAAAATCTACAATTGATGACGATGATGCAAAAGTTATTCTATTAAGTAGTATGCCTCCAACTTTTAATAATATTGTAGTCACTTCGAATAAAATCAATCCAAGTTTAGAAACTGTGATTTCTTCCTTGATTGATGAAGAACACAAAGTCACTAAAGATCACACAAGTGCAGAAGAAATTGCTTTGTTTCTTAAGAAGAAATTTAACATTTCAACAAGGAAAGAATTCAAATGCTATTATTGTTAGAAAAGTGGACATGTCCAAATGAATTGTATTAAGCATGCTAGAGATGTTATTGATGGCAAGTTAAAAATAAACAAAGCTTTGACTGTTACTAACGCCAAGGAAGAAAGATGTGACTTTGCAATGCGTAAGGGAGAATCTCCACACCTTGATAGTGAGGAGGAATATCTTTATTAGAAGTTAAGTATGGGCAATCAGAGGATGGAGGTATTGTTGTCTCTCAGATTTGCACCCTTGCTTAGTTTCAGAACTTGGCAATCTGGAGAAACATGGGATCTTTTAAGGCCTGTGGGTCACCTGTGATGGAAAGAACCTCCGGAGAAGGCCGGCTTCCTAGCTGGTTATCACCTAAAATCTATTGGATTTGTAGAGGAAAAGAGAAAGGAATGCTTTTGAAAATGAAAGTTAAAACTGGAAAATGTGAAAATAAGGGTGATTCACCAAACTTGATATGGCTAATGAAACTCAGATTTGCATACACATGGCCACAGACAATAGAAACTAAACCTGCACAACCTATTACTATATGTTTTTGCAAAAACACTTCACAAAGAGGCCTAAATGCATTAAACTCTTTAAAAGGAAGCTAACTTCACAATTTGAAAAGCCTTATAACACTTTAAGACACAGTTTGCAACCTGCATAAACACACCTTTTGCAGAAAAGGTATTGAAACATGAGACAAAATCACAAGGAAACAAAAATTCCTCACAAATGACCTGATCAAACACTTGATAATACCCAATACTGCAAAAATAAGAAAGCAAAATCTGGCTATCAATGGTATCCAAGGTGTTCTCTGTATTTCATATCCAAAGGGTTACAAAAACATGCTCAAACTGAGTAGGATTGCAGAAAAATCACTAACTCCAGAATGTACATGAAAAATAACTCTATACAAAGAGTCAAATCAATGACTATATACTCTCCAAGCAGCTACAATGAGATAAGGATGAGAAAACTCCATTTTCGTGCATCTCATAAATGTCCCCAAAATATCTGCCTAAAGTCCTCCAAAATGGGTCTCCAATGCAGAAATAGTCAAGGCATGTCATCACTAATCATAAAATCTCCAAAAAATGTCTTTAATTGCCTTTAAATGCTCTTTAAGGCCACTAAAAACAAGTCAAATTTGTGTAATAACTCTTCTCCCTGTTTGTCAACCTCCCTTGCAGCATCATAAATGTCTGATATTTTGCACAATAAATGACATAAATACACATTATTTCTTCATTTATTTAACATTGACTAAGACGTTTATAATTACACCACTTTAGTTAATGTTTTACATTCCAAATTTATTACAATTCCATGCAGAAAATAATGGCACTTAGGATACAAATATTTAATTTCCCGATTTTGCATGATTTAGAAACAAATTAAATACTGTGAAAGAATGACAAAGTAATCGACGAGACTTACTTTGCCATGTGTGATAAATCTGCCTATTGTTGCCCTTTTGCATTTTTATTACAAATGATAAAGTAATTCATAATTTATTACTTTATCGTTTGTTTACAACATCTAATCTATCTCTAGATTATGCAAAATCGACATAACAAAAAACATCTTTGTAACTCCTAGGCAAAACAACATGACTCCATACATGAAAAAGATCGCCTCCTCATGCATTTGCATCATCACGATGCATTACATGACTATGTTGACACACCTTATAAGTCCATAAAATTCATGCATTTCACAATATGCAACATCATGTCTTTACAAAGTCTAATGCAATACATTTTGAACCGGCCCTTATGCCTCCCTATGCGTGACAATGTCTCAAAAAGAACAGCAAACCCACCTTGTGACAAGCACCAAGACATACCTCCTAACATATGAGGCACTCGACCTATATGAGAAAAAGATATAAAAGTATGTCTGAAGAGGGACATCAAATAAAAGGCATAAGACTTAAAGTCTTAGCCCACAAGGTTGAATAAATCACATATCATTTTTTTTTTTAAAGCTTGGACAAAAATGCCAAAGCACGTCGACCTAGGGTTATGCGAACCCTAAAAACAAAAGCCACAAAAGAATGAAACAAAAACATTTCATTGTTCGAAGCTTGCTGAAGAAGCCTGGCCGCCACGCCTGTAGGGTTTGTGGGCCAAAATGCATGATTTCTATCGATTCTAGGAGGATTTTGGTCAATTTTCTAAGGAAAATGCAAGGTAAGTTGTATCTAGCTAAGGCTTTGACCTTTTGAAGTTGATTTGGCGTTGATTTTAGGCCACCATGGCCGCAATTTTGACTAGTTTTTTTATGCATTTCACTGTTTTTTTATGGCCGACCACCATACGCTCTAGTTCTCACTGTTTGAGGCCGTTCTGGGAGTTGTTTGAGGAAAGAAAACTATGTTTTGACAAAACAATTGAAAGAGACAAAGAGGTAACTGGTTCTATTGTCAATCTTTCTTCATTTTCTGAATTTTTTACCTGTATATTTGTTGTGTTGAAGCGCGATTTGAAGGGTTCTGTGAGCATTTTTGCTTGAAAAGAGTTAAAAAGCTTTACTTGCTGTTTAAATCTGCATTTTGGTTCAAAATGAGCTTGAGCCATGAGTAGATTCAGCTTGTTGTAACAAGACCCTCTCCAGACTCTCTCTGGCCGCGATTTTGACATTATTTATGAGCATTTTGTCTTAAATGGGATTGAAAAAACTTCTGAGTTCTCAAATATCTGCAGACCTTTCCTCATTTTCTGAATTCCCTTGCTGCATTTTGTTGTTTTTTGGCGCGATTTTGAGACATTCTGAGTATATTGTTCTTGAAAATCTGTGTTTTCTTTGTATCTGCAACTTTTCTTGCATTTCCTGTAGCATGAATTTGATCTGGCACTAGAGGCCACAAACTCTTATCTGGTAATTCTGAGCATTGTTTGAGATAAAGATGGTTCGAAACCCGAATACTTTCCTTCCACTGGTGCCACTTCTGCTGAAACCCCAAATGGATTTGATCTCTTCCAAAGTTTCTTCAACACTATGGGAGCTTTGATTTGATATTATTAATTATTTTGTCATCACCTTTTGAAACTAGTTTTTGTGGATCATCAAACTTGATAGCCCCCAAATAACATGTCATGTCCTGATATTAAGGCATTGTTTAAATTAAAGATTTAAACATCACGATAAGAGACGGTGACGTTTCTATGTATAGATATATATTATTAATATATTATTTAATAAATAATATTGAATAATATTATTATATAATTAAAATATAATATACATTTAATTTTAATTAACAGGATATATTATTGAATATATTAGAAATCAAATATATTTAATATATCTAAATTAAATATTATAAATTACATACTATATAAATTAAAGATCATATTATAAATCAAATGTAAATATTAAATGTCATTATTATTATTATTATCAAATATAAAATTTAATAAATATTAAATAATCATATTATATAAATATATATATATATATATATATATTATAAATAACAAATATAACATATATACATATATTATTATAATTACTATATGTTAAACTGCATATTATATAGTACAAATATTAGTATAAATATTGATGTGAATATTAATGAGTATTAATGATTTTATACTCATGATTAATATAATTCAAATATTCTAAGAGAAATTATAAGTATTAAGACAGCAATTGTTATTATTACCACATTATCCTATATAGCAGCAAACATATAAAAGAAGTTACGTTGAATTAGTTATAGCAGTCATCCTAATACAAATGTTTAAAGATGCGAATCATATATGTTAAAAATTACAGTGATTAGCACATAGACTAAAATCAGCAACACTAAAAGGTATCGCTTGGGGAAAGCCACGTCACCCTTCACAAGGGGCAGGGCTATGGTATTTAAAATGGAATTCAGTGTTTCAAAAGGGCAAGGAGCAGCAAAAAGAGAGTATGGGATAATTCAGGGAGATACATCAGCACTTAAAAGAATATCAATTGCAGGAAATTCAGTAACAGCAAACAGGTAAGTGGATTTATGTGTATTGTATGTTGAAAGAAATAAGTAAAAATAATATTAAATGTGTAGACACCTATATATATTTATAGATGTGAAAATAAATTTAAATTATAATAGAAATCTGTAGATATATGATTCAGATATTGGTCAAATAAGATAAATAAATTTATATGTTAATATAGTGAAATCCATTAAGTATCAATATAGTGAAATAGAACTATGCTATGTGTACAATATGAGTAATAGTTGGATGAAAAATACATTCTTATATAAGAAACATGACATACATTCTAATCATAAGAATATACCGACTATAATCTATACCCATAACATTAATAAATAATTGTGTAAGAATGAGGATGTCATATGACAGCATTCCAAATTGAGACATAAATAACTCTATTCATGCATTATGATGATAAATAGTATAATAGAATTCCATCTAGAGTACAAGGGAATATTGAAATAAAGATCGTATCTCCGTAACCCTTATTATTTCATCCAATGAGGAACCATAGGTATTGTAGGGAAAGGCGGAGTAATTCCACTTCCTATGCATAGACCCCAAGGGCTAGGGACTAAATTCCCGATGCTGGGTCCGGAGATTCGTATTCATCCCAATGGCCGGGACATAGCTCCTAAGCTGGATCCGAGGCTTTGTGCGTAGACCCCAAGGGCTTGGAACTAAGTTTCTCAAGCTGGGTCCAGGAATGGTCCACGCGCCCTAGCATGTAAGATCCTAATTCTTTGATGAATAATAAGAGCGGAGAGTATGAATCTAAACTATGTTTAATATTCATCCTAGTGTACTTATGGAATGTATTATATAATAGTTATGAATGACAAGAAGGAAATAAATAATCCTTTGTCAAGGATAAAATATCTATATTATTTTGATCTTATTGGATATTATCATTGAAATTTATTGATCTCTAATGTTTCTAATGTCTGCTTGAGAATCACTTTGAATGCAGAATTTGGTTTTAGTGTCCCTCTAGAAAGGGGACATTACATAACACCTTATGTCCCCAAGGCATATGACACAGAACCTGCCATCAATATGTCTATTTTGTCTATTTGCTATATTGTGAATGCCAGAAGATGGAATTAGTTTTCCTGCAAGATTGCGTGTTTCAAGTTGTTCCACCTCTTTATGAGACTTACAGACAATAGCCGTCATATTTCTTTTCCCAAATACTTAGATCACTCTCTAATCCTCCTAATAGTGCAACAATTTCAATCACATCTGGTAACTTTGGGGGCTGCATTGACTGAAGTTGATGCCATCTAACTAACTCAAACCATAATGCAACTACACTATTTCCCTGTCTTTTGATCTCTATGTACTACAATGTGGGTTTCGACTCTACTAGCTGCCACAGGTATGACTGTTGTCAAGATTTTGTTCTATTGCATTTCCTATTATGACGAATGTTGCATCTTCTAGTTGAACTGCTCCTTGGTTGACATACATCACTATCATTCCAATGTTGTCCTCATACTTTTGCAGGTATCATTTGTCTTTTAACTGCCACAGTCATTAACAATTTAGAGGTGGCTACTCTTAATGACAGTTCACAAATGCATGGCACTTCAAACTCTCCATGTGACTATTTCCTTATTTGTTCTTTGAGTTCTTTTGGCATTACCCATAACTCCCCTGTATCTGTCATTGGGTTCTAAAAGCAAGATTTCATTTTGTACATATACCTTTTCTGTATTACTAAAACTCTCATGGCATTCTGTGTTATTGCATAAGTTTGCAAATCACTCCTGTAGCTATAACTTTTGATGATTGGAATGCAAAAAGACTAAGGTTATACAAACTAAACCCTTCCTTACCAAGCTTGAACATGTTCTGTAGCTTTCAAAATTGTGGATCCACTTTTCATTTAGCATATTTGTAATAGCATATATGTAAGCATTAGGCTATAGATGATACAGCCCACTCATCCCTGTATGTCTGAAACATATTTAATGACTCCTGTAGCTTTGCATCTAAAACATAAACTGCAGCCTGGCACTTACACTTGTATCATTTGATCTCTTTCTAGTTGTCATTATTGATGATTGCTCCTATGGCTTTAGATCTTATACTTCAGTTCTATAGCAGCATAGAAATAATTGTAGCTTCTTCATTTGATTTGCAGCTTATTGCACCAACTATAGTTATGACTCCTCATGAGGCCTTCCGCAACTTCATGCATATTGTGGAGACTATGAGATGAATCCTCTTGATGTGATATCTGATGTAGCACCAGTTGAATAAGATACCTTCCAGTGTTCTTGCTATCTCCTCTCAATGACACTATTACAACCATTTTTGACATACTTTAAACTCTTGGAAATGTATCTTTGTGACATCCATGACTATGACTGTCCCAGAATGTATGGACTGTACTTTGTATCTTGTTCCTTTATGGATGTTGCTGCTCCTTTGTACTACATGATTGCTGTCCCAACCTTATGACAGTATGTTGTTCCATTATATGTTATGACAGCACTTATTGTTGTTCCATATGACTGTATATGTGTTTGGAAATTCATGTTCTCTACTAGTGATTGTGACAATTTGGGAATGAAAACATAAGCAACAATAAACTCCGTCACATGGTTGTACCTTCACAATGCTGCATCCTTAGCATTTTCACAATTCTAACATTCTCGTTGATGGTTAAATACATTTACTTTCGTTGCACCATTGATAGTCATGATAAAGATGCTAAAGCTCATTGTCCCTTTGGCCAGGGTATGCAACTCACTGTTCTAACTGATGGACTGTTGTCCCAATGTTGTTATGCATAGTCCAAGTTCTCTCTTTTCATTTATGACTGTCTTTATCATGGTTGTGTATGTGATCGCCTTCTTGCTGACTGTTATTGCTCTTGACAGTTGTGATCTGCTTTCTGAATATGCTCCTTGGGCTGTGCTTTTGCATTTGTATATTGCATATGAAATGTTCTGTAAAGACTATGAGCTGGGCTCAACCCTTGTGGGAGCCACATTTCCTCCACTCATAATGTAGCCTGATGAATCAAATAGAAACTTAATTACAACTGTATCTGCACATGAAGCAAACTTGTTAGAAAATAAATGCATGTTTTGGATGTGTTTGATGACTTGATTGTTCTCTAGGACATCCCAGGTATACATTTCTTGTTTAATGCAATTGAGGATCAATTTATACATGCATGGTATCTTGTTCGTGTATGGTTTGCGACCATTCATTGCTTAGAGCATTGCTCTAACGCCACTATATTTGCCAGATGCAGGAACCAGAGACAACATGAAACTAGGAAGGATAAAGACAACTTGGGGCAACAAGACAACACGCTAGAACCAGAACCAATCATTCTCAGGCAATGACTGGCCTCTAACCTTACATGCACATTTATTTACATTTACTTATTCATGTATAGATTGTTCTTCAATTTCATTGAATAAGAAAGTTAACCTCACCGCTTGTGTGAGATAATGAACATTTTACATTCAATAAAGATTATTTATTTTTTGGAAAAGATTTTAGATAAACCCTTCTTATGTTACATGCACTTGGATAAATGCAGTAAACTAATAAACATAATCTCTTGAATTATTTCATTTATGCACCTGAATGTAATGTATGAAGGACTAGATAAAATGTACCTTATAAGTTTTGAATCAAAACTCTACCTGAATGAGCTGCAGTGAAATTTAGGTAACAGGTATTGGAGGTAGGAGGATCTTTTGTCATCCCAAGCTAGCTTCTCGCTTAAGGGTGATTCATTGCATGAGAAGCACCTTTTCTATCTATGTCCCTTCAAAGAGAAAGGGGGGGCTGGGTTTTCGTTGACATTTCTTGTGGGTGTAGTTTGTGTATTCCCTTTTAGTTGAGATTGTTTTGTAAAACAGAGGGATTGTTTCCACAACACTAGAGGAGAGATATTGACACACTTGGAGGAGATGTGGACTCTCTGAGGAGAGTTGTTCTCTCATGTGCAGCACTAGAGGAGGCATTTTGACACACTCGGAGGAGATGTGGACTTTCGGAGGAAAGTTGTCTCATTGTGCAAGGAGGTTGGGGACACTTTATGTTCTCTCATGTTGTGCAGAGGTTTGCAGGTTCTACAGTCAAGAGATCCGTTGATGGAGTCAGTCTGGTGTTTCCCAGGTGAGCAAGGAGGATTGGTGAAGGTGCTTCATCAAAGTCTCCAAAAGGGTTGCTGTGATCAAATCTTGTAGTGTTCTATATCTTGTTCGGATTAATGTAATAAGGGGGGGGAATGTTGGTTTTATTACATGTAAACCCTATGGGGGGATATTAGAATAAATAAGGTTTACATTTAGTATATAGTTAAATTTACATGTATATGTTAATTTATAGGTTAGTTAATAGTTAGTATTTAAATAAATATGTTCGTTGGGAAGTTACATTCCCATAAATAGGTTAAGGGAGTTAACACGGGAATATAATGGCTATAAAGCCAATGCAATGTAATGATGTTAAACCCAGAAATTACAATATATCATCCTATGTTTCTATTTCATTGTGCAACAATGGTGTAATGTGTAAATGCAATCACCTCACCATATTTCAATAATATACACCTACTACAAATTTTGCAATTCAAAAAGATCTGCCAACACTATATGTTTACGTAAAAATAGTCATGGCTTAAATCATTCCCTGATCTATTAAAAATTCGGATGTTTATATTAATCATATAATAAAAGTATAAAGACATTAGCTTTAAATGCTGGAAGCAAGACTAGCAATTTATAAAGAATAAAGGATTTATCACCTACCGAAAAAGAGAAAAGCTTAGCAACAGCCAAAAAGTCTTCTGTCTTTCCACCAGTGCATGAACCAATGTAGACTCTGTCTATCTTAACATGCCTGCACTCCCTTGCTAAAGAACGATTGTCAGGCGAGTGAGGCTGTACCATCAGTTGTAAAGAAAAAGTTGAGTCCAGAATGGACAAGACCGAGGCAAGAACAAAAAGGAAACAAAAAATATTTGTGAATTTCAGTACATGCGAAGATAGAACAATATTGATGAACTTCATTACCCACGAGTATACAAATGAACAAAATGTCCACGTCATTATATTATAATAAAAATTTTAACATGCTTGATTTCCAATTATACTTCACAAAATGCTCTGTCATGGCAGCACACAAATGATGCCTGCAAAAATACCAGCTCACCTTTGCAACTAACGGTTCTAATTTGGAAACATCAAACCTATATTCTTTCAAAAATCTGAAAGCAAAAGATGCAAAATATGTGAGTAAACATTAATTCTGACCTTAGATCAAACACAAGCCAAGCAAAAATAAAATTGAAAGTTACGAACTTCAAGAACATAAAAATACACCATAGCAAACAGCTGATGAAAATACATCCTACTTATCATAAAACATAACCCAACCATTAAACTACAACATATGATTCCCTTAAACATGTAAACAGGAAGGGAAAGCAATTATTTGCAATCACATAATATCATCAATATTTGAATAACAAAATCAGAATTATTTCCAACCAAGTGCCATTATTGAAGATACTATTAGAGTATGAATCATAAGACCACTCTTCGCCTGAATCGCTGGAATCTAAAATACCAAACACTCCATGAGGTGGATAAGATGATATTTATCCTGTTTTGCATGTCAGAATATCCTGGTCTAAGATAACAATCAATTTTAAACCATTCTCTAAAATAATCTGTTCAAGACACACCTATAGCTTAGGAGCATTTCAGTTATCGTTCCCAGAGTGAAAAGCAAGGAAATCTGAACAGATATAAAGATATGTGCAGGCACAAAGAACAAGCAGAATTTGATCATATCAAACAAGGAAGATAGATTCATGTAAACATTCATGTAAACACACAACCAATATTAGGAGCTTTGGGTAGATTACTCCCTCAATCAATAGGGAGGTAAGGGTTTATGAAGCTTTGCTTTCAAAGGATAAAGATGTGATCATACAAGATTGAAAAAGCTCGGGCTAACTCTATATCTACTCACCAATCCGAATTTTCTATCATCCGGATAGGCTCTGTTGCAAGGAACTCCAGCAGATGATCCACTTTCTTCCTGTTGGTTGCAGCTTAAATATAAATATAAGCCCTCGGCTTGATTGTAATGATTGGAAGACTTCTCATTCCTGCTTTGCAATTCAGCAGATTTTAAAACTTCAGTTTCAATTTCTGTAAATCTTTGAGAGACTTCAAGGCCAAAATAGTGTGTATCTTTGATATGTCAATGCTAATGCTTATTGATAATCTTCATCTTCTATATTGTGTTTGAATATCATTCTGCAATCTCCTGGAGTATTGTTTGCTTACCTCTGTTTTAAGCTAAGAATATGCTTGTTGATGTTATTGATATTGGTTACTATGTGTTTGTTTATGAGCAAGTCTTGAGGTCAAATCTGGTTTGGTATCTAGTATGCCCATTTCCCTTTCCACATTCTCTTATTCCTTCTCCCTTACAATTTCCAAAATTATTTCGTCAAGATAGGGGAACGAGCATAAATTCAGAGGTTGCTTCATAAGAATATCATATTCTGAACTTCTAAAGTCTCTCAGTCTGTTGAACTGGAACCTACTGTGAGGCACATTTAGATGAATTAAATAGTCAGGCTATTTTTTTTTATGTCAACACAACTATAGTTTTAAAACTTGGACTTGGCAAAAACTCAGCAATCCAAAATTTTGACTCAAACACAATGTAATGTCCCCTTCTAGTTAGTCAAAATTTTCCTTAACCTTGCACAAAATTTCAACTTACAAAAGAGAACATTAATATTCAATTCTTCTTTTCATAACATAATTAGAGTTAATAACTAAGTGTCAAACTCATATATTTTCTACAATTGTATTTAAGGCTCATAATCTTTAATCACAATCACATACATTACATCTCTATACTTATAGTTATGATTCATATGAAGTTCATACATTTCATATTCATATTCTTTCTCTCATCGTTCTCATGATTCATCTAAAGAGAGTTCTTGGTTAGCCCTATCATTAATCAACCTTGTCTTCCACATAAGCATGGTTTGTTAAGGCGTTAACCATCCCACACGGAGGCCCAAAGGTTTCTCCCAACACCCGAGGTCCTTCACCATTTGGCTCAATGGAACTTCACGCAACACCCGGCATTCTTCATCCCATTGAGAGTCACCAACCGTCAGGCACATTTATTATGAGCTCATAATACCATAGGCCCAAGAGCTTCTCCCAACACCTGGGGTCCTTCGTCTCTTGGCTCAAGGGACTTCACACACACCCGGTGTTCTTCATCCACTTGAGGGTCACCTAGGTCCAATTTTACATCCTTAACTTAACCCCATACTCATGGGTTGATTAAAGTGATTAAGGATGAGGCTTGAACATCCTTTTGATTACATCATGAGTTTGTGAGCCACAATTTTATCAATTTGAGATCTTTACATCTCTATTCTTGTTCTTTCATGGAACCTCAATTTATCATTATTGATAGCCTCATACTAGGCTTCATTGATAATTCATTTTATGCTTATTTTTGACATATAAATGGTTTCATTGCCTTAGATTCGTATTATTATCAGATAGTTTATATCATTCATATTTACTTTCAAGCATGAGACAATTAACCAATACCTTATTTCACTACTAATCATAATTCATTTATTTCTGCCATAATTATATTACTCTAGCATTATATTTCTCATTCATAATCATGAAATGCTATTTACCTATTGACATATCTTTATTTATTTAATTTCATTCCTTTCTGAATTCATTATTTACCTTACACAATATATACTGAAATATTACTAACATATATTATACTATATATTTAATTACTTAATGAACAACATACCTGTGATAGTTGCAGACTTACCTTGGCTGCCCCCGTGTCTTCCTTGTGATATCTTCTTGCTTATTGCTTCTTCCGATGGTGATTTCCTTCTATCTCACAATCTTTATTTATTTCCCTTTCAAGGGATATATTCGAAGAGGCATGTCTCTTATTATGCTTGGTGGTAAAAGACATACTTACCCTCTTATAATTTTTATTACTTTATATTAATTCTCTTTTGTGGTAAACTAGTTTTAACCATACGTAACTTGTTATTATAAGAGGATAGGTTAAAAGATGTTTATTTATTTTATTCATATTTATATTATATCATTTATATTATAATAAATGATATATTATATATTCTATATTATTTATACTATATCATTTATATCATTATGCTTGGTGGTAAAAGACATACTTACCCCCCTTATAATTTTTATTACTTTATATTAATTCTCTTTTGTGGTAAACTAGTTTTAACCATACGTAACTCCGTTATTATAAGAGGATAGGTTAAAAGATGTTTATTTATTTTATTTATATTTATATTATATCATTTATATTATAATAAATGATATATTATATATTTTATATTATTTATACTATATCATTTATATCATATTAAATGATATATGATTTATATTATATTATTTGTATTTATATTATAATGTAAGATAATTATAAGAATATTCGTATTTATATTATTAGATATATTTATAATATATTATATTTATATATATTGTTATTTATAATATGGATATTATATTTAATTATAATAAAATATTCATACAATAATATTATTTATTAAATAATATATAATGTGTGTAATTATTTCTATCATCGGAAATAATATTTTAGAAACCATCTTTATCGTGTTCAAATCTTTATTTTAACAATGTCTTGATATGGGGACATGACACACAAGACTTGGGTAAAATAAGCATGTTAAAAATATAAATCATAAAATAAACTTAAATTACATGCAAAATACAATTAAAAAGCATAAAAAATCAATTTAGAGAATGTCTGATATATATTTTCACTATTCCATGGGGATGTGTCCCTTGAGGTCCATGTGACATCCCCAACATCTTGGACATATTAGGGACTTGGGGACTTGGAGGAGATGTCCCCCTTATACTAATCTTCAAATCATGCCTTTTTCAATCTCCATATACTCTTGTTCCACACTTTTAGCAGTAATAAATTAAATCCAATATAAATACCTTTGTAGAAAGCGCCAATCACTATCAACGCCTCAGTAATTTCAATGCAACAATCAAATAATAACAGTTGCATGTCATTGTAGAAACCAATTTAAAATATATCTTTATTAAACAAAAGTTAGATTATGCACCATAGAATGAAATCTTCAAACTCGCCTTTAAGTGCCAAACAGACAGTTATTCATGTGTGCCAAAAAATCAGCTACAAGACAGATCATCATGCTTTGTTTAGAAAATGCCTGTTGGTGTAACGCTTACCTCTTTGTGCAATCCAATCTTTATTATGTAATGCTCCTGACACTCTCCACTACTTCCTGTTATTGTATCGACCACTGCATGCTTTTTCTTCCACGATGAGGTTAAAGTTAGTGCCTTTTGCAAGTTATTGTGTATTGACTATTGTTAGTCTTGGAGTGGAGTTAAATGGATATAGCTGTAGGAACAGCAGTGAGATTATTATTAATAGTGAGCTACTGGTGATATTAGAAAGAGCTATAGATATATTTGTAATGGAGTTTTTCATTTGGGTTGAATACATCAGAGCTATCCCCTGCTCTATGTGGACATAGCCAATTGGTGAACCATGTTAAAAAACTTGGCTCTTCTCTTTTGCATTGGTTCTGTGTTTGTTTATGTATTTGATTTAATTATTTGCTTTTGTCTGTATTGTTTTTCTTCGCTCAACAATTGGTATCAAAGCAGGTTAAGAAGCTCGGCGAAGAAGCTCAGTGGTGACACTGTTTGGAAATCAGTGAAGAATTTCTAGAAGAATGGATGATGCAGATAAATGGAAAATAGAGAAGTTCGTGGGGCAGAACTTCGGATTGTGGAAGGTATAGATGGAATCGCTGCTGATCAAGCAGGATCTCTCACTCGCATTGGTAGGGAAAACTAAAGGAAAAGGTTCGATGTTGGACGAAGAGTGGGAGACATTGGATAAGAAAGCAAGGGCCACTATTTTTCTTTCGTTGTCAAGCAATGTCCTCTTCAACATTTCAACTAAGAAGACATCTAAAGAGCTATGGGATAAGCTTTCAGATATGTACGAGATGGCATCGGCATCAAACAAAGTATTCATCATGAAGAAGTTATACAATTTAAAAATGAAAGAAAGTGGGATCATGTCTAATCACCTAAATGAATTTAATACTTTGGTCACTCAATTAATTTTAGGGGGTATAAAATTAGATGATGAAATCAAAGCAATTCTGTTATTATGCTCTCTACCTAACAGCTGGGAAGGAGTGGTGATGGTAGTTAGCACTTCCGTGGCTGCCAAGAGTACATTAAAATTTGATGATGTTGCAGCCACTCTTCTCAGTGAAGACATGAGGAGAAAAAATCAAGAACCCTCATCCAGTGATGCCTTGACCGCTATAAGTACAGGCAATATAGGAAGGGGTCAAGATAGAGGCAGAAATAATCGCAAAAGAAGGTCCAAATCTGCACCACGATCAAAGTCCAGGGGCAGAAATGGTAATTGTTGGTTTTGTGGCAAGCCGGGTCACACAAAAAAGAACTATTGAAATTACAAAAAGGCACAAGAAAAGGTGAGCAATAATGAAGTAAACACTGCATATGATAAAGATGCTGATGTTTTGGTTTTATCAGCGAGTGACACTACTGCAAACTCGTGGGTGCTCTATTCCGGTGCCTCTTTTCATGCTACTCCACGCCAGGAGGCCTTCACAAATTATCAAGAAGGTATGTTCATAAAAGTTTTTCTTGGTGATAATAAAAAATGTGAAATAGTAGGAAAAGGTGATGTGATATTGTCTTTGAAAAATGGAAATAAATGGATCTTGAAAGATGTGAGACATGTTCCTCCGCTAAAACAAAATTTAGTATCAGTGAGCCAACTTTATGCTCAAGGGTGTGATGTCAAATTTTCTCTAGATACTTGGAAAGTAACCAAGGGTGTATTGGTGCTTGCAAAAGGCTGCAAATTGGGTAATTGTTATGTGTTAGAATGTCATGATGAAGTGGGAGCTGCAATGGCTGTTGTGGACAGCGGCTCAGACCTTTTGCATAAGAGGCTCGGACATATGAGTCAAAAGGGACTTGAAGTTATGTTAAGGAGGGATCAACTTCTAGGTTTGAAGTCCGTGGATTTGGAGTTTTGTGGGCATTGTCTCCATGGAAAACAAAGGCGAATCAGCTTCTTGAAGACTGGTCATGACATGCGGACAACACCTTTAGAGATCATCCATTCCGATGTGTTCGGACCTATGAAGATAACATCTTTTGGAGGTGCAAATTATTTTGTCTCTTTTATTGATGATTGTACACGTAAAGTGTGGGTATACATGATGAATAGAAAATCAGAAGTTTTTTCAAAATTAAAAATTTTCAAAGCATTGGTTGAGAATCAAACTAGGTATAAAATCAAATGTTTGCTAACTGATGATGGGGGAGAATTTTGTTCCTTGGAGTTTGATGGTTTTTGTGCAGATAATGGCATTCGACGGATTAAAATAGTCCCATTCACTCCTCAAGAAAATGGTACAGCCAAGAGGATGAACAGAACCATTCTTGAGAGGGCTCGATGTATGTTATCCAATGCAAGCCAAAGCAAGGAGTTTTGGGCAGAGGCGGTTAACACAGCCGTATACTTAATCAAAAGAAGCCCCTCATCCAGATTGGATATTGATATCCCCGAAGAAGTATGGTTGGGCAAACGGATTTCATATTCTCATCTACGAGTTTTCGGCTGTGAAGCCTTCGCTCATGTCCCCAAGGAAAAGCAAACGAAGTTGGATTCTAAGTCACAGCAATGCATATTTTGGGGACCCAGAGGACTATGCTGGTGCAACAGGCTATGAAGTTTTGCTCGAACATTCTGAGAAGAAGAGTAAAATCGTACGTGATCTGAATGATTTAACTAGGGAAGGAAATGTTGAGAGCATGCTTGCTGATGAAAAGGGCTTGCGCAAGCTTGCCTCCTTGAAGGTTGCTTCCCTTGGAGAAAGTGTTCCGTTAGAGGCACCGTTATTAAGCAGAAAGGCAACAACATTGCGACAGAGAGAGGCTGCTCTGAAAGCTGCAGCACAAACTAAGGATGTTAAAGATGATGAAATCGCAGCTCTCCGATTGGAAGCAGAGGCTGCAAGAGATGAGGCAGCATCAGCTGTCGAACAATTACGTGAAGCTGAATCAGAAGCAAAATCATTGCGTTCCATGACTCAAAGGATGATTTTAACACAGGAGGAAATGGAAGATATGGTTCTAAAGAGGTGTTGGCTTGCTTGGTACTGGGCTCTAGCCCTACGCCATGGAATTCATGTAGAGATAGTTGGACCAAAGCATGAACATTGGTCATCTTTAGCTCCTCTTCCACTTGAGGTGGTTATCTCTGCTAGTCAGAAAGCAAAAGAAGATCCTTGGAATCAAAGTCGACAATTAGAAAATAGAAATGAACCTGAAAAGAAGCCTGTTTCTCCTGAGGTCTTGCTTCGCCCCTTTAACTTTCTATTAACTTATGTTGTGGAAAGGGGCTGGAATTTTCTTCTTAAAAGAGTTCTGGATATCTTGTTTAGTGTGTATGTTGAAGCAGCATCAATTCGGGAGGCATTGACTGTCATGTTGGAAGTTCACTTACTGGACAGGGCAGTGAAGCGAAATTGCAGACAAGTTGAGGATATTGTTGATGCTTTGACGAAGATTGTTCCAAGGGAGAAGTTCGAGTTCTGTAGGACTTCTCTTAGCATTGTCAAGTTGTGACAATAAGCCTGGAGTGGGGGATAACTCTACGCAGCTCTCTTGCAGCCGGATTGGACTTCAAGTGGGAGATTGTTGGTGTAATGCTTACCTCTTTGTGCAGTCCAATCTTTATTATGTAACACTCCTGACACTCTCCACTACTTCCTCTTATTGTATCGACCATTGCATGCTTTTTCCTCCACGATGAGGTTAAAGTTGATGCCTTTCACACGTTATTGTGTATTGACTATTGTTAATCTTGGAGTAGAGTTAAATGGATATAGCTGTAGGAACAGCAGTGAGATTATTATTGATAGTGAGCTACTGGTGATATTAGAAAGAGCTGCAGATATATTTGTAATGGAGTTTTTCATTTGGGTTGAATAGATCAGAGCTATCCCCTACTCTATGTGGACGTAGCCAATTGGTGAACCACGTTAAAAAACTTGGCTCTTCTCTTTTGCATCTGTTATGTGTTTGTTTATGTATTTGATTTAATTATTTGCTTTTGTATGTATTGTTTTTCTTTGTTCAACAATGCCAGTTGTAGGATAAAGGGAAACCTCATGGCCAATCCATAATTCAAAGTGATTGCAATGACTTCTATTTCCAGCGCAAAAAAAGACCCCTCACATGATCAACAATCAGCAAATAATACTTCTGCTCTTCTTTCAATCTTTCAGTGTTACAATATTGCACAAAAAGAAACCATGGCAGCGTCCAAACGACATTGCAACGTTGCATATAGGCCTGGTTTTGAGGAGGAAAGATGACAATAAGAGAGGAAATGTCTGTAAGAGCCCTAAAAATAATAGTAATAATGTTACTTTTTAATCTTAGCTACAGATCTGAAATGCCTTTATATAATATGCACTCCACGCTTCTCAAATGCTACCAAGAAGATTAAGATTTCAACGCTAATGCCTGGAGAAATATCCACACGCAGGTCTATCTTCATTCTTACGGCACAGAATTAGACATTTTCTCTTCTTCAAACACAGGCACACAGAAATCCTCAACGCTCTGATACCATATTAAAATGGTGAGCATATACACATTTGAATAGCAATATTTAAAACATAAATGATATATATATATATTGTATTGCATCCAGATGATTTTACATTACATCACAATGGCTTTTTAAAGCCTTACAATTTCCCATGAACCAACTAACAACCAACTTCAAATCTTCCTAGGGGAATATAACTTCCCAGCAAACTAACATTTATTTATTATAAACTAACCTATTTACTAGATGTAAATTTAACTTTATGTAAACCTTATTTATTCTAACAAATATATCGTGAATTGCTTACATTCAAAACACTCCTTCACCAAGATTTTACATCATCTTAAAATGAGATGTCTCTATGAACAAATGTGTCCTTTCATAAACACAACTCTTGAATATATCATACCTTTTCATAACAATTGTTGTTCCCTTCCTTAACAAATCGCACATTTTCTAATAATAAATAATACTTCATAATATTGATTTCACCACTTATCTCAAATAAATCATATAACTTTATGAGATCATATTACTTCATCCGCAGCTCTTCATATTTTAATCATATCACTCCTTAATCTAAACCGCACCACTCCATATTTTGATCACTGCCTTTAAAGAAATCGTATCACCTTTTTAGTATTTGCAAGACATCTTATTATGAATCGTATCACTTCTTGATGTTAATCGCATGATTTATAATTTATTAAGACTTTTGTCTTATTCCAATATAACCACCTTTGTCTTATTTCATATGCATTGATTGGTCTGCTTTCTGTCTTATTAATCACATCATCTGTAAATAATACTTTTGTCTTGTTCTATTAACTTCTGCCTTTTATAATCTTTTGATTGTTTCCTTTTCTCGTGTAGTTAATTGGTCATCTATATTACTTTGCTCCATATTACATGTAATAAAACACTAAAGTGGTCGCTTCTCTCTTCATATTAATTGCATTTCACATTGCATACATTATAAATTTCTGCCTTTGAACACTTTGAAGTCCTTGATCGGCCTTATCGCTGCTCTACCAACTTCATCTAGAATGCTGCTTTATCTTATCTCTTATCTCATATATACCATGCTCAAAACTGATCTCTCATTCTTTCTTATAAACAGATTGCCTTCTTATATATGATTTCATGTAAATGTCTTCGTCTTCATAAAGTCAGCCCATAAATAACCAATATTTAAATCTTTAATTTAAACATATACATATCTCTAAGTCGATCTTCTAGTTTCATCATTTCTCTTCAACAAATATGTATAACGGATAACCTCTTGTAAACCATTCTTAAACTGATCCAATTCGCCTTATATCCATAGTAACAATATTCTTTATCTTTGCTCAATAATTGATCAACTTGTCTTAGATATGCCTCTGAATGACGATTCTATTCTTGCATTCTTTGATATTGCTCCGTTGACATCATTTCCTTATACTCTCGTCTATACATCTTAATCCAACAATCTCCACAACGATCTCTTAGACATTAATCTCACCAACAATCTCGGGCTTTGACCGTCGTTAGGGATAACAATCTTGTTCATGCACCTTCTTGACATCAATGACCACATGTATATGCACCTTTGACATCAATGAAAACATTTCCAACATTTTGGTCATTTGTGAATAATAACATAATTTCTTCCTTTCTTCTTTGTTTGCCCATTTTTCCCTCAAGATAGGCCCTCGTCTTCACACAACTGCGCTTCCAGTTTTAACACAGTTTGCATATATTTTTGGCTTTCCCTTCTAACCCCTTTGATGCATGGTCACAAAACTATTTCCAAGTGGTCAAGTACTCCTGATTTAAACTAATCATGAAATTTATTAATTAGTTAGATTTAGCCAGTTTCAGGCAGAATTTAGCCAACTCTTTTAAATGTTTGAGGTTTTGCCAAGTTTATAAGTATGAAGTCAGTTCTCACTCTTTGGTTTGTTGTGTCGCCCCCCAATTCGAATCATGTGACTATGCTTAGGCCCTATTTCCCGTTTACAATATTTAGAATTACCATCAGGACCGAGAACAGTTACAGGTTGAGGGATGGGTACAACCTTACAAGAATGGGGACACCATTTTCAGAATCAAGGTACCAGGATAACTTGATACACAGTCTGTCTGAGACAAACACACACACACATTTAAACAAGGAAATTAGCAGGAAATTTACATATCATGGAAAACATGTCAGCAAAATTATTCAAAAAAAGGAGAGCAAGATTTTTCAAAATTTCAGGTTCAGGCAACATTTTACGAGTCAAATTATAACACAGTGGAGTACGGTTGAGAGGAGCAACCTCATTTTATTTTATGATCAAATGTTTATGCCAGTTAAAAAATTAACTGGCATAAACATTTGATCATAAAATAAAATGAGGTTGCTCCTCTCAACCGTACTCCACTGTGTTATAATTTGACTCGTAAAATGTTGCCTGAACCTGAAATATTGTAACAATGTAAAATCTTGCTCTCCTTTGTTTTCATAATTTTGCTGACATGTTTTCCATGATATCTAAATTCCCTAAGAATTTCCTTGTTTAAATGAGAAAGAAATAGCTTAGTTCCGGCCCTTTGACCTTTCTGGGATTTAGGGCATTTCATAAACTTCTTGTTTACGTCTTTTGTTCCTCCTCCAGTTTTTTGTAGCAGAGCATCCACTGAGGTATCAGGGGATATCAGGAGACACCCCTTGCCTGTTAAAAAACTCTACTGCTACCCATCTCCTGTATCTCTACACATCTCCAAGGCATGTTCCACTCTCTGCGTTTTGTACCATACCACTTGGTATGTGTCTCCCGGATCCAGTGACAGTATTTGACATTGTGTATGCATCTCTACCACCACATGTATGGAGGGAGAAAAGCGAGGAAACATACTGCATAGATTTAGCTTGAGAAGATTCATTATTAACCTCAAAAGAATAAGGATATAAGTTTCTATTTGAATTCTCTTTAGAGGATTTTAAGGTGCTTCTTGAAAAATATTGTACACTGATTATAACCTTAATATCACCTAATCTAACACCCATGATTCTAAATTTCCATATAATATGAATTCAATGGTCTACCAATCATTGCATAAAAGTTCGAATACTCTTGCAAAATTATTTTCACATAATACATTTTCACATGCCAATAATTGATCAAGAAATGCTCCAGATCTATGCAGACAAGTTCCTGCCAATATTAAAGCAACTAACAGCTTACAGAAATCTCATTCAAACAACATGATAGAAAGGACATTTGTCACTTTATAGATGTTGCATTCAATATGCCCAAGTTGAGGCTTAAACTGAGAAGTATTGTGAGCTAATATTGCCATTGTAATATGAAGCAATGAAATAACTTGATCATTGTACCTGGCTGCTTCATCACTATACTGTGGTTCAAAACTAGACCTTGTCTTTCCCTGCACAGCATTCGACAGTTGAATTACTTTTTCCTATATACCAATGTGACCTTTTGCAAAAATTGTGGGCTTTGAAAACTATATTAAAATGAGCTACAAACAGGAAAATCCAATGTAATTTGGTACATCAGATAGAGTTTTTAAATTTTATATGTAAGATATTTGCAATTGCAATACCTCAAGATAATCAAAAGTTATCCGATCGGCTGCAACAACACCATTCTTCCCTCCCGCTTCAATAACCATGTTGCATAGTGTCATTCTGTCTTCCATCTGTTAAATATTGAAGATGTAGCATGTACATAGTATTAAGGAACTCAGCGTCTTGGAGCAACTTACTACTGATCATAAAATCAATCATGTGGACAGCAAGCACAGGAACATCGCGATATAGAAATTTCCACAAGAATTGTGTTCTAAAGGTCAATGCCCTCACAGGAAAGGGAGAAAAGGTACAATTACTAGCATGTTAGTGAGTATTAACCGTCAATCTTTCAACTGTGGAACCTGTAAATTCCATTGCTCGGTATGTTCCTCCAGATATAGTTATTTCACCGATAATCTGCAACCATTAATGCATCATAGCTGTAAGAGATTGAATAGCAAATGTGCCAAAATTCTAACCCTGAATGTATTTAAACAGAACCAATACATGAATCTTTAAAATCAAAATAAGAATTTCAGTAAACCCTAAAACAGAAGGCATATAGCAGACTGAGAATGAATAAGAACATAAAAAAGATAAATTTAGGGTCAACAGCCAGCAAAACCTAGAACATGGAGCTTACCTGTAAAATGAGATCCTTTGCAAGCAGGTAATGTGGCATCTCTCCATCCAAAATAAATCTCAATGTTGGTGGCACCTGCATTTAGTTCACCCCAGTCCATTACACATTAGCTCTAGAGAATTCAAAAGTTATATGAATGTCTTGTTAAAAATTTAGCCTCATTTTTTACAGCCAATAACACTACTAATAGAGCATACATAGTACACCCGCATCGCATGACCCTTTTAATAACATAATTTTTACCATAGTGATATACATATTAAATATTCAACAATGTATTCATCAGAAGATCTACACTTGTCATGAAAAAAGAGACAAGTGTTTCATCAATCATAAAAGGATCACTACACAAAATACACAGGACAGAAGTTATGCTTAACAGAACAGTTCATTTACAAATACAGGGTTCAGAATGAGTACGTAAGCACAAGAAAAATATAGAACCAAAATAACTCATTAAGCCTAAGGGAAACCACGTAGTATAAGTTAAGAATGGACTACTTGTCATTCAAATATTGTGACATAAAAAGTCTCGTAAATTGTGTAGTTAGGAAGGGGTCCCATGGAAGGGGGCTTCCTAAATTATCTCAGCGGTGTTGCTGAAATTTTTTAGGAGCATTTTAAAACAAGCGGTCCCATGAATTTTGTAGTTGCAGGTAGGCTTAAAACTTTAAGCTCTAAAATTTATGGAAGCTGTTGGTCTCATGAGGTTTTTAGTTTATTGCCAAATGATTTAGCAGAGATTTTTTAGGGCCTACAAATAAAAAGATTAAAAATGATCAAATAAAAAAATTTGCCCTCCAAAATATTTTCTAAATTAAATGGAGGGAATTTAAAAACTGGTAGAAAATCCCTAAGCTGGTGGAGGAAAGTTTCAGCCCCACCTCAAATCCACCTGCTCAAAATCAACAACCTAAAAATTAGCTGCTCCTATTTTGGAGGAAAAGATTCTGATTTATGCAGTAGCAATTTATTTTGGGTTTCATGGGACCCTTTGCTCCACAAAAATAGATCCTCTAGCAGCTCCATGGGACCCCTACCCTAGTGTTCAAATCATCACAATCTTTTGTGATGTGGTTTGAAAAAACATTTCTGCTCTCTTTAAAGAAACGTCCATCTTTTCAAAAATAGGCGCCTCAAGAATGATATCTCTCGACGTTTTTTTGATAGATTTATCTAAGATAGTATGCTAGTTTATTTTACTATAGAACTATTTTATTTACTTTAGAGTTATGGTCTTTCTCATGTCCCCATTTCCGGAATGAGTCATCACGGAGTTCATGGTTAGCCTATTATCCATTCCCGTAGGCTAACAGGATGGTAAGGGAATGATCTATGACTTTGGCTCGGTCTTGATACAATACTTCCATCATTTAGCCTCTCGAGCTTTGCACTATCTTGTGCCTTTGTCATTTAGATATCTTCATGGGAGTCTATTTTGATCACCTTTTCCTTTGAGTCTCTGAGGGCCGACTTGGCTTGAGGAAGCATCAAGTTCATTCCACCATATTCAGGCCGACTTGGGTTTATTCTTATACATTTGACATCACTTGAGGCCGACTTGTTTGTAGCATACATACGCCACTTGAAGGTGATATGACTATCATTTGTCTAGGCCGACTTCATATGAGAGAGGCGTGAGCATTGGAGAATGGTTTTGGCGCCCATTTCAAGGTAAACAAATAAAATAATAATTATAAGTCCTTCTAGGCCGACCACCTTGGACACCTTCTAGAAGCGCTCATACCGAGGAGATATCTAGAAGAAGGAAAGGTATAAAAGGAAGACAAGGAGCTGCATTTTATCATCACTCATCGACTTGTCTTTGGTATGTTTTCCTATCTGATTTCAGTTCTAATGATTTCAGTCAAGGAGATGGCCCCTTGGCAATGAATGGTGATGACCCCATTCATCTAACTTCCACCATTATTGCAGACCTGATTTGGAGCAGCATATAGAAGATCATCATTCACAACTGTTGCAGCAAATAGAAGGTATAAAACCAGACATTAGAGGCAGGAAATCATCTCAGAAGGAGGAGCGAATTGTCATAGGAAGGCAGCGAGCTACCCTAGGGAGGCAGCGAACACCTTGGAGGAGCAGCAGACCCCTTTGGAGGGGCAGCGAACCACTTGGAAGGTGCAGCAGAGGACCAGCGAACCCTAGAAGAGGTCTGATTTAGGGCAGCAAACTAAGATTAAGGGCCTGCAGACCCTTATTAAGGGCAGAGACTCAGCTATTTAGGGCAGTGAACCTCTCTTGAGGGCAGTGAACCCCTTAGGGAACATCTATGATGGAAATCCATGCCATTGAATTCATGATTATTGAGATTTGTATCTGAAAACTTACTCTCTATATGTATTTGATCTTCATTTGAAAATAATACAAATATCCTATTTTATTTCATGGTCCATTCTCTATCTTGAGTATATTGATATTTTGTGGAGTTCTTGTGGTAATCTCGAGTTAGGAACATCACAGTCTTTATATTTACAATCTAAATATCGGCTCTAAATAGTTTTTCTTTGGACTATGCTTTCACAGTCACAACATCAGATGCTTCCCCTCTGCTGCCATTGTAGGTTACACCTCTTAGCGTAATAATCTATCCTCCCCCAAGTTTCCAAGATGGGGACAATAGGCGACGAGGGGATGCATTTAAGGGACGGGTTTTTTTGGGGCCATTTTTTAGGGATGACTTAAAAAAAAGAAGGAAAAATTTTAAATATAGAGAAATTTCTTCGTATCATAACATTGATAAAGTATTCATCATAGACATTATTGAACCTTAATACATAACATTACACTTGAATTGAGTTTTCACATGAGAATTGACAAACAAATTAACATGATTTAATTGCACTCATTGTCAATGTACATATATATTATATAAGAATTACAACAAATGCCCAAAATGACAAAAACATCGAAAATATATAGCTGTCCCTAAACAGCATCTACCTCTACTAAGACTACATCCAAATCGAAGTCTATGTTTGAGTCATTGCCACCATGTGGGACTGCTTCATCCAATGGAACCCCAACCAATCCCCCCTATGCCTCCTCATCAATCTGTATAGCATCTTTGGGATCAACATCTCAATGTGCGGCTAGAGTCTAGTGATGATCAAGAGTCTATAGATCTTGTAGCTGCAAGGCACTATGCACGATGACCACCTTCTTTGATCGTATAGAGGTAAGGTTGTTCCTCTTGATGTGGACCAATTCCTCTTTGCAACAAAGGAACTAGAAACCTATGAAAGGAGGCAAGTGGCAAGTATCCTCAACTCTGGTGCATCCTTGCCATGCCACATCCACCATCCAATAGGGTTGGATTGAGCTAATGTAGCTCTCTATCCATCCTCGCCTCTAGTTTGTTGAAGGTTGGACCACAGAGATTGACAAAGGCTAGCCATTATGTACGAAGAATAGAAGACTCCTCAGTATATATTTTTCGAAGGGCCTTCATGAGCCCTTCTTTCATCTCCTCATCATGAGATGGAGGCACTCTTCCGAGCCTAGCTACATACCATTTGGGATTGAGCTAATGTAGCTCTCTATCCATCCTTGTGATGTTCCCTCCTTAAGACGAGTGCTGAGAAAGGAAATCATGTTTATTCCTAGCTGGAGCAGTCCAAAATACAAAGAGGTTTCAATGATAACATAGATGACTCCTGATCCATCTAATAATGATAAGCTACAAGGCAAGATCTGCAATGAAACCGGAGATTGATGTTTCTTTCATATACCGATTTCTATATATACCAAGATAAACATGGAACCAATACATACGCTTAAGGAAGAGTTATTCACGTAAGCAAAACAATGTTAGTATGAAGTGCGGAGAAGGATCGGTTAAGGATCCAAAGGAGGCGATGAGTTAAGATGAACAACCATTATATAAGCAATAAATGAAAGACTGTATTCAAGGTGCGAATATCTGAGTCAGCACCGATAAGACAAGCCAACTAATCGACTCCATCTATCATTGGCACTGCCCTTGAAAGTGATCTCATATTACCGAGTCAGCGATCAGCCAAGATAACTATTTGTGTCAAGGCGTCGATTATAATAAGCACTTGGAGATAAACAAACATCATGTAAAGACCAAACTATTATGAGGTGCCGATTATGATTAGATTTAAGTAATGATAACAAGAGATGGTTTATCAAAGGTCAGCAACGATCTATAAAGGAGACGCAGCTATTAGAGGATATCAAAGATATAAAAGGAAGCAATTAATCAATCACAGGAAAAACGACATATCATCGATCATCAAGGCAGCTCTAAGCATCGAACATCTCATCATAAGATCAGACGCAGCAAAAGATACACACAAATCCATCGAGCCAAACTAAAGACATTCTTATATTCATCATCGAGCCAAACACTCCAGCGAACTGACATACATTTGAGACAGCAGAAAAATAACAATCATTTCTTATAAGATCAACGAACGTCATATATAAGAACAATACGACTGAGATATTCGCAGCATTTAGGAGACAGCAGATAATAGGATCGATCAATAAGGTATGTGATCTGTTTTAAAGCTAATATATCATAGTCATGATAATAGAATGAATAAGAGTATGTGATGTTAATGTTCTAACATGAGAATATGGCAAGAATAAGAATATATGAGTAAAATGAAATGAAAACGCTATAATCATATTGAAATCGAATAACATAAGAGTATTTGTCATGATAAAATAAGAATACTTATAATAGAATGAAATGTCATCATAGAATGAAAAGCCGTCATAGAATGTTAAGAATGTTTATGTCTATGACATGAAATGTAGGATAAAATAATATATGCTTACAATGATATTAAGGAATGTTCATATATCCGTGATAATAGAATAAACTGAAATATAAAGTAAGGATGTACAATCCTAGCATCGTGAAAAAACTTATATTCATAGCTTATTAAGGCATGAGATGAGGAATGATATTCCTATAAGGAGGCATATTGAATATTGCCAAGTAATGTGAAAGGCAATCATGAGATAGTGCAAATAACTAATATGATCTAATTGTACCATCTCGTGATCCATGACGATCACGAGATAGTAAAGGTAATTCTAATAAGTGTAATTCATAACCATGGAATACTTGGGATGAGAACAGAAGCCTCATCATTAATCCACCTACACACCCTATAAGTATGAGACTGGTGGTTAGAGAGAGGCGGTTAGGATCTAGCACCTAGGTAAATCTCGAGCTGGTGAATTATCACCCCTCTGAGCCAAGGGTGAAGTATCGCCGGATGTATAGCTTGAAGCCCTTGGGCCTATGGTTGCGTAGATATTAGTAATGACTTAACGATAGGTGACCCTCGAGCTGGCAAAGTATCGCGAATGTATAGCAATGAAGCCCCTCCGAGCCAAGCAGGTGAAAACCCTTGGGCCTATGGCAGTGGGTCTTGTATACCAGCGCCTTAACGCACCCTGTCATATTGGGTGAGTGGTCTAATTAACGTTCAAGCTCAAGGATCTCTCTCCCGAGGTAAACCATGGAACATATATAATAGATATGAGGAAATATGAAATGCATATTGAATTATGATTATAAGGTTACTAATCCTAAGAGAGAATGTGAACAGTATATGAAGTTTGAACTTGATATTGATAATTACATGTGAATGTCAACTCTAATTGAGATATATTGCTATCATAAAGATGAATTGGTCATTAATGTTCTCTTTTACAAGTTGAAATTGTGTGCAAGGTTGAGAAAATTTTGACTTGCTAGAAGGGGACATTACAATCCTCACCTCTAGTTTGTTGAAGGTTGGACCACGGAGATTGACAAAGGCTAGCCATTATGTACGAAGAATAGAATACTCCTTAGTATATATTTTTTGAAGGGCATTCATGAACCCTTCTTTCATCTCTTCATCATGAGAGGGAAGCACTCTTCCAAGCCTAGCTACATACCATTTGGGATTTAGAGCATAGGCTGCCATATGAAGTGGGATGTCCACCGCTGCGTTACAATGGACCTAATATTGAAACGGTCGAACACGTCTATAACAATTTCAAAACCAGAAAATTCTATACATTTTTTTAATATAAATCTAACTATAACAAATCACCATTTAAATCCATAATATAGTTATTGATTGGAAATAGAAATCAATTAAACTAACTTTACTAATATCAAGTATCTTTCACAAAATAACTATTACAATGAATACATAATGATTCCACAAGTACATCAACAAGTACATCAATACCAAGTACATTGTCATAAAATTTTACATAATATTATAAAAATTACAATTTCATTGTCACAATATTCATAAACAAGTGTCACTGAGTTCAAGCTTCATGGCATTATGTCTTGCTGCGTGGAGGAAGAGCATCATTCAAGCGCTTTGTCTCCAGCCACAGATCGGCAGTCCCCCACACACCTTCCTACTGGAAAAGGCCCTACCCTTCACGAGGGCGGCAGATAAAGGGATCTACAAAATGTACCAAGCCATCAAAAACCAAGTGTAAAGTACTAACTCTGTTACCTGCAATCTGTTAGGGTTAGCCGGCAGAAGATATCAATTAAATGCAAATAAAGATTAAATAGAGGAATGAAAATACACCGAAAAAATAACAGCGAGAGACAAGTTTTTAACGTGGTTCACCCAAACTTGGTCTACATCCACCACCAGAGAGTCCAATATTATTATCCAGTAAATCAAACCGATTACAACTAGCAATCCCTGCAACTCAATACCGCTGCAAAATGCTACAATACAATATCCCCCAAAAACCCTAACCCTTAGCCGCTTTTATCAAGCCTTAAGTCGATTACAAAATAGGGTTTTTTTATGTCGGCCAATAGAAAAATAACTCCCGATGCCTTAACAAAATAATAAAAAACCGTGTGAGGTTTCGGGGGCATTGCCCCCAAGCCCCCACGGGGGTGCTGGCCCTCGACCCCGCCCTGTATCGCAATAGGGAGCGCACCATGGGCGCTGCCCCTGGACCACACAAGGGGCGCTACCCCTTGACCTCGTAGGAATTTGGTGGAAACCGCGCCGATAAAAGTGGGGTAAATTTAACCTCCGAGTCTGATTAGGCTCCATATAACAACACAATCTGCTATACGACCCTAGATACCCTCTAGCTAAGTATGACGACTGACTAACATGCCACCCTGTTAGATACTGTGAACCAACAATGCAAGCAGCAATTGCATTACTTTGGCCAAAGCATTAAAATAATAATTTCACATTCTAAATGTGGATATGTGGGTCGTATGATCACACACTACTATCTCACCTTGACTCAAGAGAACAAATAGTTTACTGAATACATGAAGAAATCATAACACTCAAGCAACTAAGTAACTTAACATTTTATGTGATTTACCCATTCTATCACTGACTTGACTAATCACCCAAATCCATCTGATTTAACTTGAATTCAGTTAAGTATGTGGTAGTGTGGTTTAATCACCAAACTAGGTAAGTTTACTCAACAGATCAGTAATAAGCCTTCACAGACTTCAAAAAACAACTAGTAAAGCATACTCTAGCTCAGCTGGTATTTTCACTTTTTACTGTGTCATACAAGCAATTAAAAAGTTTATATAGTTATAAAATCACTGACAACAATGTTGTCTTATTTCGTTATTGCACAGTAAACACATAATCAGCTTTACAGTTGAGTCATATACTTTGGTGGAAGAACTTCATGGTAAACAATGAAAGTTCAAACTATCTACAGCTATGCTCTGTTGTTATCAAACATGAGAGTTTCTTAGACATAGAACAATTGTACTACTCTAAATACTTTGACTCCTTCGGTCAAGTACACTCAGCACTGATACCATAAGTTCAAAGATAACTATCATTTGACGGGTTAAACAACATGAATAATCCGAGTTGACAACTTCTTCATCATTATAACTAAAATGAATGGGTATACAAATGCCTCCAATCAAATATCAAACAACTTCTAGATACAATACGCATATGATAACAATGTTATTCTATACTCTGTGCAGCAGTGTCTAACACTGTCTTGCCATACTTTTTCTTTAAAATATCCTGAATAATAATATCTAAGCTCTTTTTTTATTAAAACATAACTGTAGAATATAACGATATGTATAGACATAAGCCATGACTATCCCTAATCATGTTTGTTCATGTTTCTCAAGAGTATGGTAAGTTTAACAACCATAGTGATAGGCACTCACTACAAAAAAAACTACATAGTTCAGCTTTCAATAAAATTTATGTCATAATCTACATTTAATGGGTTCTATACAGTGTTTCTGTCATGAAATGCTTTCAGTTTTCCAAGTCGGATTACTAAGAACAACCAGTGATAATCCTAAATAGAAAAATATTTTTTTAAAAGTGACTTAAGTTGTTTCCAAAAGTGTCGCTAGGTGTGGGGGTACAAAAGTGATTATTTTAAAAGGACACTTTTCGAAAGTCGCTTTATTTTATTATTGGAGGGAAAAGTGAAAATAAAATGAAATAATAATTTATTCCCTCATTGTCTCTATAAAAGGAGGAGGTGTGCTTTGGAGCATATTACACACGAATTTGAAAACCCAAAACCCCCGTTTTAAGATTGAACACTACTCGTATTTCTTTGCCTAGGACGAAAACCCTATTGACAAGAATGATTTCGGGAATGAAAACCCTCTTAGTCATTTGTCAAATTCCATCCAGGGATTTCCTTTGAGCTAAATGATTTGTACTAGATGTTTCTTGTGTGAAGTTGCAATTTGTAATGTCCCCTTTTTAGCGTGATCCTGTTTTATGATGGTTTAGCCTATCACTGGCCCTCGTAGGCTAACTCAGATGGTTAGAGGGTCCCTTTTGGCAGAGATCAGTGTGTTTTCTCCAACAGAGCTCAGTATGGGTTCAGGTTTGGCCTTCGTTGGACTCAGTTCTACACACTTACTATTTATAGTAAGTCATCTTTCCTGAGTTTCTATTTATAGTAGAGTATCTGGTCATGTGGTGATTTCAGTGTTGTTCCCCAGTTTCAGCTGGTGATAAGGTTGTTTAGAGGTCTCTGGTCCTGAATTGGAGGCTCTTGCTATTTTTAGCCGACTGAGGTTGATAGAGATGGACCTCTGCTATTTTTGGTAAGATGGTTGGATGCATAGAGGGTGTCATGGTGAAACCACAGGTTCAAACAGGACTGAGAAATGATGTCCAATTATGGATATAAGTGATTTTTAATTATAAGAGGGGTCGTATAATGATATTAAAGTCAAATAATAAAGTCATGGATTAAAGTGCTCAAGTGAAGTTATATTATAAAGTTTTTGAAGTCACTTTATATTCAATGGGGCCATGACCCATCATTAAAATCACTTAAAGTACATTTAAAATTTCATGGATTGGAGCACCCATTTATGAGACTTATAATAAAGTTTTAATTAAAAACCTAAAGTGGATTTGAAAGTGGATTTAAAAGCTATTAAGGAGATTGAGGTTATAAAAGGACTCAAAAAGCAAATCAAACTGATTATTATTGAATGATCATTTGAATCTGTTTTTGTGGTTTTCTGCAGGAAACAAAGGGTTTCTACATATCAGCCATTGAAGAACGAGAACTCTTCAATGTTTTTTGCAATCTTGAGGCTGTGAAATATCAGCTGAATCATTGCCATAGTGTGGGCTTCATTCAGGAGTCCATTTAGAGCTTACAGGTGAAGAATCAACATAGGGTTTGAAGCAGTTTGAAGGTATATCTATTGCAGACCTAAGTTATTATCATTGGCAGCCTTTATCAAATCAGATTTCAAGCTTTTTTGTTGGCTGCTATAGTGCCGTGAATAGTGCAGCTACAGTACCGCTACAGTACCGTGAACAGTGACGCGCTACATTAATGCACTACAGTAAATGCTACAATGCGTGAACAGTGTTGACAGCAGCAACATAGGTGATCAGGTTTGAAGGCAAATAAGGTTTCCTTCATTCGGGTATGCACATAATTGTAAAAAGCTTTTGGAAATAGTTTAATAAATCATTTGCAGCAAATGTCTTTATTTAGTTGATGTGCAATTTCCTTTGTTGCATTGTTCCTGGCATCTTATTGAGAAAACACAAAAAAATCATATATATTTCAAGAACCAAAACAAACATTCATCATTTGCAAAGCTTTGGACACCGGAGAACTAGAGGGGTTCATTACACAATTTTTAGATAATTCGTTTTCAATTGTGTTTTTCAGTATTCTGGGTTTGAAAAGATTTTCAAGGTTTGCAGTGTGTTTCAGATTGCAATGTGGGTGTTTAATTAATTCCAGAAAATATCAAAAATCAATGTATTGTGTGGATGTTTCAGGGTTGCTTCATATTATGGTTTGTGTGAAATCTTTCTAGGTTTGATATTTGTTTGCATTTTATTTTGCACCTTTCAGTACGAACGTAAAACAAACACATGTGCGGTAAGACCGCTCTTTGAATTAGAAGGGGAAGCTCCCTGTAAAGTAAAACTAATCTAAAACTATACACTATGAACTTGCAATTTACAAACAATGAACTTGCATGAGAACGGCGACTATCCCTTCACTTGAAGCATCACACTCCAATACAAACGGCTGAGAGAAATCAGGAAGAGCCACTACTAGACAAGTGCTCATTACCTCCTTGAGTCTATCAAATCTTGCCTGAGCCTCATCCAACCATTTGAATGCGCCCTTCTTAATGAGATCTGTAAGAGGTGTTGCCAGTTGTGAAAACCCCTTCACAAACCTCCTGTAGTAATTGCAAAGCCCGAAGAAACCTCTCAAATCTGAAATGTTCTTTGGCGGTGGCCAATCCAAAAGGGCCTGTATCTTCTCCTGATGTACCTTCACTCCATCAGCACCAATCACATGTCCCAAATATAAAATCTCTATCATTCCAAACTCGCATTTGGAAGCCTTAGCAAATAGGGACTATGCCTCCATGTAATATCCCCAACGGGATCTGCCCTAAATTTCTGATTTTTATTTCTGCTCAAACCCTAATTCTGATTTCTGAATTTTTATTTTTTGATTTCAAACAAATTATCACAGCGAACATACAAGCGCCCAAACATGCCAAATGATGCTACCAATTGATATTCATGTCAAACATGAAATCCACCATGAAAAAACACAAGATAAGGCATCCAAATGCAACATACAAATCTGATTTTCTGTAGGTAACTTCTGCTGTTATAGATCTAAATATTCTGGACTGATTTTACAATGAATTCTTGGGCTCAAACATGCCAAACATATGCCCAGATTTCTGCTCTATAAATCAGACCTAAAACTAGGTTTATACATACCAAGAATATGCAAAATAATCTCCAAACATCAAACCCTAGATGGGCGAATCCTTCCTTTGTAAGCGCTTAGGGTTTGCTGCTCCAAAACATGTAAAATTGCCCTCCAAAGATGGGCGCTCAAATCTGCTCCAAAGTGGCGCTCCAAATTAGGGCAAACCCTAATGCAATATGCACACAAAATGCCACCACAATGCTGCTTCAAATCTGATCTGTAAATCGGATTATGCAATGATGCTCCAAACCTTCGAATGTCCCCAACGAAGTATAATTAGAACTCCATTATGCGTCCTCCACAAGATGAGCTAGGGTTTCATCCAATTAACCGCATTCACAAGGGTTTTTGTCCTTGGAATGAAGGCCAACAAAAGTTGCAGCCAAGAGATAAAATCTCAATAAGAAAATATGATATGAATGGATGATGAAATGACCTCAAGTGACCTTATATTTATAGCCACCTTTTCCCTCCAAACTTGGCCCACCTCCTCTTAGGAAATTATTTATTTTATTTTCTTTTTTCTCCTCCAATAGGGCCGACCTCATGCTAGGAGCCCAAATTAAATTCTTCTATTTTATTTTATTTTTCCCACCTTGGGCAAACCTTCTTGGGCACCAATTAAATAACCTTTTGACCTCTCCCTAAGTCATCCATATCGAGAATAAATTATTTTAATTTATTTTATTTTTCCCATGGCATCACAAAAATATCCAAAGTCATTTCCCATCATCAATTTGCCGGACAAAATTAGTTAAATACATGATTTAACTAATCAAAATATTCCCTTGCTTCTTCGACTTAGCCCACAGGAATAAAATAGGCTAGCTGACTCCGATGGGTGATCACTCGGGAAAAGGGGACATTACACTCCATGATGCCCAACACCTTGTCAATATGCCTGAGGTGATCCTCTCATGTCTTAGTGTATATCAAGATATCATCAAAGAATACCAAGACAAACTTCCACAACTACCTATTGAAAATATGATTCATACATGACCGGAAAGTCGCAAGAGCATTAGTAAGACCAAAGGGTATAACCAAGAATTCATAGTACCCATAGTGACATTTTGATTAATTAAATCATGTTACCTGTTTTTTATGATCTTCTTGTTCAAGGCACGGTAATCAATGCACACCCTCATCATGCCATCCTTCTTCACCAAGACCACCAAAGAAGCAAAAGGACTAGAACTAGGCCTGATGTGTCCCATATCCAATAGCTCCTTAATCGTCTTCTCTATCTCCTCCTTGAATCTCCTAGGATGACGATAAGGAGTGGTGATGACAGGCTTAGAGCCCTCCTCTAAATCACATGCTCATAGCCGTGATCAGAAGGTGTACCAGGAGGAATCTCCTCAACCACCATGCTATGCTTATCTAGCACTGACTGGATGTCCACATGATATTGCTAGTCACTACTAGAAGAAGATTTAGAAGACACAAAACATTGAGCTGCCCATGCAACATCACCATGTTGAAACAATGTCTCCATCCTCTTCGATGTCACAATCCTTGGCGCTCCATCCGCCAATGCTCTCAACACTATCTTCCTCCCATTTGACATGAACTCCAACTCCATCTTCTGAAAATCCTGAATGTATCTGCCAAATGAATGCAACCACTGGATTACCAGAACAACATCGATATCACCAATCCCAACCACCTAGAAATCATCAGTAACTGTATAGTCACCCAACTGGATACTCAATTGCAGAATCTTCTTAGTGCAACTCATCTTGAATCCGTCTGCAACCATCACACTAAAGCCTAGAAACTCTACTTGCAATCCTCACTTCACCACCACACCTTCGTCAATGAAGTTATGAGTGGCCCCACTGTCAACCAAACATGTGACCCATTGTCCCTTCAAGACTCCTCTCACTCTAAAACGATGATACTTAGTAACTCCTGATAGTGTAGTTTAATGTCCCTTTCCTAGGCAGATAGTTTATGGGGTTAGTCTACTACTCGGGTTCTCGTAGACTAATGGGGATGGTTACATAACTCATGGCGGTAACCATTGTGGGGGTCTAGTCAGCTCAATTGGCTTGGAGATTTGTTTCTACCCTGGCAAGTTTTCTGTTCTGACTCTTTTTGGAGCATTTTTGGGGCCGTTAGGCCAAACTTACTATTTTTAGTAAGTGCATCAAGGTCAGTTGCGAGTTGGTCGATTCGACTTGGGATGTGTTCATTTTTAATTGGTGATTGCAGGGGTACTTCGAAAATTCAGTTTGGAGTACGTTCGGGCTTTGATTTTAATATTGCGATAATTGACTTAAGTTAAATTAAATATTTAACTTAAGTATAATGTATTAAAGTGACTTTATAAAAGAGTGAAGACATGAATATTTTAATTATTATTAAAAGTCACATATTCTCCTAAGTGGGCGCCCAAGTCATAGAAGGAAAATAAAATTAAAATAATAATATCCCAAATGAGGCGCTGGAGGAAAAAGAAAATGAACGAAATAAAAGAAGTTTTTTTCATGCTCATGGGGATATTGGATATTTTATGAATGAATATTGCTGTGGAGCAAAAACCAAGGTTTTGTGCAGACCAGCCATTGTAAAGGCGAAAACCTTCACAGTTGGAGAGTGCTTGCAGGAGTGAAAGATCTCCCAAGGGCATTGAGAGAGCATTCTCATTTAGAGGGTGCATTTTATGTTTCATTTCAGGTTGTAGTCTTGTCGCGGAGAGTTCTTCATTGATATATCTGAAGTTTATTGGCACAGTAATTTAGGAGGCATATCAGAGGAGACATTTGAGGTGAAGTTCTGAAATTTTATGTCATTTATTGAGGGTTTATCACCCCAAGTCTGGTCGTACCAGTCAAGGACATGTCGTACCCTTTGGAGAGTTATTCAGCATGTTTTGAAGAGGAAAAACCTTCATTTTGGGCATGTAGTATTACTAGTGCATTTTCAGTATACTAAGATAGATTTTGACGCCATCTTGAAGCATTGTGGTGAGTTTGTGGGTTGTTACATTCATCCAGGCCATACCAGTCTGGAAGAGGGACGTGGGTTCCTTAGCATTGATATTTGAGCTCTTCAATCATCATAAAGTGTCTAAAACTGCCATATGAAGTGTTGTACACATTGCATATTGTAATAAATCAGAGTTTATGCATATAGAATGAATGTATAGTCTCCTGAGCTGCTGTTACAGTCCATTTTCCATCATATCAGCACATGGGGTATGTCACCTTTTGATGTCTTTGCTATTTACTCACATGGGTATTGCTTATACTAGTTTTACAATGCATTTCTATGATATTTAAGCATCTGGGTATTGTTCATTGTTATTCTCTGAGTTGTACTTGTATGCAAGAAACTCTATGTTATGCACAAAAACATAAAACGCAACAGGTTCAACTAAACCATAGGAAATCGGAAAAAATTTGAGTCTCAGATAGAGGTGGGACATTACATGTAGCAATAGTACCATGTACGGTGTCACCTGTAGTTGTAGCATCAAGCTCCAACTGTTGCTCCTCATTATCACTTTCCAAACTAGTGCCTTGGACTCAATCATCATCAATGTCGGAAGTGACCTCTACGTAATGAGCTTTGCCTTTCCCAAGGCATCTATGATGGGGCTCCCAAGGTTCCTTGCATGAGAAGCACTTCTTCCTCCTTAGTTCATTCTTGGCTTCTATGTTTGGATTTGTCCTTCTAGGCCATTCCTTCTGAAAATTCCTCTTAGGATCCTTTCTTGATGAAGAGAAGGGTTTGCTTTGAAACTTGGGCTTGGGCGGTGCTAAAAATTGCATACCTCTAGCCCTCTTAATAGCATATTGCAATGAAGGTGGATCAAGGGCTTTCACCCAACCACAAATAGGCTCCTCAAGTCATTCAATGAAAAGATAAGTCAATCTACTCTCAACAACATTCAGAACCAAGACTACAAGCTTTTGAAATTCAGATATATAGGCATCCACTAAATCCTTCTATTTTAGTTGGGCCAACTCTCTGAAGAACTATTTGGGGTTAGTCTTATCAAACCAGTCAATCAACCTCTAAGTGAAATCAACATATGTAGTGATAAGGCTATGACCTTGTGTAACTTGTACCACCAATCCTATGCATCTCCCTCCAAGTGTAGAGTAGCAAATTGAATTGCTTCCTTCTCGAACATAGGGTTCAAAGTGAGATAGTTATCTGTCTTCTGAATCCATGCACGTGTCATGCATCTTCTCGAACCATCAAAAGGAGTAATAGTCACCTTTCCCAACTTCCTTTGCAAATCATGGTTGTGATTCCTCTCTGCTCTAGGCCTGTTCCTGTACTTCAATTGACAAAAATCCTATAGAGACATAGCAGCTTGAAACTCCTCGCCTAAAAATTGCCATTCCCTCATGTAATCATTGAAGCTCTCACCAGTAACCTGGTATCCACCATCTTGTGCTCCTTGCTGATCCAAGAGAGTAGGCATGACAGGTCTCCTCACGGAAACTTGAGTGATTCTGATGTGAGTGTCGGCATTATTTCAAGAATTGCTAGCTTCCCCATTGTTTCCATTGCCTCCATTGTTCGCCATGTTATGCTGCACAAATTGGGACAAAATCTGCATTAGATCACGTTGTCCTCTAGCTACATCATTGAGGATGTCTCCAGTGCTAGGATCCTCATGATTCTTATCACCCATGATATCTTCTCCTTCGAAATTTGAGCCAATAAACTACTGCCTTCTCCTGTATGCGATGTACTCTCTATCCTCAGGATTCATAAGTCAACAATGTTATCATAACACCCTTCAAGCTGGCAAGATTACTTGCTCTAATACCACTGTAAGATCCCTAACCAGATCTGTCCTAAAAATCTGATTTTTCTTCTTCTAAAACCCTAAATCTGATTTTTTTTTTAATTTCTGAATTACAAATAATTGTGTACAGCAAATATGCATGTGCCAAATGCTCAAATAAACATGCCAAAAATGTATCCTTATGATGAAATATCAACCATGAATTCTACCACAAGATATGATCATCCAAATGCAAACAAAATGACAAATAATTCTATTTTTTGAATATGAAAGTCTGCTGCTACAAATCAAAATATTCTGAATTGAAATTACATCAAATGTACAGGCTAAAACATGCCCAAACATAGCCTAGATTTCTGATCTTACAAATCAGATCTAAACATATGCTTATACATACCAAAATGGCGAGGAATGATGTCAAGTAGCAAAACCTAGATGGGCAAATTCCTCCAGCTAGGTGGCGCTCCCTTGGAAATGACAAATGGCATGCAAAATGAGGGCGGCGGCAGCTAGGGCTTGGCTCCAACACTTCAAAGTGAGATCGCCCTCCTTAGCGCCCAATCTAGGTTTAAACCCTAGCAAGAATCAATGCACAAATCCTCCAAAAATATGGTGCTCCAAGTCTGATCTAAAAATCTGAATATATCTTTCACTTCTCCAAATTGTATCTGGCACAAATCTCACAGTTTGGCCCGAGGGTTCTGCAGAAACAAATATGTCTTTGACGCTCATTTCCTTCCAAATCTTCAATGAAATGCAAATATGAACTCCGTATGAATCCACATCCAAGATGGAATTGGGTTTTCATCCAATCCACCAATATTCTAAGGGTTTTCGTCCTTGGAATATGCTGAACCAAAGTTGCAGCCAAAAGAGAAAATCTCCAATGAAAATGAAATATCCCAAACAGGATCTGCCCTAAGATTCTGATTTTCAAACTTCTGATTTCAGCCCTAATTTTCTCCTCATTAGATTTCTGCTCAAAACCCTAAATTCTGATTTTTATTTCTGCTCTTAAACAAACAATCACAGCGAACATAAACATGCCCAAATATGATAATTAATCATGGCAATTGATGCTATCAAATGATATGCTCATCAAACATGAATTACACCATAGAATACACAAACTATATCCATCAAATGACCCACAACAAGTCTGATTTTCATAATAGAAGTCTGCTGATATAAAGTCTGAATATTACATCAAAGTAAGGGTTCAAACATAACAAACAAAACCCGAAATGTCGTTGCCCAAATCAGACCTAATACATAGGTTTGCACATACCAAAGGATGATGAAATGATGATCCACAAACCTCCAAAATGATGGCGCTTGATCTGCTGCTAGGGTTAGGGTGTAGAAACCCTAATCAATGAAGAAGTAGCCTCCACAAAGCCAAATTGACATGTCCCCATTTCCGACATGATCACCAAACAAAAGACTGAGTTAGCCTATCTTCATTCTTGTATGCTAACCCATCAGAACAAGGGAATATTTTGGCTAAGCTATGGCTTGGGGAAGATAATGTTGTTCAGAGGCTTGAAGAATAGAAAGTGTTTCTAGGCTCAGCTAATTTTCACTGGCAAATATGGAAAATGAATTAATACAATTTTGCATTAATTATCAAATAAAGACAATTAAATAATAATATTTATTATTATTTAATTATAGTGCCAAGAAGAAGAAAAAATATAAAATTAAATTAAATAATATTATTTTAATATTATCTAATTTGGGTGCTCATTGTGGGAGATTAAAAAATAAAATAAAATAATAAAGTGATATTAGGTTTAGGCGCCACATGGAGAAAAGGGAAAAATGAATAAAAAATAATATATATTGGAATTGAGCACTCAACCTTGGAGGAATAAATTCAAATAAAATAATAAAATAATATATTGAATTTGGGCGCCCTTCTTGGAGAAATAAATAATGAAAGTGTTTTCAATTTAAAAGGAGGGAAAATGAAATTCAAATCTTTAATTTGAATTGGCAGAGATCCAAGTATAAAAAAGGCTTTGGAGCCTCATTTTGACATCACGAATCTTTTGCAATCTTTGGCATTTTTGCTTGGCAATTCAATTGCATCGGTGGAATTGGACGAAAACCCAACTTGCATCGTTGGAGACGGATTCATACAGAGTTTGCATTTGTACGTCATTGGAGATTTGTTTGGACTTCATCGATTCATCTCTCGAGTATTGGTTGGAGACCATTATTGAAGATTGTTGTAGATCCTTTGCATAAGTGAAGACATCATTTGAGCGCCGATTTTCTAGAGGCATCATCATTTGTTTGGAGCGCCATTATTGGAGTTGTAGCTGTTTGGACACACTTCCAGCTTGCCGATCTGCCATATCAGCAGAGTCTAATCCTAGTTGCCACTATTGTATGAAGGAAGATCCATTTGGGTGACAGCGATTCATGTCAGGGGTGTTCGGCAAGGTCTTGGACTGTATTTAGGCTCTATTGACATCACATCTGCCCTTTTGAGGAGACGCGATCTGTTGCAGACTTATTGGGATCTATCATTGGCAGCAACCAGCAACTAGCGCCATCTTGTAACATATCAGGCAGCGAACCATCCTTTGAGGTGCGATCAGCACACACAGGGTCAGCGATCAGCCATCAAACACAACATAGGATCAGCAATTAGCATTGGAAGAAGAGGCGATAAGTCCTACAGATCATCAACTATCTTTGGTGTCCATTTCCTATCACTTGCTTCAGCAATTGGTCATCAGATGTGAGCGTGGAATTCTTCCCTCTGTATTGTATTGTCGTCTAAATTGGTATGTGAAAATCATCTTTCATATCTACATTTTGTAAAAGCAGACTAGCATATGTGTTTGGCTGTCATAAAGCCATCCATTTCTGATATAATTGTAAGAGTGGCAAGGTCTGATTTGTAACAGCGAGTTCTGAGTTAATTCCTTGCTCATTATTGTCATTGTAACTTGCATTCTTTGATTGTAATTTGCATTGAGAGGCTGCCATCATCTATTTGTTCCATTGTCAATTTGTGTTTTGTAATTCATACTACATGATTGGCAAAGCTATAATATACGTGTGCAAATAAGAAATTAGTTTCAGTAATAAGGGTTTCATTGTGAAATTGGCAAAATTCAAATTTTTGATTCAAACCCTACTTCGGCACATGTCACAAATCGCCCTTCACAAGGTGGCACTCAAGTTAGGGCAAACCCTAATGCAAGAAATACACCAAATGTCACGAAATAGATCCTCCAAAGGGTGGCACACAAATCTGCTCCAAAAGATGTTCAAATGCTGCTCAAAGATGATGATCAAATGCTGCTCCAAAAGATATTCAAATGCTGCTCAAAAGGGATGATTAAAATCTGCTCCAAAGTGATATGGCTCGAATGCTCAAATCCTCCAAGCATGGCACACCAACCTAGGGCAAAACTCTAGCTTCAATGAAGTACAAATACCACAAATCTACTGATCCAATCTGATCTAGAAATCTGATTTACAAATTTGTTCTTCTTCTCCACGAATATCTCCAATGAAGTACAATTGTGAACTCCGTATGAATCCACCTCCAAGATGAGAGTGGGTTTTCGTCCAATCCACCTTATATTCTCAAGGGTTTTCATCCTTGGAATATTGTGCAACAAGTTGCAGCCAAATATGAAGAAATGATATGATAAATGATGATCCAAATGCCACCAAAAGATCTTAAATTTATAGATGACTTTGTGTCATCCTCTACGCCGACCTAGGCATGAAGCTTCTTTTCTTTTTATTATTTTTATCTCCAAGTTTTGGCCGACCCTTCCAAGGTAAGCTGGGCGCTCAAATTAGAGATTTGCCTTTTCTCATGTTAGGTGCTCCCTTTATGTCTTTCCACCTCTTGGCCGACCACTTAAAGGATATATCTTCTTTATTCTTTTTATGTTTTCCCTCCCTTTGGAGCCCATACCAATAATTGCTTTGTTTTATTATTTTTTTCTAACTTGCCCTTCTCCAAGGGCAAACACTTGTGCGTAGGAGACAACATCAATTGACCTCAAATAAAGTTGTCATCGCAAATTATTCCTTAATTTTTATCAAGGCAATTTCATATTTTCTCCATCTTTTATTATCCAAATGGGTCGCTCTCCATTAGGGCAAATTATTTGACCCAAGTTGACTTTACCAAAATTCCCACAAAAATATGTTAAATCAATTCCCACACTCAAATTGTCTTACAAAATTAGCTAAGTGTGAAAATTGGCCAATTAGGTCATCTTTAGGTTATCACTCCGAAAAAGGGGACATTACAGAAAAGATATGAATGTGAATGATGAAAATGACTTCCAATTTGCCTTCTTTTATAGCCATCCATTAAGACCTCATCATGGCCGACCTCCCTCTAGCAATATATATTTTATTTTATTTTCTACTCTCTTCCCTCTTGGCCAACCTCCCTTGGCAATTTATTTTATATTTTTTTATCCTCAATTTGGCTGCCCACCTTTTTGGCAATTTTCTTTATTTTATTTTATTTCACCAAGAGGCTTACAAAAATAGTAAAAGTCATTTCACATCACAGCTTGGTCCAACAAAATTAGTTAAATATAAATAACCCGAAATGATTAGGATTACTTAGTACTTAACTAATCAGATTATTCTCTTGCACTTCCGACTTAGCCTACAGGAATAAAATAGGCTAGCCAACTCTGTTGGGTGATCACTCGGAAAAAGGGGCCATTACAACTGCAGATTCTAGAATTTGGAGGATCCCTCAAATTTCAGACTTAGTCAAATTTTCAAGGTTTCAAGGTTTCAGACTTAGCCAAATTCAGGGGATCAACATGCATCAGGGTAAAGGCACAGGGATCTAGGAAAAGTTTGAGGAATTTGACAAGATTTTGCAATTATGATGCTTGAAAATAGGTGTCCCAACAATATCCATGTTGGGCACGCCTTCAACTTGAAAAATGCGCCTATCTGATTTTTGATGCGCTTTCATACTCATGAGCATGCCTTTCCTCTTTGGAGTATGACTTCATCTTCTAGACGCACTTTCTTTGCAATAGACACACCTTCTATTTGGACATGATTTTCTGAATCCAACACATGCTTTTCAACCTTCAAGTGCGCTTCTGCAACATAGGACACGCCTTCTTTGTCCCAGACACGCCTCTAAAAACATGCCTCCATTTTCAAGCTTTCCCTATAGTCAAGGGTGCATTTAGTGTATTAGGCACGTCTCTACTCTAAAAAACATGCTTCTACCCTTCAAATAGGTGTGCTTTTTACTTGAAAGCACGCTTTTGATTATTCTGGCACATTTATTTTTTCTTGGGCGCTCTAACTCTTCTTGTTGTGCCTCCTTCAAATGTGTTTCTTCTGTCTAGGGCGCGTTTTGATGTCTCCAGGCACGCCTCTACCTTGTTGGATGCACTTCTACTTGAACTGGCGCTTTTCCTCTTTGCTTGGGCGTGCCTTGCTAGGTCTAGACGCACCTTGTTTGGCTTGGGCGCCTTGTCTCTTCTTCAAGTGTGAGATCTTTAATGGTCACGTTTTGCTTCTTTTAGGCACAACTTCTTCCTCATGGACATGCTTTCTATCTTGCCAAGTGAGACTTCCTCCTCTAGGAAAAAAGCGTCTCTTTCAAAAATACCGACCTCCTTTCTCTTAGATCGATCTCAATCCAAATCAAACGCTTCCCTTCAATAGCATGCTTCCATCCTCCCAACTGCGCCTGCACACTTCTGTTGAGTGCATCAATTCCATACTGGATGCAACTAACTGATTGAAATGCGCCTATTTGATGTAAAACACGCCGCCTCCATTCTGAGCGCATCTTGGTTGGTTTGGGTGCACCTAAGAAACCTCAAATGCATCTTTTACCTTGAAGGCGCATTTCTTCTCATACTTTATCTATTCTTTTTTCAAGCACACACCTTGATCGGACGCTCATATACTCTCTTGGGCATGCCTTTCCTCTAGAGGCGCACTTTTTCTCCTTTTAAGCGCTCTTTTACTTCTCTCTCAAACAAGATCTCCAGGTGCGTGAAATCAAGAAGAGACATGTTTTTTCTCTTTGGTTCTTTCTCATAGGCGCGTGACAACTTCTTTGAATGTGCTTTTCCTCTTTCCTTGCTTTCATCAAACGTGCTTTTACCAACTCAGGCGCGTCTAAATCACTCCCTACACGCTTTTGGCATCTCTTGGCGCATCTCAATCACTCCTTGCACGCTTTTGGCCTCTTCTGGTGCGTCTCAATCACTCCTTGCACACTTTTGGCCTCTCCTAGCATGTCTCAATTATTCCTTGCGCACTTTCCTTCTATAAGGAGCACCGTCTCCTCTAGGTGCACTTTTACCAACTTAGGTGTGCTTTTTCTTCATTTGGCATGCTTTCAAATTTTTAGGGATTCAAGCACGTGGTAAAAGTTTTGGGCGCATTTTTGTATGAGACTATTTTTCCCATTCCCAAATCCACTTGGAATAGCTTGAAGTTGCCTGTAGAGTTAGTGAAAACATGAAGACCTTGGTGCTGCAAAAGACAATCAAGTAAGATGGGTACAACAATATTGTTAGATTTTGAAATGGAAATAGAAACCCGAAATCTACAAAGCTAAAGGCAAGCACACACAAAAGATCAAAATGGAGGAAACAAAGAAATCATATCAGAATAGTCTGAATAGATTGCTCACAAAATAGAATCGAATAGAATACCAAATACAAGCTAGGTAGTGAGTTCATATAGACTCGGGAAGAGGGTGGAGGTGGCAAAGCCAGCCAATAGGGAGTTACCAACAAGTGGGCCGAAGATAGCAAAAGCATCTTCCCAAGATAGCAAATGCACCTCCCTTGCAGGATGGCGACACCTCAAACCATTTCACCTAATTAAACTCACTTTATTAATCTAAGCAAGCTTAATATTAAGTGTAGAAAAAACCTTATGAAAAGGAATAAAAAACCTACACTAACACCCCCCTTGAGCATAGCTTAGGTGGGTAAAAAGATGGGTCCCAGCAAATGAAGCCTGTTGAGATACCCATGTTCAAAGATGTACCCCCAAAAGAGAAGTGTAATGTCCCCTTCTAACAAGCCAAAATTTTTCCAACCTTCCAAACAATTTCAGCTTGCAAAAAGGGAACATTAGTACTCAATTCTTTCTCATAATATTTATATTATAGAACTCACAAGAAATAACAAGTTCATATTCTTATTTTTCCCATCTAGGATTAGAACCTTATAATCATAATCATTGTGCAACATATCATGTTCATCATATCTATCACTTCTATTTAATCTTTCCATTCATAAGGGATGTTGAGTAGGATAGAATAGGCCGATTAATCACCATGGGTCTTGTTGTGACCAAATCACACATCGCCCCATTGCAAATGGGGACCCCCCTTTTTTCCTTTGATGCTCCAGTGTTTTGTTGAGTCTTGGATGATGTCTTAGCACCTTTCAATGATGAAGTCGGAGGTGTTGTCATGACTAACTCAATTCAATGTGAAACCTTGACACCCTGCTAGCAGCTAATGATGTCTCGATCCTTAAATGACTAGAACTTAGAAAGTTTTTGCAAGCAAATAGCTCAACAATGTTAGGCGCCAATTCGCGCTTGAAGACACCTAAAAGTACGCCTAAATAAGAAGATGATTGATTTCATGAGCTTTTGGGGATGTTTTAGTGTTTGAGACTTTTCCATGAGCTTGTATAATGTTTTGATTGATGAAATATGAAGTAAATACATCTAGGCGCCAATTCTCACCTAAGCAGACCTTAAACTGCGCCAAGGCCGAGACCCACAAGGAGTGCCTAGTATTGGAAGTTTCAAAATAACTAAAAATTTTCTAAGGAAGTCTAGGCGCCTAGTGACACTTGAAACATCACAAAACTGCACCTAGGAGGAAGGAGATTCAACATCAAGAACAAGCCGCACTTTTGTGTTTGAACCACCCCATTTTAGCGCCTTGAAACCTCATAGAAGATTTGGAGTTTGAAAATTTGTTTAAAATCACTATAAGGCAGCATAAGGAGCTAGGCGCACTTCATGCTTTAATCTTCCAATTTCAGCGCCTGAATCATGGTGGGTAAGAACATGTGAAGATTATCATTGTTAATAATATGCATGATTGTATGGAGTCAAAACGGCATTAAGTTTGAGCGCCCAATTATCATAGGGGACATTTATCAAGATATTTAAGGGGTTTGACTCTCACCATTGAGGATTTGAAAGTTCAGAACTATGGGAGCATGATTAAAACATTGATAAGTATCTTTTAAAGACAAGGCGCATCTATCCACTTTTGCAACCTCAGATGAGCGCCTAGGTAGATAAGAATTTTGGAACATGAAATGAAGTTATTGGGTATCAACGTAGCAAGTTAAGAATCTGGGCGCCAAATCATATTCAAACAGTTATCAGTAGCCGCCTAAAGAGAAGGAATCTCTTAAGACAAGGCGCATATCCATCCCTATTTCATCCAAATCAGCGCCTAGGAGATAGAAGGCAAAAACATTGAAGTTTTGAAATCACCTTGGAGTAAGAGAGTCTTCAAACAACAATGATTTGATTGGATATCATCACAACACATAAGTAAATCAGTTAAGATTCTAGGCGCACTTCACCATCAAGGAGTTCATTTTCAGCGCCTAGGATAAAATTATGTTTGAATCAATCATTTTTGAAGCTAATGGAGTTCAAAGACACCAGAATGGCACCTAACTATAAAGAAATACCTCAATAGATTTAGGCGCACTTTCAGTTCATTATGTTTCAGATTAGCGCCTTGATTGGGAGAGGTATTGGAGAAGCAAAATTTGGTGTTAGATTGAAGTCTTTGAGAAGACAAGGCGCTGATTTCACCCCTAAAAGTCATAGAATTTGCCTAGCAGGTTAGAGAGTTTTTGTAAGAACCCTACTGGTTCTTTGCTTCTATATTGTTCTACTACTGAATGCACTGTCCGAATTTGTTTTGGTGTTTTGAATAGATATATTGTTTTTTTTGTGTTTTGAGGGTTTATTGACATAAAAAGCAAATAACATAAAACTGAAACTAATTACAACGATCTGAAAATTCTAAAACAACTGAACTACTGCGGCAATGAATCTTTATTTCTCAAGAGGATGGGAAAATTACATTATTTTTTCATAATAAAAATAATGGCAGCAACAACATGGAACCTGATTTTTATTGGATTTTGCTGAAGCATCTCACTATTCACGACAGCACTATAGCGTGTCACTATTCATAGGTACTATAGCGCGTCACTATTCACGGGTACTGTTCATGTGCACTATTCACACGCACTATAGTAAATTACTATTCACAGCTGCAACTTATCTCACCCTTATTTTTTGTGAATTCGATGGACGCTGAAATAAATATTGTTCAAGCACAATCAGAACCTCTGTCTGAGATTCTCTCTGAATTATCAAATTCAACAGGTATTTCACTGGCTCAAATGATGAACACATAGAAGAACTACGTTCTCCAATGGCAAAGCTGTAAACCCTTCTCAGAGTTCAAAATCACAATGATCAAATATATATTTCCTGAGCATACCAGAATGAGCTCTTAAGTCTCCTTTTATTCTTTTCCTGTGAGAGCTCAAATGATGAACACATAGAAGAACTATGTTCTCCAATGGCAAAGCTGTAAACCCTTCTCAGAGTTCAAAATCACAATGATCAAATATATATTTCCTGAGCATACCAGAATGAGCTCTTAAGTCTCCTTTTATTCTTTTCTTGTGAGACATCAACACTTCCCTGGCCAATGTGGGATAAAAGACATATTCCCACTTTTAATATTTTTTTTTAAAAGAAACTTTTATAGATGGTGCACAAATAATTTCTTTAAAATTAATTGGTCACCTGGCCCCATCTATAATAAATTGACCCTTCACTTAAGTGACTTAAGTTATAATATAAAATTATATTATAACTTTACAATATAAGCTCAAAACTATTAATATTTATTTTAGCCAAATAAATATTAATATCGCCATTATTACTCATCTGTTCTGCACACCGTCTGAACTGTAAACTGGCATGAAGATTCTGCATATGACCAACCCTTATTTCTAAAAATAGCAGGGGTCCATATTAATCACCCATTGTCTTACTATAAATAGTAAGTTCTGCATGCGGGGTCCAAAAGACTGCAAATGAACACCAATCCTGCGTAGCTCTGACCACTGAAGGAGAAACTCCCCTCAAATGAACCTCTATCAAACCTCATCAGCCTACGAGGGTCTATTATAGGCCAATCTACTTAATTGACATAATGTCAACTAGAAGGGGACATTACAGTTTTTAAGACATTTAAACTACGCCTAAGGTAAGGAGAAGGTAAATTCATGTTGAGGCGATGATTCCACTTCAAGATATCATAAAAATGTGCCTAGACCTAGGAGGGAGAAAAAACATCATTTAAAGACCTTATCTTCCGCCTAGAAGCAATAATAACTATTTGAAACTTAGGAAAATTTTGAAAATCATCAAAGGCTAGGTGCTAGTTTCATATAGTTTCAATCTCAAAGTGCGCCCAAGGAAGGAACTACTATGTATCAATGTTAGGCGCATATGTCACTAGTTTTAATCTCAAATCAGCGCCTACAATGGAGATACCTTCCAGGTCACTTGAATACAAGGCGCTGATTTCATCAAAATCTTTCAAATATGGCGCTATGAGTAGACTTCCAAGTACATAAAAGCATCAAGACCTCACTCAAGCGCACATTTTGATCCAAATCTAAATCAGCAAATTCAAGGCGCTAATTTATGCTTATGCAACCATTAAGGTGCGCCTAAGGCAAAGAGGGTTTGTAGTAATGGACTTTAGAGATATAAGAGGTCTTCCAAGCACATTGTATTCACTCTAAGCTGTCTTCAATTGGTGAAATCAACAAAATAATAAATTTAAGGCCAAAACAATCTAGGCGCACATTTCCACTTTCACATACCTCAATCTACGTCTTGACTTGGAGGAGTTAGTTTATGCTTTAAAATGATTTCTATGTGTTTATATGATTCAATATTTGTCAATAATTTAATATGTGGTTTCCTCTATGTTGTAGGAGAGGGGATGGAGCTAGGAAGTCATTCAAGGAACCAGCCGGTTGGAGTCATCTTCAAGTAAGAAATGAGGTTACAAGGCCATTACTGAGGAAGGAGACATCTTGACACTCTTTATCAATGACATCATATTGGATCACATCAAATTTAAGTATACTTCATCATCTAGAAGGCATTCATCCTTCAAAGTCATTGAGAAGAAAACTCTTACTCCATGTTATGAATGAAGCATCATCATCTACTTTACTTCATGTCATCATCATCATCTACTCTTACATGAAGGAAGCAGCATCATCACCTATACTACTCTACAAAGAAAAGGCATACATCCTGCAAGAAGAAAGTACACAGAATCAGTCAAATGAGCTACAAGCATCATACATATCCTACTTACAATGAACAAAGCAAGATCAACAAGGTACATCTCAAGTGTTCATCATCAAAAGCAATCACATCGAAGACATCATCACAAGATGATACAATTTGGGAATATGCCCACAGAGCAAAGTGAATAAACAGTTGAAATCCACAAGTATGTTGAGGTGGCACCTATGTGGCATGTACCTATCATCATCCAATCACAGTCAGCCACATCATTCAACCACATTCAATGTATCTACAACAAGCAAGAACCCCAAGAGGACGTCCATGTGGAAGATGCTCAAAAGATTTCATTTTATCCTTATCTTCTTGGAAAACGTGCCTTCATTGCCTCTCTTATGTACTAAAAATAGAAAGTTGTTGTCACTACCTGCTGAGGTTGCACAATCTGGATCCTTGGCTATCTAAATTAATCATAGCCATTCATTGTAACTTTGGACCTCTATATAAAGGCCTTGTTGCCTCATTTGTAAAATTATTAGAGAGTGTAAAATTATTAGAGAGTAGATCAGATAATAGTTTTGTAGGAGTAGAATAGAAGAGACTCTGAAAATTCTCTGAGAGGACTTGAAGTTGTAATAAATATTTCTCAAGATTAATGCAAAGACATTGGAGCTTGTTTGGTGTTAAGTGTTGTCTTGTGGAATAACATAGTTTCTAGTATCTTGATGAAATGGAGAGATGTTTCAAGTAGATTAGAAGTAGATTAGAGTTCATTGATGTAATGCATGTTGTATTGAATATTTGATCAACTCCTAGCTCATGCTTTTAACATTCATCGCCGGTGAAGTGTTGTGTAAAGCTAGTCTGAGCCTTATCATTTACTTAAGTTCGATTGTGGATGCTTGTTTGAGCTGCGCCGTTTAATGGGTGCATATATAAGCTTTCATGATTTGAAAACCTTTCGCTATCCTTAGGAGATTGCACCAACTCCATGTAGTTGTAGGCATCCTTGGCAAAGTGGAGTTAGGTTTATCAAGGAATCTATCTTTTCATGCATCATCATTGCTTCATTGACCTTAGATTAGTTTCCTTAAACCTTTATCCTTTCCCTTTTCTTTGTTATTGAGACATTGTACATATATCATCCACACTGAAAGGAGAAACAAGCAAACAAAGTAAGAAGCCTGCGTAAGTCCCTTTGTGATTATCAGCAAGATCACATATAATCACTGAGTCTATCCACTGTAATCATAAATAAGGAACCTTGGAGTTATCTCGATTGATCACTTTGTTTAGCATTCGAGAGGCTTTATTCAAGAGAGAGTTGGATACTCAGTATTTTACTCTATTGTTGACTTGTCTAAAAACAATCATCAACATTTTTGGCGCTAGAAGGAGGGCAATTCATTCTCCTCTTGTGAATGGCGCGTTACATAGGGCGCATTGGTTCCATGTTTTGAGTCCTCCTTGAAACTCCCTGAATTCTCAACAAAACTCACTCCTGCTTCTTGGCGCAATAGATAGGGATTTTGGTTTCTTCTTAGTATTGGCGCACCAGATGAGCATTTCAATCTCTCCCTGGTCTTGGCGCACTGGATGGAGGTTTTGGATCCTCCTTGTTTTGGGCGCACTTGATGGCGATTTCAAATCCTCTTGATGTTGGCGGAATAGATGAGGATTTTGAAGTTGAGTTGAATTTGCTTTACTTAACAAGCTTCCTATCCTAGGCGCACTAGTTCCATGTTTTGGATTTTCATCTTTGAAAGTTCTCAAACTTTGAATTTAACCCTCTTATAAGAGCGCAATGAATATGGCGCTTTGGTTGATGATTTTGATCTCTCTTTGAAAAATGCTTTAAAAGACACCACTTTATCCTCATCACTCCTGGCGCAATGGTTGAGGCGCGCGAGTTAAGAGTTTTGAATCCTCTTGGCAAGTATTTTGGAACACGTCACATCCATCTTCATCATGCATAGCGCAATGAATAAGGCGCACCAGTTGGATGTTTTTGGATCTTCTTCAAATGATTTTCAAAACTTATCTGCCCTTTCTCCAAAATGGCGCTCTAGATAGGTCGCTTTGGTTGAGGGTTTTAATTCCTTCCTAAAAGATGCCAAAAACTCAAGTAAAATCACCTTTAAATGACGGCGCATGATATCAAGCGCATGAGATGGCAACTTGGGATCGTCTGAACTTGTCAAAAACTCACCCAAATTGGCGCATTGGTTAAGGCGCGTTGGTTGAGGATCTTGTTTTCTTCCTGAAACTTGTTTTAAATCATCATTTTCACTTTTGAGAAGGGCACATTGGTTGGGGCGCGTTGTTTCAAGGTTTTGATCTCTTCTTTATCTAGGCACATTGGTTATGTCGCATTGGTTGAGCATTTTGTGCTCCGGTTGAAAGTGGCACATCACTTCAAGATTTTGCGCTCCCTTTAGTACTTAGCCATTTTTTGCAACTTTCTCTAGGTAAGGTATATATACTTTAAATATTTTTCAACCTAGCTTTCAGGATGTTTGAGATAGGTCTCGAATCCACCGGATGTAACATGTAGAATCTAGAATTTGGAGGATCCACCAAATTTCAGACTTAGTCAATTTTTCAGGATTTTCAGGATATCAGGATACCAAACTTAATCATTTTCAAGATCTCAAACATACATCAAGATTGGTCTCAGAATGAAAGTACATGACTCTTGAATAGAAACTCGAAAAGGAACTCGAACAAACCACTAACTTCATCATACAATACAACTAACACATCGTCAAAAACTTAATGCAAAGCATCAGAGCTCAAACAAAAGGGGGTCCCCATTTGCAATGGGGCGATGTGTGATTAGGTCACAACATCTAGCGTCAACCCGAATAAATGTTCCTGAACATTTCAGAGACAAAGACTCAATCCAAACTCAAAACCTTAAGACACTCCTCTACTCATCAACTAGCTAGACGACGAATTCAAAAGGGAAAAGAATCATAGATTGGATCAAGACACTACATCTTCTGATGTGTGATTAAAGATAGATTTCAATTAAAACAGTTTCTTAAATATTCCAATGATAAACAAATGTCAGGTTTCAACATTTCCATGTATACCCACACACTAGACCAAATAACAAAACAACATGATCACGAAATCAAAACCAACTGCCACCACGACCATCCATATTCCAAGGATCCAAATGTGTGCGTTTGCGTTCATTTCCATCCCTTAGCAACTAAGATCATCTAAGCTCCTTTACATTAGGCTACGTGATTAATACACACCTCATGAACTACCTGGACATTGCCCCGCTGCCAACGAGCGTCTATAGCCCCGACGGGTTTGTCTCGCAACTCCACTCGAGCAGAGACCCACTGTCGGTCAGGTGTCCATAGCCCCGATAGAGATTACTCGATTGTCCATCTAACTGAGTTATAGTGTGTGATTTGTGATTTTGCATTTCTTTGCTTCATTCTTTGATATTCTATTAAGCTTAAATGTGATAGAGTACAATGCAGTACCGCTACCCCTACAACACATGCTTTTTGATGGCACGAGTTACGTTGATAACATCAGCTAGCGGGTGTGGACTTGCAATGGCGGCAAAGGTGGACCTTTAGATTTTTCAATTAATGTAAGTTCACAGAGACTCCTTTAGGTACTTCAGGATTGTTAAGTGTGTAAGGTATAAGATCTCAAAATACTTCAAGTAATACTGAACAACTGACTTATCCTCCACGAGCAAGTGGTCCTACTATTTGACACTAGCGATGGAATCCACGGGAAATCCATCAGTCATGACCCATGTTTTCAAAAGAAGACATAAGAATTCATAAGATTTAGATTTAGCATTTGGAAATATTATGATCAGATAGTGTCAAGACACAATATATGATTAGCTTCCAAGTCAAATTCAAAATCTAAGAAGATGATAAATTAAAAGAAAAACGTCTTCCAATTCTAAGACTTTCATGAATAGATGTTTAAGAAATGAACTAACATGTTATCACGAATTGAAACTAGAGTGTGTGTTTAAGATAACATCACCTTCTTACAAACAGGAAACCCAACACAACAAACCAACTAAACTAAGCAACTAACACCTGCAAAAAACAAACGACAACAACAACTAATCTATGAAAGCAAGACAAACTAACACTTGAGTCAAATGACATCAAGGGAACAAATCTACTTTAAGACGCAACATGAAATGAAAACCTTATTCTAACCTAGCTATGTACAAGCAACAGAGGGATGCAACCCATGACACTAAGTATATACATGCCCTAGCATGGTTATTCAATATGTACAAAAGCAGCAATGCAACAATGACAGTTCTCAACCGAGCAAATTCATCTTTAAACTCAAACCATGGACTCTTTAGGCGACAGACCTCAAACGTAGGAAAAATTTCTAGCGGTATTATGATCAATTGAGGATTTTCGTTAGGACCATGATTTATCCAAATGCAGGTTGTTCTACCCAATCCACCATAATCAAATTCATATTCAACATGTTCAATGTGTTCAAGATCATTATCAATATCATTATCATCATTGCTATCAATACTATCAATTAGAAGTTCATAATGTTCAAATTCAAAATTCTTCCAATCAATAGAAGGGAAAGATACAACCTGATGCTCGTTGTTCTCAATGAGACATGGCCTACCAAGCATTTGATCATACTCTATACATCCGTCAAAAGGTCGCCATTGGTGGTTGATGAGCTTCTCATCTTCTTGATATTGCATGATTTTGTCATCGAGCTCTTTTGTGATCTCTAGCAATGGTGTTAACAGCTTCTTGATTTCAGCATCCATAACTGCAGCATGTTCTTCAATTGTTATTCTCTTCTTCGGCAATATATCTTCTTGTATAATAATGGAAGCGTCGAGCGTCGACCCGAATTGCTCTTGTCTATTCATAGGCTCTTCATCAGCATACTCTTGAATGATAGCTTCTAAATTCCTTTGCAATGCTTCTAACTCATGATCTTCTAACAATATTCTCTGTACTTCTAGTAGCTCATTCCCAAGTATCTCTTGATGTAGTGTAGATGTATACTCCTCAAGAAATTTATCTTCATCAAATTCAGGTTCCTGCCACAAGCTCGAACTTCTTTCTTCCTCAATTGCTGCTTCAAGTGCTCTAACATCTGTTAAACCTTGTGTACAATCTTCTAAAGCTTTTGATAACTTCTATCCGAATGCTTCTATCTCTTTAGGATTGATAAACTTGCATTCATATTCTTTCTTACTGGTACATTGCTTATCAAAGTTCTTTGCAGTAAGGACTTCTCCCTCAACAGGGATACCAGTTTCTACTTCCTACAGGGCTTGATGAATTGCTTCCCAGCATTTCTCACAAGTGTATTCCAAATGATCTAAATCATGTACCCTACACCAATTTATAGAAAGCAATATGTCGTCTACAGCTAAATCTCTGTCATTCTTCAATTCCTTCTTGATTTTCTCTTTAAGGTTCTTGAATGCTTTACCATCAATAGGAGTATTAGGATCTATCTTTGAAAACACCACCGGCTCATGTACTTGTAAGAATGAAATTTTCTTTTGTACTGCTAAGTCCATCCTTGATAAGAATGTTATACAATCTGCTTCTCTATGATCATTTGTATTATGAATACGACATCCATACTTGCACTCAAAGTCTTTCAAACTCTTGCCACCAAGACGCTCATTCAATGACCACCATAGTTGGAGAACAATTGGAGTCGAATTTGGAGGATTATACCCAACAACTTGCCGCATATCCAAGCTTGAGTCCAAGGTTGAGAAATCCATCCTCTAATTTTTTTGTATTTTTGTTTTTTTTTTTTTTGCTTTTTTTTGGCTTTATTGAAATTTTCTAGTTTTTTTGTATTTTTTGGAATTAGAGATCTCAAAATCTAGAATCTTTCCTTCAAAGCTCACTTCAGACTTCAATCCACTACTCGAAGTATCTAGTTGCTCTACTTCAAATGAAGAATGTCCACATTCATGCCCTCCTTCTAGCACCCATTAAAAGAAATAAAATATATATATATATAAAAAGAAAAAAAAAAAATCGTCCACTGGAGAAAACCACCTTTGGTGGCACCTTGGATAAGTATCCTGGTGAAAACCTGGCAAACAGGCATCATGATAGAGACACCCCGTCTCATTGCATTCCCCTCCATTTTATATCATTCCATTTCCGATCATTTTCATATCATACCCATCCCATCATTTCTCCGTTCAATGTCATTGCATGCCATCAGTGCCCATTTCATCCATATGTATATATATCCGTCCATCCGCTTTCATGAATTTACTTAGCTTGAGACAGGTTAGCTTAGATGATCCTGGTTTCTAAGGGATGAGACTGAACGCAAGTGTTCGCACTTGAATCCTCAAATACAGATAGTCGCGTTGGCAATTGGTTTTGATTCTTTGATCATGTAGTTTTGTTTATTTGGTCTAGTGTGTGCGTGTACATGGAAATGTTGAAACTTGACTTTTGTTTATATTTGGAATACTTAAGAAACTGTTTTAATTGAAATCTATCTTTAATCACACATCAGGAGATGTAGTGTCTTGATCCAATCTATGATTCTTTTCCTTTTGAGTTCGTCATTTAGCTAGTTGATGAGTTGAGGAGTGTTTGAAGTTTCTGAGTCTGGATTGAGTCTTTGTCTCTGAAATGTTCAGGAACATTTATTCGGGTTGACGCTCGATGTTGTGACCAACTCAATTAAATGTGAAACCTTGGCACCTTTCAATGATGAAGTCGGAGGTGTTGTCATGACTAACTCAATTCAATGTGAAACCTTGGCACCCTGCTAGGAGCTAATGATGTCTCGATCCTTAAATGACTAGAACTTAGAAAGTTTCTGCAAGCAAATAGCTCAACAATGTTAGGCGCCAATTTGCGCTTGAAGACACCTAAAAGTATGCCTAAATAAGAAGATGATTGATTTCATGAGCTTTTGGGGATGTTTTAGTGTTTGAGACTTTTCCATGAGCTTGTATAATGTTTTGATTGATGAAATATGAAGTAAATACATCTAGGTGCCAATTCTCACCTGAGTAGACATTAAACTACGCCTAAGGCCGAGACCCAAAAGGAGCACCTAGTATTGGAAGTTTCAAAATAACTAAAAATTTACTAAGGAAGTCTAGGCACCTAGTGACACTTGAAACATCACAAAACTGCGCCTTAGAGGAAGGAGATTCAACATCAAGAACAAGCCACACTTTTGTGTTTGAACCACCCCAATTTAGCACCTTGAAACCTCATAGAAGTTTTGGAGTTTGAAAATTTGTTTAAAATCACTACAAGGCAAGCTAAGGAGCTAGGCGCACTTCATGCCTTAATCTTCCAATTTCAGCGCCTGGATCATGGTAGGTAAGAACATGTGAAGATTATCATTGTTAATAATATGCATGATTGTATGGAGTCAAAACGGCATTAAGTTTGAGCGCCCAATTATCATAGGGGACATTTATCAAGATATTTAAGGGGTTTGACTCTAACCATTGAGGATTTGAAAGTTCAGAAGTTTGGGACCATGATTAAAACATTGATAAGTATCTTTTAAAGACAAGGCGCATCTATCCAATTTTGAAACCTCAAATGAGCGCCTAGGTAGATAAGAATTTTGGAACATGAAATGAAGTTATTGGGTATCAACGCAGCAAGTTAAGAATCTAGGCGCCAAATCATATTCAATCAGTTATCAGTAGGCGCCTAACGAGAAGAGGAATCTCTTAAGACAAGGCGCATATCCATCCCTATTTCATCCAAATCAGCGCCTAGGAGATAGAAGGCAAAAACATTGAAGTTTTGAAATCACCTTGGAGTAAGAGAGTCTTCAAACAACAATGATTTGATTGGATATCATCACAACACATAAGTAAATCAGTTAAGATTCTAGGCGCACTTCACCATCAAGGAGTTCATTTTCAGCACCTAGGATAAAATCATGTTTGAATCAATCATTTTTGAAGCTAATGGAGTTCAAAGACACCAAAACAGCACCTAACTATGACAAAATACCTCAATAGATTTAAGCGCACTTTCAGTTCATTATGTTTCAGATTAGCGCCTTGATTGGGAGAGGTATTGGAGCAGCAAAATTTGGTGTTAGATTGAAGTCTTTGAGAAGACAAGGCGCTGATTTCACCCCTTAAAGTCATAGAATGCGCCTAGCAAGTTAGAGAGTTTTTAAGACCTTTAAACTGCGCCTAAGGTAAGGAGAAGGTAAATTCATGTTGAGGCAATGATTCCACTTCAAGATATCATAAAACTGTGCCTAGACCTAGGAGGGAGAAAAAACATCATTTAAAGACCTTACCTTCTGCCTAGAAGCAATAATAACTGTTTGAAACTTAGGAAAATTTTGAATATCATTAAAGGCTAGATGCTAGTTTCATATAGTTTCAATCTCAAAGTGCGCCCAAGGAAGGAAATACTATGTATCAATGTTAGGCGCATATGTCACTAGTTTTAATCTCAAATCAGCGCCTACAATGGAGATACCTTCCAGGTCACTTGAATACAAGGCGCTGATTTCATCAAAATCTTTCAAATATGGCGCTATGACTAGACTTCCAAGAACATAAAAGCATCAAGACCTCACTCAAGCGCACATTTTGATCCAAATCTAATCAGCAAATTCAAGGCGCGAATTTATGCTTATGCAACCATTAAGGTGCGCCTAAGGCAAAGAGGGTTTGTAGTAATGGACTTTAGAGATATAAGAGGTCTTCCAAGCACATTGTATTCACTCTAAGCTGTCTTCAATTGGTGAAATCAACAAAATAATAAATTTAAGGCCAAAACAATCTAGGCGCACATTTCCACTTTCACATACCTCAATCTACGTCTTAACTTGGAGGAGTTAGTTTATGCTTTAAAATGATTTCTATGTGTTTATATGATTCAATATTTGTCAATAATTTAATATGTGGTTTCCTCTATGTTGTAGGAGAGGGGATGTAGCTAGGAAGTCATTCAAGGAACCAGCCGGTTGGAGTCATCTTCAAGTAAGAAATGAGGTTACAAGGCCATTACTGAGGAAGGAGACATCTTGACGCTCTTTATCAATGACATCATATTGGATCACATCAAGTTTAAGTATACTTCATCATCTAGAAGGCATTCATCCTTCAAAGTCATTGAGAAGAAAACTCTTACTCCATGTTATGAATGAAGCATCATCATCTACTTTACTTCATGTCATCATCATCATCTACTCTTACATGAAGGAAGCAGCATCATCACCTATACTACTCTACAAAGAAAAGACATACATCCTGCAAGAAGAAAGTACACAGAATCAGTCAAATGAGCTACAAGCATCATACATATCCTACTTACAATGAACAAAGCAAGATCAACAAGGTACATCTCAAGTGTTCATCATCAAAAGCAATCACATCGAAGACATCATCACAAGATGATACAATTTGGGAATATGCCCACAGAGCAAAGTGAATAAACAGTTGAAATCCACAAGTATGTTGAGGTGGCACCTATGTGGCATGTACCTATCATCATCCAATCACAGTCAGCCACATCATTCAACCACATTCAATGTATCTACAACAAGCAAGAACCCCAAGAGGACGTCCATGTGGAAGATGCTCAAAAGATTTCATTTTATCCTTATCTTCTTGGAAAACGTGCCTTCATTGCCTCTCTTATGTACTAAAAATAGAAAGTTGTTGTCACTACCTGCTGAGGTTGCACAATCTGGATCCTTGGCTATCTAAATTAATCATAGCCATTCATTGTAACTTTGGACCTCTCTATAAAGGCCTTGTTGCCTCATTTGGAAAATTATTAGAGAGTGGATCAGATAATAGTTTTGTAGGAGTAGAATAGAAGAGACTCTGGAAATTCTCTGAGAGGACTTGAAGTTGTAATAAATATTTCTCAAGATTAATGCAAAGACATTGGAGCTTGTTTGGTGTTAAGTGTTGTCTTGTGGAATAACATGGTTTCTAGTATCTTGATGAAATGGAGAGATGTTTCAAGTAGATTAGAAGTAGATTAGAGTTCATTGATGTAATGCATGTTGTATTGAATATTTGATCAACTCCTAGCTCATGCTTTTAACATTCATCGCCGGTGAAGTGTTGTGTAAAGCTAGTCTGAGCCTTATCATTTACTTAAGTTCGATTGTGGATGCTTGTTTGAGCTGCGCCGTTTAATGGGTGCGTATATAAGCTTTCATGATTTGAAAACCTTTCGCTATCCTTAGGAGATTGCACCAACTCCATGTAGTTGTAGGCATCCTTGGCAAAGTGGAGTTAGGTTTATCAAGGAATTTGTCTATTCATGCATCATCATTGCTTCATTGACCTTAGATTAGTTTCCTTAAACCTTTATCTTTTCCCTTTTTTTTGTTATTGAGACATTGTACATATATCATCCACACTGAAAGGATAAACAAGCAAACAAAGTAAGAAGCCTGCGTAAGTCCCTTTGTGATTATCAGCAAGATCACATATAATCACTGAGTCTATCCACTGTAATCATAAATAAGGAACCTTGGAGTTATCTCGATTGATCACTTTGTTTAGCATTCGAGAGGCTTTATTCAAGAGAGAGTTGGATACTCAGTGTTTTACTCTATTGTTGACTTGTCTAAAAACAATCAACATTTTTGGCGCTAGAAGGAGGGCAATTCATTCTCCTCTTGTGAATGGCGCGTTACATAGGGCGCATTGGTTCCATGTTTTGAGTCCTCCTTGAAACTTCCTGAATTCTCAACAAAACTCACTGCTGCTTCTTGGCGCAATAGATAGGGATTTTGGTTTCTTCTTAGTATTGGCGCACCAGATGAGCATTTCAATCTCTCCCTGGTCTTGGCGCACTGGATGGAGGTTTTGGATCCTCCTTGTTTTGGGCGCACTTGATGGCGATTTCAAATCCTCTTGATGTTGGCGGAATAGATGAGGATTTTGAAGTTGAGTTGAATTTGCTTTACTTAACAAGCTTCCTATCCTAGGCGCACTAGTTCCATGTTTTGGATTTTCATCTTTGAAAGTTCTCAAACTTTGAATTTAACCCTCTTATAAGAGCGCAATGAATATGGCGCTTTGGTTGATGATTTTGATCTCTCTTTGAAAAATGCTTTAAAAGACACCACTTTATCCTCATCACTCTTGGCGCAATGGTTGAGGCACGCCAGTTAAGAGTTTTGAATCCTCTTGGCAAGTCTTTTGGAACACGTCACATCCATCTTCATCATGCACAGCGCAATGAATAAGGCGCACCGGTTGGATGTTTTTGGATCTTCTTCAAATGATTTTCAAAACTTATCTGCCCTTTCTTCAAAATGGCGCTCTAGATAGGTCGCTTTGGTTGAGGGTTTTAATTCCTTCCTAAAAGATGCCAAAAACTCAAGTAAAATCACCTTTAAATGATGGCGCATGATATCAAGCGCATGAGATGGCAACTTGGGATCCTCTGAACTTGTCAAAAACTCACCCAAATTGGCGCATTGGTTAAGGCGCGTTGGTTGAGGATCTTGTTTTCTTCCTGAAACTTGTTTATATCATCATTTTCACTTTTGAGAAGGGCGCATTGGTTGGGGCACATTGTTTCAAGGTTTTGATCTCTTCTTTATCTAGGCGCATTGGTTATGTCGCATTGGTTGAGCATTTTGTGCTCCAGTTGAAAGTGGCACATCACTTCAAGATTTTGCGCTCCCTTTAGTACTTAGCCATTTTTTGCAACTTTCTCTGGGTAAGGTATATATACTTTAAATATTTTTCAACCTACCTTTCAAGATGTTTGAGATAGGTCTCGAATCCACCGGATGTAACATGTAGAATCTAGAATTTGGAGGATCCACCAGATTTCAGACTTAGTCAATTTTTCAGGATTTTCAGGATATCAGGATAGCAAACTTAATCATTTTCAGGATCTCAAACATACATCAGGATTGGTCTCAGAATGAAAGTACATGACTCTTGAATAGAAACTCGGAAAGGAACTCGAACAAACCACTAACTTCATCATACAATAAACCTAACACATCGTCAAAAACTTAATGGAAAGCATCAGAGCTCAAACAAAAGGGGGTCCCCATTTGCAATGTGTCATGTCCCCGTTTCCAGCTTGATCATCAAGTGTATAATGGATTAGCCTATTCCTCATTCCTGGAGGCTAATTCTAAGAAATGAGGGAATGAACTAGTTTTTGACTAACTTACCTTTTGTTTTGCAGGAGCAATGTCAGAAACTTGTAAATTGACTAAGTCTGGGAGCAGTTTCATCAACTCCAGTGGTCATCATTGCCAGGCGCACTCCTTGACAGATCATGTTCACTTTGGCGCCCAACTTCCAAAGCTCATTTTAGCTCTCAGTATAGCATTCTACTGAAGGCGCTCCTTGTGGTTAACTTCCTCCAACTCAGTGCCCAGTTCTGAGACAAGCAAAGATGTTAGGACATGAAATTTCAAGCTTAGGCGCCAATAGCAGGTTGAACTCACCTACGCCTTGGGGTTTTGAAGCATCAAAAGGGGCGCCTAGCATTAAGTAGCAGGTTAGTAAGTGCATCCAAAAAGGGCGCCTTGGTAAAAGAGTTGTTTGATCTTCAGGATGAAGTTTCCTAAGCAAATTGAATAAGGAAAAAGGCCTATTTTACTTTAGGCGCTAGAAACATGTTGCACTGTCCTAAATAGGCGCCTAGAACAACAAGGCGCCAAATCATGAATCCAGGACCTTAAATGAGCGCCCAAGCATGAAGGAAGAACCTTTGTGGAGTCATTTGAATCGCATAGTGTTTAAGATGATTTGCACTTAGAAGATTAGGCGTTGTTTCATGTTCCATCAATCAGTCAAGTGCGCCTAATTGACATCCACTCAAACATGCGCCTAGTTCAGGAAATAGCCTCTCACCCAGTCAAGGCGCTGATGTAGAATGATATCCTAACTCACTCTAATGGCTTCAAGTGTGAGTATTTGCAGAGAAGAGATTCTGACTTAAGGAAACAAGGTTTGAAAGTAAAAGTCTTCTAGGCGCCAAGTTTGAGGTTAAACACCATTCAATGAGCGCCTAGGCATTTCAAGGCGCCGAAACAGGATTCTAGTGGGTGATTCCCAAACTCCTCAAGAAGCCAAGGCGCTTGATAAGACAAGTGTTCTATTTCATTTCAAAGACTTCAAGAATGAGCGCCCTCAAGGAAGATTTGAGCAACTCAAGGCTGGGCGCCAATTCACCTTGCTGCAGACATCAAGATGCGCCTAAGAAACTTGTTCCAAAAAGTGCGCCTAAGTATGGAAAGATCTTTCAATCCACTCAAAATGCTAGGCGCTTGGCAGAAGTTGGTGTTGTTGACTTAGATATGGCTAGAGATAAAGGTTTTAGCAAGGAATGTCTACATCCTTCCCTAGGCGCCAATTTGCACTTTTTCCTACCTTAGAAATGCGCCCTAGTCAAGAAATCTGGAGCTCAGTTTTGGCGTCTTCAAAGAAGAACACATTAAGGCACTTGTGAGGTAAGGCGCTTGTAAAGGGGAACATATTGGAACATCTTCTAGGTGTTGAAATGATAAGAAACAACCATTGAGTTTAGGCGCACCCATCAGCTTGAATAGCCTAGCTCTGGCGCCTAACAAGGGAGCTTGTAAATTTGCACTTAAGTCTCTATCTTTGACTTCACCCTGCTAGGCGCATTTCTTGGCATTCATTACCTTCAATTGGCAAGGCGCAACTTCATGAAGATACCACCTCCACTTGGCGCCCAAGTCAAAAGAACCCTGAATTTGCGCCTAAGTGTTTCTAGAAGGAGGTAAGGTTGTTACAACACCCTGCATGCCCATTGGTCAGAAGGATAGCATTTGGGATCTGTGTCGAGGCCTCTGGATAAGATTGCCAACTCAGAATGAGTCATCAGATGGAATATTCCCTTGAATATGCTTCTTGGGAAACGTGCCTTGGTTCCTCTTCATGCATTGAAAAACGTGCCTTCATTGCCTTTGGAAGGCCTATAAAAGGAGGAGCTCCCTCATTCATTTGGTATCTATGCATTTGACAAAATTCTCTCTGCAAAGCTGTTGAGCTTGTAATCTTGAGGCCTGCGAGTTTCAAGTGTTGGGGTGATGCTCCCTCAACTGACAAGGTGATGCTCCCTTGTTGTACTGTGAGGTGTTGACATTCAGTTGACATCGTTGAGTTCAATCGAGTCGATCAAGTATAGGCGCCCATTGTAATCATCGAGGCTCCAAGGCCTGCTTTTGTAATTCCATTTGAATAAAGTGTAACTACATGCCATTGAAAGCATTACTCATGTAATAAGACATTGTGAGCTGATTGAATCAAGTAATAAAACAAGTACCCAGCTTAAGGTTGATTCATTCAAATAGTTATCTTTGATGTATATCTTTGTGTTGTTGAAATAGTTGATGAGTTGATAGCAAGTAAAATTGTCTAAGTAAGGAAAAATTTTGGTAGAATTAGTTGGGTATCTTACACAATGGGGCAACGTGTGATTAGGTCACAACATCTAGCGTCAACCCGAATAAATGTTCCAGAACATTTCAGAGACAGACTCAATCATAACTCAGAACCTTAAGACATTGGAGCTTGTTTGGTGTTAAGTGTTGTCTTGTGGAATAACATGGTTTCTAGTATCTTGATGAAATGGAGAGATGTTTCAAGTAGATTAGAAGTAGATTAGAGTTCATTGATGTAATGCATGTTGTATTGAATATTTGATCAACTCCTAGCTCATGCTTTTAACATTTGCCGGTGAATTGTTGTGTAAAGCTAGTCTGAGCCTTATCATTTACTTAAGTTCGATTGTGGATGCTTGTTTGAGTTGCACCGTTTAATTGGTGCTTATATAAGCTTTAATGATTTGAAAACCTTTCGCTATCCTTAGGAAATTGCACCAACTCCATATAGTTGTAGGCATCCTTGGCGAAGTGGGGTTAGGTTTATCAAAGAATTTGTCTATTAATGCATCATCATTGCTTCATTGACCTTAGATTAGTTTCCTTAAACCTTTATCTTTATCCTTTTCTTTGTTATTGAGACATTGTACATATATCATCCACACTGAAAGGAGAAACAAGCTAAACAAAGTAAGAAGAAGCCTGCATAAGTCCCTTTGTGATTATCAGCAAGATCACATATAATCACTGAGTCTATCCACTATAATCATAAATAAGGAACCTTGGAGTTGTCTCGATTGATCACTTTGTTTAGCATTCGAGAGGCTTTATTCAAGAGAGAGTTCGATACTCAATATTTTACTCTATTGTTGACTTGTCTAAAAACAATCATCAACAGGTCTAATAATCAACTCCTTTGCCTCAAGGGTGGATAACTCACCAACTTGGTCAAAGGCCTTAATAATCTCCTTGGGTTTTACCCCAAGGCCCTCCTTGGCTTTTACCCCAAGGCCTATTATAATCCTTAGGTTTATCCTAAGGCCCTCCTTGGCTTTTACACCAAGGCCTATCCTTAGGTTTTACCCTAAGGCCCTCCTTGGCTTTTACAACAGGGCCTAATCCACTTGTTGTGAGACAAGGGACATTTCAATTAACCATGGTTGGGCATTTCATCCTACCTAACAACCTTATGTCTTAATAATCATTCTTGTTATCTTGTTAATAGCCCTTGACTTGGCTTCTTATTTCATTATTCAAATTCATCCTATCATGATCATTCATATTGTAGTTCATTAAAACCTAAGTTGCCGAATCGGCCCTATTCTTTTCCGATTCCGGGTACGGTACGTCCCGGATTCGGGTACTTGCGAAAAACGTTATGGAGTCCGTTAGGGTTTGAAATTTTCAACCCTGAAACGTTTCATACTCTTCTGCCGCGATTCCGGGAGATTCAAATGCTGATTTGGAGTTTTAACATGGATTCTGCCACGATTCCAACCCTGCGCAGTTATCGCGATCAGTTTTCATGAATTTTTCGTAATCCGTTGCTACTGGCTCACTCGCAATCCTTCAGTGTCGCCCAATCCTCCGGCGTTAATTTTTTTAGGCGAATACGCCAATAGGAACAACCGACGAGTTTAGAAAATTTTCCGGCGTGAATTTTTTTTACGTGAATGCACCGATAGGAACAGGACGAGTTTAGAAAAAATCCCAGCGTAAGACAATTCAAGCACTACCTATAATGCTCACGTATAGTTTTATTTTAATATTTAATATTTATTTACTATTTCATTAATATAGTTTTATTTAGTATATAGTATTTAGTATAAAGTATTAGTATTTTAAATTTAAAACTATATTATTATTTTATAAATAATATTTTAAAGTATATTAAAATTTATTAATTTAATATTATTTAATATTTAAAAATTTATAAGATATAGCATTATTTATATATTTATTTTTCAATTTAAATTAAGATTTAAAAAAAATTAAAACTAAATTATTTTTTATAATAAATTATTAAATATTAATATTTAAATTTAAAAACAATATGCAAATTAAAAAATTTAATTCTTGTTTTTACATGCAAATATGTATATATTTATTATTTTTATATGGTTTTTGTACCAACGTACCCAAACGTACCCAACCCTTCAAAAAATTTCTGCCGTACCGGAGTACCGTACCCACGTATCAGTACCCGTTCCGGTACCCGATTCGGCAACTTAGATTAAAACTATTCATGATCATTTATCCTCTTTATATACATAAACAAATTATGAAGATCATTCATACTATATGCTGTCATATGCAATGGGATAAAATTCAAAGTATAAAGTAATGCAAAATCTATGTATTCAAAATGCAGTCCTATAGACACGGCTCAAAACTTATTATGCTTCAGCAGATCAGTATATAAATCTGATTTTGTTGTGTATTTAGATTTATGCTGACTGAATGTTATGAACCAAGGAATGCTACAGTTGTTTATGGAAATGTACTTTAGTGCATCAATTATGCAGATTGAAAGGCAGGTTATATAATGAGTCTTCATGTTATGCAATTCACATTGTACTAGAGCAGATTCTAACAGTCCATAACTTATAGTTGATAATAAATAAATCATACCTTTATGACTATTCGATTTCCAATGGTCAATGTGATGCAGCCGCTGGCAATTCACAATCTTTTGATATGTCAATATTTGCTACGACTGAGAATAAGAAGTGTGATGCTTCGCTTATGATCTGATCTGCATATATATTATTATTCTTTGGATTGTTATTGGCAGAGATAGATCAGGATACTGTTTGTGTTTAAATTTGAAAGGCTTCTCTGAATCGTGTATTTGCTTGAATGATTTTCGATGCCTTGAAATTCATCCTCACGTCCTTTTTAAAGCCCCGAATGGGGTGTCATTTCAACAGTCACCTTGTTTGGAGACCCTGCCTTTTCATAAGCACGAGTTTAACCTCTAATTAATCGCCTCATTACCATCGGCGCTCATGGATCGAGAGTCTTCAAAAATGTTTTGTTTTTAATTCTTATTTCTTTTATACCCTTTGTCTTTTAGTGCCACATCATCTGCTGACTTATTTGCTATTGTTTTTGTCTTATTCCTATTTTGTCTTCTTCTTCAATTCATGTTAAGGAAATAATGGAGATAAGTATTTTCCAATCTTCAATTGGAAATCATCGAATCATGACAAGAAGAAGCCCCCCACAAATAGAGAGAGAACACCCCCCAGAATAGAGAGAAAAGAGAAGGATGAAGAAGCCCCCCTGAAAGTAAGCAGCTATGCCAATGGTTGATGCTCGAAACTAGATATAGAGGATGGTCCACGATCGTCTAACAACATTTCTCCCCTTGGGAAGAAACAAAACCAAAGGTGTCTGCAGAATGTCTTCCCATTCCTGAAAGGAATATGAGGGAAGAAAACTCAAGGTGTATGAAATCTTTGAAAACTGCTCATGTGTCTCCATGTTGATGCAGAAAGATGCCACAACCAAATCAAGAGTCCCAGGCCTAACTGATGAAAGTGACAAACCAGAACCAAGTGGAAACTGAAATAGAACAAGATTCAAAGAAGAAGATATCTCCTCTGAAGACAAGGATGCCTCCTCCAAATGTTGCTCAATGATCTCTAAGACAATGCCAAATTGTGACAAATATTGATATGGATCAGGTACCATAGAAGATGCTAGTACTTCTGCAACAAGTGTCAACATAAGTGATGACTAATTCGAATATGTGGACTCATGAGTAGCTGCAAAACTATCACTATAGAAGCAAATGTAGGCAAAGAAGGAACGAGAGGGTCTGAATGTGCCCTCAAAACATCTGAAGAAGAATCAACTCCATCAAAGAGAAGATGAATGCAATCAATAGTGTATCCCAAATCTGAAATGTGGGACTCTACAAAGAAGGATGAAATGTCTGGTAGGAATATGTCCCAAGCAACTGTCTCCAAAAGACCAATGTGAGCCTTCTGTATCACTGCAATGCTGACATCTGAAGAAATAGGAGGAGAAGAAATACAAGGCTCAAGAACTGGGTTAGATGTGAGAATACCCAGGTTCAAGTAACCAAAATTCTCCTCAAAATCAAAATTCACACAAGGAGTGTGGTCAACATCCAAAGGAACAGAGCCATCATCAAGTGCAAAGTCTGAAAAAGAATATAACCGAGATGCATGATCAACCATCCCAGTAGCAACAATCTCTTCACTCTCCACGTCTTGAATGACAACTGAATTAAGTGTAGATTCCACAGTCTTCCCTATTCCACCATGGGCGATCTAATAAATGGAAAGAAGATTGTTTGTCAAATGAGTTACACACAAAACATCATTGAAAATGTCATCCCCAATATCAACGGATCCCCTCCCAACTACATTCATGCAAGTACCGTTGCCCGGCATAACACAAGGCTCAAAGGAAGAGAACATAGACTGTGAAGAAGCCATATGGTGAGAAGCTCCAAAATCTAGAAGCCATCTCCCTGATCCAAGACATGTAGAAGCACAAAGAGCTTTACCTTTATTTTTAGCTATCTCATAAGCAAAACTTGCATGACCTTTTTCCTTATTAGATCATGACTGCTTAGGATTGGAAGAAGAAGAAGATGACTCAGACATTCTCGAAGGTAGACTGATATTGTTCTTCTTTAGAAGATGTTTCAGTTCATCAATATCCTTCTTATAACAAAAATGTTCATGTCCAATCCTCTTGCAATATGCATAAGTAGACTTCTCCTTCTTAGATGAGTCCTCTTTTGAAGAGGATTTATTTTGTGCTTGATATGTGTGGATTTTTCTTTGATTTCTACTGTTTCTTGTCAGAAGGACCTGACTCTTTCTGTCCCTTAGGCTCACCAACCAACAAAACCTGAGACTGTGATGGCTTAATGAGACCCATAGAAAGAAGCTTTTGTTGTTCATGTATTAACATCTCAGAAAAAGATGCAAATGAAGGCATAGTGTATGCAGTTCCCATAGTTAGCCTGTGAGTCTAAAAGCTAGAAACAAAAGCTGCAAATTTAGGACCAAGTTTGTTCAGTACATTATAGATTAACTGAATGTCCTTTTTCTCCATACCTCATGCTTTACATTGTGCTCTCATATCATTTACCTTAGTTATATAATTTTAGATGTTGCCAAAGTTCTTAGGATCAAGGCTCATCAAATCATTGTCAATCTGATAGCCTCTAACTTCATCAGTTGTACCATACAATGTTTTCAATTTTTCCCAAGCATCATGTGAATTTGTACATGCTTCAATTTGAAACAAAAGATCAAAGGAAACAAGGATACAAAGACATCCAAGAGCTTTTGTATGTTCAAACATCAATTTTATCTTTTCCTTATCATCTGTGGGTTCAGTTACCTTTTGTTCAACATATGGAGTATACCCAAGTTGCATTAGGGAATTCCATGCATGTTGATGCCATGTTGCATAATTATAATGTGTTAGCAATGGAACCTTAGAATGATCCATATTAAGGAAAAGAAGAGCACAAGTAACTACATCAAAAACCTCACCAAGAGACTCCCCTTTTCACTCAATCTAGAATCCCTCCAACAAAATATGATTTGGCACTTTATAGATCAGCGTGTTTACAATGCTGGAGTTGTTTCCCACAGTTTTACAATGTCCAAAAAAGACCCAAATACTGAAAATACAGAAATATCTCAGAATGAGAACCCTCAAAATAGCACCAATGTGTAGTGCTTGGAAAAATATCAACTTTCCAAAAAACGAGCCACCACGATCCGAGGTCGTATATGAAAGTTACAGCCGTTTGAAATTCAAAACATGAGAACTGTCCTTCAGATCTTATGAGAAAACTGAATTTCTGGATAAACGGGATCACCTGAGCAAAAATTGATTACACCATTGCAAAGAGCACGAAATTCTACCACTTTTTTAAAATATGCACTAAAAAATACCTCTGTATGACCGAGAACGAGCCGTTAGAAGTTTAGGTGCAAAAATAAAAGTTGCAATAGTGAGGGGTCTTGAAATGCAAAAGATTGTTTACTCCAACTTTAGCAAATTTTCCAAAAATAGAAAACCACTACCAAAATGAAGATTCTCCAGCCAAGAGTAAAAAACCTCTGCCAGAAATAGATCTCCGCTGGATAAATATAGAGGTAGGTTAAATTTGGCAAACAACCAAATAAACTGCCAAATGTGGTAGGACCTTGAACTGCATGCAAGGTCTTTCGGCAAAAAAAATTGCCTTTTAAACTCCCAGCACTAAAACTGGGCAAATTATATATGAAAATTCATTTGCTCAGCCTCTTGGACACGATGGCAGGGTCTGTTTGGCCTCAAACTGCTCTGAAAAATCAGGTACCTACTAGATGTGGCATGCACATTCCAACTTCAAATCCTCATAAAAATGGCTTCCGGTGTCCGATCTGGACGAAATAAATGGTTATTCTGACTTTTCCAACAACTTTGAACTCAATGGTGAGCTCAGATTTACTCCAAAAATCTCCTAATGCTACCTGCAACACAAAGCCACATACAAAACCCTCCCCGGAAACTGGTATTCCTATCAAGTTTTTTTGATTCTCCAAGTCATCATTATTATAGTAGTAATTGATAAAAACTTGATTGATATATTTCATAAAGAGCAAAGCTCAAATAAATAGGTACAAAATATACAAAACAGGCAAGTTTCTAAAATAGAAACTGCAAAGAATATTTTACAACAGAAATAAAAGATTGACCAGAAACTAAAGATAATAAGTAAATAAATATTCTAATACCCTCCCTTAATGGTCAATCTATCAACTACACCAAGAGACCCCTTGAATTTTACAAATTTATCTGAACTAAGGGACTTGGTGAGGATATCGGCTGTCTGATCCTCAGTCGAAACATACAGCAACTAAACTAATTCGTCTTCAACAAGCTTTCTGATGAAATGACAATGAGTTTCTACATGCTTGGTTCTTTCATGGAAGACTGGATTTTTGGCGAGTTTGAGAACTCCCTGATTATCATAGAACAAGGGAGTCGGACCTACTTGCGATATTTGCATATCAGCAAGCATCCGGCAAAGCCAAACTGCCTCACAAGTTGCCTTAAATGCTCCCCGATACTCTGCTTCTGTCGTGGAGAGAGCCACTGCCTGCTGCTTCTTACTAGTCCATGTGACTACACTGGATCCCAAACTGAACACATACCCAGATGTTGATTTCCTGTCATCAACTGAATTTGATTTCCTGTCATCAACTGAACCTGCCCAATCTGAGTCTGTGAAACCACTGAGTCTAGGATCGTGACTCCTTGAGTAAAGAAGTCCATAATCAAAAGTGCCCTTCACATAACGCAGCACACGCTTCGCCGCTACCCAATGATCAGCCTTGGGGGCTATCATGAAGCGTGAAATGTAGCTCACTGCAAAACTAAGGTTAGGTCTAATGGCAGTGAGATAGATTAGGATGCCCACTAGTTGCCTGAACAATGATTCATCCACTATAGGTGAGTCTGACTTAGCTGACAACTTAAGCCCCTTTTCCATGGGTGTGGAGGCAAGTTTGCAATCCTACATACAGAACTTATCCAGAAGACTTTGAGCATATTTGGACTGGGAGATCAAAATACTGCTCTCCGTCTGCCAAACCTCAACACCTAAACAATAATGCAAGAGTCCCAGATCTGTCATGTCAAATGTGTTGCACAACCCTGTTTGATCTCAACGATCAAATGTGTCGAGCTACCAATAATGATCAGCTCATCCACATAATCAGAATATCATTACCAGTGCGTTTGACATACAAATTAGAGTCAGATGGACTCCTCTGAAAGCCATGATCTGTAAGGTACTTATCAATCTTGATGTACCAAGCTCGAGGAGCCTGTTTGAGACCATAGAGTGCTTTGACCAATCTACACACCTTGTGTTCTTGACCGGCAACCTTGAACCCTGGAGGCTGCATCATGTAGACTTCTTCCTTCAACTCACCATTGAGGAAAGCACTCTTAACGTCCATATGATGGACTTTCCAACCAAACTGGGCTACTAAGGCAAGGACGAGCCGAATTGTACTCATCTTGGCTATAGGAGCAAAAGTCTCCTCGTAGTCAATGCCTTCCTTCTGTGAGAACCCCCTAGCAACGAGACAAGCCTTGTATTTGTCAAGGGTTCCGTCAGCTTTGTATTTCACCTTATACACCCATTTGCAGCTAATGGGCTTCTTCCCTGGAGGAAGATCAGAAAGGACCCAAGTATGATTTTTCTAAAGAATCTGGAATTCAGACTCCATAGCCTTTTCCCACTCAGCAATTCCTTTAGCCTCTGAATAAGTCTAAGGCTCATAGACACTGTGAATGTTGGCCATGAGAACAAAATTAACCGTATGCTGCTATTTGCTCTTGTTTCTAGATGATCTACCCTCAATGAGCTCATCATCATGAAGATCTCCAATAGTCTTAGCCCACCATTTAGGCCGGAGAGTAGAAGTGCCAACATCAGATGCAACAGGAGGAGCTGAAACAGGTGCAACAGGTGGAAGATTAACATCATCCGGAGGAAATTCAGGTTGAGCATCATCAAAATCAGAATCTGCATCATCAGCCCTCCCATCAGGTGGACCTAACGGAAGAACACCCAAGTCAAAAGCCTTCAAAGGCTGATCCTCATAATTCTGCACAGACGAGGAAGGATGAAAAGGTCCTTGTTCTTCATCAAAGACAACATACCGGCTGAAGGTAAGATGATCAGTATCTATATCAATCAACCGATAAGCCTTATGGTTGTCACTGTATCCTATGAACATAAGCTTTTGACTCTTGGAATCCAACTTAGAGCGCTTGGCATCTGGAATCCATACATAAGCTAAAAAGCCAAATATTTTCATATGACTGATCCGAGGTTTGTGACTAGTCCAAGCTTTCTCAGTTGGATGTGGTTTAGACTGACAAAGAGAAGGTTTAGTTCCATGCCAGGAACGTAGTAGACATTGAGGAATATGATATTCCTCCCACCAGACTAAATCTGAACAGTGCCCTTGCCGACAACTGTATACTCTTCACCTCCTCCAAAATTAACTGAGTCACTGAAGGGAGAGAAATCTGTGAACCAATCACGCCGATGGGTGAAGTGACGCGAGGCACCTGAATCAATATACCAGGCAGAGGACTTCACATGATCTGCAGGTCTTTTAGCCATAAAGGCGTAAAAGGCAGATTCCTTTCGCTCAGTGTGCTTGACAATATTTGCTTTTGGTTGAAACCCTCCCTACTTCTTTTGTTTAGAGGCCAAACGCAGACGACAATCCTTCTTCGTATGACCATATTTATGGCAATAATTACACTGAATGTTCTTTTTCTTGGTGCTGTCCTAAGGTTGACCTGAGCCTTTCTGCTGCGGAGGCTAACCTTTCCCTTTATTCTGAGCATGAGACTTGGCTGCAAAAGCTTGCTCTGTAGAGGATGAAGAAGCACTACTACCAAACTGTTGTTTCCAGTGATCCTACTGCAAGAGGATAGTACAGAGCTCCGGAAACTTCAAATCAACATTAGCAGATGTAATGTTGAGAGTCTCGATGAAATGTCAATAAGATTTAGGTAGACTTTTCAAAGTGATTACAACCATGTCTTCCTCCTCCATTTTTGCGACCAATAGCCTCCATCTGATCTCTGATCTCCTGGATCTTGTTCAAGTGCGTCTACAAAATTGTCTTCCCATCCATCATGATAGAAAACAGCATATTTTTCAAGAAGAACGCACGGCTCTTGTCGGAGGTCTCATGCATACCCTTCAGATGGTCCCAAATCTCATTTGCTGATTTTCCAGTCGGGATCTGAGGTAGCTGATCATATGTAACTGAAAGCTTAATGAGCATCACCACTTCACGATTCTGCTCGTCAAACTTATCCTGGTCTTTACCCGCCGTTGCTAGACCAGTAGTGTTGGCAAGAATGATCTGATCAAGGCAGCGATATTCAAAGATGGTCATCATTCGCTGCTTCCAGGTATTATAATTTTTGTCGTTGAAACGTTGACTGCCCTCCAACATAATGTTGGTCAAAAAAGCCATCTTCACGCTTTTCGATGCACAAAAAATGATGAACTAAGAAGCGCTAAATGCATGAAACCCGAGGCACAAATTCCAATGCACTGAGGCAGGTCACAGGCACAAATTTCGAGACAAGTTCGCTGGCACAAATGTCAAGGCATGGACTTCGAGACACCCAGAAAAAACCAACAGCTACCCAGAAATTATCTCGAAAAACCCATAGAATCTGCAATTGGAAAAAAAATTCGACTTGAAAATGAGGGTCAAAACCCTAGCCGAAGTTGCAGAGGCCCTAAGCGGTCATGGCAGCCATGAAAACACAGAAAGGTGTTCAAGAAATCACAACCCTTAACACAAAATCCCGAGCAAAAGAGGCAGAAATTTCGCGTATGATGGAAGAATGCAAAGATTCGAGGAATTTTTGTTGCAAAAATCGCGTTTTGGAAGATGCCGCCAAAAAAATGGAAGATGCAACTCAGGAAGCTGCAAAAACGAACCCTTAAAGAGGATTTACATCTTCAGAGAAGGCAAACAAAAAACTAGAGGGTTAAATCCCGCGCCGAGCACAGGTAGAAATACTTCCACCAAAAGCAAATGAATCGTGACCTCTTGAAGATCCGCGTCCCCGAACTAGAGAAAGGCAATCAAGAAAAACGCATCGAAACAAAAATGGTGCTCAAAAAACCAACGGCTCTAATACCATATTATAGTAGTAATTGGTAAAAACTTGATTGATATATTTCATAAAGAGAAAAACTCAAATAAATAGGTACAAAATATACAAAATAGGCAAGTTTCTAAAATAGAAACTGCAGAGAAGATTTTACAACAGAAATAAAAGATTGACCAGAAACTAAAGATAATAAGTAAATAAATATTCTAATAATCATCGGATGTAAGAGAAGAGCATACTCAACTTTCAAGAGAAACAATGATCTCAAATCCTAGATATTCTGAATGACTAGCCCTAGGCATTCACCCGCTCTGATACCATGTTAGATTTTGAAATGGAAATAGAAACCCAAAATCTAGAATGCTAAAGGCAAGCACACACAGAAGATCAAAATGGAGGAAACAAAGAGATCATATCAGAACAGTCTGAATAGATTGCTCACAAAATAGAATCGAATGGAATACAAAATAAAAGCTAGGTAGTGAGTTTATATACTCAGGAACAGGGTGGATGTGGCAAAGCCAGCCAATAGGGAGTTACCAACAAGTGGGCCAAAGATAGCAAAAGCATCTTCCCAAGATAGCAAATACACCTCCCTTGTAAGATGACGACACCTCAAACCACTCACCTAATTAAACTCACTTTATTAACCTAAGCAAGCTTAATAATATGTGTAAAAAAAACCTTATAAAAAGGAATAAAAAACATACACTAACAAATATTATTGCAGATGGATTCAAATTTTTATCAATGTTATTGTTGACCTGAATTCATATTTATTATGGACAATTTTGACATATTTATCAATGATGCTTCTATGGCCTTCAAAAGGATATTTCCATATATTTTGCTCTGCCCAGGCCATACCTTTCAAAAATGTTGCTAGCCGCCCTATCATTTGTTCAAGCTTGTGAAGATTTTGTTGAAGATTATAATTGTTGTTGAAGACTATATTTCTACGTTGGACCGATTGCGTTACATGTTCATAAGTGGCGATTGAATATTTAAATATGGCAATTCCTCCTCGGTCGCCTAGTTTCCTTAGCCGCAAGTCACTTTTTGAAGGTTGATTTCAATTAAAAATAAATCGATGCATATTTTAATTTAATGTTTGGTGGTGGAAGACAAGGTTTGACCACACCTTGACTCAGCACAAAAATCAAAAAGCTAATAGAAAAAGTAATCGCAGGCCGCAGCCCTTAGAAAAGGTTTTCAAGCTGCTAACAAAGTTACAAAAGTCAAAAAAAAGGAAGACAAAATCTTGGAGATTTAGTTGTTGTACTAATACATTGTCCAAGCTGGCCACCCAACTCAGCTACAAAACAAGCTCAAAAAGGAAGGCGTGTGGTGTTTAAAAGAGGAGCCGTAGCATTTGAAGTTATTATATTACATTTGACTGCTCGGCAGTACACTTCACAACTTGGCTGTACAATTCCGTACCTATCCATACTTGTGAGGAAGTAAAAAAAATCATTGTGGAAGTCAGATACAGTTGTTAGCTGCTATATAAGATTGCAACATCTTAGTTACTAGCGGTTGAGTATAATCAATGTTGAAGATCTTCATCCAGCTGGGCGTAGCAACTGTGGGTTGAATATATATATATATATATATATATATATATATATATATATATATATATATATATATCAGATTTGACTATACCTATCATTAGAGTTGAATCGCTTACCTTTGTGGATTTATTTTGGCTGTTAATGCTTGCAAATTCCTTCTACCAGTCCAACCGCATCATTTTGGGACTGATATTCAGTTATTGGTGATTATTGTGTTCTATTGTGGGTTAATTCAGAGGTTGAATGCAGTATTTTGAGAGTGCTGTTCCATTCTGGGTATGTCCATACATCCCTTCAGTATTTCCAGAATTTGCATACTACATTAGTCTACAACAACTACTTATCAACTCAATCTGGGTTATTATTTTATGTGTTTTCAGTTTGCTAGCCAATTGATTGATGAAATGTCAATTTCAGATGGTTGAACCATTGTTCATCTTAATTCCTGGAGTTGAGTTGATTGTAATCATATGTGCGGTCCTCTTTTGATTTCATGCATTTATATTGAAAATTTGCCAAGTGTTCCAAATATCCGGTTTCGGCACTTTACAACTTGACATATCTTAGTACTTACAACCACTAGATTGGACATTTGCTTCACTGTTATCTATCTCAATTCTTTTCAAAACCGAAGCTCTCTCATTGGATAGTTGCAAGAAAAGTTTTGTGGTATGTCAAAGGTTCTCTAACGCAGAAAGAATAACATTCCCTCTCTGCAAAAACAAAACTCTTCCCACACACAAATTCACACAGGAAATACTCTACCAAACATGATATAAAATTGCAACAAACATGTGGTTTTATTTTATTCCAACAAACCAAGTCTATATCAGCAAACAAACATATTCAAAACTGACTCTTCTACACAGTAGATAAACTTCCTTGGCATCGATCTATTTTTCCAAGGACAACTTCATTCCACAGTCATTTCTCTTCATTTGAAACTCATTTCTCCTTTCTTCCACATGCCACCTACACACCCCTTTCCTAGACTCGCCACAATGTCATTATATCCTTCTTCCTGAAGCCAACCCCCCTTATGAGGTGGTTTCCTGGACGTTGGGAATTATGATATTTCAGAAATTGGATTTTTGTTGATATGGTATACAGTTCGCCTCTCCTCTCGCTTCCTGTTGAACTCCCTCTTTGGCACCTTATCTCCTTCATTTCCTGTGTTGTTCTTTCCCTCCTAGAGGCCGACTCCTCCCATTCAAATTTCTATGTATGTAATGACTATTACTTAGCAATAGAATATAAAGCGACTCATTCCACCTTTCTGAGTCCGCGATCTTACTAAGCATTTTTTTTTAATATTTCAAGGAAAAAAATCAGTTCTCCCATTGTGGCGCTTCAATTTCCTTCTCAAGGCATTGAATTGAAACATCTTAAGCTAAGTATCCCTGTCATCCTTGCTTCATTTCATTTGACTTAGGAAAAAAAAACTGAATAGATGTGAAATCTGGTCGATGTGGCCACTTATCTTCTTTGCAAGTGGTGTTCAACATCTTCAAAGATACCTTCCAATTAAAATGCTCTCAAAGTTGGAGATAAACATGATTAAAGAAGTAATTATACACATGAAACAAAACATCACCAAGCAAATAGGAAAGCTCGTCCTAACTTATCTATTGCATCCATGGCACCTTCAGATGGTAATGTATAAATATATGCCAAAGTATAATAATATGCATCATCTATGCGCTTCATCTCCCTTATGGCGACAATAATGCAACTGCCAATACATCGGATCAAAACTGATGGCAAAAACTAAAAATGTTTTTGGGCGATGCAGGATTGCCCGTTCGCCCAAGATGCTCTTGCATCAAACACCCCAGCTAAATAAATGTTTTTAAGTCTCAGGAACATTGAGATGTGCACGAGACTGTAATCCCATGCTTGTTTTTTATCCAAATCTGCTCCTTGTCCATGGGAGCTTTCCTTCTACCATCCTTTCGTCCTTCACCATTCTTCACACTCAAGTAGTCAGCCCCATCTGTGCTGAGTTGAATTTCTGAATTACTTCTTGCTATTGGTTCACCTTGCTGACCTCTAAATACCTTTGGACTTATATTTCTTTCCTCCTTATGGTGTTGTTGTAAGAACTTGAAGTCTAATCTATTGTTTTCTTTGGAAACTTGCCCTTTGAATGTCTTCATATCTTGGTGTCCAACCTCTTTCTCTATTCGTTGCTTCTTAACACTACAACAAACAATGGAGTTGGACCTTTTTATTTCCTTCGCCTTCTCCCCGAGAAGATTCAACATATACTTCTAACCATCCTTCTGAATAGTGTACACATTCTTCTTGCCATCATAAATGGCCTCCCTGTCAAATTGCCATGGTCTACCCAACAACATACAACAAGCACTCATAGGCATCACATCACATCACACAACACGTTATCTTTGTAAGAACCAATCTGAAAAGTAACCAAACACTGCTCACTCACAACCATCTCATGCCCTTCTTGCAACCATGAAACCCTGTATGGATTAGGGTGCTTACAATTTTTTAAACCTAGCTTATCTACCATTTCCTCAGAAACTAGGTTATCTATACTACCACTATCCTCTATAACTTTACAGCACTTACCTCTAGATTTGCACATAGTTCGAAAGAGACTCCTTTGGGATGGTTCTTCCTCTGTCACCTTTAGGTTCACCAACACTCTCCTAATCATGAGAGATTCATCGTCCTCAAGATCTTCACCTTTTGCAGATGCAATACTCTCTGCATCCTCCTGTGCCAAATGGTTTCTTGTTGTGCTCCTCTTGCTGCCTTCTTGTATTTGAGGACATTCGTAAGCACGATGTCCAGCTTCTCCACACTAATAACATTTACCCATAAAACCTCTGCTGCTGCTACCACGCCCTCTTGCTGGTATATCTTTTGCCTTCGTATTGTAGCCCATTTCCTGGCTTCATTAGGGCTTCGATTCTTTTTCAATTTTGTTTCCTTTGTTGTTGCTTGCCTCCCCCTTCTCAGCTGCAAATCTTCCCCGACTTTTAGAATTGCTTATTTGCTTTCTCATTACCTTCTCTTCTGCCTTCAATGCATATTGGTAAGCTTCTTCTACTAAAGTCAACTTCACCATGCTCATCTCATCCTGAATGTTATACCGTAAGCCATTCACATACCTAGCTACCTTCTCCTTGTCAACCTCGTGTCTCCCTAACTGAATGGCTAACTTGTAAAACTCTTCCGTGTAATCTTTTACATTCATATCTTTCTGTTTCAGGTTCTACAACTGTTAGAATAATTCCATTTCATAATCGCCAGGAATGAATTTACGTTTCAATCTTGTCACCATCTAACTCCACCTTGTTATCCTGGGATCTCCATCAGCAACTCGCTCTCTTTGCAATCCCTTCCACCATAATGCAGCATGCCCCTTCAATTTAGTTTGAGCTATCTTAACCCTCTAAGGGTCTTTAATGTCTTCCAATTCAAAATATTCTTCCAGTTCGCCTATCCAGTCAATTAACTCTTCTAGATTCAACGTTCTAGAAAAATTAGGCACATCCACCTTGTTACTTTTCGCTATTTTTGCAAGAGCCCTCAAAAATCTATCTTCTTTGGCTTCCTCTGGCTGTTCTTCTTCTCTGCCCTGTTCTTGTTCTTCCACTTCACTTTCTTCTTCATTCTCAGCATCTTTGGCGTGACCAGTAGCCAGTCTCACTTCATTTTTTATATCATTTCTCAGGTCTTCCCTCATCAACACTCGAAAGCGTTCCAGTACTTCCTCGATTCTAGGCATTCCCCTACATGGCGGCATCCTTTTTTTTTAACCAACGGTTTCAGGCTCTTTGCTAGTCAGGACTTTCTTCCTTACCTGCAATAGCCCACAAACCTCCTCTTCAACCGTTTCCACTTCCCCTTCCGCAGGTCCTGGTGTATCCTCTACATGTTCAGGAAACCCGCTCTGATACCATTTGACGCAGAAAGAATAACATTCCCCTCTCTGCAAAAACAAAACTCTTCCCACACACACAAATTCACACAGGAAATACTCTACCAAATATGATATAAAATTGCAACAAACATGTGGATTTATTTTATTCCAATAAACCAAGTCTATATCAGCAAACAAACATATTCAAAACTGACTCTTCTACACAATTGATAAACTTCCTTGGCAGCGATCTATTTTTCCAAGGACAACTTCATTCCACAGTCGTTTCTCTTCATCTGAAACTCATTTCTCCTTTCTTCCACATGCCACCTACACACCCCTTTCCTAGACTCGCCACAATGTCATTATATCCTTCTTCCTAAAGCCGACCCCTCTTATGAGGCAGTTTTCTAGATGCTGGGAATTATGATATTTCAGAAATTGGATTTTTGTTGATATAGTATACAATTCGCCTCTCCTCTCGCTGCCTATTGAACTCCCTCTTTGGCACCTTATCTCCTTATCTTCCTATGTTGTTCTTTCCCTCCTAGATGCCGACTCCTCCCATTCAAATTTCAATGTATGTAATGACTATTACTTAGCAATAGAATATGAAGCGACTCATTCCACCTTTCTGAGTCGGCGACCTCACTAAACATATTTTTTTTAATATTTCAAGGAAAAAAATCAATTCTCCCATTGTGGCGCTTCAATTTCCTTCTCAAGGCATTGAATTGAAACATCTTAAGCCAAGTATCCATGTCATCCTTGCTTCATTTCATTTGACTTAGAAAAAAAAACCGAATAGATGTGAAATCTGGTCGATGTGGCCGCTTATCTTCTTTGCAAGTGGTGTTCAACATCTTCAAAGATACCTTCCAATTAAAATGCTCTCAAAGATGGAGATAAACATGATCGAAGAAGTAATTATACACTTCAAACAAAACATCACCAAGCAAATAGGAAAGCTCGTCCTGACTTATCTATTGCATCCATGGCGCCTTCAGATGGTAATGTATAAATATATGCCAAAGTATAATAATATGCATCATCTATGCGCTTCATCTCCCTTATGGCGACAATAATGCAATTGCCAATACATCAGATCGAAACTGATGGCGAAAACTGAAAACGCTTTTGGGCGATGCAAGATTGCCCGTTCGCCCGAGATGCTCCTACATCATTCTCTTAACTTTGGCATACCTTATCAAAGGACAGCAGGTTTTTGGTTTGATTGGATATACACACTAATTGGACAAGATTTGTAGATACTTGGCGGTCTACTACTAGGTTCATCTTCTCCTTGGGTTCCAGAGTGGTTTCATGGCAAAGTAAGCTTCAGCAAACCATAGCTTTATCCTCCACTACAGCTGAATACAAAGCAACTGTGAGCGCCAATTGTGAAACAGTTTGGTTACATACAATCTTGATAGATTTTCAGCTTCCTCAACATACTCTAATCCGGTTTTTTTTGTAATAACCAGGTTGTACTGAATCTGGTAAAGAATCCAATATGCTCGAACAAAAAAAATCGAGATCCATAATCACTATATTTGGCAAATGGTTGACTGTTAAGGCATTTCTCTTCACTTCTGCACTTCTCAGGAGTAACCTGCTGATTTAATGACTAAACCACTTGGTCTTGGTTACTTGAATTTTGGGACAAGTTGGACCTTGTTTCTAGTTTAGTCATTTCAGAGGGCATTAGTATATATATTAGAATGTATTAGGATAATGGTGTAATAAATAGGTAGTTATGTGTAAGTCTTTAAATAAGGTTGCTGATGTTGTTGCAGCTCTTTAATGAACTTGTTGTACTGTCATTAATGTGGTAGTTGTAGCATTAATAGTAAAATTCTACATCTCTATAATGCTGCACTCTCTCTTTTAGGAGTAAGCCTTTCTCTCTCCTCTCATTTCTTTGTTCATACTAAGAAATAGAGGCATCCAAAAGCCATGACAATTATTACTAAAGAAACATATGCAGTGCTTGCAGAAGATGTTACCTTTATTAATAATTTTCCAGTACCCATTATGAATCCTGCATCAGTGTTTCCAATTCCAGTTGCAAACTGCCCAAATGCACCCGCATTGCATGTATGTGAATCTGTCCCAAAGAGAACCTAAAAGAGAGAGGGATGAATAATTGTTAACATACAGTTTGAAGACCGCATAACAAAACAGAGACTTAAATATAAACTAAACATAAAAGTACCTCGCCAGGTTTGCAATGGCCTTCTTGAGCAAGAGCAATGTGGCAAACTCCTTTATAATCTGGATTTGCCTAAAGAGAAAAAATCCAAGCCATCAAAAATAAATATTCACTGTTATTTTTTGTTGAGTACTGTCAACAAGTCCTCGTAAGAGAATGTGAAACCATAGTAGCATTTCACTCAAAAAACCCGTGATTAACCCCAAGTAATCACAATCCACTTCATTTGGCATGCCGTTTCCCGAGTTTTCCCCAATTTTTTTCAAAAAAAATTGTTTTCTTTTATATATATCTTTTTGGCTCATTTTTACACTTAAATACAAAAAAATACAGATTAAAGGCAGATTACACAGTTTTGGCATAGGGTATTTTAAAATTTCTTTAAATTTTACTTTGAATAGATTTCTTTGTCTTTAGAAGTTTTATTCTATACCACAATGAAGATTTTTCTTTTAATTTATTCCCTGATGAGGGTTTAGGTGAAAAAACACAGGGCTGCCCCTAAAATAGCAGGCCATGCTTCAAGATAGAATGGTATACTGTTTTAGCACCAACCATATGCTTTTTACATAAATCTTTTTAGGTGAAAGTAAAATAATTTTTTTTAAAATTGTATACAATTTTTTATAATTAGTATTTTTATAATGTTATAATGTTTGTTTTAATCTATATGCACTATAATTGGCATAAATAACAAAATGATTTTTTTTCCTCTATTTTTACAACTAGTACATTGTTACCAAGTTCCAAAGTGTTTGCCCAAATTTTTCCCATTTTAAACCTGAGTAATTGAATTCCATTTATACCTTTATGCAGCGATGTAAATAGAATGCTACTATTCATGAAACATAATAAAACAATGGGGCCAAAGTGCTCCGTGTAGAAATAGGAAGCTATGACCATCTCAGAAATGAAATATCATGCTACTGTTAAGAAAATTGTTGATGTGTGTGGAATGTTCAAAGAAAAAATTGCAAGGCATACCTTGAAGTCATTACGATCTTTGATTTCATTAAAAAAATAATAATTAATGTGTGGAATGTTGAAAGACAAAATTGCAAGGCATACCTTGAAGTCACTACGATCCTTGATATCATAATAATACTTGATATTCTGCTCCTGGGCAAAGTCTCTTATTATGTCCACATTTCTATTTGCACGTTCATCATCAGTAAATATATAGTGATCGGGTATTATAACAATCTTTTCACGATCCCAAACCTGAAAGCAACTTTACAAAATAAGAAACAAATATCTTAACACACGATTAGAAGAAAAAAGAAAACTGCACATTATCACTTTTTCATAACTTAATACCATGTTATTCACTTCTAGCTAGAAAACTCGGAATCAGGGCTTAAATTTGATGCCCGTATGGCTGTATGGCCGTATGGCCGTATGGCCGTATTTAGGCATTTTTACCGTAAAATACAATCAATATTTTCAAAAGACTGTATCACACAAAAGGAGAGATTTTTGACAAACTGTCAAAATCTATAGAAGAAAAAGAAAACTACACATTACCACTTTTTCATAACCAAATACCATGTTATTCACTTCTTGTTAGAAAACTCAGAAATTTCAGGACTTAAATTTGATGGCCGTATGACCCTATTTAAACATTTTTACCGTAAAATACAATCAATATTTTCAAAAGACTATCACACAAAAGAACAGATTTTTGCCGAACTGTCTATATATATATATATGGTTTATATATAATTTTACTTATACTGTAGTATGTCATAGTGTTTTAAGGGCACCTTCGAATGGATAACTCTCATAAAAAAAAAATTTCTTGACAGGCAGGGTCAACGGTCAAATTCAAACGTTGCTCGGAATCATACACAATATGAAAAGCAATCGACTACAAACACGAATAGATAAAATATATTGAAAGATAACCTTCTCAAAGACAGTTATAGGAATCTGTCTGTCTATTACATGTCTTCCAGTGAGCCTCTTATTTCCTATTTAACGTACCTTTGAGTCATTTCGCACGTGGCTCAGTGATGCTTTAGCATGTTAATAACTTTCTAAGAAGTAGAACAACTTATTTTCTTTTATTTGCATTTAATTATTGATAACACAATATTGCCTTTCCATCAGTTCTCACAACTACATAAATACAAGGCAGTAGTTCCCGACTTGCATTGATTCGACTTTCAAAAAAATCAAGAGTTCAAGATCCTTGAAGCAGCGAAATCCACTTTCTAGAAATTCTTGATGAGTGATTTATCAAACATAAAATTCTCGAGTTCACAAGAAGTTTATATGGCAAGCACCTTGTACTTAAAACTACTACTTCTTTCATAGCTGTGATAATCTATTTAAAAATGTATTAAGATTTGTATGAACTTGGAATTAGTTTGTAATCAGGAGACTCGAGCATTTTCAGAAGGCGATCAGCACAGTCTACACTGCGTTGTATGATAATATTTTTGGTTCATACATGCAAAAATATTTAATCTGTTTCCTGTTCATGTATTCTTGGAAAATCAAGGGATAAAAGGTTCGCACGTGATTTACAGGTGAGGCAGAAAGACTTTCAAGACAAAGTAACCTTTCAAATGAATTTTTTAGCTCACTAATAATCTGACCTCTTCTTGTAAACAAGAAATGTGTTTCTGCTGTCACAAGGCCTGATAACTACTACCCCTCCAAACATGAACAATGTTTACCTTTGGCAAAGTATCAAACATAGACAACCTAAAATGTAAATTTCTCAACATAAGTAAAGCATTTATTAGCAGGGTAAGCTCCTGCAGGGATGGCACAGGTGAAAGCAGTAAAAGGAAAATAATACTTTTGCAGCTTCTCTGAAATTCAGATGTCCCTGAAACCAACATAAGGGCACTGAAGCAAGGTAAAAGTTGCATCATATGTTTCTTTGATTAACACCAATGATCTGTAATCACACAGGTTATAACTACTGAATGCTTCAGCAGGTGATATGATTTCTATTTTGAATGTGTATTTACATAAGAGAAGCGTATACTAGCAGTTGCACAATATATGTGCAACGGATTTGCCGATAGGCTATTTGTAAGGGAGATAGTCAAGCAGTATTCATATCAATGTTAGTAAAACATTGAAGAGAAAATAGAGTACTAAAATAGTTCATTGAGAGTATAAGGAAATGTAAAAGGTATTTGCCAAATAGCTTTGTACCGAAATATGAATAAATTAAGTTGCTTTATTTTTATGGATTGAATTTTGGTAGAGGAGTTGCAGCATATTTTTTGTTTATTTAAATACATCAAAGAAACTATTAAATCAGTTTCTTCCATATAATTTGATAATGCATGGAAGTAGCGTCCATATTTGTACACTATAGAAATAGAGAATACAAATTATAGTAATTGTTTTACAAACATTTTGTAGTGAAGTAGTATTAAAACATAGTAAAGAAAATTAGACCATTTACAGTAGGAAAAACTGAATTTTCTTATAAAGATAGTATTTTATTTTTTAGAAAGAGGATATATATTTGGTGAGTAGATATTGTGAAAAGTAAAGATACAACTTATAGTAACTTTCAAACAAACATTTTGTGGTAAAGTAGCATTAAAACATAGTAAATGAAACCTTTACAAAATGTAGGCAACCCAGAAAGTAACCAAAATAATTTTTTTTTGAAATTATACGTTGAAGTTTACCATTCACCGCCATCCATTTTAGGAAAATTAATCTTCCCAACTTGAAATTTGTAAATTAATTTATTTAGTTATATATCTTTGTAAAAAATCAACAGCAAAAGAAAAATCCAAAACATGTGTTGTCAACACAGAACGAGGAGCTGTAATTGCAGTTTATACATGAGTTTTTTTTTTTTATGGATGAGTGAAAAAAGTCATGTATAAATGTTAATGAATGAAGGCTTTTAATAACGTCCACGAGGCCAGACAGCCTATGGGACCATAGAAACCAAAACACGCTGCAAAAGAGGGCCAAAACACGCTGCAAAGAGAGCCCAAAACCCGCAAGAGGGCCACGATCCACAAAAGGAAGATCACACACACAGTTCCCCACTGAACTCTTTTGCTTTTAGGATCTTATATCTTCTGCTATGTATCTTGATCAAATACACCGCGAGTTTAGCTAACCTTTCTTCTTCAAACAAGCTGGTCAAGGAGTCAACATTCAAAGTATCCCTGTAATTGACCCTAATATCCTCGTAGGCTGAGCACTCCATGATGTAGTGCCATTCTGTCTCCACTAAATCCAGATTGCATAAACAGCAGATTCTTTCCTCCCATTCTTCTTTAGGCCTCGACCACCTTCCGGTTTCACATCTAAGTTGGTGCGAACTAGTTCTTAGTTGTGCCATTAACATTTTCGCTTTCCATTTTATGTCCACTCCTAAGTAGCTTTTTTGCGTGTGGTCCCATGAGGGATTGAGATGTGTTATGTAATATTGTTTTTTCCTTCCTACTTGCTTTGTCCACATGCTTACTTTGACTTTTTCTTGCACATAATTTTTGATATCCCCTTTTGTATTTGGACATTCTTTTATGCTAATACCCCACTTATTCATCCACCTGTCATTCTGTTTCATCCATGTACTCCTTCTTTCTAACTTTTCCTCCGCTGCCATTTTGGGCCATCAGGATGCTTCCATGTTCTCAAGCCTCTTTAAATAACTTAACACTCGGGTCAGCACTGATGCCTCCATCGGAAAGGCCCCAGCCTCAGCTAGAGCAATCTCATAAGGGACCGATGCTTTAATTCTGAGGCTACTTGTGATTAGATGCTTTTGTAGCCTCTCTATTTGTCTCCACTTCAACTCCGAAGTATTACCACCCCAAACCTCGCAGCCATAGAGCACCACTGGCACCACAAGCAACCCAAAAAGAGTTCTCTTAGTTTTCCAATCCCATAATTCAGCCCTTCTGCACCGGTTTTGCAAGGAGAATAGAGCTTTCCAGCCCCCTTGTATCCTTTTAGCTCTACATGTCTCCCAGCTGAGTTTATTATTGAAATCTAGGCCAAGATACTTGTATTCATTGACAACCTGTAGGGGGCTGCCATCAAAGACAAATTCCATCAAAACCTTCTTTCTTTTCAAGGTAAAGATCACGATCTTAGTTTTACTAGTGTTCACTTGCATCCCAACCTCTTGGCAAAATGATTCTAGAGCTTTCAAGTGTTCCTTCAAGTCGTGCGCTGTTTTTGCCATTAAAATAAGATCATCTGCATATAAAAGCAGCTTTATAACATAGCTGGCCAAGCAAACACCCCCCCCCACCAAACTTGTCAATCCACTCCTCTAATTTGTCAATGTACACACCAAACAAAGTGGGAGATAGCGGACATCCCTGTTTTACCCCAATGTCACTCCCGAAACATTCTGATAATCCTTGTTTGGTTCTAATTTTAGTACGTACTTGATCATACAACCTATGAACAGCAGCCCTGTATTTTTTTGGAATTTCCAGCTCTTCCATTCTGCGCCATAATTTGCTTCTAGGAACCTTGTCGAACGCCTTCTTGAAGTCGACAAAACAACAAAAGACCTCTTCCCCTTGCTTATCCCAAACCTTTTCAATCAAGTGCCTAAGGGTAATACAATGGTCGATTGTGGAGTGTTTTGGCCTAAAGCCTGCTTGTCCTTTCGCTCTCTTTCCTTCTTTTTCTACCCACAAACTGATACGGTGTTCAACCATACTCCCAAAGAGTTTGCCAAAAAAAGGGTTGATCATTATAGTGCGGTAGTTCGAAGGGTTATTGACATCTCCACTTTTGAACAGAGGAATGATGACACTGGTCGTCCAGTTTGTAGGGAAACCATTCCTGATGACCCCATTAAAAATCCTTTTGATGTGCGGTGTAAGAACTTCCAGGCCCCATTTTATGTATTCTGCTTGTAAACCATCTATGTCACGCGCTTTACCCACCGCTAGCTTTTTAATTCCCTCTTTAATGTCTTTTGTAGTAAAGAGCTTGACCATTGAGTTGATAGCTGGGGGAACGTCTTTACTTTGATCACGCTCATACAGTTGTTTTGCATATTCTAACCATTGGGAATCTGTAATGTCATTTTCAGCAGTTGTGTTTTTTTGTTGCAATTCTTTCCAGAAGCCTTTCGGGTTGCTCTTCCCAAGAGAGATCAACTCTTTTCTTCTTGCTTGCATGTAGGCCTCTTTTTTCGTTCTAACCAACTTTACATATTCCTTCTTATTTCCATGGGTTTTCAACTTTCTCTTTGCTGTCTTGCAATCTTCGTCATACCATGGGTTAGCCGGAAAGCTGTTTTTAAAGCTTCTTTTAGGTCTAGATCTCTTGCACTTGTTGAGAGCATTATGAATTATCAATGTCAACTTATCGCTGCATAGTGTTCTCCTACCTATATTGGCTGTCCTAGTATCTTTTATTCCTTGCATCTGTTTTTCAATTGATGTTCTAAATATTTCCTCATTTTCTTGTGTTAGGAGGATTGTGCCGTGGGGTACCATTTTCTCTTGGCTATGTTGCGGTCTATTTTGATGCTGATGTTGAGTGTCTTTTTGCATTTTGATCTTTACATGAATGGGATTGTGGTCTGAATTCATTTCTATAGGACACTCTCTCACTTCCATTTCAGTTAGCCTTGCCACTAGGTTCTGAGAACAAATAACATAATCTACCACGCTTTGCCCATTGTACGTTTGACACGTAATATTCCTTGAACTTGGCCACATTTTGAGGCCATTGCAAATGATTAGATCGTACAAGCTGCATAACCCTAGCAATTCTGCCCCATACTGTGAGATACCACCTTTTCTGTCTTGAGAGTCTCTTTCCCACTTTTGATTCTCTTCCTCTTCTAACCATAATGGATTGTCTTTTATCCCTTCTTGGTTCTTAAGGTATAGAGCCTGGCTATTTGCTGTCCTTGCATTGAAATCTCCCATAAGAATGATGTCACCTACCGCACTATAGCTATGTATGTCCTTTTTCAGGGCTGCATATGGATCCTCTTTGTCTAGGTTCCTCCTCTTATAACATTTTGATCCACGAGGAGCAAAGTAACATGCAGCAAGATATATTGTAGATTCCTTTTCTTTCACTTTTGTCCATATGTATTGTTTGTTTGGATCTTCTTTTTCAACATGTATGACTCTCTCCCAAGACTCTCTCACCAACACTGTCACGCCACCATGCCCCTTGCCGCCTTCGGTTAGTTCATTCCACACTGAAAACTTCCTATAACCTTCAAACTCTGGGACCTTACAGCCCTCATGTTCATGTGTCTCAGTGATGACAATGAAGTGATTTCCCTCTGCTATGGGCACTAACCCAGGACCTCTCCTTCAAGGGTAACCCCGACAGTTCTAGCTTACCATTGAGAGGTGTTCCTGGGGGGCCCCGCCTTCCTATTTAGCATGTGTTGTTTTGTTGCTAAATTGGGCTTTCCCCCTATACATCCAAGCATCATTACCTGCCTTTCTTGCTGCTACCACTTTCTCCCACTCCTTCCTTCTTTCTTCTAATTGTGATGGGGTTAAATCCTCGTCTATATAGTATCGTGTGCCTTTAAGGAACCTTTTATTTCTCAAAATTATGTTTTTGTCCTCTGAATTTTTCAAGGTTACTCTTACATTCCTATTTCTGCCCTCTTTTGCCATTCTTCCAATTCTGTTTGCTTGATGAATGTTCCCTGACCACTCCAACTTGTCTGCGAGAAACTCCTTTATTAACTTGCATGTGTGTTCCCCCTCTCCATGGTCTTTCAAACCTTTTATAATTATGTTTGCTGCTTTGTCATGTCTGTTTTTTTCTTCCCACATTTGTAGCTTGACATGCTTCTCTATGAGCTCTTTTTGGTTCACTGTTGGCCCTCTTGCTACTTGTGCCCACGACTTAGCTTCTTCCAACTGCTCCTTTAGCTTAGCTTCTTTGATTTTCATACTTGCCATGGCCACTTGAAACTCTTTTAACGGCGTAATGTCTTTCTCCTTTGTTACATTGGGAGTGTTTCTGACACTGATTTGCTTAATTTCTTGCTTTAACGTCAAAATTTCTTGCTCGCCTGTTTTCATGATTGTTTGCAATTGGATAATTTGATCCTTAAGCAGTTTGTTTTCGAAAGTGATTTGTTGGTTTGCTGTCGTGATCTCTTGAAGTTTGTTATCTTTCATCAGCCCCAGCACCTCTATGTTTTCAAGCCTCCTCTTTAGGCCCATTAGCTCCTTAACATACAAGTCTGATGACCATATTAGCGGAGTAGAGTCAAGGCTGTATTGATCACGCTTGTCATCACTTTCAGCCTCTAGTTCTGCGTCTACATCCTGCTGCTTCACATTCTCAATGTCCTTGTTGTGAAGGTTCTCCGATCGTCCATCTTCGGTACCTCTTCTTGGGCTAAGCTTGTTGTCCAGCTGTGCACTGATTGTGTTTGAGTTTCAAGGTGTTCTCTGCTATCACGCCGTGCTACGGGTGGCTCTTCCTGCTCTTGCATTGCCTTAGAGTCATCTGTTGCCCGAATGAGGTTTGACAACTTTGGGAGGATTGTGATGAATTTATTGCTTTCCAATTGTTTTAGCCTTCTTGTTATTTTAACTTGCCTGCGTTGTAAGATTCTCCTATACTGCTTGGCATTAACAAATGCAAGGGTTTCCCCCATGCCTATGTTCTTGACTTGAGTATATCCCTGATTCTTAGGGTGCAGGAATGACTCCAAAACCCCTGCAGTTATGAAGGATGGAGTGCCTTGCTCACTTACGGTATATGTGATGCCTGAAAATGGCACTATCAAATCTGCCTGCGGTGCCTTTTTGGGCTCCTCTGTGGGCTCTGGCCCACATTTGCCCCCCAATTTCCCTACTGAAATCTCAAATATCTGCCCTGTCGGTGAATCCCTTTCTTGCAATAACCTTCTACTCCCCATATGTTCCAGCTTGCACTATGTCAAGCTACACCATGCCTAGATTTTAGTTTGAAAACCCCAGGACTACGCCTTGCTAGTTTCTCAAGCCTTATATGCCTCACGGTTTGAGAAAATGTTTTCTTGTCTTGCCTCGCCTAGCTGCCACCCTATTGCACGCCTCCACCTTTCCTTGCTTTTCTAACCTCCTTCGCTGATCCCAATCTGTCCCTAAAGCATGCAAGGATTATGTAAGGGCGGTGGTTTTACCCGCCCTTACATGTGATTGGGAAAACTCTCAAACGGATAGAGAGCGGGGAAAAAGGCCTTTGCAACAGGCCTCGAAGTTGAGAAAAGGTAATGTTTGATGCAAAAGCGGTTGAAAATACCGCCACTACATGTCTCGAGAAAATCCGCCACTAGGTAATGCAAGAGCGGTTAGAAATACCGCTACTACATGCCCCGAGAAAATCCGCCACTAGGAAATGGCTGAATGAAAGAGTAATAAGAAAAGAACACCACTAACCTTTGACCTTTTTAGGCCCCACCTCTGAGCCAACCGACAGCTTCGCCTGCGAATTGTCTCTATCAACTCCTTGCCGGCCGCTTCCCAATAGCAAAATCTGTCAGCGTTCTACTACTCAGCTCTCACTTCCTCTCCAAATGGGTTTGGTCCAGCGTCCGGGAACTCAAGATCTGGTCCAGCGTCCAGCGTCCGGTGAGAGAGTTTTATCAGAAAAAATATGATTACCCATGTTTTCTTTTCCCTTTGAACGCCTCTAAGCTACCAGACAACTTAAGTGTTCTTTATTTTTTTAATGTTTCTTTTCAAAATTTAAATCATAAATGACTATTCAAAAGTCATCTCCCCAAAAAATTAACTATACCATCTTGACAATTATAAGCTGTCCATGTAAATCTTTTCTTGAAGATAACTTTTGATTAATTTCTGTTTTCTCAAAGATAACTTTTGATTAATTTCTCATTTCTCGAAGATAACTTTTGAATAGTATTGTGTGTATGTTTACCCGAAGCAATTACAGGGTTTAAATAAAATTTAAGAGTGATGTTTCCCTTAACACACGTCTATTTATCGGTGACGAACATATCGCCTAATAATTATCGGCAGTGGTATTCCACGACACTGAATTGGTTGCGGGAAAAAGGAATAGTTTCCCAAAGATTTTGGAACAAAAGCTCCCATAGTAAAAGCCCATAATAATAAACATCTTCTAAAGCCATTTAAGGTTTCCAACTCCCACATGCTAAGTACCAACTGTCAACTCCCCTTTTAATTAATTTTTACATGCCCTTTAAATAAGTCTAGTAACCTACTTACATATTAATTTAACTGATTTATAATTATAATAAATAACTCTAGTTAACATATTAATATATTGAATATCCTCCATATGTACTCAATTATGACAAATTAATTGAAATCACCATCTTCCAAAGACATTTAAGGTTTCCAACTCCCACGTATTAACTACCAACTGTCCACTGTCCTTTTAATGTTTTTATATGCACTTTGAACAAGTCTAATAATCCACTTGCATACTAATTTAACTAATTTATAATAAATAAATCTAGTTAACATAATAATATATTGAATGTCCTCCATCATTTCCTTCCTATTTCAAGGAAATTGTACCCAATTCTAACAAATGAATTGAAATCACCATTTTCAAAGACTTTTAAAGTAATTTCCACTCCCCTTTTAATTAATTTCTATATGCCCTTTGAACAAGTCTAATAACCCACTTGCATATTAATTTGACTTGTTTATAATAAATAACTCTAATTAACATAATAATATACCTTAAGATAAAGTAGTGAGAGAGATAATTCTTAAAAGAAACATTCTTTAAAAGGAAACTAAACTAGTATATTTATATTTAAAAAAATATATCTAAGGTACGCTAGGAGATATCCTTCTTGAGGCAATGTAAATAGAGATGAATGTGTGTCTTTTGATATGCCATTCCCTGTAACGTTTCTTTTTTTTTATCTTAGTGGATGTGATGGCTTCTTTGAAACTGCCATCCACCTTCCTTTCCATCCCACTTACATTTTTTTTTTCTTTTTTTTATTCCTTTCACATTCTCTTTTTTTATATTTATATTTTTATCAGAATCTTATAAAATTTCATAGAATGTGAATCTATTGATGAATCTTTGAGCTCTTGTTCTCCATCCGTACTGTGAATGTAGGAACGCCTCTCAACATAATTAAAAACTTTGACCTACATATGAAACGTCTTTTTCGCTAGAAAAATAATTAAAAAAATAGCTTCATAACATCTCCCCCAAGTAAATTAAAAAACTTTATACTATGAACCTAAACAAATAAAACAAATTTAAAACATGACCCTAATTGAATAAAATAACTTTATAACTTGGTCCCAACAAATTTATAGCTCCCATTAGGAAACAAAAAGAAAATCACCCTCCTTGGAAAAGGAATTGAACATATGAAGGGAGAAAAGATAGAATATTTTTGTTTGCTTCCTTTCTTAATATGTTTTAAATGTAATAGAGTAAACAGAATAAATAAATACCAGTGAACATAAAAGATTCATACCACGATTTTCATAATGATGTAATAATGTCTTTTATTCACTTGCAAATGGACGTGTTAATTGATTTCTTTCTTGAAATTCCCGAATGGCTTGGTCATAGTCGGAGTGTTCCACCACGAGTATATGTTTTATAGTGTAGAGCAAGTGAGGTGAAGTAATTACTTCTTTTGGGAACAAGAAGGAATACTCGTCTAACATGTTTCTATTTTTTGGCATCCATTCCACCGTGTCTTCGTCCTCCCTGCTTCCATCTTCCGAGCCTCGATCAGAGTTGTCATATCAAATTCGTCTGCCACAATAGGGTGCATACAGCTGCTAGTAGTTATAAATCTTTATTCGTCGGACAGGTGGACCGAATAAACATATGTTTATATCCCAATGCGTACTTGGCATTACAACTCCATCAATTTCTTTCTCCATGTCCATCCTCCTCTCACTGGTCCCTCAATTTCCCCATAGTCTAAATCTATCAAGTTTATTGCCGCATAACCTCTTCTCTTTGTCTATAGATTTTTAACTTAGAAATGTTCACAACATCCTTTATCAATGTGCCATCTAAGTTTTCTAGCCTTATAGATCCATTTTCCAGTACTTCTCAGATTTTAAAGGGTCCTAACCACCTGACTTTAAACTATCGGGCTTGATTTCGCTACGACTGTTATATTTCAAAACTAACTACTAAAATTGGAAGTTCATTCTCCTGAAATGCTTGTCATGCTAGTAATTCCATCTTTTCTGCATTACCTCAATTGCCCATTGTGCCAGTACTCTTCGTTCATCAAGCTTATGTAATTGGAGGAGCCTTTCCTTTAGACTCTCGGTATCGCCCAACCTCATGGCAATTCTCAGGCTTGGTACCATATATTGTTCAGGGACCATGGCTTCTTGCCTGTACATAAGTTGGAAGGGCGTATGTCCCGTGGTTATTTTATATGTCGTTCTGTAAGCCTATAGTATGGCTGGTAACTTCTCCTCCCAATCCATTCCTTCGATACTGCAAGATTTATGAATGATGGAAATGAGTACTTTATTCGCCGACTCCACTTGACCATTCACTCTCGGGTAGTATGGGCTTGAGAGGGTGGGGAATATTCGAAACTCACTCATCATTAGTCAGATTACATAGTTAAGAAAGTGCCCCCTTTGTCGCTAGTTATTTGTATAGGGATGTCAGGCCTGGTAACTATTTGCTCATAAATGAATCTTGATGTGCTTAGTGTTGTATTGTCTAGTAATGTTCTAGCTTCTACCCATTTGGTTAAGTACTCGGTTGCTACAATGATGTACTTACATTGGTGGAGTTGGCTAACCTTGAGAGAGCTTATAAAGTCCGATCCCCATCTCTCGAAGAGTTCTTGTGGCTAGGACAGTGATAATGGTATATAATCTCTTTTTAATAGTTTCCCTACTCTCTGGCAAGTGTCACATCCAACTACCCATTCTCGTGCATCTATATGGAGTGTTGGCCACCACAGACCAACCAAAAGGACTTTTCTTGCAATAGTATCCAGTCCCATATGGCCACCTGCCAACCCTTTGTGTGCTTCCTCTAACACCCCTCTTATTTCCTCCTGCATGATACGCCTTCCGAGGATATGATCAAATCCCATTTATACAAGAGCCAATTGATGAGTTTAAATGTTTTACTTTTAAGAGCTAGCTTCCTTCTTTCCCACGGTGGCATGTCCTTCAGGAATGTTGATGTAGATAGATACTCCCTAATGTTCTCGTACCAAGGAAGTAGTCACACTATCTGGAATAAATGGGCATAGAAAAAATCTTCATTTACGCCTTCAAGCAATTCTCTTGACTTGATCCTTGAGAGTTGATCTACTATCACATGATTTTTCCCAAGTCATGTCATCACGGCCCCAAGCGTCATTATCCGATCAAGCATTAGGCTATCATATTCCGATAATCATTTTCCATCAAGCTCAAATTGTCATTAAATGTTCAAGTTGCTAGTGATATTACATCAAAATTCGAAATGTTGAGTTTTTAATTATCCATAAAATTTTGTTAAGTGTTGATAACTCTAAAACTCCAAAAATTATAAAATTATAAAATACTATTGTCTTTCCTAATATTTATTAGTAAAAATAATAAATTAAAATCAACGTAAAACATGATATCAAATTAAAAATTAAAAAATCATATATATATATATATATATATATATATATATATATAGCTCTTTATGTGAGCGTGTGCCATGCTATAGGCATGTGCCATACAAAGGCTATCTAAAAATCAAAGACAATGAATAAGCACATCAAACAGACTTCAAACGCGCCATTTGGAAGTAATTAGCAATGCAAAATATAAAACCAAGGCAATAGTGCCTGACGCCCTCTTAACGTACCATATCAAAAAGACATCTTCGAAAGAGTAAAACGGCTCACATACCAAATACCAAGCGCCTCATCACAAACAACAAGTGCTTCTATGAAGGGAAGGCATAAAAAAAATCAATATTCAAAGCAGATTTCATTTCGTTTCATTTCAAGCAGATTTCCCGTGTGCTCTTCCAACACTCTCAAGTCAAAATCAGAAAGATAAAGAACCTATTTAAAGACTATACATGCCCAACCAAGAATGAGGATGCAACTGTTAAAAGGGCAGTGAAAACAAGAATCCAAGTCACCATTTCAGACGCCAGATAGTAGCAGAATGCAAACAAAAATCGAAGACTTAAAAAGAGGCATGCCTGTATAAACGCGTTTTAAACCAAACAATGTAGTGCCTATAGAAGGCATCCATCGTGCCAATGAAAAGCCAAAAAAGGACGCATCAGCAAGAAACACACCATTTTGCCAAAGCAAATGAAAACAAAGTAAAAATTTGGAGCGCCTTCCTCAAATAAACAAAGGTGAATCAAAAATTAGCAAAATCAGCAGTCCACACGTCAAATCAGCAATCAGCCAAAGTGGCGGTCAGACAAAGAATTGAAGTCAATACAAACCAATTAAATGTGATATGAGAGGATGCTCAGGGAGGATTTTTTCAATTGTCATAGTCTTCACATCATCAAAATTGAAATTTTATCAAAGATTTGTGAAACTCCGTCGGGAACAAAGGATTCGTCATGAAAGTTTCATCAGACTCAGCCAGAGCCGCCTTTCTGAAGAAAGTTAACCAGGAGTTGACTTTCGATCTCTTGTCATGTGAGAGATGTGAACACAAAGTCACAGTCTGCAACAACTTTGATCTTCAGCTTAACTGGAGGTCCCACATTTGTACTATTTTAATTGTCAATTAAGATGACAGTTGCATGTTTATGTTTCTAATTCAGATTTAGTGAAGTAGATAAATTGTAATAAAATTTGTTTGGAATGCAAACAACCGTTAATTAGGATAGGAGTGCACTTTATTTATTTTATTTATTTTTCATGCAATCTTTGTAAACATTATAAATAAGTGCTCTTCGCACATAGAAAGAGTTAGTGATTATTAGAGTTATGACAGTAGTATCAAAGTTAGTCAGTTGTATCAGTGTTGTATTAATGAGCAATTAATGAATAGAGATCAATGGCAATTCTCATGCCTGCATTATGTTAAAATTGTTTTTTGTCGTAAATTTAATGTAACTATGATTTTGTTATTCGTTCAATGACATTTATTATTCCTGTTTTGCTTATAAATGTTTATTGAAGTATGTTGTCATTTGTACAAAAAATTAAGCGAACTTTATATCGCAAGTGAAATTGAAGATATAAGTCGTGGCTTTGTACCGTCTTATATTCGATTTAATCATGGCATTTGTGATTATATGTTTATGTGTTAACCAATCCAATCCATGTGCACTTGTCTGCTCAGTCTTTGTGTTTAGCTAAATAGTGCAAGCCTCGTGATTGAAAGCATGTTTCATCCTTTTGCACATTTCAAACCCAAAAAGATTGCATATTTATGTTTTATTCAGTGTGAATGTGAAAACACCTCTGAAAACATTGTTAAGTCTGTAAATTGCAAGTACATTGTGTAGAGTTTTAGGTTAGTTTTATTTTATAAGGAGCTTCCACTTCTAATTCAAAGAATGGTTTTATGGCACATGTATTCCATTTTATGTTGCACTAAAAAATGCGAAATAAAACAATAACAAGGCATTGGCCCCTTCTAACACAACTAACAACCAACCATGCTTGTCTCAAACACACACTACCATCCAAAGTTATCCGATAGCCAACTATTAACCACTTCACACTCCCAACTTCAATCTTGGCAAATCCTTTTTTTTTTTTTTGACCAGATAATAAATTTTATTAAACTCCATGTTTTTATTCCAATGATATCTCCTTTGGGGGACCAGCAACTTTCTCTTGACAATCTGTAGCAACAACCTTCTTCTAGCAGCCATTTCCGGCTTGTCAACATGCTTGCAAACCTGCAAGATTCAATGTCCTTGTTGCACACAATTCACGGCAACCCTAGCATTTGACCACCAACTGCATATGCTGCCAAACCCAAAGAGTTTTTCTCTTCTTGAGCCCCTCACACATTTTTCAGTAAGGACCTGACCAAATATTCTGCTATGACTGGCACCCTTACTACTCACTATTAACAACTTCACACTCCCAACCATTGCTTCACTTTGCAAACATCGATCTTGGCAAATCCTTTTTTGGACCAGATACTAGATTTTGTTGCAACAACCTTCTTCTAGTAGCTATTCCCGGCTTGTCAACATCCTTGCAGACCTACAAGATTCATCGCACTCGTTAGGACCTGACTAAATATTCTGCTATAACAGCATATGACCACAAGATTCATTGCCCTCGTTAGGACCTGACTAAATATTCTGCTATGACTACATATGACCACAAGATTCATTGCCCTCGTTACTACTCAGCACCAGGTGACACCATCTTCAAGCTCTCGTCATCATTACAATGCAAACTGCTACTGTGTTTTCTTTTTCGGTCATGGAAGCTTCTTTTCAAGCAAATTAACACAGCCTTACATAGCACATTGGTGTGGCCTTGAAAACCAGTCTATGCTCGACATTTCATGCACTTCACCCAGCCATTGATCTCCATTGTATAGTCACTCCTTACAAACATGCCATTTGCTTTGGTAGAGACAACGACCAGTGGATGGGACCTAGTCTAATAAGTACTTGAACTCCCCCTTCCCAAAAGACAACTGATATTTTTTAGAGCTGACAATTTTCACATACACGTTAATGCCAAGCCAATTTTTCTTTGGCACGGCAACTCCATTTTTCATTGACAGAGTTCGACCCTCATGGCTAAGAATCTAAATTTAGAGCCCCAACATGAGAAGGTGATAAACATTTTGATAGTCTCGCACAAATTTGAGTATCACTTCTTTGAAATCCCCTGATTTTTCATGCTCTTAGCAGGAAACAAGCAATAATAGAATTAAGTTCAGCTGATTCAGAGTACATAGCAGCTTCTTCTGCTAGTTGTGAGGCTATATGGCTTTGAATGTTGATAGCAGAAATTACTAATCAGATGTTGAAGTCAACAATAGTATTGTGATAATCAAAGTTGCATCAAGCTCTCTGAAAATCCAGTATTTCATGATCACTCCAAGCATATAGATATTCGTTATCATTTCCTCAGAGACAAAGTTCAAAAGGGAGCAATATTTGTTCAGTATGTATCCTCAAATGTGCAGGTTGTAAACATTTGACAAAGCCCTTGTCAAAAGGAAAGCTTGAGATTCTGAGAGCTAAGCTGGGTTTGGTGGAGAGCAGCTTCCAAGGAATGAATTTATGATCACTCAACTGCTGTTCCTTTCCAGCTGGTGCAGCAGCAGTGAAACTGAGTGAATAAACATCTTATGTTTAACAACAACAGTTAACCTTGAACTTGGACGCATTAAAATCCTATGTTTAGCAAATAAAACTGCTATAGATGGACACTTTTATTTAGTGGTAGCTTTCCTTAATTTAGGATACTAGATTCAGTGCTAGCTTTCCTAGATTTAGGCACAATGTATAATTAAAACCTCAGCCCTGCAGGGTTTAAGAGCATTTACATTTAGGAAGGGGTCACATGGAGCTGCTAGAAGATCTATTTTTTGTGGAGCAAGGGGGCCATGAAATCCCAAAAAAATTGCTATGGCATAAATTAGAATCTTTTCCTCCAAAATGTGAGCAGCTATTTTTTAGGTAGTTGATTTTGAACTGGTGCATTTGAGGTGGGGCTAAAACTTTCCTCCACCAGCATAGAGTTTTTTCCACTAGTTTTTAGATTTCTTCCATTTAATTTAGGAAATATTTTGGAGGGAAAAAATTTTATTTGATGATTTTTAATCTTTTTATTTGTAGGTCTAAAAAATCTTTGCTAAATTCAACTAAAAACATCATGACACCACCAGCTTCCATAAATTTTCGAGCTTAAAGTTTTAAGCCTACCTGCAACTACAAAATTCATGGGACTCCTAAAAATTTTCAGCAACACGTCTGAAGCCCCTTAGCTATAGAAAAACATCATTATTCCAACGTTCTGTAGGGGTAAATGCAAATCCAAGGCGTAATGATTTGAGAATAGAAAATTCAAACCTTAGCCTGCGGGCCGAACTCTCTCTTGAAAATGCCGATGGTTCCAGGGCCACACACATCATGCGTCATCAGCGTATCAACATTCACCCACACATTTTCCCCGGGGCTCAACGCAGACTTCTCCGCAGCCCTTGACAAGATCTTTTCTGTCATAGTCATGGCGCGTTTCACCTGCAAATAAATTCCAAGCCATGCTAGTTAACAAAAAACCTAACAATTCTTAGAACACGATGTTTTGACAATTACAGGTCCCAAGATCGAAACTCACGGATCCCGTGAAGGCAGGGGACCGCTGTTGCGGCTGCGTCAGAGCCGTCACTGCTCGGATAACTACACTCTTGTTTTTCGTACATGCTACGCCCGCCTTCTGACGGTTTAAGCCGCCCAGGCTTTCATTCTGTTGACATGAGCAAAAATTCTGATACACATTGAAATCTCTGCAGAATAACCAAACGAAATTGAAAATACATAAAATTAGTTTCTTTCTTTTTATTGTTTTGTTTATACCTTTAATCTTAGCAGTTGGGAAATGGAAGCAGTGCCAGTTGTGAAAGCCATTGATGGAAGGGGGAGATGATGAAGGAGAAGTCTTCAAATGGGATTCCATTCGAAGGTGTAATATACTTCAGCGAAACAGTTACGTAAGAGGATGGCTTTCCTAGGCTCTGTACTGTTCGTAGACCTGGTGACGTCCATTAACACGGCATCCTCATAATTCGATACTACAGCGAGACCAACATTGAAATCGACATTTAAGAGGTGGATCAAACTTGCAGGACTTGGTTTAATTTAGTTTTCCTTTCAGTTCGTGTCTTGGTTAAAATTTCAAATCATTATGTTGTAATCTGTTCAATCACACTCTATTTAAATATCATAAATGGTCAAGCCGTCAAGCTGTCACTATCAACTTTACATCTCATTCACAATAAAAAGTGTAAATATTTGTTCTATTTTAATTGGTCAAAATTGACGTATCACTGCGAAGTGGATGATAGATGCAAATATTTGTATGATGGAAAACTCTATTTTAATTGATCAAAATTGCCTTGTGACTGTCCAAGTGAATGATGGATGGGGATATTTGTATAAATGAGTTTTCCAATTAAAAAAAATATTACAAAGAAGAACAATTAATCCCATGAATTTGTTGTTCTTTGTTACAAGATAATTGAAATCTAATATTAAATAATTCAATACAAATTTAAAATATATATTGAAATTTAGTATTAAATAATTTGATACAAATTTAAAATATATAGGGAAAAGTACATCCCTTGCCTTTTATGCTATTTTGTATGGTTGAAATCAAAGATTTTAATAATGTTCACAAGATCACATAGTCTATTATTGAATTATGTTCAAGAGCATGAAAAAGTGCATCGCTAAGTTAATGTCTCGTAAGGCAAAGATGTTGATTAGAAACATTTTGTGAGGGAAAATGAACTTTTTTAAAGGTTAATCCAAGTTAATTAAGTAAATGTAAATGATTAAGCACATATTAGTTCAAATTAAATGATGATAGCTTGGATTGATAAATTAGGTAAATTATAACTATTTCAGGAAATGTAAGTAGCAATAAATGACAATACTAAGCTCTATTATCTAAGAGCATAAAGATTTTAGAATCTGAGAAGTCTTGGGATTAGGAACAACAAATGAGGATCTAATATTCACTTTGGTATCAAAATATTATTTTCTCTTTGTGTAGGGATGAGTCAGGGGGTTTTGGTTAGAGTCTATCATCACGGATCTATCCTTCACCTACAAACTTAATCTTGTAGTATGTGAAATTTTGGTTCTTTGCTAACCTAATTCACCTTAGCTTATTCTACACTTTTCTAATATCTAAGAGCCCGTGGTATTTATAAATGCCAAGGTTGTCATTATATCACAAGGGGACATGTTCTCTTAGGTCAACCCCTAGGAATGTGTTTACAAGATCAAAAACAACACTCTTCATATGCTTCTAGAATGCTCGTGGAGATTTAAATTACTTTTAGATATCAAAGAGAATTTACTAGATGGTTGAAACCCTAATACAATTAAAACCCCACATTATAGCATTAGTCAAGACAAGAGCGACAAACAGATAAATGTTGTCCCAATCATTATGGCCTTGAATTATAATATTAGAAATGAACAAGATCCTAAAACCATAACAATTAACCTACAAATGGAACATACGAAGCTGACAAAACCCTAAAGAAAATTAAATCCCACTAATATGCTTCAAATGGAATTTATTCAATGGCAAAAAATACTAAATTCCATGTAGCTAATAATTAACCTGAAAAATGAATATAAACAAATGCCGATAGAGGCTTCCAAACATGAAACAAGGTAAAATGACTTTAGGCAAACAACAAAAAACTAAGTTGTCGGTCCTAGTATGGGAGCAGATTTAGTCTCACCGATACGACATTTTTTTCACACACACACACACACACACACACACACACCATTGCTCCTCTACCAAATATTTAAAATTTCATTTTCCATCAAGATTTCATTCAATATTCTTCACTTTGGAGCTTCGTGTTTGAGTTGGCATCCAAGGACAAAAGCCCTTGACTGTTTTAGAGATCTTGATCCAATTTGAAGTGCGCAATGCAAATGATGTGCAAATTATTCCTTAATTCTTCAATGTGTAGAATGAATGTACTGAATGTCTACCTACAGATAGGATGTCTTAATGTCTTGATATCCTAATAACCTGTTCTCCATCGACTTCCCACAAAATTCACTATTCTCATCAAAAAGTTCATGAAAACACTTTTTCCAGTGAAGAGAGAAGACTTGTTCATGAAGATATGTTGAGATGAAGACAAATTTCCTTGGAAATTGTGCTGCCATCTTTCATAAATGATACTTTTGAGAAGACTTTTTAAAATGGAAAATTTGCTACGAGTATTTAATGCAAATATGAAGATGAAAAAGAAACTTTTTTCTAAGGGAAGCTTCCTGAAGAAGCTACATCAAGGATGAAAACAAATTGCCTTGGAAATTAAACTTGCCACCAAAATTGACTTTGTGTTAGAGCATCAAATGTGAGACACTGGATCAAATTGATCGTAGCCATTGATTGTAAAAGTGAAAACTTAGTATCTTTTACAGGGTTTGTATATATGTACATCAAAATTCATTGTAAGGGTTGGGAAAAATCATTGGAGACATATTGGAAACAATTTATACTTTGGATTTGAGAGCAAATACATAGTATTTTTCAAATTTTCATGATCTTCTCACGGTTTTCTCCACACCAAGTTTGGAAATTGTTGATATTTGTCAAGATTTTAAGCTTAATACAAGTTTGCTTCATGGTTTCTAGTCAAGTTAGTGAATAGAAATTGTTAACATTTGTTAAACTTGTCGTCATACAAAGTTTGTTTCATGGCTTTTAAACACCAAGTTGAGTTTTTCTTACATTTTTAGCTGTTAGTATAATGGCTATTTGATGAGTGTGCAAAGTGTTCATACCCTGTTGATTGTAGATTTTTTTGTGCACAGTTAACCTAAACATCCATTTCTTTCATTTTGTGAAAAATCTTGTTGAACTACACTAGTAATTAGATGTTTAATGAAGATTGCTTTATGATATAAAAAACTCCTTTGAAGATTGCACCTTCTTGAAGCTTGATTGTTGGTTTCTCATAGTAAAATCAAGATTGGTTAATGTTCGTAAACTTGTCTATTCATTGTTGAGGCTGAAATGTTGTTAAAAACTTGATTTTTAGTTAGTTTTCTCTCTAAGCTTTATCTATCTCTCCCTTGTCTTTTTGCACTTTTTTATCAAATCTAATTAGTTTAGGATTAGAATAGTTTTTCAAACTAAAATGTTGCAATTGTAAGGTTGATATTTCATGAATGCAAGTTGATATATTGTTGGTTATAGGCTGAAATGATACATCTTGTGGCAATATATGTTTGGATCAATTTGTTTATACATTGCTAAATCTGAAAACTGATTAGTTTATGTGCATTTAACCTTGTGCATTGAGAGTTTGTCCAGATTTACATAAGGCCCCTTGTTGGAACAACAAAGAACATCAAATAATTGAGTTATCTCGTAAGGCCAAGACCTAGCTCATAAAGACCTTGGGGTAGTCATTTCCATTTCTTTAGGATTTGATTCCTTTTAGAAGAGATAAGATACTTAGTATTTTATCTAAGTTGTGTACAAAAACACCCATCAATAGGACCCACAAGACAAGGTGGATAGGTAAAAAGATCAACATCAACAAAACAATGTGGATCAAGATGTGATATAGAGGTTTCAAAAACACACGTGAGAACTCTCATCAAACATGTAAGAAAGGTCCTCCTAGAAGGGAGAACAATCTACAATGTGAGTCTCAACAAACAAGGAAACAATGTCACACAAAAAGGCATCCCAAAGTGGTAGCTTGTTGATGAAGAAAATATCTTGTATGGAAATAGTGTCAAAAGATATATCACAAGCTAACAATGTTTATGTTGTCAAATATGTTTCCTCACTCTCCATCATTTCTATAATCATAAGCATCATTAGAAAAAGTGTGACATCCACCAGAACATCAACAAGGTGTCACCATATAATTGTAAAAAATTCAAACAAGCAGTAGGACACTTGACACCCTCAAGATGATGTTCAAAACATGTAAAAATGGACAACCATAGGTTTCCAAACAAATGTCACAATTATTGAGCCACTTATAGTATTTCAATGAGTTGGTTGGTTACACAACTTATCCTGAAAGATAGGGAACAAGACATGGTTTTCTTAAGAAGGTCTTCATATGCACTCGCCATGAGGTAGAGTTAGTTACATGTAATAGTATTTTTAGAGAAGAGTCATTTTTCCTACAAATTAGTACTGCAAACTAAAACAAGTCTTCCTAATGTTAAACCCACAAGTAAAGGCCATCAAAAAGGTCCTAAAAGGTCGCAATCACCATTAGTGATTTTGTCAAAACCCATAAATGTTTTGGAACTTTATGTCAATTAGTTTAGTTACGAAAGGCCATCAATGAATTGTATAACCCCCCAAAGACAATGAAAGGAGTGTCACTTTATAATTTGAGTGTGTTTACAATAAGCCCATTAATGTTTTTGCACACACACACACCCAAAATTAAGTAGTGGGCACTAAAAAATTGTAATATAAATGACTCCCCAAGCAAATACAAGATAGTACTTTAAAAATGAAAGTGTTTATAACCCTATATATAATTACACAAGTGTTCACAATTCTAAAATTTAACAAAAAAGATGAAAATACAATTTTGATACAAAACTAGATCAAACAAAATGCACCACTACATAAGTGCATAAAAAATCTTACTTTAAAAACAATGGCTTCCAAAAAAGAATTTATATGAAAAAGGTAAATGGGCATTTGAAGTTACAAAAGTGAGGATTAGATAACAATTTTTTTGAGAAATTATAATTTCTAAGCAAATAGGGCATCAAATCTTGACCACTTTCACCACTACATTAGTGACAAAAAAATAACTCATAAAAAAATGTGCTCTAGAAAAGGCCCGCAAATGAGCAAGATATGAGCCTCTAAAGTTTAGCATCAAAATTGAGAAGTCTATTGGGGAAGCATTGGGTCTACTCAAAGGGATGTTGATGTCAACGACAATGGGATAGTGGTGCTTGGGGGGTGACTGGGTAGACCAATGATGACTACTTGGTGGAGGTGGCAACAACTTAGTAGAGTAGAAGTGACAATTTAGTGGAGACTGAGTGGAATTGGTCAAGCAATGATGCCATGGTAGAGCCACTCTGGAGAAGTGTAACAAGCCATCTCTTGTTAATCCAAAATTAACCAACTTAATCATCATTAGGTCTAAAATCATGATTAGCATAATCAAAGTGAAACAAATAACAATCAATATGATATTCAAAATTGATATGCATATCTTTTCTGGACACATCAAAACTGAAATTTACAATCATGCCAAAGATATCATATTAGTGATTTACTTTCACTATACATTTACAATGTTTTTCTCATAGCATCAATGATAATTATACATAATGATGACTATCAAGTCATATAAGATAATGTATTGTATCTGGAACTTTTAAATATGTCTTCTTAAGCCTCGTCTAGTCTTCTACTTGGAAATGAGAGCATCACCTGAGAGCTTCTCCTCCAACCACAAACTAGCAATCCCATGCACAACTTCCTACCTGGAAGTGGCCCTACCCTTCACGAAGGGAATAGATATAAGGAACTGACTGATCTGCCATCTAAATATCTAGTGTTGTGTCCTTCACAATACTTCACGGTCATACAACTATAGATCCACTCTAACTATGTATGACATTACTGGAAGCATTGTTCCATCTGAAGCATAGTGAACTGACTAATGCATGCAGAGACGGATGCTTTATTTTGGCCAAAGTTTTATATACATGACGTTTTGCAATGAACGTAGTCGACTGTTCACACACCTTGACTCAACTTAGAAGTTGTCTCATCCTGCAGTGTTTAATTTTGACCCTCCTAGGTCATAGTAAAAAAGCTGGGTTTAATTCACCCTCAATCCATCTTTCTTGGACTTTTGACTCCGATCTCCAAGAGTACATCTATTGATTATTTGTTGTCTATAAAATAAGGAATCTGTGACTCCACATCACTCTATTCCCATTTTTCTTTATTTTCAATTTCATGTTCATAGTTTCCAATCTCAAAAGACCATCCTTGGTCTAAGTTTTTCTATGGTTACTTGTGTTCAAGGTTTTTATCAATTCCATGCTAACTATATTACTTGCTGATGTAGGCTAATAGTCGTCAATATTAGGTCCACCATTTGTCAAAACAATTCAAATGGGTTCATGAAACCCTTAGCTTCATCCACAAAGCTTTGCCATATCAAAAGAGAAATAAATAATGCATACTCTACTACAAAGTTATCACACTTATTTCCAATTCTTTCCTTCGTGGAAATAATAGTAATAATGAACAGGTTTACTCATTGACATGCGTAAGCTGGCATGCACTCTATGTAGCCTTAAGCAAGGTTTATCAATAATAAACTAGTTTTATGCCATGGCAAGACAAATATTGTTATTCTTTTAAATCACAATAGCTTACACCCGAAGGTATAGCATTAGCTTTCTTAAACATAAGGAGTACCATTTTCCTTATAAGTGCCTCAATTGTCTTATAGTTTAAATATTGTCAAAGTCAAGGTTGACAATATTATCTCATTGTTCAAATGTATGGCCATCGGCCTTCTTCTAAACTGTGTTAGCTCTCCTCGAGGCACCAGCTATCGGCCTAATGATAAGCTCAGGGTTTGGTATTACAAGGCTCACAACTTGCTCGATGGTAATCATTTGTGGTTATGGCATTCAGCCTACCAAGAATGCAATCATATCACAATGCTTCTAAACAAAATGTTACTTGTTCTCAGCGTTATCAGCTTCAAGAACTTGAGACTATTACAACAGTAATCATAGCTATTTGGCCTTTTGGCCTCAACATAATAATCAAAGAATACAATTCTTTAGATAAACTAAATCATATTATTTTTAACTCTTTGGCCTCGAAGGCCATACAATGTGGTTATACACCTATTATCATCATCGAAAGGGAATAAATGGTCGGCCTACGACCATTGTAATTATCATATATTATCATATGAATGCTCTGCATTCTACAAAGCAAATATGAATGTATTAACAGTCTTACCTCAAGAAATGGTTTGAACTAAGTTATGTCCAACCGAGGTTCGTTGTACGCTTTCCTTCGCGGATCACAAACAATGCTCTCTCTCTCTCTCTCTCTCTCTCTCTCTCTCTCTCTCTCTCTCTAGATAGATAACTGACGACAACAACAATGCATAATCCTCTCGAAAAGGTTCTATACTTTGCATGTTAAACTTCCCACCACCCCACGAAATCCACCACCTTCAAAGTGGGGTGTGGGTTTTTCCCCAATGGGCATCTTGTCACCCACGAGTAAGACTTCAAGATAGCCATAAATTACTTCCCATTCAGAAGTTAAGACAATTATTCGAGCTTGTGGTAAGCTCTACCACCGTTACCACTCCCTCCACTCATCGTGGATAGTGGTACGGTTGGTGACATAATATAAAAGCTTACACCACAAAGTGCTCGATCACTTAAAGACATAGACATGTCTCACATACTATCATTTATAAAGAAATGATACTATAGGGATATCAAATAATCTAGGGTATTACATAGCTATGTTATCCTCATAAAGGTGGTAACATAAACATGTGATTATAGGGTCGAGTCTCACTCCCCCCAGTTCGCTATATTAGACTTAGATAAGATATTTAAATGATAAACACAAGGTTTAATAAAAAAAAGTTACGTAAACATAAAAAAAATTGACATCACACAAGCTTACTATCGACTACGAGAATGTTCTAAGAACATTGCTTAGTCAATTTGACATAAATAATGTCGAGAGACCCTAACACGACTTTACCGACCTTAGTCAAATTGAAACCAACTTGCAAGGATAAAAGGACTTATACTCACCCCAACTTACTCGGTTCACGAATAATCAATTCGATACTCATAAGGCATTCTGATCTGTTCCAAACATCTAGTTCCTTCTTCCCTGGTGATACTCTCCTTCCATCCTCGAAGGAAGATTATTTTCCTGGTTACACTCACAACCATATAATCATGACTAGTGTATCATCATTTAATTCATAAACCATTATGATCAAATAATCTTAGCAATAAGTAATCTCATGCTTAATATAAACATAAATCAATATCTAAGTAATCAATGATTTCACTTGATATTTTCCACAAACATCAAATCATTAATAAGAGTAATTGTCCTCTTTACCACATAAAAGTGAGATTAGGCTAAATCATGAGTTGGGGATGTAACATATCTACCCCCATAAGAATCATCGTCCCCGATGATTTAATATCTCCAAAATTCAAACCAACATAATGAAAAATTGTTTACTCAACATAGTAAAGAGTTTTCAAAAGAGGGGGAAATCTTGCATAAATATTCTCATAGTTCTCCCAGGTGGCATTTTCTTCTGCATATTGGTCCCACTAGACCTTGCAGTGAGTTACTTCTTTTTTACTTAGTCGTAGCTTACATATTTCAATCACCTTGATGGGCTCGATCACTACCACCCCTGGGTCCTTCACCTGTATAGCATTCTAATCAAGAATACGGATATGATTATCTTCTAAAATAAACTTTTTCAAATAAGAAACATGGAAAACATTATGCTTCATGGAAAGAGCTGACAGCAGAGCAATCCTGTATGCAACTGGATTGACCTCTTCGAGAACTTTGAAAGGACCCATATATTGAGGAGCCAATTTGGATGTCTTTCCAAACTTAATGGAGCTCTTTTGGGGTTTGACCCTTAGGACTTTTTGTCCCACTGAGAAATGCCTTGCAACGTGTTTAGCATCTGCATAACTTTTCTGCCTATCATTGGTTTCTACTAGCCTTTTCTTAAATAGATGGACTTGCTCTTCCATTTTTGACAGCATTTCTGGACCAAGGCTAACCCTATCTTCTAGCTTATCCTAGCTTATAGCCGTTCGGCACATTCTTCCATATAATGCTTCAAATGGAGCCATCTTGATCGCAGAATGATAGGAATTATTATAGGCAAATTCCACCAAAGGAAGATAACCTTCCCATTTGTATTGCTGATCCATGCAATACATTCTCAATAAATCTTCTAGCACTTGGTTTACCCTTTTAGTTTGGCCATCCATCTCGGGATGATAAGCAGAGCTTATATTCATCTGGGTTCCAAGTGAGGAAAACAAGGTTTGCCAAAACCTCGATGTCATGTACGGGCATCCCTATCTGAGATAATCAATTCAGGAATACGGTGCAATCTAAAAATTTCTTGCACAAATTTGCGGGCTATGAAGGGTGCCCCATCTATTAAATTCCAAGGAATAAAATGTGCCCCTTTGATGAGTCTATCCACCACAACCAGAATAGCATTGTCCCTATTCCTTGACATAGGAAGTCCTTGCACAAAATCCATGCTAATGATTTGCCACTTCCATTCTAGAATTTCGTGAGGGTATAATAGTCCCGTTGGGTGATGGTGTTCCACCTTCACCCTCTGGCATTTGAGACATGCAGTTACAAATCTTGCAACATCCCTCTTCATTCCCTTCTAGAAGTATAAGGGTTTCACATCAGCTAGTAACTTTGTTACTCCAGGATGTCAAGAATAGGGTGCAGAATGAACCTCTTTCCACACCATATTCCTTAACTCCTTGGAGTTCGGAACATACATCCTCCTTTATACCTCAATAACCTAGTTGGTTCAAGGTAAAATATGTCATATATCAGATTTTGGGGGTTCTCCAAAAGGGCATGTTTTACCTACTCGTAAAACTCATCTCCTTTAGACTTTTGTATACCTAATTCTTGAAATCAAAATATATGGAGATCATTGAGAAGATATGTCTTCTCCTACTTAGGGCATCTGCCACTTGGTTTTCCTTGCCTTGAATATATTTAATCTCAAAATCATAATATGAGATTAGCTCTAAGCACCATCTTTGGTGAGCATTTAAATGTGGTTGAGTGAACATATATTTAAGCCCTTGGTGGTCCGTTTTTAGTTCAAAAGATTTTCCAAGCAAGTAATGTCTCCACATTTGCAGTGCATGAATTACTGCTGCCAATTCCAAATCATGTGGGGCATAGTTTTGTTCATAAATTTTTAGTTTCCTGGATTCATATGCAATGACTTGTCCATCCTGGACCAGTACACCACTTAAGCCTTCCCCTGAGGCATCTGTAATGACTACCAAATGACCTTCTGAGTCAGGTACTTTCAAGATAGGTGTTGCAGTCAACCTTTCCTTCAGTTGGTCAAATGCCTCCTAGCACTTGTCTGACCACTCAAACCTCTTGCCTTTTCTTTGCAAAGAAGTAATAGAATAAAGCAATTTTTGAAAAGTTTTTCAAAAATTTCCTGTAGTACCCTGCTAGGCCAATGAAACTTCAAACCTCATGCACATTCCTTGGTGCTGTCCATTCCAAATGGCTTTAATCTTGGTTGGGTCCACAGCTATTCCCTTAGCCGAAATTATATAGCCCAAATACTACACTTCCTTTTGAAAGAAAGTATACTTGGAGAGCTTGCCATATAGTTTATGCTCTCTCAACTTCTAAAAAACAACCCTTAAATGCTAAAGGTGTTCTTCCTCATTCTTAGATTAGATTAGGATGTCATCAAGAAAAACTAGGACAAACTTGTCCAAACAATCTCTGAACACACTGTTCATTAAGTTCATAAATGTTGCAAGTGCGTTTGTTAATCCAAAGGGCAAGACAGTGAATTTGTAATGCCCATACCTTGTTCTGAAGGTTGTTTTGTGGATATCCCCATCCTTTAATCACAATTGATGGTACCCAGATCGAAGATCGATCTTATAAAACACAGTTGCTCCTCTCATTTGATTGAAAAGATCATCAATGTGGGGCAATGGGTATATTCTTTATTACTGCCTTATTTAACATACGATAATCTATGCATAACCGCAATGTACCATCTTTCTTTGTCACAAATATTACTGGTGCTCCCCAGGGTGACACATCAGGCCTTATCAGTCATTTATCCAACAATTTCTGCAATTGAGCCTTTAGCTCCATTAACTCAGTTGTGGTCATTCTGGATGGAGCTTTAGATATAAGTTTCGATCCTGGAATTATATCTATAGAGAAGTCAAAAGTTCTTTTAGGAGGTAATCTCAGTAGTTCATCCTGAAACACATCCTCAAAATCTCTAAGAAAATGGTACCTATCCATATCATATCTTTCATGATCTATGGACTCCCTCTTCTCAACTCCTTGGAGTTTATGAGATTCATTAAAAATTAAATCATCTTGAAAATTAGTTTCCTCAAAACTATTTGGTTTCTCCATTTTGATAGAAAAAAGTTGGCATCCTTTTCTTTGATCTCTTTTCATTTGTAGGGCAGAAGTTTGTCTTAGTTTGACCTCACTAGGGTTTCCTTGTAGAAAAACTTTGTTTCCTAGGTCATCTAGAGATTCTATTGTTTTGGTATAACATTCCACCTTAGCCCGGTGTCTCCATAACCAGTTTATCCCAAGGATAACATCATATGAGCCTAATGGGGCTACGTAGAGGTTCACTTTAGTGGAGAAACTTGGAAGTTCAACCTTAGCCTCAAACAAGTATTGCTCTACCTGAGCTTTGGTCTAATTTGCATAATCAACTGAACAAGTGTTTGCCATGTATCTAGCTTTTCTAGAATTTTATTTAAAACTTTTGGGGAAACAAAACATTCTATAGCACCAGTATCTATCAAAACTGAAATTGGGAAACCAGATAAAATACTTGTAGATGTAATGGGAGTGATTTGATATTCAGCTTACCCATTATACAGGGCTACATGTATGCATTGTTGGAATGCCACCTGCTAAGAGGGTAAACTATTTCTTCGTGGCTGCGTACCCTGCTTCTTGTTAGGACACTAGTTGGCATAATGATCTTCGCCACATGTATAACACCCTCCCACAGGTCCTCGCCTCTCATGAGGCTTCCCAAAATTATCTCCATTTTTCTTGGAGTTATTATTGCCTTTCTTTTCCCCCTGGATTCATTTTGCTTATTCTTGGACCCTTTATCATTTTTCTTTGAAAAGTCTTGCTTTTTACCCTTTTTCTTAGAGGATTGGGAGGTTTGAGACCAATTATACCTGTTGTAGTTCCTTTCCTTGTAAGCAGACATAGCTTTCAATTTTTGTTCCTATTTAATAGATTTTTCTTAACCCTGGTCCATTGAGGTGGGACCATGCACATAAACTTCTCCCCCAATCTGGGTGTTCAATCCCATAATAAACTTTTGGATGCAAAACCTTTCATCCTGTTGATATTGCAGAACATACTTGAGTAGGTGAGTGAACTTTTCCTAGTATTCGTTCACAATTAATTTCACCCTATTTCAAATTCTAAAAATCTATAAGCTTTTGGTCATAATATAGCTGAGGCAACCATCTTTGCCTAAAGAGTTCCACAAAGCTGTCCCAGGTTAAACTCGTAGACCTCAAGTCTAACTCCATTTTCTTATTCATCCACCATGTGGATGCTTCACCCGCCAACTAGTATGCTCCCCATACCGCTTTGGTGATTTCAGTATAATTTCTTATTTCGAAGTATTTTTTCATCTCTATAAGCCATGCCTCTGCGGCATCTCCGCTTATAGACCCATCAAACTTAGGAGGCATAACTTTTTTCATATCTCGAAATAATTCCAAAGCCAAATGGCTTCTTCTATCATCTTCATGTCTGGCCTCAAAGTTATTCTCTCCGCATTCACTTTGGGTGGTGTCCTCATGATCTGCGTCATCATCACCCCTATAATAGGCTTCCCGCCTAGGCCCATGCTGACCCTTGACCTCCTGCTCGAGAGTTCCAATTCTTGCTCTCGTCTCTTGGAGCATAGCAAGGATTTGATCGAGTTTAGATTCAGAGTGGCCTGAAGGTTGCCCTTCTTCCTGGCTATCTCCCATATTGGTTATCCTAAAGTTTGTAGATTGGTCATTCAATTAGTTCTTTGTACCATTGAATCCATTCATAAATGTAAATTCATTATCATTCAAGTAATCTTTAACAAGAAAGGAAAGATTTGCCAAAATTTCAAAATGCATTATAGTTTTCCATAGATTACATATAATCCATCTATAGTTACAAAAAATTTGTTTACATCTTGCTACTGCAAGTCATTATCCGATTAGGATATCTACCCAAGTTCATTTCTCATTCTTGGGATTTATCAAATCAGTGTTAGGAGGTGGACGTACTTGTAGGTACTCATCCACAACCTCTCGGGTAACATTAGGATTCTTAAGATCACTTTCCAAAATTAGTTCTTCAGATCTAGAGGGTTTAACTGATTCATTTTTAGAGATAGGATTAGTAATCCTAACTGCTTTCCTCATCTCCTGCTTGATGCATATAACAGCATCAACAAAGGTTTCATCATCAGCCAACCATGTGCCTCCTAAGCAACCAATTTGTTCAAGGTGTTTCATTCTTGAGGCTCGCTACCTCAAGGCCTTAAGATAAAGTCCATTTCCCGTTACCTTCTTTCTGGGTGTCATTCTTATTCTCACCATTCTGGCATAAGAACATCCAAACATTTGCAACCGTTAATGTTGGAGAGAGAAAAAAATGTCATGTAGTGAGCTCATAGGTCCATGTGTTGAACCTGGCTATGATACCATATGTAACAAGCCATCTCTTGTTAATCCAAAATTAACCAACTTAATCATCATTAAGTCTAAAATCATGATTAACATAATCAAAGTGAAACAAATAACAATCAATATGATATTCAAAATCAATATGCATATCTTTTCAGGACACGTCAAAATTGAAATTTACAATCATGTCAAAGATATCATATTAGTGATTTACTTTCACTATATATTTACAATGTTTTGCTCATAGCATCAATGATAATTATACATAATGATTACTATCAAGTCATATAAGATAATGTACTGTATCTAGAACTTTGACATCTATCTTCTTAAGCATCGGCTAGTCTTCTGCTTTGAAAGAAGAGCATCACCTGAGAGCTTTTCCTCCAACCATAGATCGGTGGTCCCCACACAACTTCCTACCCAGAAGCAGCCCTACCCTTCACGGAGGGAATAGATATAAGGAACTGATTGGTTTGCCATCTGAGTATCTAGTGTTGTGTCCTTCACAATACTTCACGGTCATACAACTATAGATCCACTCTAACTATGTATGCCACTACTAGAAGCATTGTGCTATTTAGAGCACAGTGAACCGACTAATGCATGCAGAGACAAATGCATTACTGTGACCAAAGTTTTATATACATGACGTTTCACAATGAACGTAGTCGACTGTTCACACACCTCGACTCGACTTAGAAGTTGTCTCATCCTACAATGTTCAATTTCGACCCTCCTAGGTCATAGTACAAAAGTTGGGTTTAATTCACCCTTAGTCCATCTTTCTTAGACTTTTGACTCCGATCTCCAGGAGTACATCTATTGATTATTTGTTGTCTATGAAATAAGGAACTTGTGACTCCACGTCACTCTATTCTCATTTTTCTTTATTTTTAATGTCATGTTCATAATTTCCAATCTCAAAAGACCATCATTGGTCTAAGTTTTTCTATGGTTAATTGTTTTCAAAGCTTTCATTGATTCCATATCAACTATACGACTTGCCGATGTAGGCTAATAGTTGTTAATATTAGGTCCACCATTTGTCAAAACAATTCAAATGGGTTCTTGAAACCCTTAGCCTCATCCACAAATCTTTGCCATATCAAAAGAGACATATACATAATACGTACTCTACTACAAAGTTATCACACTCATTTTCAATTCTTTCCTTCATGGAAATAATAGTAATAATGAATGGGTTTACTCATTGACATGCATAAGCTGGCATGCACTCTATGTAGCCTTAAGCAATGTTTATCAATAATAAACTAGTTTTATGCCATGGCAAGACAAATCTTGTTACTCTTCTAAATCACAATAGCTTTCACCTGAAGGTATAGTATTAACTTTCTTAAACATAAGGAGTACCATTTTCCTTATAAGTGCCTCGATTGTCTTATAGTTTAAATACTGTCAAAGACAAGGTTGGCAAGATTATCTCATTGTTCAAATGTATGGCCATCGACCTTCTTCTAAACCGTGTTACCTCTCCTTGAGGCACTATCTATCAGCCTAGTGATAGGCTCAGGGTTTGGTATTGCAAGGCTCATAGCCTGCTCGATGGTAATCATTTGTGGTTACAGCATTCAGCCTACCAAGATTGCAATCATATCACAGTGCTTATAAACAAAATGTTACTTGTTATCAGCCTTATCGGCTTCAAGAACTTGAGATTGTTACAAAAGTAATCATAGATATTTGGCCTTTTGGCCTCAACATAATAATCAAATAATATAGTTCTTTAGATAAACTAAATCATATTCTTTTTTAACTCTTCGTCCTCGAAGGCTGTAACGTGGTTATGCACCTATTATCATCATCGAAAGGGAATACATGGTCGACCTATGACCACTATACAATTATCATATATTATCATACGAATGCTCTGCATTCTGCAAACCAAATATGATTGTATTAACAATCTTACCTTAGGAAATCATTTGAACTGAGTTATGTCCAGTCAAGGTCTGTTGTACGCTTTCCTTCACGGCTCACAAACAATGCAGAGTTACTCTGTAGCTTTTTCCTTCCCAAGCTCTCTCTGTCTTCCCAGACAGATAACTGACGACAACAACAATGCATAATCCTCTCAAAAAGGTTCTATACTTTGCATGTTAAACTTCCCACCACCCCACGAAATTTGCCACCTTCGAAGTGGGGTGTGGGTTTTTCCCCAGTGGGCATCTTGTCACCCGTGGGTAAGACTTCAACATAGGCAAAAATTACTTCCCATTCGGAAGATAAGACAATTATTCGATCTTGTGGTAAGCTCTACCACCGTTACCACTCCCTCCACTCATCATGGATAGTGGTACGGTCAGTGACATAATATAAAAGCTTACACCACAAAGTGCTTGACCACTTAAAGACATAGACATGTCTCACATACTATAATTTATAAAGAAATGATACTATAGGGATATCAAATAATCTAGGGTATTACCTAGCTATGTTATCATCGTAACAATGGTAACATAAACATGCGATTATGGGGTCGAGTCTCACTCCCCCGATTCGCTATATTAGACTTAGATAAGATATTTAAATGATAAACACAAGGTTTAATAAAGAAAAGTTACGTAAACATAGGAAAACTCGACATCACACAAGCTTACTATCGACTACGAGAATGTTCTAAGAACGTCACTTAATCAATTTGACGTAAATAACATCGAGAGACCCTAACATGACTTTACCGACCTTAGTCGAATTGAAATTGACTTGCAAGGATAAAAAGACTTATACTCATCCCAACTTACTCGGTTCACGAATCGTCATTTCGATACTCATATGACATTCTGATATGTTCCAAACATCTAGTTCCTTCTTCCCCGGTGATACTCTCCTTCCATCCTCGAAGGAAGATTATTTTCCTAGTTACACTCACAACCATATAATCATGATTAGTGTATCATCATTTAAATCATAAACCATTATGATCAAATAATCTTAGCAATAAGTAATCTCATGCTTACTATAAACATAAATCAATATCTAAGTAATAATGATTGAACACTTGATATTTTCCACAAACATCAAATAATTAATCTAAGATTATTTGTCCTGTTTACCACATAAAAGTGAGATTAGGCTAAATCATGGGTTGGGGATGTAACAAGATGGACCAATGAAGTTGGGTTGGTGGCACCACTTGCTGTTGATAGAGCGCTAGACATGTGTGTTGGTTGAATGGTAAGGCTAGAGCCAAAGGTCGGTATTCCTTTGGGTAGGAGCCTACGCGTTGTATTGGCTAGGTACTCCTACTAATGAGTACTCCACATTAAAGTGTGGAAAACGTTGTAAACAAACGACTTAAAAAATAAATACTTTTTGTATATTTTTTCAATAAAAAAATAATATGGATGCAACTTTTCCAAAAAATCCACAAATGCATTTTTTTCCAAAATGGATAAGTTAACAATCATCCCTAGGGTTTAATGCCTCCTGAACACCATGGCACACTCAAATTTCCACCAAAGTGCCCCCAAAAACTAAGCAACCTGCAAGACTTAACTAGAAAACATGCAACCAAAAAATAAAATAAATTTACTTACGAGTGTCTGAATTGAGCAAAACAAAGGCAAATTTAGACATTTTTAAAGAAACATTGGCCTCCAACACGCCAATTGCTATAATGTGAGATCTGCAACCAACCTCCAAATACGATACTTGAAAAGCACAACACTAGAAAAGAGAAGCTCACAACAAGAAGAGATTTAAATAGATCTACTCCAATACCATGTAGAAATAATGAAATATTATGATGACCCAAAAATCATCAAATCAAAACAACCTTCCACTCATATCTATGCACAAGCAAATAAGGAGCAAGGAAAATAACAGAGGAATATCACATTAGCCAATTTGAATGATTGGTTAATTGAATAGTTCAAAAAGATATATGGTAAAGATGAGGTCAATATTATATAGAGCAAGGGTGAAGCTAATCAATGCATGATAGGTGGAAGTTAGCTAAAATTGGTCTAGCATGATAGGTGGAAGCTAACTAAAGATAAAACTAGCATGATAGATGGGAGATAACTCATCCTGACTGCAAGACATGGGTACATGACCGAATGGCACGATCCCTTAAGTGTGCTTAAGAAAATAGAGTGGATATTTTTTTATGAGAATGATATTAGCCTAGTGTGCACTAACACTCTAACAAAAAACACACCATCAAAAGAGACTTAAAACAAACATACACCTAGAGAAAACCTTGCGAGGGAAGAAAACTCTAGAAGAATGAGCTCTTGCTTCGGATGAATTGAAACTCTTACAACAAGTTCAACAAGCTCCTAATAGTTGGAAATGATCATTGCACGATGGAAATCCATGTTCTCTTGCGACTATTAAATTTTCAACATGAATAAGGTAGAATTGAGACCCAGCCCTTAGACAATGTGTTTCAAGTGTTCTTAAACATTTCCCATGTCCATCCTTGGTGCCACAATGAAGTCCAAACATCAAAAAGTCAAACTAAGGAGTCAAAACCCTTCACATTCCACATGCTATCCAATCTAGATAAAACGACCATCTATAGACTTTTCACAGTCTCAAAACCAATGTGGCGGTTACAAAACCTGTGGGGTGGTTATGCATTCATTAAGTTGATTACAAATCTAACTCCTATTATAAACTAGCAGTTTCATCACCATACATTTTTGTAAAATCAAATCGAACTTATAATCTCAGACTTGGATATCTTCTGAATGTTGGATATTTGTATTGCATATTTAAAATATTACTTTCTTTTGTTTAGCAGATGCAATTTCCACTTCTCATACACTTTCGATTTCTGTGTTGATATATCTAATTGCAGGGCAAAACATTGATATATATATATATATATTAGCAAAGGTAGGAGTCACATCTGTGATAGACGTGACTCCTCAAGGAGTCACGTCTATCACAGGTGTGAATTGTCATTTAGCAATTGCTAATCATCGTTTAAATCATTCGATCATGCTATATTTTATTTAACATAGTTTATAGTCATGCGTTATCTGATCGAAGCTACAAACAACTCAACACTCCCTCTTAGCTCGGGAAGATAACAATATCACAATAATCTCTGTGAATATCAATTATCTGATCTGTAATGAATTACTCAAAGTAATTTAATATCACATAGCTCATGATATATAGTATCACCTACCTCGTGATACGTAGCATCACCTACCTCGTGATACTAAAGGATATACTATACTCGAGAATATTACATTCTCCTTATATATCCCAGTTATGGTATGTGCACTGACATTAAGTCACATAATGTCTAACATAACTTAATCATGATAACTCCATGATTCATACCAATATCAAGTCACATGATATCAGTCTAATGAACATTATAAGATCGTCACCTTATAATGTTAGGTACAAGTGTAGATTATCCAAAAGATCATCATCTTTTAGAAATAAACACAGAATGGGTAGGCCCATAATGTCATAGAGTCACACATGACACAAGATGTTTACACATTAAACATCTTTAATATATTAGTACAAATCAATTAGAATTTTACATTTCAATCATACCAAGATTTTTCCTGAAGTATTCAACTTTTACCTTAAGGAGTGGTTTGGTAAGAATATCTGCAGTTTGATCTCCTGTACTGATATACTCCAACTGAATCACATTCCTTTCCACCATATCACGCACATAGTGATGAGGAATCTCATGATGGTGACTGGTTGTCATTGATGTCAAAAAGGATTTGAGATGGTGTTTGTCTTCTCATTGTTGTTCATGCTTCAACAAGAGGTTTCACATGAATGTGTTCTTACTTCATTCTTTGTCAGGAGTTTACTTGATTCATTCTTTGATGTTGGTCAGGGCATCAATAAGTAGTGGTCCTTGTGTTTTGTGTTTGGGCTTCATATGACAGATTTGTTCATATTGACACAGATTACTTTCATATCACTATAAGGAGCTCGATGCATGTAATAAGGATGCATATTTTTAAAAGGGGAGCATTGAAATATATTTGGAGACCATGACTTTAGTCATATAAAAGAAGGGCATTGAATATATTTGAATGGAGGTCAAAAAGTTTTTTTTAAAAAAACATAGAAACTATTTTATATACTCCTGTTTAAGAATATGAGGCTTTTAAAATATTTTTTATAAGCTTTAAGGAGTTTATTTTATAAAAGTTTTTTCATAAACTTTAAAAGCTTTAAAAGTTTTAAAGCCTATTTTTAAGTCTTTCTCCCGTGGCATGGAAGACTTGAGGAAATTATTTTCTTAAAAGAAAAAAACATTTTTTTAATGCAGATTTTTAAGGGAGTGTGTTGAGAGTTTTTAAAAGCCTTAAAATAAGGAGTATATGATTTTTTTAAGGCAGATTTTATTTAAGCTTTTTAAAGCTTACTACTAGTCTTTCTCACGTGACTTTGAAGACTAAAGGAGGAGCCTTTATTTTTTTAAGAAAGTTTTCTTTTTGGGAGAGAAAATCATGGAAATGGAGATAATAAAAAAAGGGTATTTTAAATGAGATTTCAAGGAAATCTTAAGGCAAATCTTTGTTGATTTTTTTATGGAGATTTTTTCTTAATAAGGAAGTGAATGACTTCATATTCCATTTTAAATTTTTTTTGCATTATTATTGAAATGAAATATTTTTGATGGAATATGAACAGGTGAAAGTAATTTTTGTATATGATTTTTTTTATGAATATGAGAGAGATTTTATTTTCTCAAAAGGGCAGGTTGATCAAATTCATTGAAGATTTTTTGGCAGATTGATAAAATTGGTTGAAGACTTCATGCAGATGATTTTTTTGTGAAGGCAGATTTCACAAAATTTAAAGAAAAGAATTTTATTTTTGCAGATGGATTTTTGAGCAATGAGAAATAGAGATGAATTTTTTTTTGAAAGAAGAATATGAAGAGAATTTGAATTTGAATGGGGTTTGATTTTTTTTTAGATGATTTTTTTGGGAGAAGATGAAAATGTTTTTGCAGGTGAAAATGAATAGTTATCTTTGGAGAAGATAAAGAGTTTAAAGATTTTATTGAAAAAGTTATTTTATGAGAACAATTTGTTTTCAGATTGAAGATATGCAGAGAAGATAAACAGATTGAAGGGTTTTGTGATTTGAAGAATATGAAAGGTCATGAGAAGATGAAATTGTTTTTGCAGAATGCAGATAGGGATCTTATATTTATTGGCTTCACATGTATGTTAAAAAAAATGAGTGTGTGGAACTGTATACAGAATGAAGATTTTTTCTATAACATCCTCTTGAATGATATAGATTGAATTAAGCAAGAAGATAATATGAAATTGAATATGCAGGAATGAATTGTTTGAGCATTAGATGCAGGATTGGAGACATACACATGGAGAAATCACAAATGGAGGTTGTATTATGCAGAGATGAAATATTGAATTGAATGGAAACAGAGTGTCCCTCTGATCTTGTTTATTACATTTGTTGGTGATTTGGTTTGCCAGTGAGGCCTTGTATTAGCCAGTGAGGCTTGTTGGTCAGTGAGACCTATTTGTTTACCAGTGAGGTATATCAATGTTGGAAGTGGGTGCTTCTGTTTAGTATTGGAGTTGGTGCTCCTAGATGCATATTGTAGCCAGTGAGGCATGTTTTATCAGATAAGCCAGTGAGGCAGCTTTGGAGTGGTTTTTCTACCCCTGGAGGGTTTTCCACTCGTGCAATTCTTGTGTCTTGATTCATATTGATCATCTCTCTATGGCTGTATGTTTTACTCATGAGTTTTGTTTATCATTCTCAGTTATGTGCATATGTGTTTGACAATTCAATGATTACTTTCTCTCCTTATGCTCTCCAAGTTAAAGTTTGAAAAAGATTTGAAAATTCACACAACACTGATTCACCCCCCCCCTCTCAGTGTTGTCCTTGACTCCTACATCTCAATATGTTTAGATCTATCATGGAATACTGGATTCATGGATAGCTTAATACAGCTTTGATTGTCACAATGGATGATAGTTGGTTTCAGAGGTTTACCAAATAATCCCACAAGCAGTTTTCTAAGCCATACTGCCTCTCTAGCAGCCATAGAAGCTGCAATGTATTCGGCTTCTGTAGAACTCTGAGCAACTGAAGACTGTTTTCTACTGATCCACGATATCATTTCTGACCCTAAACTGAAACAACATCCGGAGGTGCTCTTCCGGTCAGTTACACTTCCAGCCCAATCTGAATCTGTGAATCCATGTAGATCTAAGTCAACCTTTTCATATTTAAGCCATAATTTAGAGTACCTTGAAGGTATCTCATTATATGCTTCACAGCCACAAGATGTATCTCCTTGGGTTCACACATAAACTGACTTAAGGCATTTACAGCATAGCAAATATCAGGTCTGGTATTAACCAAATACATCAAGGATCCAATTATCTATCTGTAAAGAGTGGGATCTGCCAACGGAGAATCTGCCGCTGCTTCCTTCAATTTATGAAGATTTGTTTCCATGGGGGTAGACATAGGTCTACATTCCATCATACCAAACCTTTTTAATATATCAATTATGTACTTCCCTTGGTTTAGAATAATACAGTCTGATTTCTGCCATACTTCTAGTCCAAGGAAGTAGTGTAATAGACCTAAGTCCTTCATGTCAAATTCTGAAGCTAGATCTTTCTTACACTGATCAATAAGGTGATCTTCTCCTGTAATCAATTGATCATTAACATATAATATCAATATTAACATATCACCTTCACTTTGTTTGAAGTAGAGATTTGGATCTGCATCATTTTTTAAGAAGCCTAATCTCAAGAGGTAACTGTCAATTCTTTCATACCAGGCTCTGGGGGCCTGTTTAAGTCCATATAGAGCTTTCTTTAATTTACATACATGGGATCCTACATTGTGAATCTCAAATCCTCCAGGTTGCTCTAAGTAAACCTCTTCTTCAATGGTTCCATTTAAGAAAGCAGTTTTTACGTCCATTTGATGGACTTTCCACCCTTTGGCTGCTGCAATAGCTAGAACTGCCCTGACTGATGTATATCGAGCAACAGGAGCAAAGGTTTCATCATAATCAATTCCTTCCTTTTGTGAAAATCCTCTAGCTACAAATCTTGCTTTGTATTTCCCTATATTGCCATCTACAGCATGTTTGATTTTAAATAGCCATTTTGAAGAGACAACAGATTTCCCTTTTGGTCTAGGTACTATATCCCACACATCATTCTTCAGGATGGATTGATACTCCTCTGTCATGGCATCCTTCCATGCTTGGTGCTTAAGAGCTTCTATAGCACTAGAAGGTTCTAATTTAATGAATTCACTCATTAAAGCTACATAACTAGAGAATCTCTTAGGTCTTGTGCTTTCCCTAAAAGTCCCTGATGGGGCAGCATAATTTTTAGCTTCTTCCATTGTTTTGGTGGCCCAGAGTGGTCTTTTCTTGGGATTTTCTAGTGATGTGATTTGTTCATGGTTTACATCTTCCTCAGTATACTCCCTCTGAAACTCAGGTGTAGGATCCTCTTCTATGCCTGAGTTGGAAGTTTGAATTTCTGTCTCGATATAATTTTTGGCTCTTTTGAAAGCTATGTCTTCCTCAAAAATCACATCTCTGCTTAGTTCAATCTGTCTTTGACCAGGTATATATATTCTATAAGCTGTTGATGTGTGACTATAGCCTACAAAGATGCCTTTTTTCCCAGAAGGTTCTAGCTTAGTTCTTTTCTCTTTGGGCACATGAATGTAAATAGGACAACCAAATATCCTTAAATGACTAATGTCTGGTTTTGTGCCAGTGAAGGCTTCTTCAGGAGTTTTGTCATCAATATGAGAGTGAGGACATCTATTCTGTATATAGACAGCAGTACTAGATGCTTCTGCCCAAAGTGAAGTGTTTATATTCTGATCAAGTAACATAGCCCTAGCAGCTTCTACAATGGTTCTATTTTTTCTTTCTGCAACTCCATTTTGTTGAGGATTATAAGGTACAGTGAACTCCCTCTTAATCCCAGTGGTTTTACAAAAGTCTTTAAAAATGTCTGAAGTGTATTCACTCCCATTATCTATTCTTAAGGTTTTGATTTTTCTCCCAGAAGAGTTTTCAGTAATGGATTTGAATTCCTTAAATCTTTTAAGGATTTCTTGTGATTCTTTACATTGAAGAAAATAGATCCATGTCTTTCTGGAGAAGTCATCAACGAAGATTACATAGTATAGAAACCCACCTAAGGAGGGTACAGACATGGGTCCACATAAATCTGAGTGGACTAGTTCTAATACATTATTTGTTTTGCTAGAACTATTTGGAAAGGACCCCTTTGTATTTTTCCCTAAGGCACACCCCTTGCATACCCCTGAATTGCATTGCTTGAGTTTGGGTAACCCTATAACTAGTCTTTCCATGGAAGATAGGGCACGAAAATTTAGGTGTCCTAGTCTTCTATGCCATATTTCATTAGAGTCTGTAGTTTCATGAATTAGGGCTAGATTTGGTTTCGTACATAACTCGTACAAGTACCCTTGTCTATGACCTATGGTTTTGGCTTTCTTAATAGTAGAATTCTTTGGCCATGCCAATACTTTGCTATCCATAAAGGTCACCCTATATCCATTATCTTCAAGTGCAGATATGGAGACTAGATTTCTTTTGATGCCTGGGACAAACAATACTCCAGTAAGTTGGATGGAGATGCCAGTCTTTAATTTGAGGGTGCATGTGCCAACACCCTTGACTGGATGTACAGAGTTATCTCCAATCGTTACTTCTTCGTTAGTCTCTTCTACCATGGTGTCTAGTAGCTCCCTGAACCCTGTGATGTGTCTTGATGAACCACTATCTATAACCCAAGTGTTGGATTTATTTGTTACTTGGTTTGAAAGTGCAGAGTAGAATACATATTTCTCAGATTCATGCTCCTTTATTTTGGCATAAGATGCTTGTTGCTTGGTTCTGTCAGGACATCTAACTGCATAGTGTCCATATTGGTCGCATCTGAAACATTGGATGCGAGAAATATCTTTCTTGAATGAACCTTTCCCGTGATGATATTTCCTCTTCTTGAAGTGTTTCTTCTTCTCTTTCTTGTGAGAGTTTGTATTTAGAACATGAAGATCTTCATCTATATTTTTCTGTTTTGACCCTTTTTTTGTCTGTCTAGATTCTTCTTGAAGACAGTCTAATCTTAGGCGGTCAAATTTTGGAAATTTAGACCTTGCACTAATGCCTTGAACAAATGTCTCCCAGGAATTTGGGAGACCATCTAGGGCAATAAGTGTTAGTTCCTTGCTTTCAATTTGGTACCCAAGTGTTGATAGTTGATCCCTTAGTGCAGATATTCTCATAAAGTATGCATTGATAGATTCTCCTTTGTTCATACTTATATGATTTATTTCTCTCTTTAGGGCTAAGGTTCTGCTGGAGTTATTAATTTCATAATTGCTTTCAAGTGACTTAAACATATGATATGCAGTGTCATGTTTTGTCAGAATTGGCACGATATGATCTCTAACTCCATCAACTATGATTTTCATGGCTTTGTCATTTCCTTCAATCCATGTCATTTTATCAGGATCATTCTTTGGTTCCGTTTTATTTTCTCTCACAAATGAATCAACTTTATTTTCTTTTAGTATCATCATAATTCTGAATTTCCATGATGAGAAGTTATTTCCTCCTTCCAATCTGTCTTCGAATCGGATTGCTACTGCCATTTGAGAAATGAGATGTATTAAATCTGAATTTCTCAAGTTCAATTTTCTGCCCAGATTCTGCTTAACTTGGCTCTGATACCATGTAAAATTAAATCGAACTTATAATCTCAGACTTGGATATCTTCTGAATGTTGGATATTTGTATTGCAGATTTAAAATATTACTTTCTTTTGTTTAGCAGATGCAATTTCCACTTCTCATACACTTCCGATTTCTGTGTTGATATATCTAATTGCAGGGCAAAACGTTGATATATATATATATATAAGCAATGGTAGGAGTCACAGCTATGATAGACGTGACTCCTCAAGGAGTCACATCTATCACAGGTGTGAATCGTCATTTAGCGATTGCTAATCATCGTTTAAATCATTCGATCATGCTATATTTTATTTAACATAGTTTATAGTCATGCGTTAGCTGATCGAAGCTACAAACAACTCAACAATTTTCTACTCAATTTCAATGTTTGATCCCCTATTTTCTAACCTCCTTGTGATGCTCCAAATCACCCCAAGGCTAGCTCCAAATTGAGAACAAGCATTCAAGCATTTAAAACCATCTTACTAAGCAAACACATTACAACATAATCTTGTGACAAATTCTTAATTAGAAATGACATCGATTTACAACATGGTCATATTACTTGAATCTATTTTTTAAATCAATAATTGTTGGACCGTGCTTGCAATGTATTCCAATCCAAATTGATTAGTTAATGAACTAAGCTTTCTAATGCATATACAAACTTTTAATTTCGAGTAACAAGCTAAGAGTTATGACACCAAAAAGTAAAGGTACTGAAATTAAATAACTTTGACATAGCTTTTCAATTTTCTAATAATTTTGCCTATTTGACTATCTATTTTAAATTTCAAGAACACAAGTCACTATCATGTGTTGTGACTCTTTGGTTCTCACCAAGAACCCTAATTAACTATTTCTAGTAAATTTTATATTTCTTGTATTGTGAAGTTATATAATCTCCGAATTTGAAGCATGTAAAGAAATGAGAAGGTACACATCTTTGCTACAAGGTTTGCACATTTTATATAAGCTCTTAGTTGAAATAAGAATCTATTTCATTAGCTATTCAATAATTGTCAATATTGTTTTGTTCGATTGCTACTTGTAATACATTAAGTTCTTCAACCAATATATTATCCTCTTGAGTTACTAGTTTGATTCACATAAGACATTCAAACCATCGTAACACAAAGGGAATGGTATGAAGTGTATTTATGCTAGTTTCCTTTATCTCTCTCAATTAGCTTCATTTGACTAAATTATTTACTATGAAAATATTGATGATAGTGAGGACAAAGCTTTGGATGCTATTGATAGGGTAGGTGATGCTTGTAGCACAAGATGTGTATGGGTGACTCCATCAATTTCATTGGATTGTCCACACCCATTAGGAGAAGGCACATGTCAAGGATGTAATGCCACTTAGGAGTAGGTTGGCAAGGCATGCATTATCAAAACTCTCACATACCTTGGTTGATAGTAGTTCTGTAAATTACAAGAAATTATGTAGGCAATGGCACTACACTCCTTTTTGGATTTGGAATAACTTAACTACTTGTGTCAATTCCTAGTTACACAACCCCCCTTTTCTTGCATTAGCAATGCCCACTCAATCAATGACAATATGTAGTTTCCCATACCCAATGACAATACAACTAATTACTTCTTAGATCACGTGATCTTGCATCAAGAAATAAAACACTAATCAAAACTATCTTGAAATGAATATAGGCACACCAAAACCAAGTCTCTTTGTCATGTTCCTTCTCCCACTCAATATCTAACAAACTACTAGACATTCATTCTTTTTGCTCAGCATCTCTCTAGGGCTTGGGGGCCAAGTATTTCTCCTCCCAGTAGAATTGCCTAAAATAATCATTTTTAGTTTGTGAGGGTGACAATTTTGTTATTTATCTTGTTGCACACCATTTAATTATTACTAATATAAGATCACTGATGCAAGAGCATTACAAGGTGTAAGGGCAATCTTGCATCAACCAAAAATATGTGCCTGTTTGTTTTTAATTTTCAATCACAGCCAGTCACAAAAGAAGCCACTGCACTTCGTTGCAAGTTTATATCAAGTCTCGCAGTTTGGAGAGCATGTTGTACAATGATGCTTCCACGTCATATCTACATTTCAAAAGATTTGGATCACTGCAAAAGTGTAACTTGGTGTATGAACATCTTTCATGTCGACAAGCTTACACAATTTCACTTTTCTTCATTTGTGCCAATTTTCTTGAAGTTTGCAACAACAAAGGAATTCATATAGAGACACTTTGGGCCTCGGGGAGCCTATGATGAGCACCAGATGAAGAAATTTCACTCTGTGATCACCACATTTGGTTAGAAGGCTTATTTACACATTGGTTGACTACACATTTCATGTGGCCTAGAGCTTTGCACCACCTCGTAGCCGATACAAATCATCTTTGAGGCTTGTGATTGCTATATATACATTGATTATGATCATTTGAAGACATCCTCGATTGAGTGAGTGAGAGAACGAAGTCAAAGAGAAAGAGTGTGAGCATAAGGATGGGTGTTTGAAATAGAGTATGATCTTTATAATGAAAATGCTAATAGCACGACATGTAGAAATGTATTAAATTTTATCTAAATAGTATGATTTCATGTTTAGTAATCAAACGGCTATGACCTAGCATGTAGGAATCCCATTAAGGTAGATTGTAATCATTCATGACTATGAAATCAATAAAGTTCATGTTATTTCATTGTTTATGTTGTGTATGTTGAGTGTTAGATTTTTGTTACATGGTTGGACAATCCTTCACTAGATCCTCCATCCATGACTACATCAAGTGGTATCGGAGCGAAGGTTTAGAGTCTTGAGGATGGAAGAGAGTGACAAAGGAAGTTTATGCTTGCCGAATTAAGGCAGCTTGCGAAGGTAGCTTGTGGACATATCGTTGAGTTAAAAGCAGTCATAAAGGTTTGTAAGCAGGTCCCTGAGACCTAAGGCAGCCCATGGAAGCTTGTAAATAAAGTGTTGGTTGTAAGGTAGTTTACAAGGTGATTGTGAGCAGACCAACCCAATATAGTTTACACCAAATCCAAGATGTTGCCAAAGAGAGAGCATGTTATTGTCAATGTTGCCGAGAGAATGGAAGAGATGTATGAGATGATGAAAGCTATGTAGAAACTGAATGGATGCCTTTGAACAAGACTGCAAAAGAATCCCTAACCCTAAAGTTGAGGAGAGTAATACGGAACAAGAAGCAAGCCCTATTGAGCAAAGTGGAAGTGAAGGAGACAAGGAAGAAAGGATGTTGAGATTCATATCAGGTATTAATAAGAGGACTAGAGTAGACATTCCTAATTATCCTGGTAATTTAAATCTTGAAGAGTTGATAGACTGGATAACTAATTTAGAAGAGCACTTTGAGTATGAAGATATTATTGATCGAGATAGGGTAATTTGCTAAAACTAAGTTGAAAGGCCATGTTGCCATCTAGTGAAAGTTCAGTTAGAGAGGAATAGAAAAGGTAAACCTAGCATTGGAAAATGAGATAGGATGGTAGAGACGTTGAAATCCAAGTTCATTCTTGTGAATTATTGTCTAGAACTACTAAAGGAATTGTATAACTTAAGCCAAATAAATATGACAATGAAGGAATATACTGAGTACTACAAGTTGACAATTCGATCCAGACATCATGATGGAGCTAACAAAGTGGCGAAATACATTAATGGTTTGAGGGAATATATTCAAGAAGAGTTAGGCATGTAGAGTATCCAAACATTGGAAGAAGCATACAAGCTTGCCCTCACCGCAGAGAAGAAATTAAATAGAAAGTTTGAAGATAGGCAGAACCACCAAAGAGGAAGAGAAGGGAGATTCCAAAGTAACAAGATGAGATGTGGCGACAGAGTCACACCTAAGGCATCACAAGAGAGAAAGCCCATATTGCAATGAAGTTGGAAGCCAAACTACCAACCACAAAAATAGGGAAGATGGTGATTCTTACCCTGGCAACAAGGAAGACAACATTAATATCAACCGCAAAGATAGGGATGATGGTAATTTCTACTACAAAGACAGGGAAGACGATTATACACATCGTAGTGATAGATATCAAAGCTAGAGGAAGATATGAGAAAAATGAGGGAAGATCTTCCAAAGGAACATGTTTCAAGTGTCGAGAGGAAGGACATCGAGCATTTGAGGGCTAAGAGAAAAGGGCAAAAGGCAGCGTAAGAACTACATTTGTGGGTGAAAGATCACCTAGCTCAGAGGATGAACTAAAGCATGGAGATACACTTCTCTTGATGAGAGCTTTGAAATTCAATGGTGGGAAATATAGAGAAAGAACTTGTTTAAGACTAGATGCAAGGCAGGAGGTAAATGTTGCAAAGTGTTGGTCGTTGCAATACAAATAACCTAGTGTGTAAAGAAATGGTTCATAAATTGAGGTTCAAGAGGTTGAGACATCCACACCCATAGTTACAAGACTCAGACTCGGCAAGCTAATTTTTGACCCAAACTCGAACTCGGCACCCAGACTTAACAAATTGAAAAAACCATGGAATACAAAGATTTTTAAGGATTTAAAACTTGTTTCATGCACCCTTTGATAGATAAACCTTAAAGATACAATAAACTAATCAAATAGGAGCTACTTTGATCACATACACAAGTATACATCAATCACATGAGTATAAATGTGCATTTTAGCTTAAGGAAACAACATTGTGAGATATATAAATATTGTCAAGTGTTTTAGGTGTACAAAACTGATGGATTATGATATCCATAGCATAAAAAACAAAAATCACAATATAGAGCCATGAACTATGGTAGAATGGAGTTTGTATCTCTTGGCACAGCATTGCTAGCTCTATGTGGAGTCATGTTTTTGTATCTCAAACAAATATACAAATGTTGGTACAGCCATAAGAGCATTACTTAGGATAGGGATTGACTTAGCAAACCAGAAGTATAAATGTAATTCAATTACTTGGGATTTAATTGAAAAAATTCAAAAGAATAAAACAATGTTGCTTTTCCATCGAGTAGCGCCCCTCGAGGGGGTCTGGGGGCAGCGCCTCTTGTGGGGTCCAAGGGTAGCACCCTAGGCGCACTCCCTATCACGATACAGGGCGGGGTCGAGGGCGGAGCCTGTGCCACCAAGACCAAATTAGAGCCTTTGAGACCACAGACCTTCATTGCACATGCCATTTTTCATTGTTTTATTGCTTTGAAATAACCTTCAAAAGTCCTCCAGACCCTTCAAAAAATGCTTGACTTTCACACTTTTACGTTTAACTATTTTCCATTTTTTATTCTTTTTCCCTTGATGTTTTACCTACCACGGTCAAGTCTTACCCTCGGGACTTGCCAGAGACCTGAGTATGGACTCCCTAGAACTCGTTTGGTGCCCCTCTCCTTGGGACTCGCCGAGTTTGGGTGAGTCTTATAACACAATCTACACCCATATAGGATTGGTTGGTTGCAACAAGAAGACAACATATTGGTGGAAGAAAGATGTTTGGTGAGATTCAGGATAGGATTGTACTATGATGAGGTGTTGTGTGTTATTGTATTGATAGATGTATGTCATACGTTGTTGGTGAGACCATGGCAATCTGATAGGAGTGTTGTATATGGTGGGAGAACTAACACTTACAGTATATTAAAAGATGGCATGAGACAAATTGATTCCATTGAATGAAGCAAAGGAGCAGTTTTACAACAGTGTCCGAGTTTGTGTTGAAGATGGATGTTATGCATTGATCCCAAGGACTTGCAGCACTACAAGCATGTCAAACAACACTGCAGCTACAAAAAGAACAAGACAAGTTGAGGATAGAGCAAGAAGCAATGCAAAGGAATGTGCAACAAAGGCTAGGCCAAGGAGCAATGCAAAAGAGTGTATGGCAGTAGAGCAGCCAAAGAGAATGAATGACAGATGTGGAAAACAAGTTGATAAAGAAAAAAGAGATAGAGTTTGCGATTGGAAAAAGATCAGGGGGATGTGGCATAAAAGATGATTAATGGAATAAGGTACAGTAACCACAAAAGAGGAACCTTAGGGAGATGTCAAACAATGAAGAGGAAGGAAGCATGCAAAACAGATCACTTTAGGCATACCTAAAGAGATGGCAAGAATGTGTCGAAGAAAGAGTTTCCAATTGGAATTCGTAGGCTCAGGTATACTGTCTTGGTTGCCCTCTAGCCCTTGTCAAGTGAAGGACTCGCTTTTCAAATAACCCCAGGTATCTAATGCAGGAGCATTGCGGGTTTAAGGGCAATCTTGCATCAACCAAAAATATTTGCTATATATACATTGCTTATGATCATTTGAAGGCATCCTTGATCAAATGAGTGAGTGAGAAAACAAGGTCAAAGAGAAAAAGTGCAAGCATGAGGATGAGGGTCTAAAATGGAGTTTGATCTTGATAATGAAGATGTTGATAGCACGACATGTAGGAATGCATTAAGTTTTATCTAAATAGTATAATTTTATGTTTAGTAATCAAATGGCTATGGCCTAACATGTAAGAAGCCCATTGCAATAGATTGTAATCATTCATGATTGTGAAATCAATATAGTCAATGTTGATTCATTGAGTTTTCGTTGTGTATGTTGTATGTTTGATATTTGCTACATGGTTGGACAATCCTTCATCAAATCCTCCGTCCATGACCACATCAATCACCAAGAGAGTGCCAACTGTAGAGGCTTGTTGTTGGTTAGAAGGTGACACCAAGATGGACAACATAACAATGATTGACAACTTGGAAAGTATGTGTGTACCATGAGTTAATGAAGTCATTTTCTCCCTATCCATGAGGTGGCATCCAATATAGCAATCCAATGTTGCTCCTAGCATAAATGAGTGGTTTGTATCCCAAACTCTTTTTAATCAAGGATTTATGTAGGTGATCAATTGAAATCCATCTTCCTTTAATATATGCTTTGAGAGACAAATAAAAATTTAAATGCTTGGAAGGCATGGCTCATCTTTACCCGCCTTTCTATTAGATAAAGCCCTTTGTGATTCATTGATACAGATGTTTAAAGGTTTACAATCCCTCATGCAAGTTTATATAGTTGCTAATAAGTATAAAACTGGTCTTCGAGCTTCTTTGCATAAAAACCATTTTTATGATACCCAAGTTTTAAATTGATGTGTAATTGTTTTGAGTAGCAATGCACATTGGTAACCAAGACAAGGGAGCCAAGCAATTTCAATGACTTAGTAATTCTAAGAAGTCATATCCATAGATATGACTCAGTCTCACCTCTGAATCCCTTGCAAGAGTTTTTCAACCCCATGGACATCTATTTCAAGAAGTGGAGCCTTCTACTAATGGAATTGTTTTATGGATCAAATTACTTACAACCTTTTAATTTCTTTTCACTACCATTAATGATGAAAAATGGTCATCATAATGTTTGATTATTTTCATAGTTATTTGGCTGAATTATTTCTCTTCTCTAGGATCTTGCCCAATAGAGTATCACTTTTAACAATCATAATGCAAGAATAGAGGCTATGTGTGAGATATTGTTTATATCAAGAAAACTAAACAAACTTACAAATTATCAAGATTCTCTTAGGCAATAGTACCACAAAGGTTTTGTGAAGCATTTATCTTGTCTTGACTCTCTTCTAATATGCTATTCTAATTGCCTACATGCATTCGTAATTTAACATAGAGTATCATACATAAATAAAATTTATGTAGGATAAAGTTGGGTAGTTTCAATCGTTAGCCAAGCCGGCTGTTAATTTTGTGAGACCCCTCTAATGGAGGCCCATAGAACCATCCTTTCGACTACCTTTTCTATTTCTCAATTTTTGTAATCCTACATTTTGATCTCATGACCAAGTTCAGGAGTAAACCCAGCCTTTGCTATAAGATGAAAGTAATGGTGTGCCAAATTAAGGAACTTTGTATGTGTTAGATGTATTTACCTCTCATTGCAAATAATCTTTCTTTTGTATTAAAAAGTTCCTTGACATGTGAACGAAATGAGTGCTCCCGCACTGATAATTGCACTGGATGTGCATTTCAAAGTTAATATTTTATGTTTAATTTCCTATTGTATGTGATGAACTCCAGTCTTGTGCAAATGCATTGTGTTTTTCTTTTGTCTTTGTTTTCAAGGTGTGTACATTATGGGCTCATGGTGTCAACGCATAACAAGCCATCATAAGAACTACTGTATCTTTAGCTTGAGAGCAGTAGAAAGTTTCCAAAATGTCTAGTTGAAGCATTAACCATTGATCCAACTCTATGTTGCTCTCAAGGGAAGTGACTCGCAGCAACCAACATTTCCAAGATTTATCTTAATCAAATTTTCATGGCAACGGCATGATTGTGTTAATGCATGAACATTTTTTTCATGTCGTTCATCATTCTATTGGCAAACGAATTTCCACACTTCCATGTATGATACTTCTAAATCTTATTTATGGTTCTTTTAGCACAAGAATGCTTGCATACTCTTGCTTAAAAATTTATGAACTTAGTTCAAATCTATTTTTAGCAGAATAAAAGTTGTATGTTGAATATCTCATGGTAAATATATACTAAAAAAGGATGCCTACCCAATGATATTAAAGAAGTTATAATCATCAATTGCAATCACCATTTTCTTACTTGATATTATGTACTTAGCATTAAGCCTAAGGAAGATAGCAAGCAAAATGTGCTATTACAAAATCAACTTACAAAAGTTGCAGAGGTAAACAAGTTCCTTACAAAATTAGCCCCCAGATTAGCCCCCACCAGTCAAAAAGTCTTAAATCTTTTGGGAAAACCCATCAAATGTTAAAAAGGTATCTAGTCTGCAGATTAATCGAGACCCTGCAAGTGAGATAAATAAGCATAAAAAAAGAAATACACAGTTTAATAGCCATCGAAAATGTCAGGGACACATAAAAATAAATAATACAATACCACCAAACCTTTCGTCACAGAATATAAATAAACATTTTGATTTCTGTAATGACACTGTAGTCATCTTAAAGAAAATTATATCTCGTGGCTAGGTTTGAAACCCATAAAACTTCATCTCAAATATAAAGGTTTCATTTATATCTATAAGAAATCTCTTGGATCAGTAACAAATCCAGTGAGAGCTGATGCTGCCGCTGTGTACGGAGAAGCCAAATAGATTTGACCTTCCTTATGACCCATTCTCCCAGGAAAGTTCCGATTTGTAGTGGAAACACAAACATGTTGAAAAGCATCGATCAGTAACAAATCCAGTGAGAGCTGATGCTGCTGCTGTGTACGGAGAAGCCACATAGATTTGACCTTCCTTATGACCCATTCTCCCAGGAAAGTTCCGATTTGTATGATACTTCTAAATCTTATTCATGGTTCTTTTAGCACAAGAATGCTTGCATACTCTTGCTTAAAAATTTATGAACTTGGTTAAAATCTATTTTTAGCAGAATAAAAGTTGTATGTTGAATATCTCATGGTAAATATAGTTCAAATCTATTTTTAGCAGAATAAAAGTTGTATGTTGAATATCTCATGGTAAATATATACAAAAAAAGGATGCCTACCCAATGATATTAAAGAAGTTATAATCATCAATTGCAATCACCATTTTCTTACTTGATATTATGTACTTAGCATAAAGCCTAAGGAAGATAGCAAGCAAAATGTGCTATTACAAAATCAACTTACAAAAGTTGCAGAGGTAAACGAGTTCCTTACAAAATTAGCCCCCAAATTAGCCCCCACCAGTCAAAAAGTCTCAAATCTTTTGGGAAAACCCATCAAATGTTAAAAAGGCATCTAGACTGCAGATTAATCTAGACCCTGCAAGTGAGATAAATAAGCATAAAAAAAGAAATACACAATTTAATAGCCATCGAAAATGTCAGGGACACATAAAAATAAATAATACAATACCGCCAAAACCTTCATCACAGAATATAAATAAACATTTTGATTTCTGTAATGACACTGTAGTCATCTTAAAGAAAATTATATCTCGTGGCTAGTTTTGAAACCCATAAAACTTCATCTCAAATATAAAGGTTTCATTTATATCTATAAGAAATCTCTTGGATCAGTAACAAATCCAGTGAGAGCTGATGCTGCCGCTGTGTACGGAGAAGCCAAATAGATTTGACCTTCCTTATGACCCATTCTCCCAGGAAAGTTCCGATTTGTAGTGGAAACACAAACCTGTTGAAAAGCATTGATCAAAAATAGTCAGCATGCTCCAAAATAAGACCCTTCAAATCATGTAGACATTCCAAAAGTACAAAAGAAAACCAGAAAAGTTGAACAAAGCTTCACTGTATTCAATAATGAGAACATAACAAACACAAGAAATTGTTCTACTTTTAACTAATTTCAGGGCTTTGTTGCCCTTGAACAGAAATAACCACTCATAAAGAAATAGATGAGACAAAATTGTCTTTTAACAATGAATGGCATAGTACAATAGCATTGTCCAATAGAAATCCAAATTTGTGTATCAAAGGTAACACCCATTTAATTCTTTTATGTTTTCTCCCTATCAATGGACTAAGAAATCCAAATATTAACTGCAGATGTGGTATGCAGTTTGTATCCCCATCTTTATTCCAAGTGAGTAAAATATTTGTTTAGGGAATGAATGTAGTTTATCTTAGGCAAATATACATCTAGATAAGACACAACTTCACTCTTTATTGCCTTCCTAGAAAAGTTTAAAGTATTATAACTAATTACACATTAAGAAGTAAAATAAGATAAGTAATGCATTTTCTTATCTAAACTTATTATGTACCATATATTGTGAGCCGTGATGCTTCTTTGAATTAGGATTTGTTCCTTGATAGTTCTAGTGATTCATTATTAAAAATGCTCTTTTTATCTGTATTTTGGGTTCATACAATAGAATCTCTTTGTTTTCCTCTTCAAGGACCATGTGGCAGGTCATGAAAAAGAAGCTAAGAAATGCCTCACTCTCTCACTCCAAGAAAAAACAAAAAATAAATTATCAATCATATGAGTTCATTAGCAAATGTCCCAGCAGGTATAAATCACAGACCTTGGGTTCATTCATGCGGGCATATGTATCTCTAGGGCCCCCTAGGCAAGCTCCACAGTTAGGACTTGCTGGAGTATCACAACCTGCTTCCTCAAAAATCTGGGCACAGGTCTTGCCATTGGCTTCTGGTACAGGAAGAGTATAGAGATCCATCCACACCTGTGCCAATAAATCGCAGGCAAAAGTATACCTTCAATATAGAGTTATTATAAAGAATATAACTGAATCACTAATATATGACATTACAAACCTTTTGAGTGGCAGGTACTAAAAAGGTTGGCACTTTGACCTTTTGTCCCTGCGACCAAAACAGAGATTGAATAAGCTAGAGAGATGAGGTTAAAAAGGCTAATATATAATATAATAGCAACCACAATACATAAATATTAACCTCATTTTATCCAAATCATAAGTTCAGCCCAATTAAATAAAGGATCCCAATTTTAAAATGAGTCAAACACACATTCACATACAAAAGAAATAAATTTCAAGAGACAAATATGGTTGAAAACAATTTGCAATTTGCCCAAAGCAAACTTCCTTCTAAGTTATATTCCTAGATGGGAGTCTGACACTGACTACAAAGTTTACACATTCTAATACAATTATAAAATGGTAAGAAAGATGCAGAATTGATGTGGATACCTGCTCACAAGCCATTTTACATTACATTCACCAAAAATCAACAATTCTTCTAAACAATATCAACCTGAAAGCCTGATCCACATAATAAGGCAGAATATCTGCTGTATTATAATTCAAAATCAAATAGACAAAGCTAATAATAATGGGAATGTATGAATGTTCCTGTTCACAAGCCATTCTATAGTACAAACTTGGGAAAGAAGCAGTTAGGAAACTATTAACATCCTCATTGGAGATTAAGTTTCCACTTCTAGAGGTGATTCAAGTATCTGACACTAAAATGCACACCATGTTGCTGTTCTATAGCTCTCCTGAAACAAAGTTTACAATTTGGTGATTCCCTCATTAGTTTCTCATGAAGGATGAAAGATGAAAAACAACAAATGTTTCCTGTGCTCTACAAGGTTCAGCAATGTTGGTAAAAGGATTTGAGTTGCTTGCCAAATTTTAATTGTTATCAAGGAAAATTTCGGCAAGTAATATAGTTTCTAAAATTTACAATTCTTTGTAGATCAAATTTAATATTTCATGGCTAAAATTTTAATCATTTTCTAATTTCCTGTGATGTTAAATGTCTTGTAGAGATCTTTGAATTTAGGAAAATTAACTTATTGAAGAGAATAAAAGATATTTCACTTCTCATTGCAAAGAAATTTGAATACATATAGCTAAATTACACAAAGTAGACATGATATTCAGAAAATTTTCTCCAGAGTTATTTATATAATTTTGTAGCATTCAACTTACTTACACCTACTCCAAATTTTGCAATTCAAAAAGATCTGCCAGCAGTATATGTTATAATATAATTAGTCATGGCTTAAATCTTTCCCTGATATATATTAAAACTTCAGATGTTATGTTAACCATATAAGAAAAGTATAAAGACCTTAGCTTCAAATGCTGGAAGTAAGACTAGCAATTTATAAAGAATAAAGGATTTATCACCTACCGAAGAAGAGAAAAGTTTAGCAACAGCCAAAAAGTCTTCTGTCTTTCCACCAGTGCATGAACCAATGTAGACTCTGTCTATCTTAACATGCCTGCATTCCCTTGCTAAAGCACGATTGTCAGGCGAGTGAGGCTGTACCATCAGTAGTAAAGAAAAAGTTGAGTCCAGAATGGACAAGACCAAAGGCAAGAACAAAAAGGAAACAAAAAATATTTGTGAATTCCAGTAAATGCGAGGATAAAACGATATTGATGAACTTCATTACACGAGTCCAAAAATGAACAAAATGTCCATGTCCTTATATTATAATATGAATTTTGAAATGATTGATTTCCAATTATACTTGACAGAATGCTCTGTCATGGCAGCACACAAATGATGCTTGCAAAAATACCAGCTCACCTTTGCAACTAACGGTTCTAATTTGGAAACATCAAACCTATATTCTTTGAAATATCTGCAAGCAATAGATGCAAAATATGTGAGTTAACACTAATTCTGACCTTAGATCAAACACATTCCAAGCAAAAATAAAATTGAAAGTTATGAACTTCAAGAACAAAAAAATACACCATAGCGAACAGCTGATGAAAATACATCCAACTCAACATAAAACATAACCCAACCATTAAACTACAACACTAACATGAAAGAATTGTTATTCGCATGATTCCCTTAAACATGTTAACAGGAAGGAAAATCAATTATCTGCAATCAGATAATACAATCGATATTTGAATAACAAAAATCAGAATTATTTTCAACCATATCACAGCCATTGATTGAAGATACTATTAGACTATGAATCATAAGACCACTCTTAGCCTGAATGGCTGGAGTTTAAAATACCAAACACTAAAATAAGATGATATTTGGTATATTCTGTATAAGATGATATCTATCCTGTTTTGCATGTCAGCATATCCTGGTCTAAGATAACAACCAATTTTAAACCATTCTCTAAAATAATCTGTATAAGACCCACCTATAACTTAGAAGCATTTCAGGTATCATTCCCAGAGTGAAAAGCAAAGAAATCTGAACAGATATATAGATATGTACGGTCACAATAAATGAGCAGAATTTGATCATATCAAACAAGGGAGATAGATTCCTGTAAACACACAACCAACATTAGGAGCTTTGGGTAGATCACTCCCCCAATTGATTGGGAGATAAGGGTTTATGAAGCATTCTTTTCAGAGGATAAAGATGTGATCATACGGGATTGAAGAAGCTCAGACTAAGTCTATATCTACTCACCAATCCGAATTTCCAATCATCTGGATAGGTTCTGTTGCAAGAAACTCCAGCAGATGGTCCACATTGTTCCTGTTGGCTGCAGCTTAAGTATAAATAAAAGACCTAGGCTCGATTGTAATGACTGGAAGACTTCTCATTGCTGCTTTGTAATCCAGCAGATTTTAAAACTTTAGTTTCAATTTTCTGTAATTCTTTGAGAGACTTCAAGGCCAAAATAGCGTGCATCTTTGATATGTCAATGCTAATGCTTAGTGATAAGCTTCATCCTCTATATTGTGTTTGAATATCATTCTGCAATCTCCACTAAGGTATCGCAAGATATCAGGAGAAACCCCTTGCCTGCTAAAAATCTCTACTGCTACTCATCTCCTGTATGTCCACACATCTCCAAGGCATGTTCCAGTCTCTGAGTTGTGTACCCTACCACCTGGTATGTGTCTTCTGGTTTCAGTGACAGTATTTGACTCTGTATATGCATCTCTACCACTACATGTGGATATAACTTGAAACTGGAGAGAGAAAAACGAGGAAACATACTGCATAGATTTGGCTTGAGAAGATTCATTATTAACCTTAAAAGGATATAAGTTTATATTTTAATTATCTTTAGAAGATTTTAAGGTGCTTCTTGAAAAATATTATACACTGATAATACCCTTAATATCACATAAGCTAACACCCATGATTCTAATTTTCCATATGATATGAATTCAATGGTATACCAGTGATTGTATAAAACTTCAAATACTTGTGCAGAATTATTTTCACATAATTCATTTTCACATGCCAATAGTTGATCAACAAATGCTCCAGACCTACGGAGCCAAGTTCCTGCCAATATTAAAGCAACTAACAACATGGTAGAAAGGACATATTTCACTTTATAAATGTTGCATTCGATATGCCCAAGTTGAAGCTTAAACTAAAAAGTATTGCGAGCTAATATTGCCATTGTAATAGGAAGCAATGAAATAACTTGATCATTGTACCTGGCTGCTTCATCACTATACTGTGGTTCAAAACTAGATGTTGTCTTTCCCTGCACAGCATTGGACAGTTCAATTATTTTTTCCTATATGCCAAAGTGACCTTTTGCAAAAATTGTGGGCTTTGAAAATTATACAAAAATGAGCTACATACAGATGCTTAAATCCAATGTAATTTGGTACATTAGATAGAATTTTTTAATTTTATATGTAAGATATATTCTCAATTACAATACCTCGAGATAATCAAAAGTTATCTGATCTGCTGCAACAACACCATTCTTCCCTCCCGCTTCAACAACCATGTTGCATAATGTCATTCTATCTTCCATCTGTTACATATTGAAAATGTAGCATGTAGATAGTGTTAAGGAACTCAGTGTCTTGGAGCAACTTACTACTGATCATAAAATCAATTATGTGGACAGCAAGCACGGGGAGATCACGATACACAGAAATTTCCACAAGAATTGTGTTCTAAAGGTTAATGCCCTTGTAGGGAAAAAAAATAAAAAATAAAAAAAACAATTGCTAGAATGTTAGAAAGTACTAACCGTCAGTTTTTCAACTGTGGAACCTGTAAATTCCATTGCTCGGTATGTTGCTCCAGATATAGTTATTTCACCGATAATCTGCAACCCTTAAAGCATCATAGCTGTAAAAGATTGAATAGCAAATGTGCCAAAATTCTAACCCTCAGATGTATTTAAACAGAACCAATACATGAATCTTTAAAATCAAAATAAGAATTTCAGTAAACCCTAAAACAGCAGGCATATACCACTCTGAATGAATAAGAGCATATAAAAGACAAATTTAGGGTCAACAGCCAGCAAAACCTACAACATGGAGCTTACCTGTAAAATAAGATCCTTTGCAAGCAGGTAATGTGGCATCTCTCCATCCAAAATAAATCTCAATGTTGGCGGTACCTGCAATTAGTACACCCCAGTCAATTATGCATTAGCTCTAGAGAATTCAAAAGTTATGTCTTGTTAAAAATTTAGACTTATTTTTTACAGCAAATAACACTACTAATATAGCATACATAGTACACCGCATGACCCTTTTAATAACAAAATTTTAAGCATAGTGATATACATGTTAAATAGTCAACAATGTATTCATCAGAAGATCCACACTTGACATGAAAAAAGCGACAAGTGTTTCATCAATCATAAAAGGATCACTACACAAAATACACAGGACAGAAGTTATGCTTGACACGACAGTTCATTTACAAATAAAGGTTCCAGAATGAGTAGGTAAGCAAAAAAATATATAGAACCAAAATAACTCATTAAGACGAAGGGAAACCAGATAGTATAAGTTAAGAATGGACTACCTGTCATTCAAATATTGTGACATAAAAAGTCTTGCAAATTGTGTAATTCCTAATTATTGTTCAGATCATCTTTTCGAAAATCAGCCCCTCAAGAAGGATATCTCTCAGCACCTTTAAGATAGATTTGTCTAAGATAGGTATGTTAGCTTATTTTACTATAGAGCTATTTTATTTAATACATATTTTATTTACTTTAAAGTTAGGGTCTTTAGATTTAAAAAATAAATGCAGCTCTAAATAGTTTTTCTTTCAACTACTCTTTGACAGTCACAACATCAGATGCCTCTCCCCTCTGCTGCCACTGTAGGTTACATCTCTCAGCATAATAATTGCAGAAATGTATCTCTTTGGAGGCTGATCCATAACCTATCAAACCCTGCTAAAAATACAAGTGTAAACTTAGAGAAATACAAAACGAATAAGACATTTAAAATTTCCGAAAACTTTCCTTAAGCCTTTTCTGGTAATCCAGGTTATCAGGAATTCGCACAACAGCCAAATATTCAAAATTAATTGCAGCATCATTTAGAATCCCAGAGATCTGAATATAAAACATGATTTTCCCAAGCACTGAAACTTGTACAAGCCCGTTTTATTTGTTATTTGTGGGTTCAAGGCTCAGAGAGACAATAAACAATCAAAGTGTTAAAGGCTGCCAAAAAGTCAGAAATCCCCATATAAAATTTTAAATAATTAACTGTCTAATTTTTTAAGACCCTTCTATGAAAAATCCAAGAATCTGAAATCCCAAGTGAAATTGGAGCATATAAGATATGCTCCTATCATCAATAAAACTCAAGAACCCTAGATAAAAAAGAAGCAAAAAATAAAAAGTCACTACATATTCCAGGGTTCCACAATCAGGGAACCCAAGCAGCAACGGTAGAGAATGTCACTATCTTTTGGAACCTGATCCAGTCATTGCAGTGCTTAAGAAATCAGGTGGCAGTCCAACAAAAGGGGATTGTTGCCATGTTGTATACCCAGAAAAAACAGAAACTTAAATGAAGCTTGGAAGCCACTCGACATTCCAAACATTTTTCAGTCAACAGGTAAATGCAGTCACAAGAAGTCTTTATAAACCCAGAATCCAGAGTTGACTTAAAAGACCTGGAGGATGGGACCAATAAATCCAGCTAATGCATACCCGGAAGAAAGGAAACCAAACAACAATTGTTGCACCAACTTAAGAAGCCCTGAACTACCCCATAAATTCAAAACACAACACACAAGAAAAATTCTTAACCAAACAAATTTGAATAATTTTCAGAATTAAAAATACAGCCAGGACCCAAGGATTCAACAGAGCTTCATATTTGCAATGCAAGCTGGAACCCCAGACATACAGACAAAAAAAATAGATTCTGGAGTGATGGAGATCATGTCTTCATCTGAGCTTTACATCACAAATCAACAGCCAGAACAGCAACTGGAAATATAACTGTTATAATGGGGATTTTAACTGTTTCTTCTGTATTGTTGTATATAAGTAGATAAACATATTTACAGGGTAAAAATTTTAGATTTTCACAGCCAGATATAATATCAAATATCTGGATACCACTATGTAAATTTCTTAATTCTGACACTTTAGGTCCTTTTGAGACCTTTTTTCTGTCGGGAAATTACAAGATAAAAAAGATGGTTTTTGGACTGGCTTCAATGCTCTCTTTAAATACAAGAAGTTTAGGGTAGTCATTTGGAGGTCAGCCACAATATTTGGAAGTTATAATAAAGAGGTTAATTATTCCTAAGAATCTAATTAATAATGTTAGTCTACTTATTAATTCTAATCTTATCACTGTTAATGCAATGGCATTCTTACTTAACCTTAACGTTAAATGTTAAAATAAAATTCATCCTATCATAGTAACTACTCTTAAAGTTGATGTTGGTCTTGTTGTATTTATAATTATTACAATTTACAAGTATTAAAATTTTTAATACCATTCTTAATGTTATTAGTATATTGAAGGTTACGAATTAAGGGTCTCCACAAGTTTCTTATCATTCATCCCCCCATCCCTGTTGATATTTTTATTGTGTTGCATGATTTTGATGGCTTCATATGGTGTATCTTCACACAGTGGTCTTCCCTTGACAAAACTTTTGCTTCATTAATGCAAACCTCATGCGCAGTTGCTAGTGTGTGCTCCACTAGTGCTGATTTTTCAACTCTATCATCTCTGATATCTCAATCATGATCCATAATTCTCATTTGGATGGATCTATGCATTTCTGCAATATATGCTCCATAGTATGCAAACTCATCAAGTACACGACAAGCCGCCGAGGAGTTATAAGTTTTTTGGGCAGCCAAGTACTCAAGGGGAAAACTTGTGGATCTGTGTAACCCAATGCAGCAAAAAATGCACTTAATATGCAACATAAACATTGAAAAAACACGGTTTTCTGGCATTTCGAATTGAACTGAAAATACACAGTTTTTTGCCTTTTTAAAATTGTGAAAATAGTGTGCACCATAAAGGTCTGTTTGGGTTATCAAAAGAGTGAAAGTTATTTTTACCCTCTTGTTCAAACCAATCTTCCTGCTGACCTAACTCTGTATATGCGACTTCTGGTTTCTTTAGAAAATGCTCTAAAACAAAATCTTCTTGAAGTTTATCAAGCTCATCCATTACTTGCTTGATTTTCATAGCCCTTGCTTGATTCTTTTGCTCCCTAAACTGTTCTGCAGCATCAAGCTGATTTTGTGCCTCTAGAAGTGCCATTTGGGTATTTTCTAATTGAGTCCTTGGTTGATTTAAGCTCAAAGGTGAGCTCATCAACCTTAATCTTCATTGCCTTAGATGCAGTTAAGGCCTCATCTACAAATTTGATGGCCACATCCCTATCTTTAATCATATGCAAATATTTTGATTTCATTGTCTCCATTGCATTCTTGATTGTTTGTAAATCTGCAATAGTGATATCTTGTTCAAGTAGTTCTCTCTTCACATTTTGCATTAATTCTTCAATGAGTCCCTCCATCCTATCCAATTCTGTTAGGACTTGCACTTCATTCTCTATTGTTACCATCAATTGTTCCTTCCACTCATCCTCATGAAAACTAGTGTCATGCAATGATATTGGACTTCTGTTAGAATCACTACAAGCATTGGTATTCTCTTCTAAAACATACCTTTCCATAGTGTCATTCTAAAAGATTTCTTCTTCACAGGAAGACTCTTAGCGTTCTTCTTTCTCAATTTCAGGTTCTTTAGATACTTCAGAAATTTCTGATGCTGACGTCTCTTCTTCATCATGTTCTATAGTCAAATAAGGCCTCATTTTTTCTTCACATTGTTTAACAACCTTTTTAACGAGCATAAGCCCAGCTGGAGAAATATTCTGTTCTTGCCTAAAACCAGACAATAACATAGATAATAATTGTTGGGAATTCAGAGTCAAGGTCATAATTGTCTAATTGTCTGCATAGAAGTTACAACATTTTCTGCATGATTCTCACTGATAGTAGCAAAGAAATTGTGAAACATTTTAGGAATAAAATCTTCACAATCAAGATCTAGCGTAATAACACGACCTGATTTTTGCAGCAGTTTCTAGAATTGTGATCCTTCTAGCAAATGAAGGATTTCTAAAATATTATGCAGTTTCAGGTAATGTTATTCTTGTAATTTCATTAATGCAAGTAACTATAAGTCACACATCTTTGTCTTTGTGTCTCAACCATAGATACAGGACTTGCCCAGACCCAGCAAGTCGCGAGTCGGGCGACCCTAGGCGAGTCTGGCAGACTCGACCGCCGGGTACTTGCCCGACTCGCCCGGGCTCATCAATCTGGGCGAGTCCCAATGGGAAGACTCGGTCGTGGCTGTGGGCAAGCAAAAACATAAAACAAATTATATTTTAAAAAAAAAGACATTCACTTAAAAACAAAACACTTTTATTGGTCTCCTTTACCCTAAAAGCAACTTCATTTCATTCTCAAGCCAAAGGAGAAGGAGAAAAGAGAGTTTTGAGCAAAACTTGGATTGCATTGAAGGGAAACCAACAAGGAGATTTAGCTAAAATTGGTGGTAGAATCACATTTGGGCAGGTGGATACAGAGGACCTTGATTGGATTGACCAGGTGGATAAAGAGGTAGAGGCATTAGCCATGGCAGAGGAGGAGGCTAGAGCACGAGGAGACACCTTGGATGTTGGCGTGAGTGCCACTGAGACACATGCAGATATCATGGCTGCATCATCATCCAGGGCCTATCTTAGACGCCCATGCAGGACTGGCCGTAATATTGGGTCGAGTGATGCAAGCCCCCTGGACCATAAACTTCCAGTTTTTGTTTTGAACTTTTGATGCCATGGATTTCATATTCCATGAGTTTTGTATACATTTGACAATATTTATATATCTAAATGTGTTATTTCCTTTAGCTAAAATTTGCATTTATACTTATGTGATCGATGTATACTTGTGTATGTGATCAAAGTAGCTTCTATTTGATGATTTTATTGTGTCTTTAAGGTTTATCTATTAAAGGGTGCATGAAACAAGTCTTAAATCCTTAAAATTTTCTAAATTTCATGTGTTTTTCAAACTGTCGAGTCTTGGGCGAGTCTTGGTGGCAAGTCTGAGTACTTGCCAAAAATCACCTTGGCGAGTCTTTAGCGAGTACGAGTCTTGTAACACTGGCCTCAACAGCTCTGGCTTAACCAAAGAAGTCACTGATGGAGTCACAACATATTGCATCCTCACAAAATCTAACTGATCTACCATAAATAAGCAACTCTTCACTTCTTCCAAGATGCAGAGTAGATCATCCTTTGACTGAGGCAAGCGCTCAAGTTTCTTGCTTGCTCTATAAAGCTTGTTTCCCAAATCTTCTTCACTATAATGCCATGATTCACAGCCTGGAAGAATCAAGGCTTTGACAATCCTCTGAATGATAAATCATTGTTGAAACTCAAAACATGCTACTGTTGAACTGTAATGAGTCACTGAACACTGATATACAACTGTTGAACATTGACACCCAACTATTGAAGCTCACAAGCAACAAATGATCTCAACAAGGTATTATATTTCCAACAAGCTAAAAAGACCACTAGCTCTGATACCACTGTAATGTCCCAAAACTAATTTTTCAACAAACTTGCATTTTTTTTTCCTACTTCCAAACAATTCATCAAACAATTGGTGGAACATTGAACCAATCAATAATTCTAAATTTAGTGCTTAGGAACAATTGCAACTATCTTTTATTATCATGGGCATATTCGTAAAAGGAGGGGAGACTATAAAGAGACTTTTGCTCCTACTGCTAAGATAGTCACAGTTTGGTTGCTTCTCTCCATAGCCGCCTAGTTTGGCTGAAAGGTGTATCAAATGGATGTCAAAAGCATCTTCTTGAATGGAGACTTGAATGAAGAGGTCTATATGGTGCAGCCTAAGGGTTTTCAAGTTCTTGGTCATGAACATCTAGTTTGTGGGTTAATTAATTCCTTGTATGGGCTCAAGCAAGCTCCTCGAGCCTAGTATCTCAAAATTGATAAACATCTGAAAGATTCTATCTTCAAAAGGTGTTTTTCTAATCCAAATACTTATGTCAAAAGCAATGGTAATGATATTGTGATTATTATTGTATAAGTTGATGATATTGCCATCATGGGTAGCACAGACACTATAGTTCAAGAAGTAAAATCAGATTTGTTTGCAACTTTTGACATGTTTGATCTATGCCTTCTACATTATTGCCTAGGAGTTAAGTTTTGGCAACCAGATAATTACATCTTCACAGTTCAAATCAAATATGCCACCAATCTTTTGGAGCATTTTGAGATGACAAATTGTAACTGTAAAATACCCTTCTAGAATGACTGAAATTTTTTGCCAATTTAGATAAAATTTCTTGCACACTTCAATTAAATAACATCACCAAATGAACAAAGAATTGTAGCATATTAAACCCACATCAACTTTGCATATATGAAACCAACAAATAAATGAAACATGAAATGTCAAGTGGCTGGAATTTATTTCAGTCCATGTCTGATTTTATATCACACTTAATTACAAATCAATATGAAGCCCAAATACATCAAACTTTGCATACAAATATAGCCCAAAGTCTCTAGAATGGTGATGGCTATCAAATGGACACAAAACAGTCTTGAAAAAACTTCAATAAATTTATGATATAAACTTTCTGTATGCTGATATGACTGTTGAAAATGAACTTTTAACCCAGCCAAGGGTTTACAATGAAATATCATGAAATATCTCCTCCAAATGTATTCTATGGGTGCATAGGAAGGTCTTCTATCAAGCACAACTCTTCAACCTTCAAACCCTTGATCAAATCCACCTAAAAAGCCCTGAAATTCCAATGTAAAGTCGCTGTTATAAAAATCAGACCCTGTTGTTGCAAAATCAGACCCTGCAAAATATGAAAATACCATCCAAAATGTACTCCAAATTCACTAAACTACCTTGGTAGTCATCCTCTACACCAAGAGCTTCAAATAGATATCAATATCACTACCAAACTCTTCAAATAACCTGCAAATTTAATCCAATGATGAAATCTGTATGACACCATATCACAAATTGTTATGGGATCATCACCACAACATTCAAGGGATCATCTCCTTGAAGAAAATAACTAGAAAATGCAATTTCCAGCTAAAATAGATAAAATGCAAAAGCTTACCATAAGATCAAAAGTTGCAAAATGAAGCTCAAGTCATCTATTTAAACTCCTCAAGCTTGGACGTCCATCCTCTTGGCAATTTTGGAATGCATTTTGAAATCCATCAATGAAAATCAAGGAATTGGAACAATATTGAATGATCTTCACCAACTATGCTTTCATTTAAAACAATCTTCAATTATTTTAAATGAAATTTACTCCTCCTCTATGGATCGATCCTCTTGGGCTAGGCGTTTGAACTCAAGCATTGAATTTTTGATTTGCAATCATTTAAAATCCTCTTCATACTTGGATGGCCAGCTATAAACATTTAATTTTGTCTTTGAATTGCATTTAATTTCCTTCTAACCTCTAATGAATCCTTTCCATGCTTGGGTGATTGCATTTGATATTGACATTTGCATTTAAAAACTTCTTTTCCTAGCCGTTGCCACTCCAACCTCATAGCCACCGCCGCTCTATACATGAGGGATTTGCATTTAAAATATCAACAATATTAGAATATTATTTCATGCTATTTTTAGTTAATGGTCAATTTTGTAACTGCTTGTGATTATTTTAGTAAGATCGTGTTTACGATCTTCTGCAATTTTCTATTTTAGAAACTTGCCTTTCTTGTACATTTTGTAAACTATTTATCTGCGCTTTGCTCATTGTTAATATCATTAAGTTTTTACCAATTACCTTCGTAATATGGTATCAGAGCCAGAAGGTAGTGGACCCTGTCTTTAGAGGTCGCGTTTTCAAATGATTGCATTTCCTCTACAAAAATCGCGGATTTCCTTCTGTCATGATTCACATTCTGGGTGTCAGTTTGTATTGTGGTCGTGATTCCTTCTTTTTGGCGTCATCCTTCAAATCTTTGGTCGCTTCAAGTTTCTGGGTCGGCGAGTGAAGCTTCCATTTTCGTCATCGGTGAAGAACTTCGTTGGAAATCCGTGGTCGTGATTTACTTTGCAAGTGCTTCAGAAGTCACGATTTAGGGTTTCGGTTCTTCTTGATCGTCGTTCTTTGTGAATGATCGCGTTTTTTTCTATTTTTTGGCGCCTTTTTAAAACTCGCGATCCTGTTTCTTTCCCAGGCGATAGTTCGTGGCATTTTCTTATCAGACCTCCAACGGCTTCTAACCACATTTTTACCCATTCCTAGACGCATTCTGTGCTCTTCAAGGTCGCGATTTTATGAACTCTTGTTTGGCGCGATCCCTCTGTCTACACCCGCGCAATTTCTTGATTTCTGGTCTTTTTCTGTGCTTTCATGGCCGCCTAGGGCTTCTAAAATTTTTGGCTAGGGTTTTGACCCTCTGGTTCAAGTCCAAAAAATTTTTCAATTGCATATTCTTGGTGGGTTTTTCGAGGCTATTTCTGGGTACCCGTCGGATTTTTCTGGGTGTCTCAAAATCTATGCCTTGAAATTTGTGCTGACGAATTTGTCTCGAATTTTGTGCCTATAAACTGCCTCAACATCTTGTGCATTGGAATTTGTGCTTTGGGTTCTGTGCATTCAGCCTCTTCTCAGTACCTCGTTTTCCGTGCCTTGAAAAGCGTGCAAGATGGCGAGTTTGACCAACATCATGTTGGAAGGCAGTCAACGATTTAATGGCAAAAACTATAATACCTGGAAGCAACGAATGATGACCATCTTTGAATATCCCTGCCTTGATCAAATCATTCTAGGCAATACTACTCGTCCAGCAACTGCAGGAAAAGACCAAGATAAGTTTGACGAACAAACTCGTGAAGCAGTCATGCTCATTAAGCTTTCAGTCGCAAATGATCAGCTACCTCAGATTCCCACTGGGAAAACAGCAAAGGAGATTTGGGACCATCTGAAGGGTCTGCATGAAACCTCTGACAAGAGCCGTGCGTTCTTCTTGAAAAATATGTTGTTTTCTATCATGATGGATGAGAAAACAACATTGCAAGCGCACCTGAACAAGATCCAGGAGATCCGAGATCAATTGGAGGCTATTGGTCGAAAAATGGAGGAAGAAGACATGGTCGTGATCACTTTGAAAAGTCTACCTAAGTCTTATGAACATTTCATCGAGACTCTCAACATTACATCAGCTAATGTTGATTTGAAGTTTCCAGAGCTCTGTACTATCCTCTTGCAACAGGATCGCTGGAAACAACAGTTTGGTAGTAGTACTTTTTCATCCTCTACAGAGCAGGCTTTTGCAGCCAAGTTTCAGGCTCAGAATAAAGGCAAAGGTCAGCCTCCACAGCAGAAAGGCTCAGGTCACCCTCAGGACAGCACCAAAAAAAAGAATATTCAGTGTAATTATTGTCATAAATATGGTCACATCAAAAAGGATTGTCGTCAGCATTTGGCTTCTGAACAGAAGTAGGGAGGGTCTCAGCAGAAAGCAAATGTTGCCGAGCACACTGAGCAGAAGGAATCTGCCTTTTACGCTTTTATGGCTAAAACACCTGCAGATCATGTTAAGTCCTCTGCCTGGTACATTGATTCAGGTGCTTCGCGACACTTCATTCATCGACGTGATTGGTTTACAAACTTTACTCCCTTTAGTGACTCAGCTATTTTTGGTGGAGGAGAAGAATATACAGTTGTTGGTAAGGGCACTGTTCAGATTCAGTCTAGTGGGAGGAATCTAATATTCCTCAATGTCTACTATGTTCCTGGCATGGAACTTAATCTTCTCTCTGTCAGTCAGATCATGCGGCACTCTCCTCAGTTGGATGTGGTGTTCAGTACACACAAATGTTCCATTGTTGATCAGGAGACTCGTAGCATTGTGGCTGTTGGTATTGAGGATCATGGTCTATACAGACTTGTGGATACAGGTGATTCTCCAGAGTTTGCCATGGCAACCCAAAATTCTTCCATCACTAGTCTTTGGCATCAGCGTTATGGGCACTTAAATGTGCACTATCTTTCTCAGCTATCTCGGGAGGGCCTTGTAGCCGGTTTACCTGAGATCCAGACCCAGCATTATGGTGTTTGTGGAGCTTGTCAGGCTGGGAAGCAGCATCGGACACCGTTCCCGACTGGTGACTCATGGCGAGCCTCCAAGGTACTACAGTTGGTTCACGCTGATGTATGTGGGCCAATGAATACACCTTCTATTACTGGTTGCAGGTATTTCTTACTTTTTGTTGATGATTTCAATCGTAAAATGTGGGTGTACTTTCTCAGACAGAAATCAGATGTGTTTACTGTATTTCAGAAGTTTAAGGCCTTAGTAGAGAAAGAGTCTGGCTATTTCATAGTCACTCTTAGGTCAGATAATGGGGGGGGGGGGAATTTTGTTCTACTGACTTCTCCAACTTTTGCGATATACACGGCATCAAACGCCAGTTAACCACACCCTATACTCCTCAGCAAAACAGTGTTGTAGAGCAGCGCAACCGCACAATCACTGAGATGGCCCGTTCCATGTTAGAACACAGAAGTGTTCCTAAGAAGTATTGGGCAGAAGCAATCTACACTGCCGTCTATCTCCTTAATCGGTCTCCGACTTATGTTGTTAAGGAGAAGACTCCTGAAGAAGCTTGGACTGGCCGCAAACCTCGGATCAGTTATTTGAAAATATTTGGCTCTTTAGCTTATGTATGGATTCCAGATGCCAAGCGCTCCAAGTTGGATTCCAAGAGTCAAAAGCTTATGTTCACAGGGTACAGTGACAACCATAAGGCTTACCGGTTGATTGATATCGATACTGACCGTCTTACCTTCAGTCAGGATGTTGTCTTTGATGAAGAACGAGGACCTTTTCTTTCTTCCTCGTCTGTGCAGCATTCTGAGGATCAGCCTTTGAAGGCTTCTGATTTGGGTGTTATTCTTCTGTTAGGTCCACCTGATGGGAGGGATGATAATGCAGATTCTGATTTTGATGATGTTCAACCCGAATTTCCTCCGGATGATGTTGATCTTCCGCCTGTTGCACCTGTTCCAGCTCCTCCTGTTGCATCCGATGTTGGCACTTCTACTCTCTGGCCTAAATGGTGGGCTAAGACTATTGAAGATCTTCATGACGATGAGCTCATTGAGGGTAGATCATCCAGAAACAAGAGCAAACAACAGCATACAGTTAATTTTGCTCTCATGGCTAACATTCACAATGTCTATGAGCCTCAGACACATTCAGAGGCTAAAGGAATTCCTGAGTGGGAAAAGGCTATGGAGTCTGAATACCAGAGTCTTTAGAAAAATCACACTTGGGTTCTTTCTAATCTTCCTCCAGGGAAGAAGCCCATTAGCTGCAAATGGGTGTACAAGGTGAAATACAAAGCTGACGAAACCATTGACAAGTACAAAGCTCATCTCGTTGCTAGGCGGTTCTCACAGAAGGAAGGCATTGACTACGAGGAGACTTTTGCTCCTACAGCCAAGATGAGTACAATTCGGCTTGTCCTTGCCTTAGCAGCCCAGTTTGGTTAGAAAGTCCATCAGATGGACGTTAAGAGTGCATTTCTCAACGGTGAGTTGCAAGAAGAAGTCTACATGACGCAGCCTCCAGGGTTCAAGGTTGCTGGTCACGAACATAAGGTGTGTAGATTGGTCAGAGCACTCTATGGCTTGAAACAGGGTCCTTGAGCTTGGTACATCAAGATTGATAAGTACCTCACAGATCATGGCTTTCAGAGGAGTCCATCTGACTCTAATTTGTATGTCAAACGCAAAGGTAGTGATATTCTGATTCTTGTTGTCTATGTGGATGACCTAATCATTACTAGTAGCTCAACACATTTGATCGTTGAGATCAAACAGGATTTGTGCAGCACATTTGACATGACAGATTTGGAACTCTTGCATTACTATTTAGGGGTTGAGGTTTGGAAGACCGAGAGCAGTATCTTCATTTCCCAGTCCAAGTATGCTTGAAGTCTTTTGGATAAGTTCCGTATGCAGGATTGCAAACTTGCCTCCACACCCATGGAAAAAGGGCTTAAGTTGTCAGCCAAGTCAGACTCACCTGTAGTGGGTGAATCATTGTTCAGGCAACTAGTGGGCAGCCTCATCTATCTCACTGCCACTAGACCTGACCTCAGTTTTGCAGTGAGCTACATTTCACGCTTCATGACAGCCCCCAAGGCTGATCATTGGGTAGCAACGAAGTGTCTGCTGCGTTATGTGAAGGGCACTTCTGATTATGGACTTCTTTACTCAAGGAGTCATGATCCTAGACTCAATGGTTTCACAGACTCAGATTGGGCAGGTTCAGTTGATGACAGGAAATCAACATCTGGGTATGTGTTCAGTTTGGGATCCGGTGCAGTCACATGGACTAGTAAGAAGCAGCAGCGGTGGCTCTCTCTTCGACAGAAGCCAAGTATCGGGAAGCAGTTAAAGCAGCTTGTGAGGCAGTTTGGCTTCGCTGGATGCTTGCTGATATGCAAATATCTCAAGCAGGTCCAACTCCCTTATTCTGTGATAATCAGGGAATTCTCAAACTTGCCAAAAATCCATCCTTCCATGAAAGAACCAAGCATGTAGATACTCATTGTCATTTCATCAGAAAGCTTGTTGAAGACGGATCAGTTCAGTTGCTGTATGTTCCGACAGAGTATCAAACAACCGATATCCTCACCAAGTCCCTTAGTCCAGATAAGTTTGTAAAATTCAGGGGGTCTCTTGGTGTCGTTGATAGATTGACCATTAAGGGAGGGTATTAGAATATTATTTCATGCTATTTTTAGTTAATGGTCAATTTTGTAACTGCTTGTAATTATTTTAGTAAGATCGTGCTTACGATCTTCTGCAGTTTTCTATTTTAGAAACCTGTCTTTCTTGTACATTTTGTAAACTATTTATCTGAGCTTTGCTCATTGTTAATATCATTAAGTTTTTACCAATTACCTTCGTAATAAACAAAACAAATTTAAATGTCTTTACCTCATAATCGCCTCCCTCTAAGCCGTCGGTGCTTCATACAATGAACAATTTGCAATTGTAATTGACTTCAATCTTGGGCAAATGGAATTTAGCATTCCTTTATGCAAATCGAACCCCTCAAACATAGCCATTGGCTCCAATAGCAATGCTCAAAACAAATAATATTAAATATATCTCTTCAATCGATCCATATACCTTGGTCTTTGAACTTGAATTGGGCCCATCTTTGACTTGTCAATATTCCTTCACCAATAGGTCCTACTTGGAGCTATCCATATTTACATCATCTCCATACAAATAGATTAGAGAAAATGTAATTAAAGATTTCATTTTCCCTCCTTATTTATCAAATTCAAATGAATGAAAATACAATCTTAATATTGCATTTTCCATATAGCTCAAAATACACTAGTTAAGCTAACTTTCCAAATCTCCATGTGTAGAAGCCAACTCAACTAGCCAATTATTCCCTTACCAATGCATTAGCCTATAGGAATAGATGATAGGCTAACCAAATATCTCCATGTAACATCGCTCCGGAATTGGGGACATGACAGCAACTCACCATCTACACCTATGGAGGTTGGGTTGAAGTTGTCAATCTCTGATGATTCATCCCCAATCAATGAATCACTCTATAGATAGTTGGTGGGCAACTTGATATATCTTACAACCACCAAACCAAATGTCATGTCCCCTTTTTCGGGTTAAAATAAATTAATAATATTATTTAAGTTGGGCCCGATAATTCCTAATTTAAGGGCAACTTAATAATATTATTACTAATTAAAATAAAAGGTATTTTTAAATACTTAAAATAATAATTAAATAATATTTTTAAATACTTGGAGGGAAATTTAGAATCCAAGGGCCCAATTCAAAAAGAGTATATCAAGGAGGCGCCTATCTTCATTTGGGAATCATTCAAGTTATCCTTTGGATGCAATTTTCAGGTTTGCGCAATTTGTTCAATCTAGGGCATCCAAAGACGAAAACCCTTGGCTTGTTCAAGGTTTGAGAGGATCAAAACCCTTTTGAATTCCATATTTGGGATCAAGGATGAATACCCTTGTTTCCAAATCTTGGGTGATTCCATTAGGGAATCACAATTGTGCTGATTTGTGGAGGATTTGGATTTTGCTACAGTGTCACTACAATGTTTTTCACAAGCAAATATCATTATTTTGTTGCCTAGTCATATTTGAGGGTTTCTACATATTGGTTTTCAGGATTTTGAAGAATTATTGTGCATCAAAGGTGCTGGATCTGAATTGTTGATGACATTTCCACTACATATCTTAGGCGCCATACTTGGAGGACATCATTTTAAGGGGATTTGCTGCTGTTTGGTTCACCAATCTGTATCTTCAAGGCAACTGCAACTCTTCCTTGTGAGGCGAATTCCATCATTGACATATAGATCGATGCCCTAGGAGGGCAAGTTGGCAGATTTAAGGGTTTGGACTCTATTTTGGTGGCTGTTCTGATTTTCAGGGCTGCAATATGCATCTTTATAACACCTTGGAGGAAGCACCACACACCAAAGACCATCCACCACCTTTATGACCACCATTCCTTGCTGGTCATTGTCATTGCAGGGCTGATCACCTTCATTACATCTGTTTTCTGCTAAGTGACCTCATTTAAGGAGGTGCTGCACTTCATGTTGAGGGATTTTACACCATCCATCAGTCCATGAGGGGTACAGGGACAGATTCAGTACGGCTGCAGCAAGCTATAGGCCACACAACAGCAAATGCAATGGCACACTTCTGATCATTGGTCAGCTGTACAATTATTTTGCATCCTTTGAGTGAGTTCTCATCATTATAGCTTCTAAATATTGTGATACAGTCCTGAAATCAGCGTTGTAACTGATGCCACAAAATATTAATAGCAGATCTGAGTTTATTTGGTGGTGTTCAGCAGTATACTCAATTTATATTGACTCATTTTTATTAATTGAAGGGTTCATTTTGGCTGCAAATTGATTTAGAGGGTTTAATTACAAATTTTCCAGTCGTCTACTGTTTATTATCAGCTTGCATGTAACTTCCAGTTGCTGTTTTCCCTTTTGCATTTTGTTCAAAATTCTATAAAGTTACAAAAAATCAGAAAACACAGAAATTCTATATTTGGGGCATCTCACCAGACCTTTGCTTCACTATCAGCCATCTCTGTTTGTTCTTGTCAAAACCAAAGCTCTCTCATTGGATAGTCACAAAGCAAGTTTTGCCATATGGCAAAGGTTCTCTTGACTTTGGCATACTTTATCAAAGGATATACAGACTCTAATTGGGCAAGATTTGTAGATACTCAGCAATCTATTACTAGGTCTATCTTCTCCATTTCTTCAGGAATGGTTTCATGGCAAAGTAAGCTTCAGCAAACCATAGCTTTATCCTCCACTCAAGCTAAATACAAAGCAACTGTGAGTGCCTGTTGTGAAGCAGTTTAGTTACATAGAATCTTGATAGATTTTCAACTTCCTCAACATACTCCTCCGCTTTTCTATGATAATCAGTGAGTATTGATGTTGGGAAAGAATAGAGTGTATGACTGTGTAATCCGAAGACACGTCCCCATCCCGAAAACATCTAGAGGATGTGGTGACGGGTCAGAAATGTCCCCCCCCCCCCAATCCCCAGCAAAAAAAATTAGGAAATGTCCCCAAGACGTCTGATCGTGCTCGGACCAAACAAATTGAGATCCATCACCACTATATTTGGTAATCAGTGGATTGTGAAGGCATTTTGTAATGTTCCCTTTTTCAAAATGGGATTAAACATAATAATAATTATATAAGAGAGTCATAATCAAAGGGTCGCTTAAGTAATATTAATAGTGTAACCCGGGGATGCGTCCCCGGCCTAAAAGGGGTCGTCCTTGTCCCAGAAATGTCTTGGGGACGTGGGGACGGGTCGGAAATGTCCCCCCCCCCCATCCCCAACAAAAAAAAAATAATTAGGAAATGTCCCCGGGACGTCTGAAAAAAGATAGGAAACATTTGGGGACGTCTAGCCATCCCCGAGACATTCAGGGGACGTCTAGCCATCCTCGGGACGTTCAGGGGACGCCCAACCGTCCCATGGACATCTAGACGTCCCCTACGGCCCAGGCGTGATCAGTTTGAAATTTTAAAAAAAAAACACAAAAGAAAAAAAAAACAGTATAACCAGAACAGCAACAAATATAACCAAAAGTTCTTTAATGGAGATCATTAGCAGAACAGCAACAAATACATGGCTATTGATGAGCTATCAATGTCAAGACTCGCTACAGTCCAACAAAGAGGAACTCTAGTAAATTTCTAAACAAATATGGTACAAAGGAGGACTGTCTCCATACGTTAATACAAAAAATTGTGCAGATTGTGTAATTGAAATTTACAAATGATTCAAATATATGCTTAGAGAAAAGGTATGATAAGTACTATGACATTTGCTAAATATATAATGTATGTATGTATGCACACGTGTGTGTGTCTTTGATGACAAAACATATGTATGTGTGTGTGTGTATTTATCCTTTTTATCAAAAAAAAGAAAGACTTTGATGAAAAAACTGGTCGTGGGCCAAACTGGAGACATTGTATAGATGTTAACAAATCATAGTGAAGGGTTAAAAACTTAATTTACAAAAATTGCAAAGGAATACAAATAGTTGACTAGATAACCATTTCTTAAGCCTCTAATATTATGTGTTAAAGTTCTATGATGTATATGATGATTGTCTTATCAATGCTATCATATGAATATTTGAAATTTTCTATATTTTTTAAATTTTCCCTATTTTTTAATAGTTGTCCCCTGCCGTCCCCTAAAAAATGGCCCCCTGCCATCCCCATCCCCTATTGTCCCCATCCCAAAAACTTGGGGTAACATAGATTATGAAAGTATACTAAAGTTAAAATATTAAATAAAAGTCTCTTATAATTGAAGTTTTAAATAATTATTCTCAAGGGTCATGGAGAAGAGTTATGTCTTTTGGAGGAAAACTTTATTTAAGAGAGACCAAGCAAGGAGGAGGAGGCATGCATTGATGAATAATTCTATTTTCTGATTTCTACTCCTTGTTGGAGCATTGAACTTCGATTCAAATAACCTAAGGATGAAACCCCTCTAGGCATGGAAATGGAGGATGAAAACCCCCTAATTTCCATTGTTGAGTTAATGGACGAAAACCCCTGATTTAGGCAGATTTGGAGACATTTCAAAGGCATTTTAGTGAAGACAGATCACTACAGATCTAGGATAATTTACACCAGATGCATAGGATAAGTTCAATATTTTCTGAGATATATTCTAAATACTATATCTGAATTAAAATAAGCTATTACTACTGCAAATTCTGAAGTTGATATCATATTTATAATTAATTGTGCTGCAATAATTGTGAGTCAGATTTTGTTATACTTAAAGAAAATATAAAAATTTAAACGAGACATTACACATTTCTCTTCACTTCTCCAATTCTTAAAAGCAGCCTGCTGATTTAATGACTAAACCACTTGGTCTTGGTTACTTTCTCAAATTTGGGGACAAGTTGGCTGATGTTTCTAGTTTAGTTATTTAGAGGGGGTATTAGTATATATATTAGAATGTATTAGAATAATGATGCAATAAATAGGTAGTTACATGTATGTCTTTAAATAAGGTTGTTAGTGTTGTTGCAGCTCTTTAATGAGTTTGTTGTATCGTCATTAATATGATAGTTGTAACATTAATGTGGTAGATGTAATAATAAAATTCTACATCTATAAAATGCTGCTCTCTCTCTTTGAGGAGTAATCCTTTTTCTCTCATCTCATTTCCTTGTTCATACTAACAAATAGAGGCATCCAAAAGCCATAACAATTATCACTCAAAAAAAAATGATGTAATAAATAGGTAGTTAATGTAAGTCTTTAAATAAGGTTGTTGACGTTGTTGCAGCTCTTTAACGAGCTTGTTGTACTGTTAGTAATATGGTAGTTGAAAGATTAATGTGCTAGACATAATAGAAAAATTCTACATATATATAATGCTGATCTCTCTCTTTGAGGAGGAAGGCTTTTTCTCTCATTTCATTTCCTTGTTCATCCTAACAAATAGAGGCGTCCAAAAACCATGACGATTATCACTTTAAAAAATGTATGCGGTGCTTGCAGAAGATGTTACCTTTATTAATAATTTCCCAGTACCCATTATGAATCCTGCATCAGTGTTTCCAATTCCAGTTGCAAACTGACCAAATGCACCCGCATTGCATGTGTGTGAATCTGTCCCGAAGAGAACCTAAAAGAGAGAGAGGGATGCATAATTGTTAACATACAGCTAGGAGACCATATAACAAAATAAAGACTTAAATATAAACTACACATAAAGTACCTCGCCCGGTTTGCAATGGCCTTCTTGAGCAAGAGCAATGTGGCAAACTCCTTTATAATCTGGATTTGCCTAAAGAGAAAAAATCCAAGCCATCAAAAATAAATATCGACTGCTATTTTTTGGTAAGTACTGTCAATAAATCCTCGGTAAGAGAATGTGAAACCATAGTAACATTACACTCAAAAAACCTATGCTTAACCCCAAGTAATCACGATCTGCTGCATATGCTGTGCCGTTTCCCGAATTTTCCCCAAAGTTTTTCAAAAAATGGTTTTGATTTTTTTATATATATCATTTTTGGCTCATTTTTACACTTAAATACAAAAAAAATACAGATAAAGGCAGACTACACATTTTTGGCATAGGGTTAGGGTATTTTAAAGTTTCTTTAAATTTTACATTCAATAGATTTGTTTTAGACTTTTAGTCTTTAAAAGTTTTAATCTATACCACGATAAGAACTTTTCTTTTAATTTATACCCTGATGAGGGTTTAGGTAAAAGTTAAAACAACATAGAGTTGCCCCTAAAAATTAAAATAGTAGGCCATACTTCAAGGTAGGACGACATACTGTTTTAGGGCCAACCATATGCTTTTTACATAAACCCTCTTAGGTGAAAGTAAAATAGATTTTTTAAAAGCTGCATGCAATTTTTTATAACTAGCATTTTTATAATGTCTAATGTCCGTTTTAATCTATACACACTATAATTGACATAAATAACAAAATTAGTTTTTTTACTCTATTTTTAAAACTACTACATTGTTACCAAGTTCCAGAATTTTTTGCCAAGTTTTTTCCATTTTAAATCTGGGTAATTAAATTCCATTTATACTTTTACACAGCAGTGTAATAGGAATGCTACTATTCATGAAACATAATAAAACAATGGGGCAAAACTGCTTCATGTAGAAATAGGAAGCTATAACAATCTCAGAAATGAAATATCATGCTACTGCTAAAAAAATTTATTGATGTGTGGGGAATGTTGAAAGACAAAATTGCAAGGCATACCTTGAAGTCACTACGATCTTTGATGTCATAATAATACTTGATATTCTGCTCATGGGCAAAGTCTCTTATTATATCCACATTTCTATTTGCACGCTCATCATTAGTAAATATATAGTGATCGGGTATTATAACAATCTTTTCACGATCCCAAACCTGAAAGCAACTTTACAAAATAAGAAACCAGTATCTTAACACACAATTACAATTAAAAGAAAACTGCATATTACCACTTTTTCATAACCTCATTCTATGTTATTCACTTCTTGCTAGAAAACTCAGAATCCTACACAATATGAAAAGCAATCGACTACAAACATGAATAGATAAGATACATTGAAAGAATACCTTCTCAAAGACAGTTATAAGGGTCTGTCTGTCTATTACATGTCTTCTAGTGAGCCGCATATTTCCTATTTAATGTACCTTTGCGTCATTTCGCACATGGCTCAGTGATGCTTTAGCATGTTAATAACTTTCTAAGAAGTAGAACAACTAATTTTCTTTTGTTTGCGTTTAATTATTGTTTCCATCAGTTCTCACAACTACATAAATATGAGGCAGTAGTTCCTGACATTGATTCCACATTCAAAAATATCAAGAGTTCAAGATCCTTAAAACAAGTGAAGTCCATTTTCTAGAAATTCTTGATGAGTGATTTATCAAACATCAAATTCTTGAGTTCATTAGAAGTTTACATGGCAAGCACCTTGTACTTCAAACTACTACTTCTTTCATAGCTGTGATATTCTATTTTAAAATGTATTAAGATTTGTATGAACTTGGAATTAGTTTGTAATCAGGAGACTAGGGCATTTTCAGAAGGCAATCAGCACAATCTACACTGCACTGTATGATGATATTTTTGGTTCATCCATGCAAAAAGATTTAATCTGTTGCCTGTTCAGATATTCGTGGAAAATGAAGGGATAAAAGGTTCGCACATGAATTACAGGTGGGGCAGCAAGACTTTCAAATAGATCTTTTAGCTCACTAATTATCTGACCTCTTCTTGTAAACAAAAAATGTGTTTCTGCTGTTACAAGGCCTGATAACTACTGCCCCTCCAAACATGAATAATGTTTACCCTTGGCAAAGTATCAAATGTAGACAACCTAAAATCTAAATTTCTCAACATAAGTAAAGCATTTATTAGCAGGGTTAACTCTTGCAGGAATAGCACAGGTGAAAGCTGTAAAAAGAAAAGAATACTTTGCAGCTTCTCTGAAATTTAGATGTCCCTGAAACCAAATAAGGGCACTGATTAAAATATGCCATAGACATGGTACTTCGGCAGGGAGGACTTCTGTGAGCTTATCATTCAAAGCCCTTGTCACAAATCAAGCTCAATATAGCACCTCCAAGAAGCAATTCTATATGCAGGTGATATGATTTCTATTTTTGAATGTGTATTTACATAAGAGAAGCATATATTAATAGGATAAACATCTATAACGACATTTAAGGTTTCCAACTCCCACATACTAAGTACCAACTGTCCACTCCCATTATAATTAATTTCTATATGCCCTTTAAACAAGTCTGATAACAATATTAATTTAACTGATTTATAATAAATAACTCTAGTTAACATAATAATATATTGAATGTCCTCGATCATTTCCTTCCTATTTCAAGGAAATTGTACCCAATTCTGAGAAATGAATTGAAATCACCATCTTCTAAAGACATTTAAGGTTTTCAAGTCCCACATACTACGTACCAACTGTCCACTCCCCTTTTAAATTAATTTATATATGCCCTTTGAACAAGTCTAATAACCCACTTGCATATTAATTTAACTGATTTATAATAAATAACTCTAGTTAACATAATAATATATTGGATGTCCTCGATCATTTCCTTCCTATTTCATGTAAATTGTACCTAACTCGGACAAATGGATTGAAATTACCTTATAGTTGCCAAGATGAACCAGGAGAAAATGAATCTAATGGAGAATGAAGTGCATGTAGACAGCAAACACTAAAACAAACCCAAGATTAAAAAATTAAACTTTTAAAAGACTTTTAAGATAAAGTAATGACAAATAATCCTTCAGAAAAAAACATCCTTTAAAAAAGACACTAAACTAAAAACTTTGACCTACATATGAAACATCTTCTTGGCTAGAAAAGTAGTTGAAAAAATATCTTCATAACATCGCCACGAGTAAATTAAAAAACTTTATAATATAAACCTAATTAAATAAAAGAAATTTAAAACATGAACTGAAGTGAATAAAAGAACTTCATGACAGGGTCCCAACAACTTTATAGATCTCCTTAGGAAAGAAAAAGAAAATCACCCTCCTTAGAAAAGAAAATGAACATCTGAAGGGGAAAAGATAGAATATTTTTAGATTAGATTCAAAAATATTCCATTCTTCCCAAGCTTAGAAAATGACCAAAATGTGGGATTGAAGAATACTAGAAGAAATGTTCTTACTTGATAAAACACATCAAAACTTTAAGAGCTTGTAATTATGTTTTGTTTAACTCCTACTAATGGAAATGAGACAGATTGGTTTCATTTCCAACAGATTGCATGAATTGTGGGTGCAAATCTGTTGTACAGACAGTAGGAGAAAACTTCCACCAAGGCCAACAATCAATCTGCATCAGCAGAAAACCCAAAAGAAAAAGTTTGGCACAGCTCCAGACTTTCTTCAGCACAGTTTGGGGGCCTTCTGGAATGGCAAAGCCATAAAAACCAAAACAAAAGGACCACATCTGGCAGGATATGAAACTTTGAACCAGAGATCTAGTGACTAACAGGTTTCTGTTGTAACACAAATAAAACCATGAGCATAGTTTGGGAAGACCCAGTGAAGACAGAAGCAGCAAAGCAGATCTGCAGAAAATGATCCACTGCTAGGCTGATAATAGCTGTTGTCACAAACAAGCCTCGGACAGAAGCAGCAGACTAAATTTGCACACATCTAGATCGGATACTTAAATGGGCTGCCCCTGGTTCATGTACGGTAGAACAACAAGCAAGAAATTTGAAATCAGAAATGGAAACAACACTCGACAACAGAATTTTATAGCAAAACAATGAAATAATAATTTGAAATAGGAATTGACATCACAGATCTAGACAGCAAGAAAAGGAGTGCCAAAGTCAATACTCAAAATGAGAAAAACAGTACTAAAAAACACCAATATACAAAGGAGGCCTGATCGTCAGACTTGGATACCAAGAGATACGACTTATATTTCTGAATGTTTATTTATGTAACATAAGCTTATACTTACAAGCTACAAATATTGCAAAGACATTTAGTCTTTCCAACTTTCATTCACCGCTTCCAACTACCAAGCTCCCTTTTAATTTATTTCTTTCCCTACCTTATCAATAATACCACTAATCCATTTGCATATGGTGTATTATAAAGAACCATAAGTAACATGCTAACCATAATAGATGTGAATAAGAGAGCTTTTGGATTTAAGTGTGTAAATTTGTTTAATGTTTTGGATCACACTCAGTGATCCATCATCACAATGAGAACAAAATCAACAATGTATTACTGAGTGTGATCCAAAACATTAAACAAATGTACACACTTAAATCCAAAAGCTCTCTTATTCATCTTCATGGACTGTGGAAAAATCATGAACACTATAGTAGATGTCTTCGTCAACTGGATCAGCATTCAAGAAGTGGTACCATAATCTTCTCCATAAAGTAACTTTGCCTACAAATCACCAGCCCCTTCAGTTCTTGAACTCAGTCTAAAATTCAAGATCACGACATTTGAAATGGGCATCTTACATTCAGAATTTATTTTGGTGATTGAGCATACAAAGGACATCACCAACAAAGTGGTAGAGCTCCTTAGCCTTCTAACTTGGCGTGCATCCTATGATTGAGGAAAAGAATCATTATTCCACAAGTCCCAATTTTGATTTAATGATCAATTCTTTGCAACAAACCATAACAGTTAATCACACACCTTTCCTAGACTACAGTTTAAGAAAGGGGCTGTTGTGCTAGCTCACTCAACTTTATATTTCTCTCAGTCCCTCACCCCAACTTATGCTCAAGGAGGCTCATTTATTTTCCTATGGTAGACATTTCAGAATGCAGAAAACATTACAACATCTACAACAACACTTTTATTGGCCGTCTATGGAGAAGCGCATTAGATTATTTGTGACAATGCTCTCCTTGCAGCCGATTTAAACCTTCCAATTGGAAACTTTGATTTTATCAGTCATTACAGGTATCTTCTCCATGAACTTCATTATCAGTCTGCCTATCACACAGTGCTAACATGAATGCATCTTTGCATCATTCATCAAGACAGATGCTCCATAGGCTCCCAACTTAGTCTTCAAGCATTTTTGGAACAATTTGGTCTACCACTTACCATCATTTCTGATTGCAACTCATGCTTGATAACTCACTTTCAGCGATCATTATGGAAGCCTCTTCTGCAGAGAAGTTTCCTCACCTCATTAAGTTTGGTAACAACTTCCTCCTAATTGAGATGAAATGATGAGTCATTCTTCTAATTGTCTCCTCTCTTGAGTTATCTACATCATTGTAACTATTTGCATGTACACTTGGCCCAGTTCACAAGAGCCTCACTAAATACATACAAGTTAGACTAAGGTGGGTTTGCATGCCTAATTCTAAGAAGTCTAAATGTGCTTGTCTTTATCTAGATAGCATTCGTCCTCAATTTAAGCAATAATGAATAAATATATCAACCTTGTTCTCCTTGTTATGTTTTCTTTCTTTCTAGCTTACAATGACATATCCCCAATGGGATCTGCCCTAATTTTCTGCAATTTAAATTCTGGAATTCTGCCCTAAATTTCTGCACTTTAGTTTTCTGCTCAAAACCCTAAATTCTGATTTTAATTTCTGCTCTTAAACAAATTATCACAGCGATCTTATTCATGCCCAAACATGACAAATAAACATGGAAAGTGATACTACAAGTTGATAATCATAACAAGCATGAATTCCACCATGAAATACACAATGTAGGGCAACCAATTGCAACAACCAAGTCTGATTTTCTGAATAAAACCCCTGCTGCTACAAACTGAAAGTTCTGATCTGATTTTTATAATAGAATCTAGGGCACAAACATGACAAACAAGGCCCAGATTTCTGCACCATAAATCAGACCAATATAATATGTTGGTACATACCAATTTACATACAAAATAGAAGGCAAATGACCAACCCTAGCTGGGCGAATGCTTCAAGGGGGTTCGCCTAGGGTTTGCTACTCCCAAATCTGCTCCAAAAATAATAAGGTGTTACTCAAATCGTCTGCCCTGAATATGATTAGGTTTCTGCTTCTGTAATATCCCACCCAGGTGGTATATAGCCAAACAAATTTTCTGCCTTAAATCTATTATGCTTTTTCTGCTTTTTCTGATTGCTTTTTCTGAGTTTTATGTTTTTTGCATTTACTAGCACACATGCATGGATATATTTTGCCAATAATAGAAAATACAAAATATGCATAAACTGCTGAAATTTCCAGATTTTAATATCTTCTAAAATATTCAATGGTTTGACAAAATAACAAAGACCCAGTTGAGAAAATATACTCTCTAATATTTAAATCACGAATACCCAGAAAATCGTATTGGCAAAATATGAAGATTTTTTACATACTCAGTTTGCTGTTATGAAAAGTACAGGCCTGATATGAATGCAACAGCAGCAATAAAAGCTTGAAATCTGATATAAATGGCTGCCAAGAATGAAGCTACAAGTCTGCAATTAATTATTCTTCATTAATCTTCAAACCCTTAATGATATCTTTCACCTTTAAGCACAAATAGAACTCCAGAATGAAGCTCTCCTCGGGCAATGATTCAACTGATCTTTCACAGCCTCAAGATTGCACAAACAATGAAGAGTTTTCGTTCTCCAATGCTGATATGAAGACAATCTGCAGAAACCCTTGGTCTCATGCACAGACTTCAAGAAATCCTCCAAAGCAAAAGTCAAATGATCATTCAATAATAATTTGATTTGCTTTTTGAAACCTTTTATATTCTCAAACTCCTTAATAACATTTAAATCCTTTTTCAAATCCACTTTTAGGGTTTTAATAAAACTTTATATAAGTCTCATAAATGGGTGCTCCAATCCGTGAAATATTAAATGTACTTTAAGTGATTTTAATGATGGGTCACGGCCCCATTGAATATAAAGTGACTTCAAAAACTTTATAATATAACTTCACTTGAGCACTTTAATCCATGACTTAATTATTTGACTTTAATATCATTATATAACCCCCCTTATAATAATAATTAATTATTATTAAAGATTACCTTTAATAATAATTAAAAATCACTTATCTCCATAATTAGACATCATTTTCCAATTTCATCTGAACTCGGGGGTTCACCATGACACCCTCTGTGCATCCAACCAACTTACCAAAAATAGCAGGGGTCCATCTCTATCAACCTCAGTCGGCTAAAAATAGCAAGAGCCTCCAATACAGGACTAGAGACCTCTAAACAACCTTATCACCAGCTGAAACTGGGGAACAACACTGAAATCACCACATGACCAGATACCCTGCTATAAATAGAAACTCAGGAAAGATGACTTACTATAAATAGTAAGTGTGTAGAACTGAGTCCAACAAAGGCCAAACCTAAACCCATACTGAGCTCTGATGGAGAAAACACACTGATCTCTGCCAAAAGGGACCCTCTAACCATTTGAGTTAGCCTACAAGGGCCAGTGATAGGCTAAACCATCATAAAACAGGATCATGCTAAAAGGGGACATTACAGTCCGCCCTCCCTGAAATTGCTTGTCCCCAAGCAATCTCTACTGCTAAGAAACACCATTCCACCAGAGGTCCAAAAGAAAACTGTGAAATGTCCCTCGTGGAAACACAATTGCTGCAGCACCAGCATAAACTCAACCGCGCAAACATAGACAACAGACCAACTGTCCAAACCATGCGCACTGAAACAATGAACTCCGGCTGGAACCCTGATGCACACGAAGGATCCCAAACTCTGCGGTCACTACTCAGCTGAATGCCGGGATCCCAAATCACTCTACAGAATGCCCAACTACGTGTCCACTGCACCCACTGGGTAAAGACTGTACCATGCTCAGTACTGCGGTGAACAACTACCACCACGTAGAGCAATCTACTAAACAGAAGGATTCCTAGATCCCACAACTAGATTGGAAGTCCGCTATACGAATCAACCTCTGACTTCCACTGTTCTAATCTGATCCCAACCTCACCATGCTGAAAAAGGTGAAGCAAACCATCGGGACCCATCCAAACTGTAGTGCCAACTCCGTCACCACCTGGATCCCAATGCAACTGAACCTCACATCCATCCGCCATGAAAAGACAAAAATATCTAGAAGCCTCCGCAACACAATATATCTCTACAACCTCTGCGAAACTCCCATGGATATGATAACTAACCAAGCCATCATGCCCACTGACACCATAATCTCCCTGAAACCCAGAAGTAGCAAACTCTGTAAGGTACTCATCCGCATGATGGTAATCCAACCTCTGATCGCGCAATTAATCTCCCGCAAACAACTGAGTCGGGTACTTGCAGCCTCTAGTCCCACCTTCGGAAGATGGCAACTCTCCATCCCTCAATGGATGGTACAACCCCTGAGCCAATCCACACCGATGCATCAACAAATCCTCCATGTGTGGACTAAAGGAGAAGTGATGAGCACTCCTCACTATGCAACCAAGATAAAATGCCCCCACCTCTGTCAATGGTTGATCATTATAGTCATGGGGAACACCCTCCTCGTCAGTCTCATCACTCACGACACTAGAATCAGAAGATGGCTCATGTCCCTGATCCCAAATGGCTAATTGGGTAGGCACTCTGGCAACCCTCTCTACAAAATCAACCACCTCATCACACAAGCTATCAATAACCTGCTCTGCATCATCTGTAATGGGACTATCATCAGTAACACCTGAAGTAACATATGGTTCTCTGCTACTCTCACCCAATGCTCTAAACCCATCGATGTCACTTGCACCAGTAAGAGTAATGGAAGTAGCCACATCCTCAATGTGCCCCTCACCACTATCCGTGGGTATATGCTCCTCACCAACTGCTGCCATAGAAACCTGAACTGTATCTGTAGGTGGTGAAGACTGTGTCAATCTTAGTGCCATAGTAAGCTCATCTATCCGCAACTGTGCCTCTTGAAGGGCCTCTTGAGTGCTCTTCAATGAGTCCATGGCAATCTCAAGCTCATAGGTGAGCTCATCGATCTCCTCCTCCTTTCCCTTTAATGCACCAAAACAGATCCCGTCCCACTTGAGAAGGTAATCTCGATCAGATAGTAACAGTAAATAATTATTCTTCATTATCCCAATCGCTTCCCTAAGTGTATAAAACTCTGTAAGGGAAAGTCCACTACCATCGTGCTCATCCATCTCAGGAGTACTCCAACCATAGGTTGCCAACATCTGTCGAGCAACATCAAAATGTTCCAAGGCTGTAGCAATCATATTATCATTAACCTTCAATTGCCCAGCTAAATGATGATACCCCTGTGACACATCACCTCCACACAAATTTTCTGATTTATAATCAGCACTATGATAAGAGGTTGAATCATCATCACTTACTATTTGGTAACTATCAATATGTGTGCCTTCAACTCTGCACACATCATCAACTAAGGTACCAGTGTTATGTACCTCATAGGATGGCTCTAATGGCATGGTAGAAGCTGCTGATTTGACAATATCTTCGCACACTTCTTCTTCCAAAGCATCTGCATATCCATCCATAGAGTGATCCTGGGACTCATCGCCAATAAGTGAACTTCCTGATTCATTTTCCAAGGTCTGATTTGCAAAATCAGACTTGTTGTGGCTTGAATCCTCATCACATAATTCATTTTTAACACCCAAATCTTGAGTGTCCATGTTAGGGGGCACCACACATCCATCATCTTCACGAGAAATGGCTGCTATCTCATGAGTAAGCTCGACATTATGACTGCTGTCATAAAACAGAAAACCAGGAGCTGCATCATACTTATCTGTAGTGTCCTCAAGAGACTCAACCAAAACTTCATCCTCTTCTAACTGTCCATTGCCAAGTACTGGTTCAAAGGGTGTCTTCATAGGAAAATTGAGTGTATCATGTGCCATAATTTCTGCCCCATGGCTGCAAGGTAAATCTGCATGTGTATAAGTCTCCTTAATCTCAATGGCTTCATTATGGGATCCTCTTGGTCCTTCCAAATGTGACTCATGAACACCAACATCCTCATGCAACATGTGCATCTCCAAATCTGCCTTCTTCGTGGCTTCTTCTTCAATGCATCTATGTGTCACAACGAGGTCTTCCTCAAGCTTCTTTACCTTATTATCTGTGCATTGGTGGTTAGGCTCCCAAAATCCTTTGCATAAGAAACATAGATTTTGTTTTCTCATTTGGTTCCTGCTCATATTAGGAGGTCCTGTAACCTGTTCATTGAGTTTAGATGTAGAACCATCATTACTATATGAATTGAAGGTTCCATCATACCCTCACACAGTCAAATACCCTCCTAATATACTTAACCAATCCAATCTTTTTAGGACTCAAGGTGACAACAAAGTTTAGAAAATCATTAAAAGAGTACTGTGCTTTGAAATCATCTCGCATACTCTGATAGTCGTCAAAGAGTCGAGGGGCTTCCCGTTCATAGCTTTCCCTGAACTTAATGTCATCCTGTTCAATTTCTTCTCTGGATTTCCCTACAATACTGTAGTAACCCATAACTGAACTGATGAGTGCTGGTCACTCAAATGATGCTAAATGTTAATTCACTGAATATTTGTTTTAACCCACAAACATGCAACCATTAAGACTGACATGCAAGTGCTGATCACTAACATGCAACCTCAAAACTTGACATGCAAGCATATGGGTGTTCTCTATATGGACATGCAAGTACTGGGTACTAACATGCAACTGCAAATACTGACATGCAACTGTTCAAATTTTTTGATTTCCCAACATGATGGCAGGAAACTGCTCTAATACCACTGTAGCATCCTTACATCAAATTCTGATCTGCATTAATTATACTTTGAAACTCTTGAAAATACTTGCAAATATCTTCACCAATGTGCACAAATTGGACCTCTGAATGAAGCCCACAAATAAGCAGTTCTTCAATGGATCTTTCACCACCTCAGAATGCAAAAATCAAAGAAGAGTTTTCGTTCTCCAATGCTGATATGAAGACAATCTGCTGAAACCCTTGGTCTCATGCACAGACTTCAAGAAATCCTCCAAAGCAAAAGTCAAATGATCATTCAATAATAATTTGATTTGCTTTTTGAAACCTTTTATATTCTCAAACTCCTTAATAACATTTAAATCCTTTTTCAAATCCACTTTTAGGGTTTTAATAAAACTTTATATAAGTCTCATAAATGGGTGCTCCAATCCGTGAAATATTAAATGTACTTTAAGTGATTTTAATGATGGGTCATGGCCCCATTGAATATAAAGTGACTTCAAAAACTTTATAATATAACTTAACTTGAGCACTTTAATCCATGACTTAATTATTTGACTTTAATATCATTATATGACCCCCCTTATAATAATAATTAATTATTATAAAAGATTACCTTTAATAATAATTAAAAATCACTTATCTCCATAATTAGACATCATTTTCCAATTTCATCTGAACTCGGGGGTTCACCATGACACCCTCTGTGCATCCAACCAACTTACCAAAAATAGCAGGGGTCCATCTCTATCAACCTCAGTCGGCTAAAAATAGCAAGAGCCTCCAATACAGGACTAGAGACCTCTAAACAACCTTATCACCAGCTGAAACTGGGGAACAACACTGAAATCACCACATGACCAGATACCCTGCTATAAATAGAAACTCAGGAAAGATGACTTACTATAAATAGTAAGTGTGTAGAACTGAGTCCAACAAAGGCCAAACCTAAACCCATACTGAGCTCTGATGGAGAAAACACACTGATCTCTGCCAAAAGGGATCCTCTAACCATTTGAGTTAGCCTACAAGGGCCAGTGATAGGCTAAACCATCATAAAACAGGATCATGCTAAAAAGGGGACATTACAGCTTCAGCTTTCAGACCTAATTCGCTGCTAGTCCTGAATATCTGCAAATGGAAAGAGAGATGGATGGGGTCATCACCATCCAAAGGTCAAGCCCCACCTTGACAAGACAAGGAGTCGAATTCCTTAGTCAAGTAGAAGCATACTACGAACAAGTTGAATGAATGATTCCTGGATTCATTGATATGCCAACTTCAACCTTGTATATATACATGATTCTGCCCACCTTTACTTCTTGGCCGACCTAGGGTAATAAATGCATATGTAAATTGTCATTTTCCTTCTCTATAGGGCCGACCCATCCTTCAAGGAATTCGCCTAGCTGGAATGAGTTGGAGTTGTCTAACAAGGGCGCCAATTAATTATTATTTTATTGTTTCCTCATGAGCGCCCAAGGGAAAGGTATATTATCCTTGGCCTTATGACATAATCAATTCGCCCAAAGCATAAAAATATGTTGAGCGCCTATGGATGACAATGAAATGATGTGTGCCAAGTGAATGATTATTCCCATGATAAACTCCATAGCTGGAATAAATCATTATGAGCCAAGTGTCCCAGAGAAAGCATCCATATGAAGGTAGCCCAAGTGTAATGATGTCATCCATATGATGAAATCCAAACTTCAACATGAATGCATATGAAAGCTCTGAAGAAGGCAAATCATCATAAGTTGAGTATCCAATTGAAGGCATCCAAAAGTGATGTGATGGCATCCATATATGAGTAACTCGAACCTCAGTCTCAAGACCATACAACAGACCTCCCAAGTACTGACTCCGAAGAAGACACTCCTCAACACGCCCAAGTGATAAGCCATCTCCATGGCCCATGATGTCCTCAAGATGTCCTGGAGTGAGATGGAACGCTGGTTGGAGACCATAGGTGACCATTCCCATAATGGGGACATGACATTCAAGTCCAAGAATAAAAAAGATATATTCACCCAAACACATTATGAGTATGTTGCGTGCATTATGGGTAAGTTCGTACAAAAAGCATATAAAAATCATATATCTAACTAATGAATGGAATGTTTGATAATGGCTCACTCCCTGGATCCACTGTGAAAAAAGCAGGAAGGGTAGAAAGCATCGCAAAAGGCCGAACAAGAAAGGATGAGCAGACCAAGATCAATTTAGAGACGGAGGTCGTTGGAAATCGAAAAGCCCTAAGAGACAAAGCAATCATATGCCGCTTCATGGGCAGGAGGAATACAAGATTGGAGATTGAAACTATAATATCCCCTTCTCATTAGTCATATCCAGGATTAACCATTAGCCTATTCCAGAGGCCCGTTGGCTAGTCGAAGGTAATAATTAGGGTTTCCAGCTGTGTGGTGATCTCTTCTAAGCTTTCAGGGATCTGCTTGTCAGTGTATGGCAGTTTGATTACTGGATTCCTTCTGGGTTTTCAGAGAGCTTCAAGGTGATATGTCATGCATTGGCATCCGATGACTTTCTTGAGCTTACTATTTTTAGTAAGCACTATTTCTGGTAGCATGATTTGTGGCAGAGTATGGCGTTGAGTTCTTCCTTGGTAGTTTCTTGTTTGGGGTGGACAAGGATAATATAATATGAGTACTTTATTATTATTTTTACAAAAAGGCAACTTTTGCATAATAATATATTATAAAGTTAAGTTGTACCCCAACGCCTAGGAGACACAATGTTGTTTTAAAAGAGGGACCATGTGAGTATTTAAGGATAAATTAATTATTTATGCCAAAAGGGAATGCCTAGGGAAAGTTGGAAAAAGAAAGGAAATAAAGTGTTTTTTTCTAATATTTTGAAATATGTTTCCCTCTCAAGCTTAGCGCCCATATGGGAAGCTTCCAAAAATCCTCAAGGAAGGAAAATATAAAAGGATGTGAGGGCTCTTCTTTTTATTATGCTTGGATATTGTTGATAATGACATGCTATTGGATTTTCTATTGATCTCAGGGCTTTGAGGACGAAAACCCTCAGGGTTGACATTGATTTCGGGTTTGAAAGATAACCCCTAGCTGATTTTTACGGAGTAGCTTCATACGAAGGTTGCATGTGGGCTTATTGGAGATTTTAGATTTCAGTTGATGTTTCCCTTTGCAGTGTTTTGGTGGATGATCAGTGTTTTTCAGTTTTAGTGTGATTTCAGTGGGTTTTTATCAATTCTGTGTTGCTAGTTTTTGGATTGCTGATCACGGAGTTTTATTCATAGCAGAGAATCGGTGACGGATTTCATTCTAGGTATTTGTCCAATCCATTCCTCACCCTAGGGCGACCCTATACTTGTGTTTGCATGATTTTTGGTGTTGTCTGTGAATTTATGCAACAAATCGCCCTCCTTGGGAAATGCACCCCTCCTGGGATATGCATTGAGTTGCGTGCATAAAATAATCTACAATTTTCAGCAGGGTTTCAGTGTTGGAGATTGGACGTCTAGGGCACAAGAGCCTATAGCATTTGGTTTGGCATCATTCGGAGGCTCGGTGTGGATTTTGTGAGCATTCCAAGGGTTTCCAATGCTTTCCTGACAGGCTGAAAAAATACATCAGATTGCTGTACCTTTGGGTATTTTGATATTTGCACTTCTGATTTGTAAAAGACTTGCTAGAATAATGAATCAATAAAGCTCTTGTTTTAGTTTTTGCTTGTTATTTGTTTATGCGTTGTAAATCAATGTTCCTATGTTGTTATTTGTTGCTGTTATGATCATAAATAAATAGGAAAATACTAAGGGGGACATTAAAGAAACTTGGGCCATGGAGAATTGGAATTGCCCCTTTGTGCTCAAAATTTGTCCCCCGAGGGTTTTTAATGGCAATTTTCGCTAATGAAGAAGATTGCAAGGCAAGAAGGAATTGCGTGGACAATGTAGAGTCCCCCCTATCTGTGCAGGAATGGTGCCCCAATTTCAACCCCCTAGAATGCGTTCCAACAGAAGAACCAATATGGATACGACTTTACAACCTGCCTCTTGAATATTGGTCCGATGATTGCCTAAGAAAAATTGGCAACGCAATCGGTTCCCTTCTGGAAATTGATGAGGAAATAGTGGAGAGTAATTCATATCTGTATGCCAGGCTCAAGATCCTAGCGATCCGAATGATCCCTGAAAAGTTAACCCTAGCAACAGCGGACAGCTTTTGGACTCAAGACATTGAAGTGGGGGAGAAGAAATCCTTTTGCTAGGAATGCGGAAGCAGAATCCATTCGACAAAAAGATGCCCTAGGTTGAGGCAGGAAGTCTGGAAGGAAAAAAGGGCTCCCAAGCCGAACGAAGAAAGTCGGGATTCGGAGGAAGAAACAATTTTCTCTCCTCCTGTCGAGACCCCCAAAGAAATTGCAACTGTTCCAATTGGGCCTCCTGAACAAGAACCTCTGCTCTTGGAAAATGCGGAAATAGTTTCAACTGGTGAAACAGAGGAGTCACCTCTGGCCTCCGAGGACTCGAAGTGGGAGATCGACAAAGGCTCAAATATGGAGGAGTTTGGCACAGCGGAAATCAGACTAATAAATCAAGTAGCTTCAAAATTCACTAAACCCAATCTGAAAAAGGTGAAGAGGAGAGATAGGAAAACCAACAAGGAAAAGCGGGAGGAGGCGGCCTGCCACAAAAACCAGGCCTCAATCAGCAAATTCTATGGCACTAAAGGAGGAAGCCCCTCCCTTAGGGAGTAATGAAGTTAACATCATGGAATGTTAGGGGCTTAAACGCCCCTAACAAGCGGCGCTTGATGAAGTGCCAATTTGAGAATTTGAAATCAGATTTAATCATTCTACAGGAAACCAAGCTTAAGACAAAAGAGGTGGACAACTTCATGCTCAAATTCAAAGACTGGAATGGACATTTTGTGGCTTCCAACGGAGCCTCTGGTAGAATAGGAATCATGTGGCATCCAAACAGAGTTACTATCTCTCTTCTTGGCAGCACAACAAATTGGATGGCAATGGGGATCTCAAGCTACAACTCCAACCTCTCTTTTGGACTAATCAATGTGTATGGACCAAGAAGATCGGAGGACAAACAAAAGGTATGGAATGAGATCCCTTTTAGGATATTCCTGATTTCTTTACTTGTATACAATAATAATCACTAGAAAAGGACATTAGAAATATTAAAGATCAATAAATTAGATAATATTCAATTCATAGCATTATTCATATTAAATTCATCTATCCATAGCATAATTAATAATGAGATCAATACTTCATAACATAATTAATGAGATCAAATCATCATAGCATAATCCACTTTTAGTTCAATCCATAACACAATTCCCCAAGCCAATCACAAATTGAATCTTCCCGGAGCATTAGTAAGTAACAATATTGTCAAAAGCATGAAAGGGGTCAATCCTTCTAACATCTCCCGGTTCACCTTGGAGACTGGTCGTCCTCCTTGATCAAGCCCAAGAGCACTTAGTCGCCTCCCAGCCCACGAGTGCCCATCTCAAGGTGGCGTGCTTGATAAGACACCTTGATCAAGCCCAGGAGCACTTAATAGCCTCCCAGCCCACGAGTGGCACACCTCGGGGTGGAGTGCTTGATAAGATACATGAAGTCCGCTATTCAACAAGCCTAGGAGCACTCATAAGCCTCCCAGCCCACGAGCACTTAACTCGGGGTGGTGTACTTGATGAAGGGGCCTATCGGCACTTCACCATCTCGTGAACCCCAAAAGGGCCATCATTTCCTACTTACTAACCTCCCCATATTTCAATTGTATTGCTTGGGAATTGGTATGATTGATATGTACCTCTTGATGGATTCCAATCTGTTGTTATAATTAATGTTTCTGCTGTTAATATATCACTGCTGATATATTCCTCTCTGCTTTTATATTTAATTCTGCTTCTTTCTTATTCCAAATAATTGTTCCTTGATCCCCCTTGAAACCTTCCTATCATTTGCTTCTTATACTTTCAAAAAGGGTATGTCTTTTATAGTTGTTGTCCTTTACAAACAAATCGCAGCCCTTGGTGAATAATAACTAATGCAAATCGCTGCCTTTTCAAGTTTTGTCTTCTAGCATATGGAGCGCACCATTAGCATAAACCGCGCCTCTTAATTACTGCACTTAATGCATATACAGATCACTACTCTTAACAATATTTAATCTCTGCTTTAATGAATATTTTTGCTGCACTTTACTAGTAGATCGAACCTTTAATAACATATTTATCGTATTACTAATCAGCGCACCTCTTCAATATATATTATATACATATACCTTTTTACTTGGCGCTATTCAATATGTGAGGTCGGCCATCTCATTTTCTAGAAGTCGGCCCATATTAGATCCTTTTTATAAACCAAAACGAGTCGGCCCTCTTGATAGAGTCAGTCATTTAGGGAAGTCAGCTTCTAATAAATTAAATCTTTAATTTAATTTATGCTTAAACTCTTTCTATCCAACGGGGCATATTACAATCCGAGTCTTCATAGAATCTTCTAATTTCGTTCTATACCTAATAAGTGGGGATTTCAACACAATTCTCTCACACGGGGAGAAAAGAGGAAGGACAACCCAAACAACCAAACAACAGAAGGGCTTTCAGAATTTTGTAGAGGATGTGGGCCTTATCAACACACCTCCAAAGAACAGAAACTACACTTGGACAAATAGGAGAAAAGGCTTCACAAACATAGCGGAGCGTCTGGATAGGTTCCTGCTCAGCCCTAACTGGTTAAATACATATTTCATTGTCCTCGAGCATCATACCTTGCTCGAGATCCGACCACTATCTTGTATCACTCACCTTAGAAGATGACAAATCCCCTGATCGATGCCCTTTCAATGTGGCTCAAACATGATTCTCTACAAGATCTGATGAGGAATTGGTGGCACTTGGAACAAGTTCAGAGAGGCACGAAGATGTTTAGATTTGCCAAAAAATTGATTGTGATTAAAAATAAACTGAGGAACGGGTAGAAGAAGAACAAGAAAGACTACATAACCATATCCTAGAACATGGGATGACAAAGGTAGAATACAGGTTGGAAAAGAATCTAATGAAGGATCACGATGAGCTTCTGGCTAGGGAAGAGATTTTATGGAAATCCAAATCGAGAGAAAATTGGCTGAAAGAGGGGGACCTAAATACAACGTTCTTCCACAACTCAACCAAGAGCAACAGAATGCAAAATAGAATGACCTCACTCGGGAAGACGGATGGATCATTAACAAAAGACAGAAGAGATAAGCGAGCCCAGAGGCTTCAAATATTATGGAGCAAAATTATTTCCTCAACCTCATACTGAAAGTAATCAGCAAGGAAGACAACTAGATGTTATTAGCACCCATCACCAAAGAGGAAGTCAAGCGGGCAGTCTTCCAGATGCACCCGGATAAATCCCCCGACCCAAATGGGTTTCCGGCACTCTTCTACCAAAAGTTCTGGCACATCGTGGAGGAGGAGGTTTGGAGTTTGGTCGAAGACTCAAGGAGAGTGAAAGGATAATCGGAGACATCAATTCTACATTAATAGCCCTCATACCTAAGAAACCAGATCCAAAAGCTCTTTTAGATTATCAGTCAATCTCTTTATGCAACACCATATACAAAATCATATCGAAGGTAATGGCTAATCGCCTCAAGGTTCTTTTGCCCAATATTATTTCGGAAGAACAATCAGGATTCACACCCAGGACAACAATTACAGACAAAATCATAGTAGCACATGAAGTCGTCAATTGGATCATGGCAGCAAATCAAAGTTGCATGGCACTCAAACTCGATGTCAGTAAGGCTTACAATTGGGTTGACTAGAGATTCAACATGAGCATACTGCATGCCCTTGGTTTTAGCGAAGACTGGATTAATTGGGTATTCAGTTGTATGTCAACGGTCCGGTATTCAGTTGTAGTTAATGGTAGCCTAGTGGGTTTCTTCGCGCCTACTCGTGGCCAATGCCAGGGCAACCCATTATCCCCTTTTCTCTTTATAATCATGGCGGAAGCAATGGGCAGAGCAATCAAAAAGCAAGCTGAGGCTGGTTTATGGCAAGGGGTCCATGTGGCGAACAATTTCCCCAAGATAACTTATCAACAATTCGTGGACGATATTGTTCTCTATGGTGCGGCAAAGATGGCGAAAGCTAGAACTATCAAAGATCTTTTGACTAAATATATCAGTGCATATGATCAGGAGATCAACAAGAACAAGTCTTGTATTTTCTTCTTCAACACGAAGAAGAGTGTTCGAAGGAGAATCTTAGCCCTGTTGGAATTCCAGTATGCTAAGCTACCGAGGAAGTATTTAGGGGTTCCTCTCTTCAAAAGAGCGGTGAGGACAAGCCTGTGGGAGGCCTTGATAGAAAAATGCAGCGTCAAGGCCGCCTCATGGAAGGGGAAATGGCTCACACTTGTTGGGAAGATAACTATGATCAAAGCGGTTCTTTCTACACTGCCAATCTACCTTCTGTCAAGCATCGAAATCACCAACAAGCAACCAACAAGATAGATGGGATTCTCAAAAAATTCCTTTGGGAAGGGTCTAAGGAAGCCAAAAGAATTCCCTTGATAAGTTGGGACACAATATGCAAGGAGAAAGCGGCAGGAGGCACCGGTATTAGAAGAATCAAAAAACAAAATATGGCTCTCGGTGCAAAATTGATATGGAGAATGTACGAAAATCCGAAGAGCAGATGGAGCAAAATCCAACAAAGAAATTATCTAGATTCAGATGCCTGGGAAAGGATATTAACAACCCCAAATCCTCCTCGGGAATCCCACATATGGAATTTTATGCTCAGTTGTAGACACATCATTACAAATCATATCTCATGGAACGTCAACAATGGGGAAAGTGCATTATTCTGGACTGATTTGTGGAATGGATTTCCCTCTTTGAGCGGAGATAACCGACTTCATAACTGCATGAGGATTCTCACGGAAGAATGGGGGAGTCGGGTCAAAGATTACCTAACTTACAATACTTCAGCGAGGTCCATGGTATGGAAATCACTAGAAAACATAAACCTCCCTGAAGAGGAGAAATCAATTCTCAATCAAGAGCTGAAGCGGAGGAAGGTCTTTTCGAATGATGGGGAGGATACAATCATCTAGACGAGGGCCAGCTCAAGAAACTACTCGGTGAAGCTCAACTACAAACTACAAAATGTGATGGAAAATGAGGCAAGTTGGCCGGCAGAGCTATGTTGGAGTCACTGGTGCTTGTCGAAGGCCAGCGCATTCACGTGGACAACGACCCAGAAAAGAATTCTCACAAATGATAGGCTAAAGAAGATAGGGATTAGTGGTCCTTCTAGATGCGTTCTCTGCAAAAGTGCGGAGGAGGATGTCAATCACCTGCTCGTTACTTGTCCCTTTGTTGAGAAAATGTGGAACTGGTTCTTTGATTGTTGTCGCTGGAGAGGTGCGCTCCCTAATGATATCTTTTTACTATTCTTGAGTTGGCCGAAGATCAGAAATTCACTATGGGAGGGGGTATGGATTACCAGTCCATCCTTAATTATCTAGCATGTGTGGAGAGTATGGAATGCTAGAATATTCAAAGAGGAGTCTTCAACTGAGGAGGTACAGAGGAAAATAGAAGCAGCGATTTGTGAAACGGTGTTGGCCCGTGTTCGGGGACCACAACCACGATCGGTACCTCTAACCAAATGGGACAAGGCGCTAATGAGAAGGTGGCATCTGTTAAAAGCACCTTCAGAATTCTCAACAAAAGAACCGTATGCTGCGAAGCTAAAGAGAAGGGCTCAAGCAAAATGGAATACACCACCTACAAGCCGCTTGAAACTCAATTTCAACGGGGCTGCAAAGGGCAACCCGGGCAAGTCAAGTGTCGGTTGCACAATCATGAATGACAAAGGGGAAGTTGTATGGGCTATTTCAAAAATGCTACCGGAGGGAACCAACAACGAAGCTGAATTTCAGGCCTTGTTAGCTGCATTAAGATTATGCAAAGAAAAGGACCTAAAGGATATTGAAATCGAAGGCAACTCACAAGTTTGCATCAATGCTTTAAGGACAAGGAAAGTACTAAACTGGAAGCTGCATAACCTCGCAATTCTGATTTGGGATTTATTGGATAATCTACATATAGCCTCCATTCAGCATTGTTTCAAAGAAGCAAATCAATTAGCTGATTAATTAGCAAATAGAGCTTGTCAACAAGAGGCCGAGGAAATCATTTCCAAAGACCTCCATATCTAGGAAGATCTTGTCTTCTAATTAATTTTTCCCTTTCTACCATACTTATTTTGCTGTCATACTGGCAGCAAGCTTATCAATCAAAATTTTTTTAACTATATTTGAAAAAACTATATTAATACTATACTATCTATATCATATTAATATTGTTTATTTTTTAACTATATTCTAAAAAATATATTAATATGCCAACTCATAGTTCACCAACTCGAACTTGGAGAGTACTCGGTAAAACTCAGCAACTTAAAAAACACTAAAATTTTTTAAACTCACCAAAACTTGGACTGGCAAAGTTTTTGGAGAATACTCGCCAAAAACTCGGCCAAAAGACTCAGCAAGTTAAACCTACAGGTACTCGCGCGGGTTAAAAACTCGCGAGTACTCTGCAACTCGCCGAGTTGGTGAACTATGTGCCAACTAATATCGATAGAATTACTATTTATATATAGATGTGATCGTCTGTATAGTAACTAACATCTATCTATACTAAAATAAATATAATATAATTGAATTAATAAAATACTAAAACCTAACCTTAAAACAACATTTAGTGTCGTAAATTTTAAACCTAACTAAACGACAAGCGACAAAATAAAACTGTGGCTAAGTAAAAAATGGGTTGTTTGAAAAATAAGTCAAGAAGGACGTGAATGCAAACTATCAATAAGTAAAATATGGGTCATTTGCAAAATAAGTTAGGAACGACATGAATGCAAATGACCCAACAGGAACTTGCACTTGGATGGAACCTTTGCATGTAAATGACATTAATAAAATGGTTTTTTGTGGTCAATAATTAAAAATTTCCGTTGAAATCAATGTTGAAGCCTAGAATCATGATGGAATCAGTTTGGAAGCCCCACGTCACCTTTAAATTCGCATGGGTTCAGGAGTTGTTTGATGGAAGCATTTCGACCACGAAAATGACGAACCTTGGTCGAGTCCATAGAGGATTCAAATCCAATCCAATTCCGAGACGTTTTGTGTTTGGAATCGGCATGATTTCCTACCAATTTGGTAACATAGGTTTTGGTGTTTCGAAGTCCCATTTACATTCATTTGCCAAAAGAAAAAAGGACTAAGTTTGAACCCTCTAGCCTAAGAGTGTCTTTGTGGGATACAGTGAGTCCTCCAAGGCTTACAATATCTATGTTTCATCACAATGAAAGATGGTAGTGAGCCGAGATGTGAAATTTGATGATATGCTTGGTCCTGTAAGTCACAAGAGCCTCCCATGGAAGTTGATGATGAATAGGTTGATGTTCAAAGTTTGTATCAACAAAATACAACAGTGCCAACTACAGATCAGCAAAGTCCTAGTAAAGTAGCAAATACCTCAGTGCTACCTAGAACAACCACGAAGCCTAGATGGCTTATTCAAACATTATAAGAGGCACTAAAAAATAGGAGCGCCAAAAACTTCTTTCAAAGTGAGTCATCCACCTAAGAAGTTTCCAAGTTTGTTGCATTAATGTCCTCCATCATTGATGTAGAGTCTTACAATTTTGAAGAGACAAACTCAAAGCAATTATGGCAAGATGCGATGATAGAGGACTATAACTCCATTATTCTAATGATGTTTGGGAGATTGTGCCTAGACTAGATAGGAAGTCGGTGATTTATTTAAAGTGGTTGTACAAAGTGAAGCATGCAACAGATGGGAGTATAAAAAAGTTTCCAGGGCCAGATTTGTTGCACAAAAATTCTCTTAGAAAAAGGGAGTTGACTATGATGAGACTTCTACTCCAGTTGCAACGTACACTTCTATTAGGGTAATATGTCTTTTGCATCTCATTTTGGTTAGTCCATATATTAAATGAACGTAAGAACAACTTTTTTGAATGGAAACATGGAGAAAGAAGTTTATATAAATCAGCCTTGAGAATTTGAGGTGCATGGGCAAGAAATCCATGTATGCAAGTTGAAAAAGACCCTATATGAGTTGAAGCAAGCACCTCATGCTTAGTACTCACAGATTTTAATGAGTACTTGTTAAATTTGGGCTTCACTAAAATAGTTGTAGATCTTAATCTTTACTAATTATTCTAATGTCAGTTTTAGTCTTGTATGTGGATGACATAATTTTCATAGGAAGTAGTGAGAAGCTCATAGGATTGTGTAAGAGGGAGATGGCATCCAAATTTGATATGAAGGATATCAGCATTATACACTATTTATTGGGTCTTGAAGTGTAGCAAGGTACGAGAGAAGTCTTCCTTAGTCAAGGTAAGTATACAATGGAGATTCTAAATTCAGATGTTGAATTGTAAGCCCCTTGCTACTCCAAAGGTTCCAAATCTAAAGTTGATTGCAGATTTACTATTAGATTTGATGGATCCTTTTGCATACAGGCAGTTGATAGGTTCTCTCATTTACTTGGTAGGTACCAAACTTGATATTTGTTTTGCCAAGACCACATTGAGTTAGTTTATGGTTGATCCAAGGCAAGTTGACTAGACTGCTGCAAAACATGTGCTACGATATTTGAAGAGCACACTTCATTATGGTTTGAAGTACGTTCAAGACAAAGACCTAAAGCTGCATGGCTTTGTGGATTCAAACTAGGCAGGGGATGCTAGTGCTAGGAAGAGCACTTCAGACCTTTGTTTCAGCTTGGGATCCAGCATGCTATCCTTTTTAGTAGGAAACAACTAGTAATAGCATTAAGTTCAAACGAGGCAGAGTACATAGCAGCTTCTTCTGCTAGTTGTGAAGCTATATGGCTTCGAAAGTTGATAGCAGAAATTACTAATCAAATGTTGGAGCCAACGATAGTATTCTGTGATAATCAGAGTTGCATCAAGCTCTCTGAAAATCCAATATTTCATAATCGCTCCAAGCATATCGATATTTGTTATCATTTGCTCAGAGACAAAGTTCAAAAGGGAGCAGTATCTCTTTAGTATGTATCCGCAAAAAAGCAGGTTGTAAACATTTTGACAAAGCCCTTGTCAAAAGGAAAGCTTGAGATTCTGAGAGCTAAGTTAGGTTTGGTGGAGAACGGCTTCTAGGGAATGTTAATTTATGATCGCTCAACTGCTGTTCTTTTCCAGCCAGTGCAGCAGCAGTGAAACTGAGTGAATAAACATCTTATATTTTTAACATCACAACAACGGTCAGCCTTGAAGTCGGATGCATAAACATCCTCTGTTTAGCAAATAAAACTGCTATAGACGGACATTTTTAATTAGTAATAGCTTTTGTAATGTCTCCTTTTTGTTTAGTTGAGCCATTGTTGCAAAAGTGACTTAGATATTTGGACAGTCAGTTAAGTATTGCAAAAGTGATTTAGATATTTGGAAAGTTAGTAAAATGACTTAAACATGGAGATTTGGAAAGTCACTTTATAAAAGGAGAAAATAAATTATAATAAAATGACAAAATAAAATATTATTTTAATGTCAAATTGGACATCCCACTTGGAGGAGGAAAAAGTGAAATAATATAATATTTTAATCCCAAATTATGGCAGTGGACATGAAATTGATATAAAATATGGCAAAATTGAGCGCTCCACTTGAGGGTTATAAAAAGAAGGCATTTGTGAGGTCAATTCATCATTCTGTATTTTGTCATTGGCATTTTGGATATTTTCCTTTGAGCTGCAACATTGGTTCAACCATTTTCTGAGGATGAAAACCCTTAGAGAATTTGTGGATTGAAATAAAACCCTTGGAGAATTTGTGGATTGGACGAAAACCCAATTCCACTTTGAGAGGTGAATACATATGGGGTTTACCATTGAGTTTATTGCAGGTTTTTGGCATGGTTTGGAGCTAAGGTTTGAATTGACATTATAATTCATGCTAGAGTTTGGCATTGGCGATAGGGTTTGATGTTTATATGCAGATCGTGGGCGAATGTATGCAAATCGTGAGCTTTTCATGATGTATTTTCATCTACATTCCATCACCTAGGGTTTGGAGGAGTTGGCGCTACATTTTGGAGAGATTGTGGGAGTTTAACATCATCAAATTGCCAATCAGATTTTCTATCAGACTTCTGAGTTTATATCAGATCTGCATAACAGGGATTTGGAGGCATGTTTCTCATTCATTTGGCACCTATCAGCACCTAGGGTTTGAGCACTCCCATTAAGGATCTAGCACTATCATTTGGAGGAGGTTTGTGGCATTCAAAAAGGATATATCAGACCTGTATTTTGAAATCAGAAATATTGCACCAGATTAGTCCTATATCAGAGCTGCATATCAGTCATCTATTTGTTTGTATGGTTTCATATTGTGCCTAGAAGAAGTGCTATTCAATCGGGTATGCTGTAAACGAATTCCATATTCAAATCTTTAATTTGAATAGGCTTTGCAAACATTTCTAATAAGTTTAATCAGTCTGATATACTTTGTATCAGACCTGATTATCAGTGTAATCAGACCTGTAATAGCAATAAATAAAGCATGATTGGGTGTTGAATCATTGATATTTGCTTATGCAAGCAATTGTTTATCTTTTCTATGTATTTGCATATGTATACGCATTGAAAATCATTCAAACAAACATTACAAAACAAACAAACACTCAGAAATCAGAATTCAGTCACCTTGCATGACAAGTGTTTGACAAAATGTCAAACCATTCAAACTGAAAATTCAGGGCAGAACTACTAAGGGTTCTTACAGCTTTCCTAAATTTAGGGTACTATATTTAGTGTTAGCTTTCCTATATTTAAACACAAGTGTCTAGTCAACGTTTTGTCAGTTTTAAATTTGTTTTATTTCTTCTTTTTCAATAAAATTATGGACGCAAGAGTAGTTAGCTTTCCTACCTTTAGAGAGATTCTAACTTCTAAGTGATGGAAAAGGGCATAAGGCTTTAACTAGCGCTTTAGTTCTGTTTTTGAGTGCCCAAGTCAGCAGGTCTATTTTATGACCATGGGCGCTTACTTTTGTAACATAGACTAAATTATAACATTTTAGAGTTTTCGAATGAGGAGATGTATGAAAAAAGGGTATCAAAATTTCTGGAAAAACAAGTTCCAAGCCTCCTTTCTATTATCTGCTTTAATATTAATATTTGTTTCAATTTAAAGTGTCGATGTGTTAAAAAAATAAAAAATAAAAAATCAGATTTACGTCTGAGCATTTCTAATTGTTTCATTTTGTTGTATAATTTAAACCCTAGACCTGCAGGGTTTAAGGCGCATTTACACTTGAGCTATATAAAAACATCATTATTTCAACGTTCTGTAGGGGTAAATGCAAATCCAAGGCGTAATACAAATGATTTGAGAAAAGAAAAGTGAAACCTTAGCCTGGGGGCCGAACTCTTTCTTGAAAATGCCGATGGTTCCAGGGCCACAAACGTCATGCGTCATCAGCGTATCAACATTCACCCACACATTTTCTCCGGGGCTCAACGAAGACTTCTCCGCAGCCCTTGACAAGATCTTTTCTGTCATGGTCATGGCGTGTTTCACCTGCAAATAAATTCCAGGCCGTGCTAGTAAGCGAAAAACCTAACAATTCTTAAAACACGATGTTTTGACAATTACAGGTCCCGAGATCGAAACTTACAGATCCCGTGGAGGCAGGGGACCGCTGTTGCGGCTGCGTCGGAGACATCACTGCTCCGATTACTACATTCTTCTTTTTCGTACATGCCACGCCCGCCTTCTGACGGTTTAAGCTGCCCAGGCTTTTATTCTGTTAACATGAGCAACAAATTCTGATACACATGAAATCTCTGCAGAATAACCAGACGAAAATGAAAATACATTATGTTAATTTCTTTTTTTTTTCCTGTTTTATTTGTACCTTTAATCTTAGCAGTTGGGAAATGGAAGCAGTTCCAGTTGTGGAAGCCATTGACGGAAGAAGGATTTGACGAAGAAATCTTCAAATGGGACTGTATTAAAAGGGGTAATATATTTCAGCGGAACGGTTCCGTTAGAGGAAGGCTCTACTAGGCTCTGTAGTGTTCATAGACGTGGTTCCGTGCATTAACACAGCATCGTCATAATTCGATGGTATAGCGAGACAAACATGACATGGAAGGGATAGGGATCAAATTTGTGGGGCTTCGTTTAATTTAGTTTTCCTTTCAAGTGGGTTTCTTTCACCAATTTGTTTGAAGAAGAGAGGATAGCTTAATTTGGAGTTTATTTGATTAAGATTTATAGCAGAAGGTCTAGGATCCAAAAAGAAAGGGGTTCACTTAGATGTTGTGTGGGCAGTCTGTCTGTTTTGGTTCTTGGTTTTCTTGGGTGCTTTGGTTCTCTTTACTGTGTGTTGGACGTTATTAAAAGCCTTCATTCATTCATTCAAGTTAGCAATTATATGTGTCTTAGCTAAAATTTCAAACATTAATCCAATCATAATGTTGTAATCCATTATATAAATGGAAATGGAAATGGATCCTTTTATAGTCTACGATTTTGGGCGACTTGATTTGGGGTCTACAGGTGGCTTATAACATATAAGACTACCTCATACTCCTAGTATGCAAGAGGCACCTAACTATACTTCAAATATGAGGCATACATACCCTACCCCTGCAGGATTTGAACTCATGCATAAATGTAGAGATGCAATATTTGTGTAAACAAGTTTTTCAATTTAAAAAAAATACAAAGAAAGAATAATTAATTCCATGTTCTTTTTTGCAGAGACAGTTAAAATATCAAATAATTCAAATATGAGGCATACACGTCCTACCCCTACAGGATTTGAACTCATGCATAAATGTAGAGATGCAGTATTTGTGTAACAAGTTTTTCAATTTAAAAAAAATACAAAGAAAGAAGAATTAATTCCATGTTCTTTTTTGCAAAGACACTTACAATTTAATATCAAATAATTTAATACAAATTTAAAATCTGATAAGGAAAAAGTACACCTTTGTCTTTCATATTATTTTGTATGGATGAAATGAAAAATTTTAACAAGTGTTAAAGTAGTGGCAAGTACATGTCTTTGTATTATTGTAATAATAATATTTGGAAATAGATGAGTTATAATAAAACAATTTTGAAGTGTGTCCAATTACACTTTGAAATAAAAGACATAAGGTGACTTAAACCCAAATTTTTGCAAGCGGAATGTATGGCGATTTTATTGGCCAGTGAAAATTATAATTGTTAGGGTTGAGCTTGACTACTAATTTGGTTCGTATTAGGCACAATTATGACTAGCATAATTGAAGTTGAGTTTGTTCTTTGGAATAAATATTTGTTAAATATTAATGAGCTAGTGATTTCTTAGTAAAGATCCTTCATAGATTGATTAGTTGATTTTGAGTTTGATAGTTAGATCCTTAATAGCATAGTTGAAGTTGAGTTCGTTCCTTAGAATAAATATTTTTTTAAATATTGATGACTAAGTGATTTCTTAGTAGAGCAGCTTCATAGATTGATTAGTTAATTTTTGAATGGTTGAAAGTATAGTCGATAGTAATTATTTAAAAACAAATAAGTATTGATTGTTGTAATTACTTTGAAACATCGTTAAAGTATAGTTGATAATAACCAGTTAAAGCACTAGCAAATATAAATTATTGTGGTCATCCAAGATGAAGTTAATGAGGGCAACATAAAGAGTCATGTCACTCCTATAAGTGATGTCACTCTCGTCACAATTTTAGAACCATAAAATTAGCCACAAAGGAACTAGTAAAAAAATAAATTGTGGAAGTACTTGTATTTAATGGTTTAATATTAGTACATAAAACAAAACTTGCATGAACAAAAGTGAACAATAAATTGTGAAATTTCTAATGACAATATTGTATATTAAGTATAATACGTTATAATTAAAGTCATAATTGGCAAAATTTCTATTGGCAAATTTAACCTTAGAGCCTCGTTCACCAGAAAAATTGAATTCAATGAAAATTTGGTTTATCCTACATGTACCTGTCATGGACATCCTACTTCTATATATGTTATAGTAGTTTATACGTGACTATCGATAATCAAGAGAAAGTACAAAACTTAACCATTCCACTAGAAAGTTTACTTTTCATTCAAAATAATCAACTCGTGGAATCGGAACAAGTTATTGTCGAGGTTCATGCTAAAGAATCTCCCTTCAAAGAAAAAGTAGAGAAATATATATATTTTTGCCTAACGGGAGAAATCCACTAAAGTGTCCTTGTTGGCACGTGCCTCAAAAATTTTCAAAAAGTCCCTAGTTTATGCCTCTGTGTTGTCTGAAAATTTTTCACCCATTACTGATAGTTGATTTGATAAATCTTCAATGGGTTTACATTGGTCTATTTTGTGTTGTGATGACTGTTATACCTTCCCCATGCCTTTGCCATGTCTCATCATTGCCAAAAATCCCATAAAATTCCTTTGTTTTGTGCTTTCCTTGTCTTTTTTCGCATATTTGGATTTTCAATTTTCTTGTGATCCTTTCAGCCCCCTATTTTCCACGCTCATTTTGGAGGGTCAAATCTTAATATTTCCAAATGATCTCAGAGATTATGGCTAATTGTGTTATGTAGCATCAAATAGATCTTTCATTCGAGGGTTTTAACCAATTTCAGGATTTCAAGTTTTCTAGGGATGTCAAAACTTTCCCTTGGTTCTGCCATCCTCCAAAAACCCCATTTCCCCTCACTCAATTTGGAGGGTCAAAACATGGTATTTCCAGATGATCTTAGAGATGGTGGCTCAGTATGTCATCCAGTATCTAACTGGCTCTTCCATTTTAAAATTATGGCACTTTGGAAATTTTGGGTTTTCAAGGCATTTCGAGATTTCTAATTTTCCAAGGATGTCAGAACTTTCCCTTGGTTCCGCCGACCTCCAGAAACCCCATTTCCTCTCATTCAATTTGGAGGGTCAAAACATGGTATTTTCAGATGATCTCAGAGATGGTGTGTAACATCCCAATTGGAATACTAAATATCCTCAAACACAAATAAAGTAAAAATATCACTTTTCTTTTTTTATAAAAAACTATAATAAAAATATTACATATACAATTTCCAAGTACAATATATACATTCTCAAAAGATGGTCACTTCACATGCGACTAACAAATTTCACATACATCAACTAGTCGTATTTGTTACGACTTATAATTTTATCTTGATTTCATTTACAAAATAAGTAATGTGTTCTTGTTCACAAGTCTTTGGCAGTCAACTGCAAGAGAGAGAGAGCATCACCCTGGTGTTTTTCCTCCAACCACATATCAGCGGTCCCCCGCACACCTTCTTTCTGGAAGTGACCCTTCCTTTCGCGAGGGTAATAGATAATGAGAATCAACTGATTCTTTATGCCATCTAAGAACTAGTGATGTGTCTTAGCTAATGACAATCAGGTTTACAACTCTAGTCTAGCTCTAGCTATGTATAACCGATTTTGATTGTTCAGTTATTTGGTACACCGTGAACCAACAATGCAAGCAGTGACTTTTGCACTACTTTGGCCAAAGTTTAATATATATATATATAGTCGTATGTTCACTCACTCTTTTCTCGACTTGTAGACAACATTCTTATAATTCTATTTATAACATTTATATAATAACTCTCTTTGACTTGCTTATACCATATTAGTCTTAAAGACATATTCCCTTTTTTACTAGTCAACTAGACAAGTCTAGGGTGAGAGCTTAGGTGACTTATGCAACATACATTGAGTCCCTTTTTGCATCTGTATTCTTCTAAAATATACAAAATTTTGGCATTTAAGCCATGTGGATTAATGATTAAAGACTCTATCTATCTTAATCTAGGAATATAAATATTTGACTCATAATTTGTCGACGATAAACTATAATTTCATAAGCCTACATATTGAATACACTTCTTCATGAATATCAAAAGAGAATTCCAAAATAACAGAATAGTCCAAATCTTGACCCATCATTGTCGTAGTGAGTGTATCTCTCGACAATCTTGTGGCTATTCTTAGCCTAGGATTGGGTAAAAAGAATATTCCTCTACAAAACTAGGATAAAGATAGTTTAAGATAACTCTAGAAAAGAAACTAATATCAATTCATTAGAAAAGCATCTAATAACAATTCATGCTTCTTCATATATACTTACAAGTAGCAATCTAATGTCAAGTGCTCCTACACAATGACTTTGACTCATTTTCTAGCTCTTAAGCTTACAAACACACTCTCTACCATTCTCGATTAGCTACTACTATGAGAAGAATGCTTTGTTTAAAAATGACCTTCTCTTAGGTCTCTCAATAAATCTGTCATCGGCCCATATTGAGTTGCTAAAACCAAAGCATGGTTTCATTTAGTAATTGGCCCATTACATAGTCGACCTATACTTTTCACAATCAGCCTCTATATCTTGACACAATCAACTTTTGACTTACACAGTCAGACTCTACTTTTGCACAGTCGGCCTATACTTTTACTTAGTGGCCTTTACTTATATACAGTCAGCCTTTGTCTTACATAGTTGGTCTTTACTTCTACTTAGAAGCCTTTACTTATACATAGTCGACCTATGTTTTTACACAGTAAACCTATTCTTTTACTCAGTGGCCTTTACTTATACACAGACGACCTATGCTTTTACACAATTGCCTATATTTAGACACAGCTGGCCTCTGTCTTACATAGTCGCCCTATACTTTTACACAGTGGCCTATATTTTGACTCAATCGGCCTCTAATGAGGTTGTATTACATACAAAACCCACCTATTGAATATCATTAGACATCGACTGGGTTGCACAGTCTTTTGACTATTGCACCACTAACAGTAAGAAATGACATAGGTTTAAAACATAAATGTGTGATTCTCTTAACCAGAAATATCGAAATGTATAAAAATTTCCAATAGTATTTACTATACGATAAAGAAAAGATATATATTGCAGAGGTATTATAACTCTATCTCTTATCATAATATGATATAAAGATACAGAAATAATCCTCTATTCAAGATAAACATCGACAAGTTTACTATCACTATATTTCGTGGTAGTCTACATGCCAATCAATAATTTAAATAGAAAATCCTTCCATGCTTTTACTTGCAGATTTAATCAAATAAAAGTAATGCATTCAATCATAATATATAGAATATGGTGGACTTACATGTATAAAGTTACATGCTGAACATTCACCAACACCTTTCTCTTCCTTTACAAAGCCTGTGTTCCTAATATCTCCACTGCTCCCTGTGCTTTGATCCCTACTTCATCTTTGAATCCCTGCCTTTACTTATGCCGCCCTCTCTTAATTATGGGCTGCTAGTAAATGCATCACCACAAATCTCTTTCCACTCCCCCGCAGCTCTTCACATGCAAAAAAATGTGGGAAGTATGGAGCTACTGCTCCTTCCCCCACTCCCCAAGCATCTAGGAAGTACGCCTAGGTGAATAAAGAGAGACTTTTACCTCTACTAAACATGATGCTTAACCAAGACTTGGCTTAAACAATAACAATAATAATAATTTGAAAAAATAGACAATAATACACTTATCTAATAGATGTTGCTAGTGCATACTTTCGAATGCTAATTATGCTTATTTATAAGCACAATTATCGATGAAGGATTCTCACAAAGTTGACTAAGATCTCAATGACAAAATTAAACTTGTTTAGTTGATTGCTCACGTCAACTAGGCATTCAAAGACATACACTACGTTACTATATGTCGATGAAAAAGATTTAACCATCGACTTGATGATGACATAAATTGACAAGAATAAAATGATCTCTATGCTAATCACAAATATTTCTAAGACGATCAGAGACAGGAATAAAGACCTATTCCAAAACTGACTTATCCTCTAATAAGTATATGTGTGTGTGTTTCTAGATGGCATAAGAATCGTTGCATTCTCGTGATCTAGCATCCTCTCCATGGTGATACCCTCTCTCCTCATCTCAGAGAGGAAAACATTGTTCCTGCATCCACCTCAATCGCACGATGGTAGTTAGTCCATTACATTATTTAACCACGTGATTAATAATAACGTCATAAACAATTATTCTTTGCATATAAACTAATATGGAGCAAATGCATTCTCTATCATTACTTTAATCATAATATTTTCTCTGACTATCTATCTATCTTCTCGAAAATAATGAAAATAAATACATTAGTTTAAAAATGGGGTGTGACATTTCTCCCCCTTAGAGATCATCGTCCTCAATGATTACGTCTAAACAAAAATAAATATATCAAATATGTTCTTATACATCATGTTCTATAAAAAGATGTGGAAACTTTTGAAAGATATCATTGTAATCCTCCCAGGTAGCATTTTCCTCTGAATACTTGTCCCATTGGACCTTGCACTGGGTAACTTCTTTGTTACACAGGCAGAGCTTGCGTACCTCGAGCACTTTGAGAGGCTCGATCATGACCACCCCTAGGTCCTATACCTGGAGAGCATTCCAATCAAGTATATGATTAGATCTTCATATATATTTCTTCAAATATGACACATGGAAAACATCATGCATTCTAGAAAGGGCTAGTGGTAGATCTATATTGTAAGCAATTGGATTAACCACTTCTAGGACTTCAAAAGGTCCAACATATCTAGGTGCTAGTTTGGAAGACTTTCCAAACTTAATTGGGCTCTTATGTGGTTTGACTCTTAAGGTAACTTTATCTCCTACTGAAAATTGTCGAGGTATGAATCTCTTAGTATCAACATAACTTTTCTGTCTATCATTTGCTTCTGCCAATCTTTTCTTGATCAGCTTTACTTGCTCTTCCATTTCTGAAAGCATTTCTAGCCCAAGGCAAATCCTATTCTCTAGCTTATCCCAACTTATAGGAGTTCGACACTTCCTATCGTACAATGCTTCGAATGGAGCCATCTTAATTGCAGAATGATAAGAGTTGTTATATGCAAATTCAACTAGTGGAAGATACTCTTCCCACTTATACTACTGATCCATGCAATACATCCTCAACAAATCCTCCAGTATTTGATTAACTCTCTTAGTTTGTCCATCCATTTATGGATGATAGGCTGAGCTTATCTTCAGTTGTGTTCCCAAAGCCGAGAACAAGGTTTACCAAAACCTTTAAGTTATCATAGCATCTCTATCTGAAATTATCTTTTCTAGAATTCCATGCAATTTGAAAACTTCTTGCACGAATTTCTTGGCTAAAATGAGTTCTCCATCTGTAAGATTACCAAGTATAAAATGAGCTACCTTAGAAAGTTTATCCACTACTATAAGAATAGCATCATGCTTATAGCATGACATAGGCAATCCTTGGACAAAATCCATATTGATAACCTACCATTTCCATTCATGAATGTCACGAGGATACAAAAGTCCTGTTGGGTGCTAGTGTTCAGCCTTAACTTGCCAACACTCCAAACATCCTACCACAAATCTTGTAGCATCATTCTTCATTCCCTTCCAAAAATATAAGGGTTTCATATCAGCTAACAACTTTGTCACTCCAGGATGACCTGAATATGGTGCAGAATGCACTTCTTTCCACACATTTCTTCGTAAATCTCCTTGAAGATGTCGGACGTTAAGGTTAGGTTGCATGAAGATGTACTTCAAACCTTGATTATCAAACTTTAGTTCAAATTATTTTCCCAATAAATAATGCCTCCATACTTGGAGAGGATGCATAATTGCCACTAATTCTAAATCATTAGGGGCATAATTCTGCTCATAAGGTCACAACTTCCTAGACTCATAGGCCACAACTTGGTCTTCTTACATGAGCACTACTCCTAACCCTTCTCCTGAAGCGTCAATCACAACAACAAAATGACCTTTTGGGTCTGGCACTTTAAGAATTGGTGTTGAAGTCAATTTCCTTTAAGAATATTAAAAGCTTCTTCACACTTGTTAAAACATTCAAATCTCTTTTCCTTTTCTCTACAAGGAAGTGATAGGATGGGCAATTCTAGAAAAGTTCAAAACGAACTTCCTATAATACCCTACTAATCCAATAAAACTATGCACTTCATGCACATTTTTAGGTGTAGGACATTCCAAAATAGCCTTTATCTTTGAAGGATCTACAACAATTCATTTAGCTAATATGATATGGCTCAAGTATTGCACCTCTTTTTGAAAGAAGATACATTTGGATATGTATATGCCTAAAAATGACACGACTCGGTCTAAATAAATATTCTTAATATTTATTTCATTCTAATTCTTCTATCAATAAATAAATAAACAAATTTATTTATTTGATTCATATTTCTCTAAGTTAATTAAATATCAAAATATTTAATTACCTCTTCTAAAGTCAAAATTAAATAAAATCTTTTATTTAATTAAATTCTTCCAAACAATTAAATAAATTATTTAATTAAATCAAATCATTCTTCCAAATTTAAATAAATCAAATAAATTTATTTAAATCCTCTCAATCTCTAAAAATAAAATATAATAAAATATTTTATTTATTCTTCCAAATCATGCACAGACAATTAAATAAATTTATTTATTTAATTTGTTTTCTTATCTACTAATTCTTCCAAAATCATTCTAAATTAAATAATATCAATTATTTAATTATTTCTTCCAATAATATCTTCTCTAAATTTAAATAAATCAAATATTTATTTAAGTTGTCTATTTCTTCTAAATTGAGTTATTTCTAAATATAATTCAATCCTTGTGCACATGCAATTGAATATTCTAAATATTTAATTGAGCTAAAATATCTTCTCATCCGCATGCAATCTCCATCTTCTAGTTCTATTCTCTTAACTGATTGATCTATTCTTTTAATTGATTAATCTCTTCAGTTAACTCATTCTTCTATTTTATTAATTCCTCTCATGCAAAATGGAGAAAGACACTTGTCTTCTTCCTATTCGCGCACATTCCTCAACCATTCTCAATTGTTGATCTTTTTGTTCTTTCTATACCGTTGATCTTCTCTCTCTCAAGTCTATAAATTGAACCCTATTCTTCTATTTCATTCATCCAAGATTTAAGTAAACTTACTCTGCAAGAATTACAGTGCACCTTTGGCACCAATTTCTTCATTGCTTGCGATCAAACTCGTTACTACAAACTACTATCATTGTTGTGAAGCTCATCTTCATGGCGAAACTATCATAGTCGTTCCCATTTGAACATCTTGGAATCATAGCAAGGAAGTGCACCTTCTGAGGGCAATATTCATAGACAAAATCATTTGTGATAGGTGATCAATGGAAGTTGCGAATTAAAGGAGGTTTGCTTTGTATTGTTCATTGTTTGATTGATCTCTTTTGTTCATTATTTTATTGAGTTTTGTGTTTTAGAAAGCCATACACAGGAAGAAACCGTGCACCTGACACATCCTAACACGCATCTGTTGTCTGTTCTAGCACATACATTCTTTTGGCACATACAATCTCCGGTCTGGTGCATCTATTGTCTGTTCTGGCGCATACACCCTTTTGGCGCATACAGACCCTATTCTGGCGCATTTATCCTCCGATACGACGCATCTGTCAGCTCAGTACATACACTCTATTTTCCTACGCTTTTGACCTCTATCTTAACGCATATGTGCATTCAAGCTCTAAAGTTGCGCATTTGATCTAGGCAGTGATTTTAGGGTTTCCTTGAAGTTTTTCGCTAACGCCAATGTCTTTTTTTGCAGGAACACTCTTGATCTGTTTACAGGCTAAGTACTAGTTTAGAATCATAGAGTTGCACTTGTTAACTCACACTTCGATTTCTAATGGGAAAGTAAATGGATGCTAATGCAAATCTCACGTAGTCTTTACTAGGAAGGCGGTAATTGAATCATTGCTATCTTGCATATCATTGAATCATTGTTATTGCTATCTTTCATAGTTACACATTGCTATCTGGATAAAATTGAACACATTATTGCTATCTGGGTAAAACTGAACCATTGCTATCTCGATTATCACTTCAAAGTTAACAAATTCGTGCTATCTGGGTAAAATTGAACACATCATTGCTATCTAGGTAAAATTGAACCATTCCTATCTCGATTATCACTTCAAAGTTAACAAATTTGTGCTATCTGGGTAAAATTGAACACACCATTGCTATCTGGATAAAACTGAACCATTGCTATCTTGTTATCACTTCAAAGTTAACAAACTTTTGTGCTTAGCCAAGTAGATAGCTCATCTAGTTTTTCTTATTTTAAATAGGGGAAAAAAGAACCACTGTCTTATGTGTTTTGGGAATGATACCAGGCCTATGCTCTCCCCTATCTTGGGTGACCAAAATGCCAGACATATCATTCTCGCATGTGTTTTTCCTTTAGAGGGGCTTGCTCTTGGATACCGTTCATCCAAGAAGGAATGACCCTAAGTGGTAACAGGCTAGACACCAAGCCCTACCAATCCACTATAAATAAATTGTGTTTGGAGCAAAAGCTTCAAATAATGAGTGCAGTTGTGTTATACCAACAGCCAGCCTCCCCCAAAACCCTCTAAGGTGCAACCCTTGCAGGCTAGGAGACTCCACAACGGAGAGTAGTGTTGTCACATGTATAACCACTCGAACGGTTGCCTTCATTAAACACCTTTTGTTCTAGTGGCCAAAAATCCCTGTAATCCATTTGAAGCCTAGGATTGTACTTGTTTTTCCTTTTAGTCCAAAAAGAGTCAAAAAAATCACAAAAAATAGAAAAAACATGAAAACATTCTTTGTGTTTACTATGTCTTCTTGCCATAAATAGAGAAAATCAGATCAAAAGAGACCATTTTGCAACCAAAGAGACCAAAAACATCAAAAAAATTGCCAAAAATTTACAAAAACATTGAAAAAACCAAAGCTGCGCTTTTATCATTTTCTGTTACGCGTCTGTTCTGAGCTTCTGTGCATTTGCACTGACCTGTTGCGCTTATATCACCTATTACTGTGCATTTGCTATTTACCAGTCTTACGCATCCATAACGACTTGCTGTGCTTTAATCCTTTTCTGCTATGCATCTGTTCCTTTGTATGCATGACAGTGAGCACTTCCACATACTTTGAGAGAAACTTTTCAACCTTTCTGGGTACCCATTTCGGTCTTGTGTCTACTTCTGAGGATATGACAATCGAATTAGAAGAGCTTGCTCAAGAACTCAAATACTTGAAATTGCAAATAACCTTAGACACTCCAAGTCATACAACAACACTTTGCAATCTTACAAGTTGAGCAGGCCAGTACTAGCTACACCTCGCCCCAAAGCCATGCATTGTTGTCCCGTCTTAATAATACTCTTAACAAGGCAAACACCACCTCAAGAGGGAAATCATATACCACTCTGTCTACTCATCCTCCTTCACCATCTTCTAAGGCACATATCCCAAAGCATACCAGTCTTACACCAACACCGCCATCGAGTTCCCCAAGCTCTAATGGGCAACCAAAGAAGCCTCCGATAAGTTTTGGGAAAAATGTTTTCCAGATTTACACAACAAAAGAAAAGCTAGGGAGAACTCTAAATCCACTCCTCTATTGCCTCACTCCTCTACCCATACACCTACCAATGATGTGATCTAAGGGCTACAAGCAGAGAGTCACCCATATCCCCAAATTCTGGTCCTTGACCTTATCAAAGAACCTTCAAGCATATCCATTACTCTAACCTTGTCATGTCACCTACAACCCCTTGAGCATATTGAAGAACCTCCTACCATGCACCAGAGTCAAGGTCCGTCGCACTTTCATGTTGTTGACCAAGAGCCTATCCAAGAGTCTTCCACCTCAACTTCAATTCAAGCACATCAAGAGTTATGTCAAGAGCGCACTTTAGAACATGTGGAAACATCAACCCCCTATCTAAGTCAAGATCAAAGCACTCCCATCCGACCCTTACATAACCTTTATCTTTTTCATGATCCTATACCTATACATGAGCAAGAAATCCAATTTCAAACCATTCATAACCTATATCTCTTTTATGATCAAGATACTACCTTTGATGAAGAAGCTATCCATGAGCAACTTGATCCAATACATGAGCAAGGGATCCAATTCCAACCTCTCCATAGCCTATATCTTCTCTATGATCGAGATATTATCGTTGATGTAGAACCTATGCACGAGCACTTTGATCCCATCTACGATCAGGAGCCTATCTATGATCAAGATCCCATCTATGATCAAGAGCCTATCTATGATCAAGCAGACCATGATGATCCTCTTAGTTCACTTTATGCATTCCATGGTCCTGAGCTTATAACCCCATCTAGTCCTATCCAAGATCCAACAACTTCCACTTCCCTTGACGAGACACTTGCTTCCCAAGCAAGCATAGAAGATCAAACCAAAAATACTCCTCCGCCATCCATTATCGACCATGCTGCAAATCCCCCACCATATATCCTTGGTCTTACCGCTTTCATTCATGAGTGTTCCTCCTTAAAACACCAGCAACCATTATCCTCTATCTCACCTTCTCAATCCAATAAGGAACTCATGTCTAGTGTTCCACCTACACATAATCCCGCTGTCCACCGCATACTCCAACATATGAACTATGAAGGTAAAGGCTTAGGCCTTCATGAACAAGGAATTTTGGAGCCCGTCCATGTCAATGTTCCTCCTCCTTCATACGGCCTTGGATACATACCCCAAGGTGAACAATCTCAAGATGTTGGTACTTCTTCCGCTCCTTCTAAATCCTCCACTTTCCATCGCAAACCCTATCATATCCCCAAAACATATGTCGCCATTCCACCTCCACCATCATACACATCCCAAAAGCGTGTGACCATACACCTTCCACCATCCAATCTACTTCCGCTACTTCCAACTCCTAACATCCCTCCATGCATTTTACCACCGCTTCTTCCAATACCTTATCCTTCCGTCTATGAATTCTCTAATAATCCAAATCATGACCAGCAGATGCACATGTTGTCTAAACAAAGAACTTCCTCAAACTCCACTTCCATCATCTCAAGAGAATTCAACCATAAAAATCTGGATGCCTCTACCTATCAAGTCAAAAATCCTAAGAGTCCTCATGACCTAGGATACAAAAGCCAAGAATCAAAGAAGCGTCCTTCTCAAGAGCTGCGTACACCCACACACCTATATGCCAAACTAAAAAAGGTGTGGGTCTGCATCCAACAAATGGTTACCTCTGAAGCTATACAAAAGCTACATACACCCAACCCATACCTTCACATGTATTATCTAAAAGCAAAATGGCTTGGGTACCTAAGCAAAAAGCTATCAAGTCAAATGAGGCATCCACCTCTCGAGAATCTCAACCATCCACTTTCTCCCTTTCCATCCAAAAGTCTCCAATTCTTCCATCCCACATGACAAGTAAAAATCAGAAAAATACTCAGTCTATGTGGATCCCTACATGCCTAAGTCATTAATCCACAAGCAGAAGTCTTCGTTGCTTCCTACACTACTTTCCCATCACTAGCTTCAATGTTTATCACAGTATGTGCAACCATTGGTCATGATTCCCTTCCTTCCACTATTATCTTGCATATCTTCTTCATCCTATTCCTATGGTCCATGCTTTTGCATAAGCCTTCCCTCCATATTCTGCATCATCATCCACTATCGCACCCTTCCATAAACCGCTATCTACCTTCTCCATCTCACTGTCATGCAGTCTCCTACCAACATCTATAAGAACACCCAACATGGTCCATGCGGTGACATCTTTCTAGTGGGACTATCACCTTTCATGGAACCTGGCAATTGAGGCCCTCTCTTCCATACCCACGTTCTCCTGTCCAAGTGTTTCAAAAAAAAAAATCCCTTCGTCTAATGGTGAAAATCTGGCAAACAGGCACCTTGGATAAGTACCGTGATGAAAACCTGGCAAACAAGTATCGTGTGTAAGTTGATCTTCTATGTCACCTACACTTGGGGGCACCTTGTCTCATCGACATATCACTTTCTCCTATCAGTTTCCTTCCATAACATTTCCTATCCTATCCTTCTAGCTGTTACATACCTATACTGTCCAGTCTATCTATCCTAATTTTCCATTCCTCTACTTTCTTTGGTCTTGATAAAGATTGGGGGCACAATGTTGACAAATGTTTTAGATGTCTCTTGACATACCTTATCCCTCCAAGTCATGCAAATCCTTCATTATCCTCTTATCCTCCTATCGTTGTAAGCTTTGCCATGAAAAATCCTAAGCATTCTACCTACAATGGGGCACGTTATTCCTATGCGACATAGCCCTTGGAGATCACATCTTTAGTTTCTTCTATCTACACATTCGTGTCTACTATTACCCATCCTCATACCTACCTATTCCATTCTTTATCACCCATACATCTATCTATCCGTGGTGTTTCCTTGTCATCAATATCATTTGATTCATATATGTTCCATATCGTGTCACATTTGTTCCATATCTGTTCCATATCGTATCTTATCTGATCCATATCTGTTCCATATCATGTCTCATCAAATCCATATCTGTTTCATATCGTGTCTCATCCGATCCATATCTTAGGTCATAGAGTCAACCATGAACTACATTGCCTCTGCGTTGTCACGTAGGCAAGGCCATTTTTTAATGCGCCCCCGAGGCTCCACCTTTCCATCCATCCCATTTCTTGTCGTCTATCCTCTAGTCCATCCATGGTCCATTAGGGTTTACCCCAAACTACGTTGCCTCTGCGTCGTCACGTAGGCAAGGCCATTTAGCAATGATCCCTCGAGGCACTAGGTCAGTCCCTTAGGGTCCATCTCACCAATAAGGATTGTGGAATCTTTCACCAGCCAACCATGATGTCCACGACTTCCTTATTGTGGTCTACAGCAGAAAACAAATGTAGAACTGTCGCTACCAGAAGGGAAATGACCACACGACGCCCATGATCAACATGTCCAAGATAAATGCAGAAATGGTTGTCACCAAGAAATGACCAAGGCAAGAATAAATAAAGACATAAATGAGTTGCCCCAAGCATAATGATATTGCTTCTAAATATGGCCGATTCATAAGAAGAAAAAAAAATAGAATGAATCCTTTAAGTGCTTTGCCAGCTGGGTTCCCCACGATTTGAGGCTTTAGTCATTTACAACTGGAGATAACTGCAAGCCACGATCTCCATAAAAGTAGAAATTAAATTACCAAGAAATGGTTGACAAGAGGATAAAGAATAGCCAAGCAAAATTTATATCTTGTCATTCAGGTGACAAGTGGTCTAAGGGAAAAGCGACAAGAGATTCAAACACACAAAAAACTGCAGTAAAAATTCCTGCTTTACTCACAAAAGAAAACTAAACATTAAAGCATAATAAAACCAAAAACTAGAAATAGGCAAGATGCCCCTGCATCAAACTCCTGGGTAGAAAGAGATCATGAGCTCTAACTAATGAGGTCTATAATTGAATGACCCAACTTATTGATCTTGTCTTCAGTAAGCCATGATGCATCTTCAATGGGATGGTTGCACCATTTGACAAGATACTTGAAATATTCCTTCTTATGGGTCTTCTTCAGTACTTGTTTATCTATAATGCATTCTATTTGTTGTGGAACAATGATTGTCCCAACGTATTCTTCATGAGATGAATCAACTACTTCAACTTCATCTATCTCATAATCCCCTTTGTATGGATATAAATCTGCAACATTAAAAATGGGAGATATATTCAGCTCTTCAGGCAGTGATATCTCATAAGCATTGACTGAAAACTTCCTAAGGATTTTACCAGGACCAATCTTCTTCATCTGAAGTTTATTATATGTTCCTGTAGGAAATCTCTCCTTTCAAAGATGTGCCAATGCAAGATCTCCAATTTGAAACTGCAATTCCCTTTTCTTCTGATCAGCATGCCTTTTATAGTGCAGATTGCTATCTTCAATGTTATTCTTCACCTTCTCTTGAATATCATGAATGAATTGAGAAAACTCTTCCCCATATGCACTCCTTTTCTCCATTCCATTAAGATCACGAAGTTCAAACACACCTCTTGGATGCATACCATACACCACATAAAAAGGGCTGAAACCTGTGCTTTTGTTTGGGGAATCATTATATGCAAATTCAACTTGTGCTAACATAAGATCCCAACTTCCAGTTGAACTACCAACAAGACATCTCAACAAATTTCCAAGGCTTCTATTGACAACCTCAGTCTATCCATCCATTTGAGGATGATAAGCAGAGCTAAAATTCATATTTGTGCCCAACTTCTTCCATAGAGTCCTCCAGAAATGACCCACAAATTTTGTATCCCTATCAGAAATAATACTTCTTGGTATACCATGCAACCTTACAACTTCTTTAAAGAACAAATTTGCAATGTTAGTTGCATCACTAGTCTTCTTACATGGTATAAAATGCACCATTTTTGAAAATCTATCAACTACAACAAAAATTGAATCATTACCCCTTTGTGTACGAGGTAAACCCAAAACAAAGTCATATTCATAGAATTCCAAGGCCTGGTTGGAACCGGTAATGGCTGATATAGTCTAGCATTTTGACTTCTTCCTTTAGCATGTTGACAAATTTTGCATCTTTCCACATATCTTCTCACATCTGCCATTCATCCTGGCCAATAATAATGAGTGCTCAATTGTTGAAAAGTCTTATCCCTGTCCAAAGTTACCAGCAAGACTGCCACTATGTTTTTCCTTCAACAAATTATCTCTCATGGAGCCTCTAGGAATACATAACTTATTTTCCTTAAACAATAGACCTTCTTGTATCATATAATCAATCCATGGCTCTTTATTCTTGCAAACAAGATCACTGCAAGCTGCAAATGCTTCTCCAAAATCTGCATCTTCTGCATACAACTCTTTCAAACTTTCAAATCCCACACTGTTAGTCTTTATCTCAAATAACAACAAATTCTTCCTACTTGAAGCATCAACAACTTTATTCATTTGACCACTTTTATGCTTCAAAACAAAATTATAACTCTGAATATACTCAACCCATTTAGAATGCCTCTGATTCAATTTACGCTAGCTATTAATGAACTGCAAAGCATGATTATCAGTGTACACAATAAATTATTTGGGGCAAAAGATAATGTCTCTATTTCTTGAGGGACTGAACAAAGTATAAATTCCAAATCATAAGAAGAATACTTTCTTCTTGCATCATTTAATTTCTCACTAAAATAAGCAACTGGCTTTCCCTCTTGACTCAAAACTGCCCCAATATCCAAACCACTAGCATCACATTCTACTTGAAACACTTTATCAAAATCTGGCAAAGCAAGTATGGGCTATTCACTCACCTTCTTTTTGAGAAATCTAAAATTTCTTCATCCTCCTTAGTCCACACAAATGGGTCTTTTACTTCCCTTAATGGTCTCCAATATAGGTGCTACCACATGACTGAAATTTCTTATAAACTTCCTATAAAAACTAGAAAGACCATGAAACTTTTTACCTCATGATACTCCTTGGCGATGGCCAATCAAGTATACCCTGAACCATTTCCTTATCCATCTTCAATCCATCCTTTGACACCACAAATCCCAAGTAAACGAGTTTAGTTTGCAAAAACACACACTTCTTCAAATTAATCTGTAACTTATCTTCCTATAGTCTCCTTCATAACCTACCTCAGATGCTCAAGGTGCTCCTCTTTTGACCTACTAAACACCAAAATGTCATCCAAATACACAACCACAAATTTACCAATAAATGGTTTCAAAACCTCATTCATTAACCACATAAAAGTACTAGGAGCATTAGACAACCCAAAAGGCATAACCAGCTGTTCATACAACCCATCACTAGTCTTAAAAGTAGTTTTCCACTCATCCCCTAGTCTAATTCTAATTTGGTGATAACCACTTTTCAAATCTATCTTAGAAATTTAATACATTGACCCACTAAAACAATCCATTAAATCTTCAATCCTAGGTATCGGGAATCTATATCTTATTGTGATTTTATTTATTGCTCTTGAATCAGTACACATACACCATTCTCCTCCCTTTCTTTGCACCAACACCGTAGGAATAGCACACAGGCTGAGACTTTCTCTTATCAATCCTTTCTCCAAAAGTTCCCCCACTTGCTTCCTTATCTCTTCATTCTCCATAGGTGTTAATCTATATGTAGCCTTATTTGGAAGGATAGCACCCGGAATCAAATCCATATGATGACTTATGCTTCTAATAGGAGGTGATTCATTAGGCAAATCATCCAACTTTGTAGAAGTTATTACACATTGTGGTTTAGGAACCAAAGCAAAACCAATTTCTTCATTCTTCAAATCCTTCAAAAATTCTTTACCACTTGCCATCATTACCTGATTGCTACTGCTGTTGTCCTCTTCTTTCTCCTTTATGGGTAGAAAGGTATGCTTCACTCCATCCTTCATAATGGTATATGTATTCTCCTTTCCATCATGGACTGAATTTCTGTCAAATTGCCATGATCTTCCAACAAAACATGGCACACATCCATGGGCATTATATCACACAAAACACAATCTTTATAACTACCAATCTGAAAATCAACATAGGCTTGCTCACTAACCAATATTTGATGGCCTTTTTATAACCAAGTTACCTTATATGGAGTTGGGTGTTTAATCCTTTTAAGATTCAACTTTTCTGCCATTTCAATGGCAACAATATTATCAGTACTTCCACTATCTATAATGAGCTTACAACATTTACCATGTGACTTACACTTTGTTCTAAACAATGCTCTTCTTTGAATTGGCTCTTGACTTTCCTTCTGTGGCTTTAACAATGCTCTCTTAAGCATCAAGGACTCTCCTGATTCTGCTCCATCCTTGTGATGTACTGGAGATCCCACACTTTCTTGGTCAGCCTGAACAACTTGATTGCTTCTTTCAAATTTTGAGTGTCCTCCTTGTGATGATTCAGTACAGTCCCAACTCTTGTGTCCAAATTGTTTGTACTTGTAACATTTTCTGGCAAATCCTCGACCTCTACCTTGTTAGCCACCTCTTCCATAAGATCTTCCTCCTCTATTTTGAAAACCACCTCTATCATTGTGGGCTGTCCCACTAGAACTTCCATCTTCTTCACTTTGATAGTGTTGTTGTCCTCTACTAGTTTGTTGTCCCCTTCCTCTAAAACCTCTTCCTCTCTTCTTCTCTTGTTGACTTTGCTTCCTTTGCAACTTCTCTTCTGCCTTTAAGGCAAGTTGGTAAGCCTCTACAGGCTTCTAGGAGATAAAAGACTCATCTCATCTTATAGACTGTATCTTAGACCATTCACATAATGGGCTATCTCCTCCACATCTTCTTTAGGATGCCCAGATCTAATTATAATCTTATAAAACTCTTCTGTATAATCTTTCACAGACATATCTTTTTGCCTTAAATTTTGTAATCTCTTAAAGAGATTTGCTTGGTACTCACTGGGAAGAAACTTGGCCTTCAACTTCGCCACCATCCTATCCCATGAGCTAATATTTTCCTTATTTCTCTTTCTTCTTTCAGTTTGGACAAAGTCCCACCACATGGTAGCATGAGCTTTCAATCTTGTGCATGCAAACTTTACTCTTTTCTCTTCTACCACACCCTCATATTCAAAATATTTATCCAAGTCATTGATCCAATCTATCAAATCTTCACCATTTAGGCTTCTAGCATAGGTTGGTACATTGATCTTGGGTTTGGAACCCAAATTTATGTCTGACCTTATCAGTCTTTCACCAAATTCATCTCCTGGGTCTGCCTTCCTTCCTCATTTCCTTCTCTCTGTGGTTCTTCTTCCTGATCACTTAAATCTTCAATATTGGGTTTCCTCTCCTTTGTGCCCTCTCAAGAGCATCCAACCTTTCAATCAAATTGTGCATCAAATCAGGGTCACCATGGTCCCTTTGGCCTTTGCCTCGGCCTCTTCCCATCCTTCTTAGAGGCATATTGACCACTTCCAATACCCAATCTCAACCTTGGCTCTGATACTAAACTAATGGCACGTCTTGGCAGTCACTGTTTACAACTTCACTTTCAGAAATCAACCACAAGAGCAATACAGACAAAACAATAGGAAATATAATATGGAAGTGACAAGAAATAATGAAAAATGAGATATGCTTTATTATTTTATATTGTTGTTCATTACAAAAAATAAATATCGGCCCTACGCAGTCAGCCTCACAGAACTATAAACATTCAAAATGTAGAGAGACATAAACTCTTCTATCATTTATTCGGCTATTCTCCAGTCTATTCACCAATCGGCCTCCTCTCTCTTTTTCCATTCATTTGGCCTCCTTCAAGCAGTCCATGACTAAATATGTATCTTCATCGGGCGTTAGTTTCTGCAGAGAGAACAAACTGACAACAAACAATCGCTGCCAAGAATGAAACTGTCACCATCACAAAGGAAATGGAGACACCAAAGATAATGCAGACCATGATGTCCATGACTTCCTTATTGTGGTCTGTAGCAGAAAAAATAAATAAATGTAGAATTGTCGCTGCCAGAAGGGAAATGACCACACGATGCCCATGATCAACATGTCCAAGATAATGCAGAAATGGTTGTCACTAAGAAATTACCAAGGCAAGAATAAATAAAGACATAAATGAGTTACCCCAAGCATAATGTTGTTGTTTCTAAATCTGGCTGATTCATAAGAAGAAAAAAATTAGAATGAATCCTTTAAGTGCTTTGCTAGTTGGGTTCCCAACGATTTGAGGCTTTAGTCATTTACAACTGGAGATAATTGCAAGCCACGATCTCCATAAAAGTAGAAATTAAATTACTAAGAAATGGTCGACAAGAGGATAAAGAATTGCCAAGCAAAATATATATCCTATCACTCGAGCAACAGGAGGTCCAAGGGAAAAGTGACTAGGAGCTTCAAACACACCAAAAATTGTACTAAAGATTCCTGCTTTATTCACAAAAGAAAACCAAACAGTTAAAGCATAAAAAAACCAAAAAATGGAAAGAGGCAAGATGCCCCTGCATCATGTTCAGATCAACTATGATACCAAATTCAAAATTTTAGACATGATTAATTTAGTTCTAATAAATTTCAAACATGTTAGAATTTTAGCTATAATATATATGATTTTTAGTTCATAGGGATCTTGAAATCCATTTAGATTTGCAAATTGATTCAGGACACTTGAGAAAACAAAAAAATTACAGATACCATAGGGATACAAGACAACCATCAAAACTTATTTAGAAGACAGTTAATCTGATATAATGCAATAATTTTATCTCATAAATTCTTAGCAAAGTTTTGAACTAAAACATTCATGAAGATTAGATTACAAAGACACAACCTAATAGTAAATCTTAAAATAATTATTCATATGAAGGTTATGCATTTAGCCATGTTTTCACCTTGAAGACCTCTTTAAGGCACTTAGTTTGATATAATGCAATAATTTTATCTCATAAACTCTTAGCAAAGTTCCCCATAATCGAAAAAGTTGATAAATTAAATCACTCTCAGAGTCACTTTAAAACATTATAAATGAGTTAGTTACAATTATTTACTTATTCTCAATACATAAAAATTTAAATATGACATTAATAAATAATAATTATATTTTACTAAATTAAGTTGATAAGGAGGTTTAGAGATGACTTTTCACAATTTATCTCACAAAAGTTCTTAAAGGCATTTGATACACACCATTGAACACACAAATACTTACAATATTTAGGCTCTTAAAAGAGTTTATGAGTTCAAGGAAAGATGTAGTAATGTGGCATTAATTCCTAGAAACCTTCTAGGTGCATCCATTCATCGAGGAGGTGGCAATTTTTATTGAGAGAGAGAGTTTCTTTTCTTTATGATCCCTTGATCCAAATTACTATTCAATTTTTATTTTCCTAATCCTTATAGATCAATATTACTCCTCTAAAATGGTTTGCATGCCACAAGAAAGTACTTACAAATCATTTTTTTGGGGTTGTAAAACTACCAAGTTCATTGGTCATCCATTCACATATTTAAAACTCTTAGATTGAGTTGTTTCTATGTTGGATCCCTAGATCTGCATAAGACGTGACACCCATGGCTCTTGTTTATCTAAAGATTGATCCTCTACACACATCTAGCCATTTCCTATATTGTACATCAAGGTGACTATAAACTGCAATGCTAAAAATCATCTATATGATAATTCAATATCATTTATATAATCTTGAAGTGATGTGGAAGAAGAATTTATTAACTAAGCCTTTTCTTGATCTTCACATATATATGATTTAAATTAATTTCTCAATGAAAACCACTTGACAAATTTCCATAGGGAACTTGACAGACTTAATTTTTGTTATAAAATGTTTGAAGCTCCTCAAAGACACAGTGTTTAAGCAATCTTTTCCATTCTAGGTTTGAACCAAGCACTCAAATTGGTACAATATTGTGAAGGCCCAGTTCTGCTCAATGTAGA